>JAQPPZ010001886.1:1200000-1825486 GCA_028583015.1 Wollemia nobilis | reverse complement strand
CTAATGGCCTATCTATCCACCCACACACGTGTGCGAGGCGAGAGTCATCAAATGACTGTCCTGGGCTACAACTTGGCACCATTCTTCTTTTTGCCCATTAAACTTGGAATTCGTCCCTGGGTGAGACGAATTCCAGTTAGTATTCGTCCCTGGGTGAGACGAATACTGAGCAAAGTGTCTAAATGTGCCAAATTGCTTCCTAACCTTAAAAAATTGCTATGAAAGTGGTTAAGACCACTGTTTGACCTTTGAGGGCTGCCCTGGGGGCTGTGTTTGTCAACGTGATCAGTGTTTGCAGTCACATAATCAGATTGGTGCTGTTTTGGTGTCTACAACCGATAGGCTATCAAACAAACCGGTACTGAGGCTTGCCTCATGACCTGTTAGAATGTTGAGAGTTCCAGGGATTCAAGTTCAACTCCCTTATTTTCTTCAATTGTATTGGGATACTTGCTCGTTTGTAGTGATAAGATCACTTTTTATTTTGATTTGTTTTTCTTTTGAGCAAGGGATTGGGGATATGGAGTGACGAAAATCACTATTGTTTGTGCCGTTTCATGTGTGCACTGTAGTATGTCAAATTTTGGAGTTTTGACGTTTTGCAAATTTTTGACATTTTGCAACTATTGAGAACTTAGGGATTCTTAGGGAATTGGGTAGGGAGGATGCTTGTACTTTTGCCAACTCTCAGCATTCTTGGGGTCATTCGCACAGGGGGATGAGCAAGATAGCCATTTTGCTTATGGTGACCTGGATTACTGTGCAGGTTTCATCTTTCGTTCACACAACTTAGGAATTATTTTATGTGTTTTAGTTTGTGTTGGGATGTTACGTAATAAGGTGTATTTCAAGTGTAACTCTACCTTCGTAAAATCTGTTTGACTCGATACATTACATGGCTAAAGAGAAAAATGATGACTGAATTACACAAACTCTTGATACATTAAAAGACCACTGACTCTAGTGTGGTAAAAAGCAATGTATGGTGTTATTGTTGTTTTTGTGAAATGGACCAGTGTGGAACAAGATGGATTAGCAGAGCAATTACAACCTATGGTGCCTTTGACCTATATGACCACAAGTATGCAATGTATGGATGCAATGCTTTTATGCATCTGTGTATTTTTGTATTTTTGATGGATTGTTTTTTCTGAATATGAAGATGAGATGCGAGAAAAATTCTCGATTGATGAATTTTAGCATGCCTAGAAATGAGATGCAAATTTTTGTTGTTTTTGATGATTTTTGTTGTTTTTTTGAATTTTCTTGATTTTTGACCAAGCGATTATGAAATCCTTGGAGCATTTTGGGATTGACCAAGTGATTGCAAGAATCCTTGGAGCCTTTTGGGATGACCAAGTGATTGCAATAATACTTGGAGCTTTTGGGGTGACCAAGAGATTGCGATAATCCTTGGAGCTTTTGGGGTGACCAAGAGATTGCGATAATCCTTGGAGCATTTTGGGATGACCAAGCGATTGCGATAATCCTTAGGGCTTTTGGGTTTGACCAAGTGATTTTAGGGATCCTTGGAGCATTTTGGGTGACCAAGTGATTGCGATAATCCTTGGAGCTTTTTGGGTGACCAAGTGATTGCGATAATCCTTGGAGCTTTTTGGGTGACCAAGTGATTGCGATAATCCTTGGAGCTTTTTGGGGTGACCAAGTGACTGCGATAATCCTTGGAGCTTTTTGGGGTGACCAAGTGATTGCGATAATCCTTGGAGATTTTTGGGGTGACCAAGTGATTGCGATAATCCTTGGAGCTTTTTTGGGTTTTGACCAAGCGATTGTGATAATCCTTGGAGTTTTGGGGGTGACCACGTGATTGTGATAATCCTTGGAGATTTTTGGGGTGACCAAATGATTCCGATAATCCTTGGAGCATTTTGGGGTGACCAAGCGATTGCGATAATCCTTGGAGCATTTTTGGGATTGGACCAAGCGATTGCGATAATCCTTGGAGCATTTTGGGATATGGCTCTCTTAGATATGAAATGGTCGTAAATGACTGATATTCAAGGGTTCTGTTTCCTTGATACCGTCAAGAGAAGCTAGCCGGTATGTCCCGGGTCCTATTTTGCTATCAATGACATATGGACCTAACCAATTTGCTGCGAACTTGTCCCTTAGGTGGGATGGCAAATTAGAGTTCTGTTGGTTTTCCTTCAAAACCAAATAACCAACCCGAAAGTCCCTTAGGTGAACTTTCATGTTATAAGATTTCTTAAGCCACTCTTGATAGACACATAAGTGCTCGAGAGCATTAACGCATCGTTCATCAAGCAACATAAGTTGGTCTAACTGGGCCTGCTATGCAGTGTCATTATCTGTGAACTCCTGCATTGATATGCAGAGGGAAGGAATTTCCAACTCGAGAGGCATTACTGCCTCTGAGCCATACACGAGCGAAAATAGAGTTGCCCCAGTTAGCGTACGAATGCTAGTGCGATAAGCCCAAAGGGCAAGTGGGATTTGTATGTGCCAATCCTTATGATTGTCTACGACCATCTTTTTAAGGATGGCAACTAGCATTTTGTTTGACGCCTCTGCTTGCGCATTTGCCTATGGATAATATGGTGTCGAAAAACTATGCTGAATTTTGTACTTTGTGGTCAAAGCACACACGTCTTTGTTCTTGAATGATGGCCCATTATCCGAGATTATTCTGGATGGAATACCAAAACGACATATGATGTTATGCAAAATGAACTCCACAATGTGGGGTCCTGTCGTAGAGGTTAGCGGAATTGCTTCCACCAATTTGGTAAAATACTTTATGGCCGTTATGATAAATGTATGACGGCCTGACAATGTAGGGGAGATATTTCCAATTAGATCAAAGCCCCATTGCAAAAATGGCCAAGTAGACTAGACTTTCTGCAAGTCCTGGGAAGGTACATGCATCAAATTGGCATGATGTTGACACTTCACACACTTCTTGACATATGCGCAACAATATCGCTCTAAATATGGCCAATAATATCCCATGCAAAGAATGCGCTTTGTAATGGCCATACCACTAAAGTGGCCACCACATGTACCATCATGCGCTTGGGCGACTGCCCAAGTGGACTCTTGCTGGTCCAAGCAACGAAGAAGAATTCCTTCATAGCTACGATGATACAAAATGTCTCCTATCAAGACATACTTAGCCGCTTTCTGCTTGAATGTTTGTTTTGCGGCGTGCGTCAATCCAAGGGGAAGATTACCTAACTTGAGGTAGTCTCTAATGGGTAAATACCAGTCTTGTTGATCGAAAACCTCGATAGTATGAACAACCATTCCCTTTTGAAGTTCTTCCCTAACAAACGCTGAATGGGATAGAACTTGTAAGAATAGCATTGTGTTGCTATTAATGGGAGTGGGGGAAAACAAGGACCCCTAGTTGGCACATTTCAGACGATCTCGGATTCGAAAGAACTTATCCGAGGATGGTTCAATCTGGATCATGTGGATTCCTGGCATCAAGTCTGTGCTTGCACGCTCCATCACGGATTGCGATAAGGTTTTGACTTGAATGGTTGTCATATCATCGAAAAGGTCTTGCAAAATTAGTGACCCTAAGGAGGCCATTGTGTCTGCAAAACAATTCGATGATCGAGGCAGTGCCTCAATGTCATACCACTCAAGTTTTGCCAGGAATTTGTCCACAAGGGCTTTATAAGCCTGCAAAACTGGGCATTTGCATTTATATACCCCTTTTACTTGATTGACAATTAACAGCAAATCACCAAAGATGTTCAGTCGTTTTATGTTCATGGCGATTGCTGTCTGAAGACTTAGGAGCAAGGCTTCATATTCTGCATTATTGTTGGTGCATTGGAAGTTTAAGTAGAACGACACTCCTGGTCTAGGTGGTGCCAATACTGGTGGCGAAGCCAGGTATTGTTTGATTTCGTCAAAGGCTGACTAGCACTCGTCATCCTAGTGAAATGTAACCCCCTTGTGCAATAATTTGTTCATGGGTCGGCACTTGTCAGATAATTATGCTATGAAGTGTTTAATCGACGTGACCTTTCCTTGCAGACTTCTGAGCTACTTGATGGTTTTTGGGGGAACCATTTCAAGGATTGCCTTGACTTTCTGTGGGTCCACCTCGATTCCTCGTTTTGAGACTATGAAACCCAAGAGTTTTCCAGATGTGACGCCAAATACGCACTTCTTGGGATTTAGTCTAACATTATGTTCTATGAGGCGATCGAGGATCTTGCTTAAGTCACCGAGATGATATGAGCACAAAAGAGACTTGGCTAAAAAATCATCCATGTAATCTTCCAAATTTTTATGCATGTAATCGTGGAAGATGTACGTCATGGCACGTTGGTAGGTGGCGCCAACATTTTTAAGGCCAAAAGGCATGACCTTATAACAAAATTTCCCCCAAGGCATTGTGAACGCCGTTTTGAGTTGATCCTCAGGATTGATACGAATCTTATTGTATCCTGAGAAACCATCCATGAGGGATAGCATTTTGTGACCTGTTGTAGCGTCTACCAATGCGTCGATGCTTGGCAAGGGGAAATCATCCTTAGGACTCGCTTTGTTTAGATCTCAAAAATCAGTGCATATGCGAATCCTCCCATCGAGATTTTTAACGGGAACCATGTTTGACAACCATGGTGGATAATCCACGCAGATGACAAAATTTGCATCCAATAGCTTTTGCAATTCATATTTGACCATCAAGGCCACTGTTGGGTGCATCCTACATAGTTTTTGCTTTACATGCTTGATTTTTAGATCAAGCGTTAAATTATGCGTGACTAGCTATGGGTCTAGTCCTGGCATATCCTTATACGACCATGCAAAAAACTCCTTCTTCTCTTTGAGAAGGGCAATGTAGTTGGCTTGCTCTTCGGGGGAAAGACTTACCCCCAGCTTGAGAATCTGTGGATTCATTGGATCTGTGCCGATATCTATGTCAGTCGTCTCCTCGACTGACATGTGGGATCCGTATTCCAACTGATGTGGAGTTGGGATCAAATGGATATCATTAGCTGAATTTAGATCTACGTTGGGAACCTCGGGTCCCTCTTTAGCTTGAAAAATATCCTGAGTTGTCCTTGGGGTAAAATGAGTCATTTCACCAAAATGCCAATACTTTGATGGTGATAAAAGTGAATTGATGCGATCCCAGTTGATGACATCTATGTCTAGATGCAATGACCATGCTGGATCGACCGGATTGCGGATGGGTTCGGTCAAATCAATGGATATCATGTGGATGGAATGAATTTGGTCTCCATTACCGTGGGTGTGATAACTTGAGTCTTCTAGATGCTCTCTATGCTCTGGATATGGTTCTGTAGGGATGGGTATGAATGGATCGACCCTATGTGTTGGTAGGAAGACGGGGTCTTCTCTTGGCACTGATGTCATGATAGGGTCTCATGGTGGATGGTGCTCATCTTGAATTTGGAGCCATGGATCCAACACTTGGTCCCACCTTGCTAGGTCTACCCACCATTCATGCCCTAACCTTATGCCCATCTGTCCCATTAGATCTTCATGAGTTAAAGGGTGATTGTTTCGTCGCACATGTCTGAGATAGATCATCTCAGTATCATCTTCTGAATCACTTTCGGAGATCCAAAAATGTTCATTCTCTTCAGTAACTGTTACTTGTGACATTGAAGGTTCTCCTTGTTCTAGCAAGTTAATCTGGTCCCATTGCGGTTGTTCCACTCTTGGTGGAGGGACTTGATTCTCTTGACACTGTATTGATTCAACTGGAACCTCTAAGGGGAACAGCTTCAAAAAGATGTCAGAACACCGTTGATGTTCTCTTTGGGTATTAATGTCTGATATTTCACCTCTCTCTAGCAAAGGAGAGGGATTACTGTTGTTTCCAAGGGTTTTTGTTGACCACGGGAGGTAATCTCCCAATGTATATTCTGTATTTGGGTTGGCATAAAGATCTGGTGCCAATCCCCCCTTGTTGCCTATTTCTAGGCCTTGCATATTTTCTACCAAGATGTCTAAGGGTAGGGGGTGGTTGAACCCTACTCCTGACTTATCATGTGGCATCTGATATCTTGGTTGGCAAAGGACACGCATCCCTTGCTCATATCTGCCTAGCCCATATCCATGCCAATTGCATTGGCCTAGATATCTGAGAGCAAAATTTGGGTTTGACAGATAATTGATATTTTTAGCAAATGGCTCTTCGTCTTCGTCCCACCGTGATCGCCACTGAAAGCATGAGATTCTGAAAGCTTTTTAGAAATAAAAAACTACTTCGATGCATTCAAATCAAAATAACGCTTAAGTCCTAAAACATGAAGTGCATTAAACGAAAGAGGCAAATCAATTGAAACAAGTTACAAGAATTTAGAGAAGTCACAACCCTTTTATTAAACTCTTTAACCATGGTTACAAAATCACCTCCTCCCTTTTTAGGGGCTAGGAGCGTTAAATGGATTTGGTTACAATCTTGATCATTGATCCCTCTTCCGCATGCCCACATTTGAAATGGGTGGGCCAGGATGTTGCCGCCGCTTATGCCAACGAATCCTCACTTCTTGTTGCTCCTCCTACAATCAAAGAAACAAACAAAGAGTTAGTAGCACCTGTGACAAAAGGAAATTTTGTTCTGTGAAATAGCAAAAGATGCATGCAAAATATTGTCAAATACAGTGAATAAAATGGATCTAAGTCACCTGCAAATTTGACAGAGGTCATAAGACATTACCAGAGGGCCACTACCGTTGAAACAGTAGGCCAATATGCCTTCACCTGTAATTCGTCCTTGTGCAGGACGAATTCTGACTGCTATTCGTCCCTGGGTGGGACGAATTTGATTGTGTTGGAAAAGCCGAAGTGATACTGCTCCAATTTCAACTCTCGAGACCTCCAAAACACCTACAAACAGAGGGGTTAGGTAATTGGGGCCATTTTGGGATGACCCAGATGGTCTTATTCTCCCAATTTGGCCTCCATCCTCGAGAATTCAATATCGCCACCTACAAGTTAGTAGGACAACAAAGCGACAAAAGGCGTGATAAAATCTGATCAAAATGTTATGGAATTGAAGCTATGAGTTCACTAAATAGAATAACACAATATGCAACATGAACAAATAATCTAGAACGCTTTAGAATAAAACTTAGAAAATGCGGGGTGCCCAAGTGGGCCTCCCACCGTTGGCACTTGATTTCGGTGCCAATCCACTAGGGATGGGCCCAAAACCTCTTAGGATTGGGATGTCTACAAATTGGTGGTGTAAGGTGGTCAAATGTTGGATTTGGGTTGGAACCATGCTTCCAAAAGCCACCCAATAACCTCCCTTACGAAATATATTAATGGATGTGAGAAGGTGAATCAAAAGGATGCAAATGGGTTTTCAATTGGACAACACTTCGTTGCTTGAAATTCCCTCTAATATGTCCCTTTGGGTGAGAAAAGTCCCACCTTTTATAGACCCATGGGGTATCTTTTGAGAGGGAAGCATAAGCACCATGTGTTGGTCATAGGTGCCATGTGGCGGTCATGTCTTCCCATGAGGGAGGGGAGTCCTCCATGACTTGGGCTTTCATAACTGCCCTTGTGACAGTCCTCTAACAGCCCATCTGCCCACCCACACACGCATGCGATGTAGGAGTCATCAACTGACTGTCCTTGGCTTCCACTTGGTGCCATTCTTCTTTTTGCCCGTTAAACTTGGAATTTGTCCCGACTAGAGACGAATTCGGAATTCGATCCCTAGGTGAGACGAATACCGAGCAAAGTGCCTGAATGTGCCAAATTGCCTCTTGACCTTACAAAATTGCTATGAAAGTGGTTAGGACCACTGTTTAACCTCTGAGGGTTGCCCTGGGGGCTGTGTTTGTCAAAGCGATCAGTGTTTGCAGCCACATAATCGGATTGGTGCTATTTTGGTGTCTACAAATGGTTTAAATATAAAATTTTAATTGAGTCTAAAATTTTTGAATTGAAGTGTGGCAAATCTTAAAGTCTGTTTAACATTAGAAATTTAGAAACAAAATTATTTTCAAGCAAATTGATCCGTGTTTGGTGATAAATTCGAAGCTTTTCATGATTTGTGGTTTCAAATCTATGATCAGGTTAAAAGGGTGGCTATGGAGTTTGATCATTTGCAGGTTTTTCTTGATTGTGCATGATGTCAGCTTCCTCGGAGCAAATATTGTAACTATGAAGGGTCACTATAGCAGCTGGATCTGTATACCTCCCAACATTTTGTGCCTATGATCACACCGCAATATGCGCCTGTGCCTAAGTATGGTTGGGGGCTTTGGACAGTCACCGACATTTTTGGTTAGTCTCGTCCTTCTTTTTCAATTACTCATGCTTAGGTTGGGTTGAGGAGCATTGTGATGGATGGAGAGAATCACCGACTTCAAATGGATAAGGTTTTGTCTGCCATGAGTTCCCTTCCTTAAGACCTTTCTGGTTGTAAAATGTTTCTAATAGATCTTTTCTGCCACGATTTCTCTTCCTTAATACCTTTCTGGTTGTAGAATGTTTCTAGTTTGATGTTGATGATCATGGTATGTGTGTGGTGTAGTTTTTTTTATCCGCTATTAGAATAAGTTAGTTCATGTATTAATCGTTATTAGGATAAGTTAATGATTTCTAAGATGTGATTTTAAAATAACCATTCATAAAAAAAATGGAATTTAAAATTTAAAATATGTGTGAACCCTCATGATAGGTGCGTTTTGCTATAATATTAGTCTTCTCCAACTAATGTTTGCTATGGTGTATTTTACACGTGTAAATTTTGGCCATTTTAATATTTCAAATTAATTTATCCTGGTCTTCCCTTATTTGAGGGATATAATTACAAATTATATGTATAATAGGGTTAGAAACATGATCGATTGAGAGGGAAGCATAAGCACCATGTGTTGGTCATAGGTGCCATGTGGCGGTCATGTCTTCCCATGAGGGAGGGGAGTCCTCCATGACTTGGGCTTTCATAACTGCCCTTGTGACAGTCCTCTAACAGCCCATCTGCCCACCCACACACGCATGCGATGTAGGAGTCATCAACTGACTGTCCTTGGCTTCCACTTGGTGCCATTCTTCTTTTTGCCCGTTAAACTTGGAATTTGTCCCGACTAGAGACGAATTCAGAATTCGTCCCTAGGTGAGACGAATACTGAGCAAAGTGCCTGAATGTGCCAAATTGCCTCTTGACCTTACAAAATTGCTATGAAAGTGGTTAGGACCACTGTTTAACCTCTGAGGGTTGCCCTGGGGGCTGTGTTTGTCAAAGCGATCGGTGTTTGCGACCACATAATCGGATTGGTCTTTGTTTTGGTGTCTACAAATGGTTTAAATATAAAATTTTAATTGAGTCTAAAATTTTTGAATTGAAGTGTGGCAAATCTTAAAGTCTGTTTAACATTAGAAATTTAGAAACAAAATTATTTTCAAGCAAATTGATCCGTGTTTGGTGATAAATTCGAAGCTTTTTATGATTTGTGGTTTCAAATCTATGATCAGGTTAAAAGGGTGGCTATGGAGTTTGATCATTTGCAGGTTTTTCTTGATTGTGCATGATGTCAGCTTCCTCGGAGCAAATATTGTAACTATGAAGGGTCACTATAGCAGCTGGATCTGTATACCTCCCAACATTTTGTGCCTATGATCACACCGCAATATGCGCCTGTGCCTAAGTATGGTTGGGGGCTTTGGACAGTCACCGAAATTTTTGGTTAGTCTCGTCCTTCTTTTTCAATTACTCATGCTTAGGTTGGGTTGAGGAGCATTGTGATGGATGGAGAGAATCACCGACTTCAAATGGATAAGGTTTTGTCTGCCATGAGTTCCCTTCCTTAAGACCTTTCTGGTTGTAAAATTTTTCTAATAGATCTTTTCTGCCACGATTTCTCTTCCTTAATACCTTTCTGGTTGTAGAATGTTTCTAGTTTGATGTTGATGATCATGGTATGTGTGTGGTGTAGTTTTTTTTATCCGCTATTAGAATAAGTTAGTTCATGTATTAATCGTTATTAGGATAAGTTAATGATTTCTAAGATGTGATTTTAAAATAACCATTCATAAAAAAAATGGAATTTAAAATTTAAAATATGTGTGAACCCTCATGATAGGTGTGTTTTGCTATAATATTAGTCTTCTCCAACTAATGTTTGCTATGGTGTATTTTACACGTGTAAATTTTGGCCATTTTAATATTTCAAATTAATTTATCCTGGTCTTCCCTTATTTGAGGGATATAATTACAAATTATATGTATAATAGGGTTAGAAACATGATCGATTACTTATTCAAGGGTCAATAGACGTTTATTTTAAGTAATAATAAATTTAAATTATAATTAAAATTTAATTTAATTTTAATAAAATTATTTAAATAAAAATTTAAAAAGTATTTAAATTATAATGTATTATAAATAAAAGATTTTTTATTGTTATATAAATAATTGGTATGAGTAAGACATTTAAAATTATAAGAGATCATATTTATATTACACTATATTTTATAAAGATATTTTTGGATTTGTAGATTTTTTATAAGCTTGATCATTCATAATTTTACAAACTCTATCCACTCTAATTTCATTGTTATTTGGGTAAACATCTTGTGTTTTTCCATGCAACCATTTCAAGAATGATCACCACTTAGTGTTTTCAAATACCTATTTATTTACATCAATGTAATAAAAATATAATTGGCTTATTTGTAATTAGGATTCTAAAAATCTTCTATTCATCCAAAAATTATTTTGAACATTTAAATGTTATTTAATGAATATATAGGGTTAAATATTTTTCTTTATTTTTAGATAAGAGTTGGCCTTCATTATTTTATTTTTGTGGGTATGGTTTCAAATTTATAAAGCTGTCATTATACCCTATTTCACCTGGTAAAATTTTACTCTAAGTAAGGAGGATCCTATCAGTGATAAGGGATTTTACCTCTCTTTAAGAGGTCCAAAGTTCAAACCCTACTTAATATGAGAGGACTATAACCCCTCATAAAAACCTATGTTAACTCATTAAACTTATTAAAAAAAATACTTTACCTTGTTATTAGGAATTTTATTTTATATTACCACTCTAAACAACCTTTACAACATCTAAATATGTCTTGTAAAGATCCATTGAAAATTTGAAGCAATGAACCTTATTTTTTTAATATTTAGATCTCTCATAAAGTTTAATATCCTTTTATAAAAAAATATCATTTCAATTTTAAATATTTCAAATTAAAAAATATATTAAATATATTAATTATGTTCTATTCTTCATTCTTCACCTAAATATTATTGCATGTTTGAGAAGGGTGAATCCAATTTAAAAAGTATATTTCTTGTTTGAGAAGGGTGGATCCAATTTAAAAATATACTTTTTAAATCCTAATTTGATATTAAAACCATTGGTTATGTGGCCTTGAAGTGGCAATTGATTCATCCACCTATATTTAGAAAATACATAGAACACACACTCACCCATGGATATTTACAAGGTTGATGTGCTTAAGAGGAGGCCATCAATTTTTGACTAATTTAAGAAAAAAAAAATTACCTTGTGACTATTTATGTAGAGGTAATAATAAAATGGAAAAAGTATTATTAATTATAAAATCTACATAAGAAAATGGAAAAAAAATATTAATAATAAAATATTTTATTGATAAACATCATTTTTTTTTTTTTTAAATAATGTGGTAAGTTCCTACTGTTAACATATAGAATTGAACAATCCTTTATTAAGGATGACCCATTGTAAGACCAAGAGCTATACTTATCAATAAGGGATTAACACATAAACACAAACACACATGTCATAGTTTGAACCTTTGAACCTTAGACCTCTTGAAGAAGAACCAAACCCTAAATCATTGAGTTGTTCATATCATTTTTACTACTACATATAATTTTAGGCCTTAAAATTATATTTACTTTAAAAAAAAACTATAAAACCCGTTAATAAGTGTTGCTATCATGAGAATATTTCAATTTTTAGCTCACTTTTATATAAAAATATAGAGGTACCTATTAAAATTTTTTAATAACAAAAAAACTATAAGGCCCATTAAATAAATCTCATCATATTTATTAGTAGTATGTATAAATTTCAGACCTTGGAATTGAATTTAAAGAATCTAGATAAGTAAATTTCCTTTAAAAGGAAAAACATAAGACCCATTATTTTCTAGCTCACTTTTATATAAAAAGTTGGAGGACCTGTTAAATTTTTTTAATAACAAAAAAAAACAACTAAATCCCATTAAATAAAACTCGTCATTTTTACTAGTATGTATAAGTTTCAGAATTTGGGATTGAATTTGAAGAATCTAGATAAGAAAATTTCCTTTAAAAGAAAAAACATAAGACCAATTAAATAAGATGATGATATTTAAAATAGTACAATAAGTACTAGTTCATAAATAATAATGGTATATAGGTGAAAGTTGAAAAAAATGTATAGTCTTTATTTAAATATATTTTGATAAAAAATAAATTTAAGTCCTTTAAATTATGATGGCATATTAAAACTTATCACGTTAATTGAGAATAATGTGATATATAACAATTTTTTTATTAAATTTTAGATACTTTTAATTAATTAAAATTTATTTTTATTTTAATAAAATTATTTCAATCAAGGAAATAAAAAAAAATCATAAGATGAAAGGAGTTTTTAAAGGTTGTTCAAATATTTTACAAATCATAATTAAAGTGTATTAACTATAGGCTAATAAGGATTTGGTTAGGAGTTAATATAACAAAAAGAACCATCATCCACTACCATGGGAGAACCATGGAAGATACCCAAGCCCTAGGATAACTACCACCAAGGGAAGACTTGCAAACATGATTTGATTAAACCACCTAGAACCCAAATATGAATCAAATAATAGGGAAGCAACAATCATCATAGAGGAAGCCTAAGATAAGGTAGATCCACAAAAAATAAGGAAGCCTAGAAGGAACATCCTTAAATTATTTTATCATCCAACTTATCTTTAACTGTAGCCATCGGAGAGTCAAACTAGTCCTCGTTAAGCAAGACTTTGGTAGCTTCAACATAAGAAATTACCACCCTCATAATATCACAGATAGAATTCTACATATTGGTTGTTGTGTCCTTGATAGGATTACAGGAGGTGTTTGTAGCTTCTTTAGATTAATTTTTGGTTCAGGCTTTGGAATACAATCATTTTCATTCATGAATTTGACTTTCTTGTTAGCTGGAATAGTGTATTTCTCTATGAGTAACTGCATCTATTCCAACTTCACTTCCCATCCCAAAATATTGGCATCCTCTAAGCTTCTTAGACCTGAAGGTAATTTCTCCTACTAAACATGAAATCTCGCTTGACTCACCCCTAAGTTGGCCATGAAATCTGAAAACTTGTTACCTTCATGAAAAATATTGGAATATTACTTCCATGAAAATATGAGAGCATATTTTAGCTTCAAGGATCATGTTTACTAAATAAAGGCTTGTAAGGATTCTCTCCTTTATATGATTTATGGTGATAAGGGAGTTGTCTTCGGCAATGACTTTTTGAGGGTCCTAGGAATTGATCAACTTAATACCACTGATTTAATAAGTATTTAAATTATGGTTTATTAAAAATAAATGTTATTTTATTGTTATATGAATAATAAATATGAATAAGATATTTGAAATTATAAGAGGTTTTTTTTATATATATTACACCATATTTAATAAATATATGAGTGAATTTGTAGTTTCTTTATAAACTTAATCTTAGACAATTTTAGAACCTCTATCCATATCGATTTCATTGTTATTTGGACAAATATTTTATGCTTTTCCACCCAACCATCTAAAGAATGATCACCACTTAGTGTTTATAAATACCCATCTGTTTACCATCAATGTAATAAAAATATAATATAATTGAGCTTATCTGTAAATAGTATTTAAAAATTCTTCAAGTCATCCAAAAACTATTTTGAACATTTAAATGTCATTTAATGAATATATGGAATCAAATACTTTACCTTGCTATTATTAAAATTATTTTATATTACCACTCTAAACAATCTTTACAACATATAAATATGTCTTCTAGAGATTCATTGAGAATTTGAATCTATGACCTTTATTTTTTTTATATTTAGATCTCTCATACACTTTTAAAATATTATTATAACAAATATCTTTTCAAATTTTAATATTTCAAAGGAAAAACTATATGAAATATATTCATTATGTCCTATTCTATGTCCTTCATCTAAATATTATTGCTTGTTTAAGAAGGGTGGATCCAATTTAAAGATATAGGTTTTTAAATCCTAATTTGAGATTAAAAACATTGATTTTGTGACTTTAAAGTGGCAATTATTTACTATTTATTTTTGACCACCTATATTTAAACAAGACATAAAACACACACTCACCCATAAAGACTTGCAAGGTTGATGTACTTAAGAGAAGAAAACCACCAAAATTATGACTAATTTGTGAACAAAAAATTAGCTTGCTATTATCTATGTAAATACAATAAGAAAAAGAAAAAATATTATTATTAATAAAATCTACTATTAATAAGCATCACATTATTCTTACTGCTACATATAAGTTTAGACCTTGAAATTGCTTTGTAAAATCTATATAAGGTACATTTACTTTAAAAGAAAACCTATAAGGCCCATTAAATAAGCCTCTCATCATTTTTACTAGTGCATATAAGTTTTAGACCTTTGGAACTGAATTTGAAGAATCTAGATAAGAACATTTTCGTTAAAAGTATAAATATAAGGCCCATTATATGATGAATTTTAGAAAAGCAAGTTTAGTATTCATTGGTACACATATCAAAGTTAGATTAATTAATTTATAATGTATTTTCCCTCTAATAATTATAATAATTATATTAATTAATTTATAATGTATTTCCTTAATGCTTCTTATTTCCTTGCTATTGATCTTTTTACACTTGTATCCATATCTTTAACCTCCTCTATTATTTTATATCTATTGTTGTGTCACGTGTGTTAATAATAAACGATAAAAACAATCGTTAATAAACACAAAATTACTTAGTACCGGAATGAAGACAACTCGTAATAAATCCAAAATAACAAATTAAACTATATAAAATATAAAATAAAGATTACTACATCATTTATTTGCATGTAGTAATCAGGAAATAATCCGCATTATTCTAAAACACAAGCGTGCGTAGGAAAGCTACGGCGTACCAACCGAATCAGAAAACTTTTTCGTTTTGTACACTTATTTTCAACAGTCCTCTTGTCGCTCATTCCCCGCTACCTAGCAAACTTGCAACTTGTTGTCAAACACGTATTGATACAGCCAATTTCGCTTGGATCGATATCATCAACAAAACTG
Source organism: Wollemia nobilis (assembly GCA_028583015.1). NCBI lineage: Eukaryota > Viridiplantae > Streptophyta > Pinopsida > Araucariales > Araucariaceae > Wollemia > Wollemia nobilis. The sequence goes on along the minus strand of JAQPPZ010001886.1, from coordinate 1,810,163 downwards.
CCGACCAGATTATATCCTTGTACAACTCATCGTGGGGGGTGCAACAAAAATTCAAATAAAACACGCCTCTCGCCTGGTTCTAAGAACCACATGGAACGTATTTTCCAATTTAAGTCCATCTCCGTCTTGATGTTTTCTCCATGTCCGACGAAGTTGAAATGCTCATCTTTGTGATGTTTACGTAGGCCGGTTTCCAAATCAAGGGTCACATCTTTTCGAGCAATCAATCTTGTCTACTTTCTGGATCGCTCTTGTAACTTCAGATCGAGCCTCAGGCTTTTTCATATCTTGAAGGAGAAATTTTGTTTTTTCTTTTTTTAATAATTTGACTTAGTAACGTTGTGTTTCATCCGTGTTTTACGAAAATCCTTTTGATTGGATTATATATAAGCTGCACTTTCCCAACAGATTTTTCATTCAAGAACTTAGTTGTGCCATTCATATTTCCTCTTTTAATTGAAACTTATCATCCAAACCATTTGGAATTTTACTGAAGGCCATGGAGACCGAGAGCCGAAAACGGCAGAGGTTCCAGTCCGGGGAGGAGTGCATCTCTCCTGAAACTGAAAAAAGCCCCGCAAACCGTCTCCGGCACGACTCGGATTGCAGAAACGTCGAGGTTTTCTCTGAAATCGTTTCTGAAATGGATGTCCAGAACCTGGAGTGCCTGAATGAGATATTCCGGGAAGAGTTAGTGTGGGACATGATGAGAATGCTTCGAGAAGATATCGTGTCGAGCCCTTCGTATGAAGATGAATCGAGTACATATAGTTGTATATCTGATGATTGTAATTGCACCTCGCTGCATGCAGAAGCAGACTCTGCGATCAGAGAGGATACAGCGGAGAATGGGGTGGAGTACAACAGTTATAATGTAGAGCTGGCCTATTTGTTGGGGGCTAGCGACGAGGAATTGGGCATTTCTAGAAGCCCATACTCGTATTTCGTGGATGCTGATTCAAACGACCGTTTCTCTGCTTATAATAATCCTGACAAAGGCTACTTTGAATATGTTCTAACGGAGAGAGAGGCCGAACAGCAGCTTCTACCGCAAAATTGGTGGGATTACGATGGTATAAGCGAGCAGGGCAACTGTGATCTACTCTTTCTTGAAGATATTAAGATTTTTTTAAATTAAGGCCAGTTGATGCTGAGAACACGCACTCAACAAACGAGAGTGCTAGTGTAAATGAAATTTTCATGAAGTTAAAGAAACATATTTTCCTGTCGGTGAATTCAGATAGAGGAAATTGCAATTTAATGATTGCTTTTAAAGTTGATCCATATAGAACATTTTAAGTAAAATATCATGATTTGATTTATAATGGTTTAATTATAAAATTTTAATTAATATTAAATAACTTAACATAATGGAATTCAAATGGTTAAAATGTGTATGAACCCTCCATGATAGGTGGGTTTTGCTATAGTATTAAACTTCTTCAACTATTGTTTGCTATGGTATATTTTAAAAGTGAAAATTTTGGCCATTTTAATATTTCAAATTAATTTATCCTAGTATCCCCTTATTTACTTATTTAGATATAATTACAAATTATATGTATAAAAAGTTTAGAAATATATCGATTTTGTATCAATAAACATTGATAGGACAAGAAATTGGCAACCTCTTCCTAAGGATTTTGGTAAATTCAATACTAATGAAGCTTCTAAAGGGAACCCTCGAAAAGCTAGTGTAGGAGGAATTGGTAGACTTTCAGATGGCTCCCTGGTTTTTACTTTTGCTGAGAATTTGGGTATTCTTTCCAATAACCTTGCTAAGGGGTGTGGTATCCTTAGAGGCTTTCAAGAGGCTACTAAGGTTGGATGGAAAAAGGTGTTAGTTGAGTCTGACTCTCAAATCGTGATTAGTCTTTTGAAGACTCCTAAGAATCATAAGGTTGATTGGAGAATAAAAGTAATTATTGAGAAGATTCAATTAATCCAGATGGGATTTTTGAAAGTTGATTACAATCATGTGGTCAAAGATCAAAACAAGAGTGTTAATGGTTTAGCAAATTGGGCTTTGGAAAAAGGTGATCACAAATAAGGGAATCTCTTATTTCCATCATTTTTTTGGATGGCTCCAATTTTGAAGGTATCTAGGGTATTTTTGTTCTCTAGATCAAACTATTCTTTCTTTTGTTTCTTCTGTTGATTCTTGCCATAGAAGTCTTTTGTTCTAGAAATGTCACTGTTATGTTCAAATATTTTTTTTTTGTTTATTTTTTTGAGGTGTGTGTTTTTTTTTTCTTTTTTTTTTTTGTGTTCTTTGTGTTGTTTTTTGTTGTTCTTGTGTTTTTGTTGTTTTATGTTTTTTTTTTTGTGTTTTATTTTATCGTTCTTGTGTTTTCATTGTTCTTGTTCTTGTGTTTATGTATGTTTGTGTTAATTCGTGTTTCTGTGTGTGAGAGTTTTCTATGTTTTTTGTTTTTGTTTATTATTTGTTGTTGGTTTTTTATTTTTATTTTTTTAATTTTTGAGGTTTTGGTTGTTTTGGTTTCTCATGTTTTTGTTCGTTATGTCTTTGTAGTGTTTTGTAGTGTTTCAATAATTTAACATAATGGAATTCAAATGGTTAAAATGTGTATGAACCCTCCATGATAGGTGGGTTTTTCTGTAGTATTAAACTTCTTCATAATGTTTGCTATGGTATATTTTAAAAGTGAAAATTTTGGCCATTTTAATATTTCAAATTAATTTATCCTAGTATCCCCTTATTTATATATAATTACAAATTATATGTATAAAAAGTTTAGAAATATATCGATTTTTTATTCAAGTGTCAATAAACATTGATAGGACAAGAAATTAGCAACCTCTTCCTAAGGATTTTGGTAAATTCAATACTAATGGGGCTTCTAGAGGGAACCCTAGAAAATATAGTGTAGAGGAATTGGTAGACTTTCAGATGGCTCCCTGGTTTTTACTTTTGCTGAGAATTTGTGTATTCTTTCCAATAACCTTGTTGAGGGGTGTGGTATCCTTAGAGGCCTTCAAGAAGCTACTAAGGTTGGATGGGAAAAGGTGTTAGTTGAGTCTTACTCTCAACTCATGATTAATATTTTGAAGACTCCTAAGAATCATAAGGTTGATTGGAGAATAAAAATAATTATTGAGAAGATTCAATTAATCTAGATGAGATTTTTGAAATTTTATTACAATCATGTGGTCAAAAATCAAAACAAGAGTGTTGATGTTTTAGCTAATTGGGCTTTGGACAAAGGTGATCTTACTTGTTATGGCCACCCTCCTAGATGGTGGGCTTCACAAATAAGGGAAGCTCTTCTTTCTATCATTTTTTTGGATGGCTCTAGTTTTGAAGGTGCCTAGTTTCTTCTTGCTTTATTTTTGGTTCTCTTTGGTTCGGTTAAGGAATTTTAGTTCCCTAGCTCAAACTATTCTTTCTTTGTTTCCTCTATTGATTCTTACCTTAAAAGTATTTTGGTCTAGAAAGGTCATTGATAAGTTTAATTTTTTTTTTGTTTGGTTTTTTGAGCTATGTGTGTTTTTTGTTTTGTTTTGTTTTTGTGTTCTTTGTGTTTTTTTTTTTGTTCTTGTGTTTTTGTGTTCTTTGTATTTTTTTTGTTCTTGTGTTTTTGTTTTTTTATGTTTCTTTTTGTGTTTTTTGTTATTGTTCTTATGTTTTGGTTGTTGTTGTTCTTGTGTTTATGTATGTTTGAGTTAATTCGTATTTTTATGTATGAGAGTTTTCTATGTTTTTTATTTTTGTTTATTGTTTGTTATTGGTTGTTTATTATTTTTATTTTTATTTTTATGTTTTAATTTTTTAGATTTTGGTTGTTTTGGTTTTTCATATTTCTGTTGGTTATTTCTTTGTAGTGTTCTATTATTTTTTTCATGTTTGTGTTTTGTTATGTTATTCTTGTATTTTTTCTATGTGGTTTATGTTGTGTTTTTTTATCTTATTGTGTGTGTGTTTGGTTGTGCTTTATATTTTGACACACTCAAGGAGCATGTTTTTATTTTATTTTCTTATTTTTATTATTATTTATTTATTTGAAATCTTATTATGTGTTTGTTTTCTCCTTGAGTATGTCAAAGGTGGTAGATCAGGTTCGAGTCCTGGGTGATTCTAGTGGAATGGATACCCCTGCCTCCTTGGGTCTTACTCGAAAGTGACATCCCTTTTGGGATGTTTTCCAAAAAAAAAATAATAATTAAAATTTATTTTATTTTAATAACATTATTTAAATCAAGGATTCAAAAAAAAATCAAAAGATGAAAGCGGTTTTGAAAGGTTTTTTGAATATTTTATAAATTAGAATCAAAATGTATTAACTATAGGCCAATAAGGATTTGGTTAGGAGTTAATATAGCAAAAATAACCATCATCCACTACCATGGGAGAACCATGGAAAAATTCCAATCCCTAGGATAACTACCACCAAGGGAAGACTTACAAACACGATCTGACTAAACCACCTTGAACCCAAATAGGGCCTAAAAAAAAGGGAAGAAAAAACCAGTGTAGAGGAAGCGTGAGACAAGGTAGAGCCAAAAAAAATAAGGAAGCTTAGAAGGAACATACTTAAATTATTTTTTCGCCCAACTTATCTTTAACCATAGCCATCGGAGAGTTAGACTAGTCCTTGTTAAGCAAGATTTTCATAGCTTCAACACACAAAATTACCACCCTCATAAGATCACAAATATAATTCTATAGATATAATTCAATAGGCTCACTAAGAACCTTCTCAAATCTGCTCAACAAGATCACTCAAAACTTGTCCAAATCTACTCAACAAGCTCACTCAGAACTTGTCCAAATATGCTCAATAAGTCCTCTCTAGGACTTTTTCAAATCTACATAACAAGCTTACTCAAAATCGGTCCATAGGCCTTCTCAAAGACTTACCTCAAATCAGCTCAACAAAATCTCAACTCAATCTCATAGAAGCATAAAGAGAATTGTTAGAGACTCAATATGTTCTATAATCAAATCCTAATCTTAGCTCAAATTAATCTTAACACAACAATATCATAGAAGCATAAAGAGAATTGTTAGAGACTCAATACATTCTATACTCAAATCCCAATATCAACTCAAATAAATCTCAACTCAGCAATCTCACCGCTCATACTTAATATAGAATAGTTTATTTTATGGAATTTGAACAACCACTTCACACAACTCTACTCAACCAATCACGACAAGGAGAAACTCTTTCTCACAAACCCTAGTCCAAGCATAAATCAACCAACTCAAAATATTTCCAACAATGTTCAACAACAAATCTCACATAACAATGATACTCATATTCTTCTCTAACTCAAGTTCAAGTTCTTTGCACAACCAATGGGCTTCAACAATAATGGTTATAAAACATTCTTCACATAAGAATGATACTCATGTTCTTCTCAAACCCTAACTCAGGTTTTTCATAAGACTAATGGCTTCAACAACAATGCTTATAAAATAAGGTTTTAACCATAACTCTCAAACCAAAAATCCTTGAAGAATTCAACCAACAATGCTCAAAAGGAAACCACAATCAATCCTTTTCACTCCAATGATATTTTCAAAAATCAACCACCCAATCAAATTAATGGAGAATATTACCCATACCTTTTTTATGCCAAGAAGTTGTCCACAAAATCTACCACACTCAACACACTTTATTTTTTCAATCTCATCAAGGGTTAGTGGACATCAAATAATAATCACAAGATAAAGTATAACTCAATTTACACATTTGTACTCCAAATCAATAATCACATCCACCAAAGTCCATCTATAGAAAAACCCTCTAAAATAATAATCAATAAGTCACTATTATCTTGGGATTTGACCACACCCCAACACCTTTGCATTTCTCAAGTTGCCAATAGGCCATACTGCCCACATTATCTTGGGATTCGACCACATCCTGATTTATTTGTTGCCTCTGCCTTTGAGCATTTTTTACACGAGCTCGATTCGCATACACTAGCCAAAAAAAATAACACGAGCAAGGATAGATGTTAATAAACATTAGGCACCCCTTTATATAGTCTTCTCCCTCATATTAGACACCATCGGTGGGAATTTCCACTTTGGAAATTTAAATTTAAATTTTAATTTTAAAATAGTAAAATTTAAACTTTAAACTTCAAAGTTAAATAACTTTGTCACCGAGACTCCTTTTTCGATGAAACAAAAAGCCAAATTGGGTTTTAAGAAAAACCCATTTGTTTTCCATGGTTCTAAATCTCTTGTAACTTCAGATCCACCCTCAAGCATATCAACCCATTTCAAATCTTCAAGGCGGAATATTTTTTTTTAAATTTGACTTAGTAACCTTGTGTTTCATTCACCTTTTACGCAAATATTTTTGATTGGCTTATATATAGATGCGCTTCCCCAACAATTTTTTCATTCAAGAACATAACACTGTCATTCATCCTTTCTCTTTAAATTCAAACTTATCATCCAAACCATTTGGAATTCTATGAAAGCTAAAGGCCATGGAGAAGGAGAACCAAAAACACCAAAGGTTCAAGTCCTGGTAGGAGTGCATCTCTTTGGAAACTAAGAACAGCCCTGTAAAGCATCTCCACCATGGATCGGATTGTAGAAACATCGATATTTTTTGTGAAATCATTTCTGAAATGGATGTCGAGAACTTGGAGTGCCTGAATGAGAAATTCTAGGAAGAATTAGTATGGGACATGATGAGAAACCTCGTAGAAGATATCATGTCGAGCCCTTCGTATGAAGATGAATTGAGTACAAGTAACTATACATTTTATGAAAGAAATTATACCTTGTTGCATGCAGAAGCAGAGTCTACGATCAGTGAGGATACGAAAGAGAATGGATAGAGTACAATAGTTATAATGTAGAGCTGGACTACCTATTGGGAGCTAGCGGCAAGGAATTAGGAATTTCTAGAAGCCCATACTCGTATTTTGTGGATGCTGATTCAAACAATCGTTTCTCTGCTTATAATAATCCTGACAAAGGCTAATTTGAATATGTTCTAACAGAGAGAGAGGTCGAACAATAGATTCTATCATAAAATTTTTAGGATTACGATGGTATAAGCAAGTAGGGCAACTGTGATCTACTCTTTCTTGAAGATAGTGATATTTTTTTAAATTATGGCCAGTTGGTGTTGAGAAGACGCAGTCAACAAACTAGAGTGCTAGTGTAAATGAAATTTTCATGAAGTTAAAGAAACATATTTTCCTATCGATGCATTCAGATAGAGGAAATTGTAATTTAACGATTGCTTTTAAAGTTGATCCATATAGAAAATTTTAAGTAAAATATCATGATTTGAATTATAATGGTTTAATTATAAAATTTTAATTAATATGAAATAATTTAACATAATGGAATTCAAATGGTTAAAATGTGTATGAACCCTCCATGATAGGTGGGTTTTTCTATAGTATTAAACTTCTTCAGCTAATGTTTGGTATGGTATATTTTAAAAGTGAAAATTTTAGCCATTTTAATATTTCAAATTAATTTATCCTAGTATCCCCTTATTTAGATATAATTACAAATTATATGTATAAAAAGTTTAGAAATATATTGATTTTTTATTCAAGTGTCAATACACATTGATAGGACAAGAAACTGCCAACCTCTTCCTAAGGATTTTGGTAAATTCAATACTAATGGGGCTTCTAGAGGGAACCCTAGAAAATCTAGTGTAGAGGAATTGGTAGACTTTCAGATGGCTCCCTGGTTTTTACTTTTGCTGAGAATTTGTGTATTCTTTCCAATAAACTTGTTGAGGGGTGTGGTATCCTTAGAGGCCTTCAAGAAGCTACAAAGGTTGGATGGGAAAATGTGTCAGTTGAGTCTTACTCTCAACTCATGATTAATATTTTAAAGACTCCTAAGAATCATAAGGTTGATTGGAGAATAAAAATAATTATTGAGAAGATTCAATTAATCTAGATGAGATTTTTGAAAGTTGATTACAATCATGTGGTCAGAGATCAAAACAAGAGTGTTGATGTTTTAGCTAATTGGGCTTTGGACAAAGGTGATCTTACTTGTTATGGCCACTGTCCTAGAGGGTGGGCTTCACAAATAAGGGAAGCTCTTCTTTCTATCATTTTTTTGGATGGCTCTTGTTTTGAAGGTGCCTAGTTTCTTCTTGCTTTATTTTTTGTTCTCTTTGGTTCGGTTAAGGAATTTTAGTTCCCTAGCTCAAACTAGTCTTTCTTTTGTTTCCTCTGTTGATTCTTGCCTTAACAGTATTTTGGTCTAGAAAGGTCATTGTTAAGTTTTTTTTTTTTAGTTTTTTGAGCTATGTGTGGTTTTTGTTTTGTTTTGTTTTTGTGTTCTTTGTGTTGTTTTTTTTTGTTCTTGTGTTTTTGTTGTTTTATGTTTCTTTTTGTGTTTTTTGTTATTGTTCTTGTGTTTTTTTTGTTTTTGTTCTTGTTTATGTATGTTTGTGTTAATTCATGTTTTTATGTATGAGAGTTTTCTATATTTTTTATTTTTGTTTATTGTCTGTTATTGGTTGTTTATTATTTTTATTTTTATTTTTATGTTTTAATTTTTTAGATTTTGGTTGTTTTGGTTTTTCATATTTTTGTTGGTTATTTCTTTATAGTGTTCTATTGTTTTTGTCATGTTTGTGTTTTGTTATGTTGTTCTTGTATTTTTTCTATGTGGCTTGTGTTGTGTTTTTTTTATCTTATTGTGTGTGTGTTTGGTTGTGCTTTATATTTTTGACACAGTCAAGGAGCATGTTTTTATTTTATTTTATTATTTTTATTATTATTTATTTATTTGAAATCTTATTGTGTGTTTGTTTGCTCCTTGAGTATGTCAAATGTGGTAGATCAGGTTCGAGTCCTGGGTGATTTTGGTGGAATGGATACCCATGCCTCCTTGGGTCTTACTCAAAAGTGACATCCCTTTTGGGATGTTTTCCAAAAAAAAATAATAATTAAAATTAAAATTAAAATTTATTTAAAAATAAAAAAATTATTTAAATCAAGGATTCAAAAAAAAATCAAAATATGAAAGTGGTTTTGAAAGGTTTTTTGAATATTTTACAAATTAGAATCAAAATGTATTAACTATAGGCCAATAAGGATTTGGTTAGGAGTTAATATAGCAAAAAGAACCATCATCCACTACCATGGGAGAACCATGGAAAAATTCCAAGCCCTAGGATAACTACCACCAAGGGAAGACTTACAAACATGATTTGACTAAACCACCTTGAACCCAAATAGGGCCTAAACAAAAGGGAAGCAAAAACTAGTGTAGAGGAAGCATGAGAGAAGGTAGAGCCAAAAAAAATAAGGAAGCCTAGAAGGAACATCCTTAAATTATTTTGTCACCCAACTTATCTTTAACCATAGCCATCGGAGAGTTAGACTAGTCCTTGTTAAGCAAGATTTTCATAGCTTCAACACACAAAATTACCGCCCTCATAAGATCACAGATATAATTCTATAGATTAGTTGTGGTTTCCTTGATAATATTACTTGAGGTTTTTGTAGCTTCTTTAGATTAGTTTTTGGTTTTGGCTTAGGAATACAATCAGTTTTATTCATGAATTTGTCTTTTGTGTTAGTTGGAATAGTGTCTTTCTCCATGAATAACTGCATCTATCCCAAATTCACTCCCCATCCCAAAATATTGGCATCCTCCAAGCTTCTTAGACCTGAAGGGAGATTCTTCTGCTAAACACGAAAGCATGCTTGATTCACCCCCAAGTTGGCCATGAAATTTTCAAACTTGTTACCTTCATGAAAAATATATTGGAAGATTACTTCCATGAAAATATGAAAGTATCTTTTAGCTTCAAGGATCATGTTTACTAAATAAAGGTTTACAAGGATTCTCTTCTTCATATGATTGATGGTGATAAGCGAGTTGCCTTCGACAATGACTTTTTGAGAGTCCTAGAAATTGATCAACTTAATACCACTTATTTAAAAAGTATTTAAATTATGGTTTGTTAAAAATAAAAGATCTTTTTATTGTTATATGAATAATATATATGAATATGATATTTTAAATAATAAGAGGTTATATATATATATATATATATATATATATATATATATATATATATATATTACACTATATTTAATAAATATATAAGTGAATTTGTAGTTTCTTTATAAACTTAATCATTGACAAGTTTAAAACCTCTATCCATATCGATTTCATTGTTATTTGGACAAATATTTTATGCTTTTCCACCCAACCATCTAAAGAATGATCACCACTAAATGTTTATAAATACCCATCTATTTACCATCAATGTAATAAAAATATAATTTAATTGAGCTTGTTATGTAATTAGGATTTAAAATTCTTCAAGTCATCCAAAAATTATTTTGAATATTTAAATGCCATTTAATGAATATATGGATTCAAATACTTTACCTTACTATTAGTAAAATTATTTTATATTACCACTCTAAACAACCTTTACAACATCTAAATATATCTTCTAGAGATTCATTGAGAATTTGAATCTATGACCCTTAATTTTTTTTATATTTAGACCTCTCATACACTTTTAAAATATTTTTGTAACAAATACCTTTCCAAATTTTAATATTTCATAGGAAAAGCTATATGAAATATATTCATTATGTCCTATTCTACATCCTTCATCTAAATATTATTGCTTTTTTAAGAAGAGTGGATCCAATTTAAAGATATAGGTTTTTAAATCCTTATTTGAGATTAAAAACATTGGTTTTGTGATCTTGAAGTGGAAATTATTTATTTATATTCTTGACCACTTATATTTAGACAAGACATAGAACACACACTCACCCATGAAAACTTACAAGGTTAATGTACTTAAGAGAAGGAAACCACCAAATTTTTGACTAATTTGTGAACAAAAAACTAGCTTGCTATTATCTATGTAAATACAATAAGAAAAAGAAAGAACATTATTATTAATAAAATCTTCTATTGATAAGCATCACATCATTCTTACTTCTACATATAAGTTTAGACCTTGGAATCGCTTTATAAAATTTAGATAAGGTACATTTACTTTAAAAGAAAAACTATAAGGCCCATTAAATAAGCCTCTCATCATTTTTACTAGTACATATAAGTTTTAGACCTTTGGAACTGAATTTAAAGAATCTAGACAAATACATTTTCTTTAAAAGTATAAATATAAGGTCCATTATATGATGAGTTTTAAAAAAGCAAGTTTAGTATTCATTCACAAATAATAATAGTATACACATGAAGGTTAGATTAATTAATTTATAATATATTTTGCCTCTAATAATTATAATAATTATATTAATTAATTTATAATGTATTTCCATAATGTCTCTTATTTCCTTGCTATTGATCTTTAAATATTTTTACCACTTGTATCCATATCTTAACCTCCTCTATTATTTTATATATGTGATTGTTGTTGTAGACACCAAAATAGCACCAATCCGATTATGTGACTGCAAACACTGATCGCTTTGACACACACAGCCCCCAGGGCAGCCCTCAGAGGTTAAAAAGTGGTCCTAACCACTTTTACAGCAATTTTGGAAGGTCAAAAATCAATTTGGCACCTTTAGGCACTTTGCTCCAAATCCGTCCCACCCTGGGACGAATTCAAAATGGGATTCGCCCCACCCAGGGACGAATTCTGAATTCGCTCCGGGGTAGGGCGAATTCTAGGTTCAACGGGCAAAAAGAGAAATTATGCCAAATGGCAGCCAAGGACAGTCAATTAATGCTCCTTGCCTTGCATGCGCGCGTAGGTGAGCAAATTGAACGTTAGAGGACTGTCACAAGGGTAGTCATGGAAGCCCAAGTCGGGAGGAATCTCCTCCCTCTTGGGAAGGCATGGACGCCAAGTGGCACCCCTGCATGCCCATCCAAAGAGACCCCTTGGGTCTATAAATTGGTGAGCTTCCTCACCCCAAAGAGGACAGGTTGGAAGCATTTTTAAGCAACAAAGTGCTGCCAAATTAATACCACGCTTTACCTTTGATTCACCTCTTCCACATCCTTGATCTCTTTTGCAAAGGGAGGTCATTGGGTGGTTATTGGAAGTGTGAATCCGGATCCAAAACCCGACACTTGACCACATCGATCTACCAATTCATTGACAACACATTACAAGAGATTTTGGGCCCATCCCAAGTGGATTGGTGCCAAAATCAGGTTCCAACGGTGGGCGGCCCACCCGGGCGCCTCGCACTGCTATGAGCCTAATCTTCTTTTTTTAAGAATGATTGGGAATTCATGGAAGATTGTTCTTTTTGTCATTTTTTTATTTTGCATTCCATCTTATGCTGCTTAAATAGCTTGTAATTTCGATTTCATAATGCTTTGATCAAATCTTATCATGTTTTATCGCTTTTGTTGTCCTCACTAACTTGCAAGTAGCAACATCAAATTCCCATTGATGGAGGCCAAATTGGGGAAATATGACCATATGGGTCTTCCCAAAATGCCTCCAATTAGCTAACCCCAAGTTTGTAGGTCTTTTGGAGCTCCCTAGATGCAACATTTGGGGCAATATCACTTCGGCGCTTTGTTGCAGGTGAATTCGTCCTACCCCGGAACGAATTACAGTCGAATCTGTCCCCGTATTCAAATCGATGAGGAATTTCCGTGTTCCTTTGAAATGCCTTCTTGGTGATGTTTCCATGTCTATGCAAAGTTTGTCATGTCATCTGGATAAGTTTTAGTTACGGTTTAATTCATTTTCTCATCTCCTATTGAGGTTTGGGATCGCATGCTTTTTCTTTTCGTAGGTGCTCTAACGATTTCTTGTTCCTTTGAACGGGGCCATCGAGAGCAAAAAGGAATCAACACTCGTATACATAAGTAGCGACGACATTTGGTCCACCCATCTTACATGTGGGCACGCGAAAGAGGGATGACTTTCCATTGATGTGACCAAGAGACAAGTTTGATGCTCCTGGCCACTGAAAAGGTGAGAGACAGCGATTGTAACCGAATTTGAGAGAGATAAATAAAAGAAGAGGGTTGTGCTTTCTATACTTCCTCCATTTTGCCTCCAATTCATCTCTGTTTCTCCATTTCATGCATTTCTAATTTCTAGGATTAAGTTTAGTTTTGTTCTTGCATCGTGCTTGGAGTTTTGCCTTTTTGTTTTTCGGAATCTCGTGCTTTCAGTGGCGATCATGGTGGGACGTTGTCCCCTAATTTTTGAGATCAAGAAACTGATCAAAATTTGTGTTTTCTTGCTTACAGGTGCCATTTTTCAAACTCTGACTATTGTTCATTCCAGCCTATGGCGAATACAGTACTAGAATTCATCTGACCTTGGGACGAATTCAAATTCGTCTCAGCCTAGGACAAATTCTGTTCTGGTATTTGTCTCACCCAAAGACTGAATTCCTATCTATGCAGTTTTGGAGCTAAGAGTCCGGAGACAGCCGATTTGGGCGGCAGAAGAGGTAAGGATTTTTAACATTTCTCTATCATTTTTTGTTTCGATTTTCTATTTTTTGTCATTACTTGTTTGCTTAGGAAAATTTTTTTTTGTTGTTTGCTTGTTTCAATTTTCTTAAAATAAAAAGAACCCCACACACATCACGTGGCAACTCTAAAAACCAAGGAGCTGGTCGTAAAACCCTAGCCCTTGATCAAGACCAACGATGGATTTCATCACCACCTTGGCTTGAATTTTGCATTCATACACCCCGATCGCTACTATTGCTAGACGTAAATCCTGATGAAAGCTGATCGAGTGTAGTTGGGGTGATTCCCAACATGCGAGGATAAGTCTTCTATGGTAGGTGTCATAAACAGAGTGATTCCCCTTCCGTACCACCTATGTTCCATGTACCATATGCTCTCACGTACCTATAGTTTCCCTCACATAAGGGCGGGTATATAGAGAGGTTGGTATATCGGTCTGGCAATGGTATATCGAAGGGGCGACCAATTTTGGGAGCCATAAGAGCCTTCATTTTGCATTTAAACGTTCTTTACAAAAACCTCAAAAACAACAACAAAACACACTAAACCAGTTTTAGGACACACTTTCAACCTTTAAATGAGATAATCACCGTTTGTGTATGTGTGTGTTCTTTTCTGTTTAAGTGTAGCATAAAAAATCATAAAAGAGATAAAAATTTGCTTAGCTTGTAGAAGAGCACCACCATGGTGTACACCCGTAGCCAAGCCCAATCAAGGGCAGAAGCTATGAAAAGTGTACAAGGAGTGGGCACAAGTCACCTCCGCTTTAGCCCTAAGGACTTGGCCATACCGCCTTGGCGGCCTGACCCCCAAGAGAGTCCGCATCATTCCATGTCAAGGTGGAATTATAGGGACACCCCTCTGGGGGACACGCCCGTTCATCACAGCCCCTTTCGGGAAGAATCTTTACATGTGGCACTCAATGTAGATAGAAAAGCTCCCTTAGAAGCTAGATATGAGTGGCCACCGTGTGATGAAGTGCTAGAGAGGCATAGTGTCCATGAGGAGAGGCCACATGACTATGGCATCCCTCCTTTGCCTCCCATCACTGTTAGAACCAATAGACAAACCCCAGAGCGTAGGGCTCTCCAAACCAGGCGAGCTAACTCCACCCACCCCTTTCACACCTATGAAAGGGAGTACGAGGAAGACCATCACATTCCTCGAGAGCAATATATAGCATGGGAGCCTTGCGCTTCCGCACCTGCTAGATACCATGGTTACCCACTGAGGCCAGAGCCTCGGGTAAATGCCGCCAACCTCGACAGAGGGAAGCAACCCATTGAGATCTCGAATCATCATGACCGAGGAAAATACATAGGAGAGGCATTCAGGCCTCCTAGGCCCAAGATGGCAGACCAAATTGACCTGGCAGTCGCCAAACATGCCGCCTGCCAAGCCCAGATCACGTGGCTTGAGCAAGATCAGCAGCAGCTAGAGCGTCTATATCGCCTTAACAAGGAGCGCATTCAGCGCCAAACAGATGAGCTACTTCATAACCTACCTGAGAGGGTTCCAACCCCTCGCACCCAAAGAGTGGAACCATATGAGAGGCATAATCCCTTGGTGTGGGATAGGTCTCCGTGACCTCATCAAGTTTTGCCTCCGAGACCCCATAGACCTAAGAGGGAGGCCACTCCCCGAAACAACGATGGGTACCCTCTGCGGGGACCCACTCAGGGTCATAGGTCTCACCCAGAGACTCCTCAAGAAGTTTATGAGGAGTATGAACAAGAAGTAGAGTGGGCCGAAATGCCCTACCAAGGCGAAGGGGTTGCTATCCGGCCACCCCCCATAGGCCTCAAGTCTCCCACAACCCACAATGGGAGCAAACTAAAGAGGAAGAGATTAAATCTTTTGATGCATACAAAGCACTGTTAGAGCATTTGGAGTCTATGGAAACCAAAGCTTTTGGGCCCCAAAAGCCCACGTTACGCCAACTCCGTAGTCATCCTGTGCATCCGTCAGTGCCTACACCTCCTTACCCTAAACACTTCAAGCTGCCTCAGTTGGCAGTATTTAAGGGTGAAGAGGATGCCCAAGAGCATGTGACAAGATTCCTGAGCCAATGCTTTGGCATTCAAGATAATGATGTGTTGTTGCTAAGGACATTTATAACCACATTCATGGGCCCTACCTCAGATTGGTTCACCCAGTTGCCGAAGCACAACATCAATAACTTGGATCAGTTAGTGGATGCGTTCCTTGAATGCTTCGCCTTCAACACCAAGAAGAAGGCGTCACTGAGTGACCTGGCCAGCCTCAAGCAATATGAGGAGGAGACCATGGCGGCCTATGGGAATCGGTGGAGGACTCTACTTTCCAAGCTACCCTACCTTCCCCCTATGTCTAACCTTACACAAATGTTCTCACGAAGTTGTTTGAGATCGATCTCTGTGCTATTGCAGTTGCAACAATATGCCACCTTAGAAGAAGCTCTGGCGCAAGCCAAAATTATCGAAGAGATCAAAATACAGGATGGAAAAATTGCCAAACCTAAGAAGAAAGAGTGGAACAAGAACACAAAGATAGGGACTACGCAACAAAAACCCACTGTGGTTAATCAAGTTGCTATAAATGTCCCTAAGCCTGCACAAGAAATACAGCCTCAAAAGGCTAATTATCAGGCAGTGCCTCCTAACAATTATGAAAGAGAAAATCAAAAATAGGAGCAAAATCAGCAGCATCGCCCTAAGTGATAGTACACCCCTTATACGGAGTCTAGGGACTCCCTATTTGACCACTTGTCAGCGATAAACTTGATCACCCTTCTAGAGATTCAAACCATAGATCCTAACGCTCCCAAGCCTAAGGGATACAGAGAGGACTTGTATTGTAGGTTCCACAGGCGAAGGGGACATGACCTGAACGCATGTTGGAAGTTCAAAGGATTGATACAAGACCTGATTGACAATAAAACATTGGTAGTGGACAACCCCATAGCGCCAAACAACTAGCAGATGGGGGTTTTCAAGGACCCCTTGCCTGCCCATGAGGCACAGGCAAAACCCCTTCAGGTCAATGAGGTGCAACAGAATTGCCCCATGCAAGGGTATGTAGGAATGATAAGCATAGTGACTAGGAACAAGAAATACCCAGGAGTTGCCCCCGAGGTAGCCACAAGAGAGGTTCCATCGATGTCACAACCTCAACAACACCCTGTGCAGCTACCTCCGCCTAGACCCACGGCCATGATACGGACCAAACTCACGCAGAGTTTGTGGACCACGTCGGCTAGGATCTCCATATATGAGCTTATACAACAATCAACGCCCCATTGGGAGGCTCTCATGGAGATTTTGAAAGCCATCGAGTTGCAGCCCCACGAAGCGAATTCCTTCAACAACTTCGTGGGACATGTAAAATGATGCACGGAGCCAGTCATCACCTTTCGAGAAGATGAAGTTAAATCAGTATCTGATGACATGGCAGATCCACCCCTGCACGTTATCACGCGGGTCAACGGGATCCCATATAAGAGGGTGTTGATAGACACTGGCTCGTCCAGTAACATCATTACTACAACAACATTGAAACATCTAAAGTTGCCAGCCTCTCACATCATGGCTTCCACTTACACACTGCAAGCATTCAATGATGCGATATGCTCGATAGTTGGCACAATTGTTCTACCCATTCAGGTAGGACAAAAGATGATACCTACATTGTGCCATATTTTGGAAGGTGAGATGGCATATAACATATTGCTAGGGTGGCCATGGATCAGGGACATGAAGTGTGTCCCTTCGATAGCTCACCAGTGTTTGAAGTATGCATTTGAAGGGGAAGTACATGTAGTCCCGACGGACTTAGAACCCTTCAAATATTGCAATGCGGTGCAGTTGATGCCGCAATTGACCCTCCCATCGATGCACTTGGATTTTTAGTTAAATCCATCTAGACAGGGTCCGATGTCGCAAGCACCACTGGTGATAAATCCATCAAAACCCCATCCAGGTGCATCTTCATCGTCAGCTCCTTCACTACCAATGCCACCTATCGTGGCTAAACAGAAGGACAAAGGGAAGCAAATCCTAGAAGAGGCTCAACCCCTAGAAGAGGCACTGCCAACAATATCAACCATCTCAACCGAAGAGATACCTAGCACAATGGAAGTTGAGGCTCCTAGTCCACCCAACATGGAATGGACTCAAGAAGAGCTTCCGTTCCCTCCCTCTCAATCACCAACAATTACTATTGAAATGGCTAGTACGGGCCTAGGGGAGTATCTAGTGCGAAATGTCATAGCAACGACCGTGCTAGAGTCAGTGCAAGACATGGGGAGACCTCACCTCCCCATTGGGACAATTGTTCCTTTAGGCTACCCACCGAACCATACCAATTTTGTGTATGGGGGCCTTGACCATGGTGCTGAGCCATGCATGCAAAAGGACGAGGATGAAGAGCCTTTTGTAGAAGATGTCAACTATCTGTCTAACCCAGACATTTGCTCTAAGATGATCTAGCCATTGCAATTGCGCATGGATACGGAGCTAGGCGGTATGAGCAAGGAGTGCATGGTCCTTGCATCTAAGACATAGATGCCATTGACGTTGGGATTACGGTTCAATTCACCTCCATCCCCATCAGAGTACTGGCCTTTCGATAAAATGCTTCATTTTACCCCAGGGACAACTCAGGATATCTTTCATGCTGAAGAGGAACCCGAGGTTCCCAACGCAGATTTAAACTCAGCTAATGATATCCATTTGATCCCAACTCCACATCAGTTGGAGGATGGATCCCACATGTCGGTCGAGGAGATGACTGACGTAGACATCGGCTTGGATCCAATGAATCCATAGATTATCAAGCTAGGGGTAAGCTTATCCCCTGAAGAGCAAGCCGACTACATTGCCCTTCTCAAAGAGAAGAAGGAGGTTTTTGCATGGTCATACAGAGACATGCCGGGGCTAGATCCATAGCTAGTCACGCATAATCTAACGCTTGATCCGACAATCAAGCCAGTTAAGCAAAAACTATGTAAGATGCACCCAATAGTGGCCTTGATGGTCAAAGACGAATTGCAAAAGCTGTTGGATGCACAGTTTGTCATCTACGCATGGATTATCCGCCATGGTCTGTCCAACATGGTGCCCATCAAAAATCCCGATGGGAGGATTCGCATATGCACTAATTTTTGAGATCTAAACAAAGCGAGTCCTAAGGATGATTTTCCCTTGCCAAGCATCGACGCATTGGTAGACGCTACAACAGGTCATGAAATGCTATCCCTCATGGATGGTTTCTCGGGATACAATCAAATTCGTATCAATCTCGAGGACCAACTAAAAATGGCGTTCACAACGCCTTGGGGGACATTTTGTTATAAGGTCATGCCTTTTGGCCTTAAAAATGCTGGCGCCACCTACCAACGTGCCATGACGTACATCTTCCATGATTACATGCATAAAACTTTGGAAGATTACATGGATGATTTGTTGGCCAAGTCTCTTTTGCGCCCAGATCATCTCGATGACTTAAGCAAGATCCTCGATCGCCTCATGGAGCATAAAGTCAGACTGAATCCCAAGAAGTGCGTATTTGGCATCACATCTAGAAAACTCTTGGGTTTCATAGTCTCAAAGCGAGGCATCGAAGTGGACCCAAACAAAGTCAAGGCAATCCTTGAAATGGTTCCCCCAACTACCATTAAGCAGCTCAAAATCTATAGGGAAAGGTCACGTCAATTAAGCACTTCATAGCGCAGCTATCTGACAAGTGCCGACCCATGAACAAATTATTGCACAAGGGGGTAGCATTTCACTGGGATGACGAGTGCCGATCAACCTTTGATGACATCAAACGATACTTGGCTTCGTCGCCAGTATTGGCACCACCTAGACCAGGAGTGTCATTCTACTTATACATCTCAGCCTACTGAGGTGGCACTGGGTGCCATGCTAGCCCAGAAGAATGAACTTCACAAAGAATAGGCTACTTACTATCTTAGCCGCACCCTGGTCGGTTATGAACTTAACTATGCATACGTCGAGAAACTCGCTTGGCGGTGGTGTTTGCTACCAAAAAGCTATGCCACTACATGCTGAGCAACACTACGTATGTTGTGTCTAAGGAGAATCCATTGCGATACATGATGAGTCGTACTTATCATAGTAGTCGCACGACGAAATGGATCATGTTGTTGATGGAATTTGACATAGAGTTTATTGGACAGAAATCCATCAAAGGATAGGTCATAGCCGATCAACTAGCAGAGGCTCCTCTCGAAGATGATCAGCCTCTAGTCATAGAACTACCCGATGATGGGGTCTTCCATGTCTCAGAATCGCCAGATTCTGATGAGCCTGAGTCACAGGCTGACATAACCCTATTTTTTGATGGTTCTAAATGTGAGCAAGGTGGTGGCACGGGAATAGTATTCTTCACACCGCAGGGTGCTCCAATGCCCCTATCATTTAAATTAAATTTCCCATGCACCAACAATAATGCAGAGTATGAAGCCTTGCTCATAGGTCTTCAGACAACAATCACCATGAACATCAAATGACTGAACATCTTTGGTGATTCACTGTTAATTGTCAATCAAGTCAAAGGGGTATTCCAATGCAAATGCCCAGTTCTGTAGGCTTATAAAGCCCTTGTGGACAAATTCCTGGCAAAACTTGAGTGGTACGACATCGAGGCACTCCCTCGGTCATCGAATCATTTTGTGGACACAATGGCCTCCTTGGGGTCACTAATCCCGCAAGACCTTTCTGGTGATATGACAACCATTCAAGTCAAAACACTATCACAATCCATGATGGAGCGTGCAAGCTCTGACTTGACGCCAGGAATCCACATGATCCAGATTGAACCATCCTCGGATAAGTTCTCTCGAATCCATGATCATCTGAAACATGCCAACTGGGGGTCCTTGTTCTCCCCTACTCCCATTAATAGCAACACAATGCTATTCTTACAAGTTCTCTCCCGCTCAGCGTTTGCTAGGGATGAACTTCAAGAGGGATTGGTTGTTCATACCGTCGAGGCTTTCGATCAACAGGATTGGTATTTACCCATTAGAGACTACCTCAAGTTAGGTAATCTCCCGCTTGGATTGACGCATGCCGCAAAATGAGCATTCAAGCAGAAAGCGGCTAAGTATGTCTTGATAGGAGACATTTTGTACCATCGTAGCTATGAAGGAATCCTCCTTCGTTGCTTGGACCAAGCAAGAGTCCACTTGGGCGATCGCCCAAGCGCACGATGGTACATGTGGTGGCCACTTCAGTGGTATGGCCATCGCAAAGTGCATTCTTCGCATGGGCTATTATTGGCCATATTTAGAGCGAGATTGTTGCGCATATGTCAGGAAGTGCGTGAAGTGTCAACATCATGCCAATTTGATGCATGTACCTTCCCAGGCCTTGCAGACAGTCCAGTCCGCTTGGCCATTTTCATAGTGGGGCTTCGATCTAATTGGAAAGATCTCCCCTGCGTCGTCAGGCCATCACACGTTTATCATAACGGCCATAGAGTATTTCACCAAGTGGGTGGAAGCAGTTCCGCTTACCTCTACGATAGGACCCCGCATTGTGGAGTTCATTTTGCATAACATCATATGTCATTTTGGTATTCCATCCAAAATAGTCTCGGATAATGGGACGTCATTCAAGAACAAAGACGTGCGTGCTTTGACCACAAAGTACAAAATTCAGCATAGTTTTTTGACACCCTATTATCCACAGGCAAATGGGCAAGCAGAGGCGTCAAACAAAATGCTAGTTGCCATCCTTAAAAATATGGTCGCAGACAGTCATAAGGATTGGCACATCCAAATCCCACTTGCCCTATGGGCTTATCGCACTAGCATTCGGACGCCCACTGGGGCAACTCCATTTTTGCTCGTGTATGGCTCCGAGGCAGTCATGCCTCTCGAGTTGGAAATTCCTTCCCTATGCATATCAATGCAAGAGTTCATCGATGATGACGCTGCGTGACAGGCCCGGTTAGACCAGCTTACGTTGCTTGATGAATGACGCGTTAATGCTCTCGAGCATTTACGTATCTATCAAGAGCGACTTAAGAAAGCTTACAACATGAAAGTTCACCTGAGGGACTTTCGGGTTGGTGATTTGGTCTTGAAGGAAAACCAACAGAACTCTAGTTTGCCGTCCCACCTAAGGGACAAGTTCATGGCAAATTGGTTAGGTCCATATGTAATTGATAGCAAAATAGGACCCGAGACGTACCGGCTAGCCTCTCTTGATGGAATCAAGGAAACAGAACCCTTGAACATCAGTCATTTGTGACCATTCCATATCTAAGAGAGCCATATCCCAAAATGCTCCAAGGATTCCTATAATCGCTTGGTCAATCCCAAAATGCTCCAAGGATTCCTATAATCACTTGGTCAATCCCAAAATGCTCCAAGGATTCCTATAATCGCTTGGTCAATCCCAAAATGCTCCAAGGATTCCTATAATCGCTTGGTCAATCCCAAAATGCTCCAAGGATTCCTATAATCGCTTGGTCAATCCCAAAATGCTCCAAGGATTCCTATAATCGCTTGGTCAATCCCAAAATGCTCCAAGGATTCCTACAATCGCTTGGTCAATCCCAAAATGCTCCAAGGATTCCCACAATCGCTTGGTCAAAAATAAGAAAATTCAAAAATAGTAAAATCATCAAAAACAACAAAAATTTGCATCTCATTTCCAGGCATGCTCAAATTCATCAATAAAAAGCTCTTCTCGCATCTCATCTTCATATTCACAAAAATCAATCCATCAAAAATACAAAAATATGTAGCTGCATTAAGCATCACATCCATACATTGCATATTTGTGGTCTTACAGGTCAAAGGCACCATAGACTGTAATTACTCCGCTAGTCCATCTTGTTCCACATTTCTCCATTTTATAAGCAGTCCAAAAAAAAAAAAAAATAAAACTGCCATTCACTGCTTTTTACCACACTAGAGTCAGTGGTCTTCTAATGTATCAAGAGTTTTCATCTTTCAGTCATCATTTTGCTTTCTAGCCACATACTGTACCAAGTCAGACAGATTTTACGAAGGTAGAGTTCTACTTGGATCACACCTTGTTACGTAGCATCCCAACACAAATTAAAACACATAAAAATTCCCAAGTTGTGTGAACGAAAGATGAAACCTGCACAGTAATCCAGGTCACCATAAGCGAAATGGTTATCTTGCTCATCCCCCTGTGCGAATGACCCCAAGAATGCTGAGAGTTGGCAAAAGGACAAGCATCTTCCCTACCCAATTCCCCAAGAATCCCCAGTTCTCAAAAAGTTGCAAACATCAAAATTTTGCAAAAAGTCAAAACTCCAAAAATTTGACATCACCACCAGAGTGCATACATCAAAAGGCACATACAATAGTGATTCTTATCACTCAAAATCCAAATCCCTTGCTCAAAAGAAAAATATATAAAAATAAACAGTGATTTTTATCACTACAAAAGAGCAAGTATCCCAATACAATTGAAGAAAAGAAGGGAGTCGAACTTGAATCCCTGGAACTCTCAGCATTCCGACAGGTCATGAGGCAAACCTCAGTATCGGTTTGGTGGATAGCCTATCGGTCACTGGCGGTAAACCTCCCGCATGATGATATATCTATCACATTAACTCGTGTACAGATCAATGTTTGCATGTGGATGAGCTAGCTTATGGTATCCTAGATAGCACCGTAGATTAATCTGACTAAATACAACAAAGGAGTTAGTGGAGCTAATTAGGTGATCCTCGATATAGGTTTGGTTGATAGCCTACCTGGCACTCGGCGGTATCCTGACAAATACCACATAAATGAACTCAATTGCACACACAGGGATGTGAAATAGCTTGGTCAAAGACAAGTCCGATTCATACCTTGTTCAAAAGTCTTGTAAGATAAAGTACAGTCATGGCTAGTGAGTTAAAACCGTCTGAGTCTCAGAAAACCTTAGCTACATTTCTAAACCAACTGCGCTACTTTTCATCCTCACATTACCATCAAAAAATACAAAAAACCACATGTATACATGCAAAGTCATTTACCACAACAATCGCCTAAAAAAAAATCACAAAGTCCTAAACAGTCTATGGTGCCCTAACCAAACAACACAAATTCAATTCATCCATTACATTTTGCATATCACATATAAATCAAAAACATTTGCATTCATCATAACATATGCATCCATCGAAATAAATTAACATGCATACATCCATACTCATCACTCATCATGCATAAAATCAAATCATCACTCGCATAAACAAAATAAAGTCATCTGTATATATCATCAAAAATGCCCGTAGGCTACAATAATCGGTCATCTGACCCCGCACAATCCAAAAGCTCAAAAACCCCCAAGCCTAGGGCATCGGCCACCATGATCACGCAGGATCGGTGCGACGGGAACTACCCCCCATGGTGTGGGTCCTATGGGACCCCTCAGGGCGGCTACTGCTAGCCCCCGCATCATGCCTACTACCCCCTCCCTCATCCAGTCGCCTACGATGAGATGATGCTGACTGCTCAGTATCACTGCCCCTCATCCGGCGTGACGATCCACCTCCCGAGGGCTCAGGTAGCCACCCATCGAGGTGGATAATCTCTCCCTCCATATCCATCCGATGTCGAGACCAATCTATCTCCCACTGCAACCACTCTGCCTCCCATCGACGGTAATAAGCTACTGCATCATCATGCTGCACCAAAACCCTATCCCTCTCCGCCAGCTGCATCCGTAGGAGATCCCTCTCCCATGCCGCATCAGTACCCCCATCCTATCGATGGTAAGCAGCCAATGCATTCTCTCACTCCGCCAGCTGCATGCGTAGGAGATCCCTCTCCTGCAGCGCATCCCCCAACTCCTCATCGTGCCTCCGCAATAGCCCCTCCAACCATGCATTCTCAATGCGTAACCTGGACTCCATGTCCTCCGCATCTGCCTGAGGCATGGGCATCTCTAGAATAGTAGCCTGCTCTGGCTCCCACTACTCCATGATGTCCTGCATCTCCGACTGATCCGGAACCCCCAAATCCACATCCTCATCCTCCACCTCCACCATGTCTGCATCCTCCCGAGGAGCTCCCCAATCATCCCCTGGTGCCTCGACACCCTCCCCGCCCATCGCTGCCGCCTCCATGCCTCCCAGTGGCCCCTCTCCCCACCATCGCCATAGTACCCACCACTGGTCATACTCTATGGTAGTCCCGATGTCATCCACGTCTGGGACATCGATCACCATGTCTGAATCCTCGCCTAGCGGTGCGATGACCGGTCGGTCCAGAGTTCTCTTGTCCCCCGATGTCGATAGACCATGGGCTCACCAGGAAACCCCTGGCGCACCCCAAACTGTCATGTCACCCGACTGTAGGGGAAGAACTCATGCTCGGTCTCGTGCCACCCAATCAGCCATCGCTCTCTGCGTACCCGTCGGAGCCACTCTCCAGCCTTCGGCCAGGCTGGACAGTCCCGATAAGGGCGCTAGAACACCTCCCCTAGAGTAAGCCGAGTGAGGGCATCGACATAGTGCCCTACGACACCTGCCCACCATCGACTCTGTCCCTGCTCCCTAGACCACCACCACAGAATCGCATAGCCTATCTCCCTATCCTCCATCTCCGCCCGAGTCATCCATGGTAACTCGATTGGCCTCTCCACCGCTATGTGCTGCCAAGCCCAACTCTGCAATAGATAGCTACAGCTAATCCCCTTTCACTTTTCAATAGCGGACCTCGTACAACTCCCCATAGAGCTGTGCCAGTAGCGTCTGTCCCCACCTCATGATTAGCGGTGCCTCCGTCGGGCACTCTACCAACCGCCAAACCAAATCCAGCAGGTTCCATGGGAACCTCGCACCTGACGAGTCAGGTAGCAAGCATGTTGGAAATGAGGCCCATAAGGAATGCGTGCCTCACTCCCAACACCCCCCTCTCCAGCCACCATCGGACCAAAATCCTGCCAATCTGGCAGTCGCCCTCTGCCCTCTCCACTGGATCCTCCACACCCAGCTCCTCCCCATGCCCGAAGCATCGCATCAGTATAGCTGTCCGCTGATCATGCGGTGACGTCCTGATCGGCAGTCCATCTATCAGAATCCGTAGAAGCCGATAGACATCCTCCAAGGTCACTGTCATCTCCCCTATTGGGAGATGGAAGGTGTTGGTCCAGGGATCCCACAGATTGATCAAGGCCATCAGATAAGCCCGATCCCCGACCACAGGCTCCAGTCGAGCCACCTGCTTGAGCCCAAGGGCATCAAGCCACTCCTAGTCAGCCACAGTTAGCGCCCCTCATGCTTCAGCAAAAGCAGTAGGTACACGGTACCGGCTCTTAACAACCTGCAAAAGAAAACAATTCAAAAACATTAAAATCATGGAAAAAAAATTGTACAACAATAACATGAATATACAACATTGCCTACCAATGTACAACCAAAAACAAACATAAAAATTCAAAAAAATTAATTTGTCAGTCCTAGGGTTTCTAATCCTAACTGATAAATTTAAAAACAAAACAAAAAATTAAAACAAAAATTAATTTGTCAGTCCTAGGGTTTCTAATCCTAACTGATAAATTTAAAAACAAAACAAAAATTAAAAACATTTTAATTTTTTGGGTTTCTAATTGTTTATAAAAATTTATTTGTCCTAGGGTTTCTAATCCTAACTGATAAATTTAAAAACAAAACAAAAATTCAAAAAAATTAATTTGTCAGCCCTAGGGTTTTTAAACTCTAAACTGATTAATTAACAAAAATACAAATATTTTGTCAGTCCTATTGTCAGTCGTAGGATTTCGGTATTCTAAGTCTAAAAAGTCTACACAAACAAAATAAAATTAAAATAACAGTTTTAAACCTAGGGTTGTAACCTACGTTTTAAAACTGACCAGCTCAACCTAAGAACTAGGGTTTTACGTTCCGTTTATCCTAGGGTTTTAGTTATAAGCAAAATAACAATTCTTTACCTAGGTTTTCACTACGTTTGTCATTTAGTTGTACACTAAGTCTTGGTTGTGTTCAGCTCAGTTTCAAGGTTTCAATTTTAAATTTTGGAAAACATCATCACAAAGAAAATTAAACAAAACACTTGCAGTTTTAAAACGTATAACAAAAGTAATAACACTAGGGAGCACTTACTGGTCTCGCTTCGGCTCCACCGCTCGATCCGGTTTGTGCACTCATGATGTCAGGAGAAATTCGATAGCGCTTCGCTTCGTAGAATTAACCTCCTCCTCCCCAGAGCTCCAAATCGTAAGAAAATTCAGATGCAAATGAGCCCAAACCCTAGTTTTGGCCTTTAAATAGGCCTTTTGAGCTTATATTCATTCCCCCCTGGGATGAGCGCTCTGGTTAGTGCTCGTCCCACCCTGGGACGAATACTAAGCTGGTATTCGTCCCACCCTGGGACGAATTCAGGGCAAAAATTTCAAAAAACAACAAAAATTGAACAAAAATGCACTAAAATAGCTAATAAACTTGCCCGATGAGAGTGTTGTTGCACTTGACATCCCGGGCATGCAAAACAGACGTTGGGGTCACAAATTGTCACTATCCTACTCCCTAAGAAGGCTACCTTAGCCGGACCGCTCCACGGGAGGACGGATTTTTGCCAATTTTAGCTCCAAAAAGCGTCGCAAAAAGGGTTACCACCCACCAAAAATAGGTCTAAATGTCGAAAAACTGCACACACTTAATGCTAAACCATCTAAGGGCACCCTTGCACAAGTCATCTTGGGTCAAGCGACTCGTCGCTTTTCTCATGAAGGTCATTCCCTCATCGATTCGTCGCTTGAGGGGGTAGTCACACTTAGTCACCAATCAGCAAACACACACCCAATTAAGGAAAACGACATGCATTCAAAGAATCATTGACAAAGACAATTACGCTCCTGCTTGGGGCAGTAAACAAGCAATAATCACAATCTGATCAAATCACTTGGCATTTCGTGAATCATGAACTCAAGGTTCTCACAGACAAAAGGTTGCGCCCTTTGCCTATTCATGACTGATCAATGTCCAAGGTCAAGTAACACCTCACCGAAAAAGGTTAACACTTGAATTGAGTGCCTTCACTCGTCAGAAGCAAGGATTCAAGAATGCATGCCCTTTCCATGCTTGGGGCATCAAAATTTGGTTAGGTTACCAAGAAATCCTAATCATTAGTGCTTTGGTTATCTATTTTTGCTCAGCACTGCGTCACCCATAGCGCTTTCCAAAAAGGGGCATCTGTAGACACCAAAATAGCACCAATCCGATTATGTGACTGCAAACACTGATCGCTTTGACACACACAGCCCCCAGGGCAGCCCTCAGAGGTTAAACAATGGTCCTAACCACTTTTACAACAATTTTGGAAGGTCAAAAATCAATTTGGCACCTTCAGGCACTTTGCTCCAAATTCGTCCCACCCTGGGACGAATTCAAAATGGGATTCGCCCCACCCAGGGACGAATTCTGAATTCGCTCCGGGTAGGGCGAATTCCAGGTTCAACGGGAAAAAAGAGAAATTGTGCCAAATGGCAGCCAAGGACAGTCAATTAATGCTCCCTGCCTTGCATGCGCGCGTAGGTGAGCAAATTGAACGTTAGAGGACTGTCACAAGGGCAGTCATGGAAGCCCAAGTCAGGGAGGAATCTCCTCCCTCTTGGGAAGGCATGGCCGCCAAGTGGCGCCCCTGCATGCCCATCCAAAGAGACCCCTTGGGTCTATAAATTGGTGAGCTTCCTCACCCCAAAAAGGACAGGTTGGAAGCATTTTTAAGCAACGAAGTGCTGCCAAATTAATACCACGCTTTACCTTTGATTCACCTCTTCCACATCCTTGATCTCTTTCGCAAGGGAGGTCATTGGGTGGTTATTGGAAGTGTGAATCCGGATCCAAAACCCGACACTTGACCACATCGATCTACCAATTCGCCGACAACACATTACAAGAGATTTTGGGCCCATCCCAAGTGGATTGGTGCCGAAATCAGGTTCCAACGGTGGGCGGCCCGCCCGGCGCCCCGCACTATTGCGAGCCTAATCTTCTTTTTTTAAGAACGATTGGGAATTCATGGCAGATTGTTCTTTTTGTCATTTGTTTATTTTGCATTCCATATTATGCTGCTTAAATAGCTTGTAATTCCGATTTCATAATGCTTTGATCAAATCTTATCATGTTTTATCGCTTTTGTTGTCCTCACTAACTTGCAGGTAGCAGCATCAAATTCCCATTGATGGAGGCCAAATTGGGGAAATCTGACCATCTGGGTCTTCCCAAAATGCCTCCAATTAGCTAACCCCAAGTTTGCAGGTCTTTTGGAGCTCCCTAGATGCGACATTTGGGGCAATATCACTTTGGCGCTTTGTTGTAGGTGAATTCGTCCTACCCCGAAACGAATTACAGTCGAATCCGTCCCGCCCAGGAGCGAATTCAAATCGGTGAGGAATTTCTTGACTGTTCCTTTTGCAATGCCTTCTTGGTGATGTTTCTATGTCTTTGCCAAGTTTTCATGTCATTTGGATAAGTTTTAGTTACAGTTTAATTCATTTTCTCATCCGCTTATTGTAGGTTTGAGGATCGCATGCTTTGTCTTATTCGCAGGTGCTACTAACGGTTTCTTGTTCCTTTGAATGCAGGGTCTAAACATCGGAAGAGCAGCAAGGAATCAACACTCGTATACACAAGCGGCGGTGACGTTTGGTCCGCCCATCTTACATGTGGGCACGCGGAAGAGGGATGGCTTTCCATTGATGTGACCAAGAGACAAGTTTGATGCTCCTCGCCCCTAAAAAGGGAGGAAGCGAATTGTAACCGAATTTGAAATACATCAATAAAAGAAGAGGGTTGTTTCGTTCCATTTGGGTTCCAATTTGTCTATGCTTTCTCCATTTTACGCATTTTTAATTTGTAGCATCAAGTTTAGTTTCGTTCTTGCATCGTGCTTGGAGTTTTCCCTTTTTGTTTCCAGAATCTCGTGCTTTCAATTGTGTCACGTGTGTTAATAATAAAAGATAAAAGCAATCGTTAATAAACTCAAAAT
Organism: Wollemia nobilis; assembly: GCA_028583015.1. NCBI lineage: Eukaryota > Viridiplantae > Streptophyta > Pinopsida > Araucariales > Araucariaceae > Wollemia > Wollemia nobilis. The sequence goes on along the minus strand of JAQPPZ010001886.1, from coordinate 1,780,749 downwards.
TACCTACTAGGAATGAAGACAACTCGCAATAAGTCCAAAATAACAAATAAAACTATTGAAAATATAAAATATAGAAAATAAAGATTACTACATCATTTATTCGCATGTAGTTATGAGGAAATAATCTAGATTATTCTAAAACACAAGCGCGCGTAGGAAAGCTACGACGTACCAACCGAAGCAGAAAACTTTTTCGTTTTATACACTTATTTTCAACGGTCCTCTTGTCGCCCATTCCCCGCTACCTAGAAAAATTGCAACTTGTTGGCAAACACGTATTGATACATCCAATTTCGCTTGGATCGATATCTTCAAAAAAACTTCCGACCAGATTATATCCTTGTACAACTCATCGTGGGGGGTGCAACAAAAATGCAAATAAAACGTGCCTCTCGCCTGGATCTAAGAACCACATGGAACGTATTTTCCAATTTAAGTCCATCTCCGTCTTGATGCTTTCTCCATGTCCGACGAAGTTGAAATGCTCATCTTTGTGATGTTTACGTAGGCCGGTTTCCAAAGCAAGGGTCACATCTTTTCGAGCAATCAATCTTGTCTACTTTCTGGATCGCTCTTGTAACTTCAGATCAAGCCTCGGGCTTTTTCATATCTCGAAGGAGGAATTTTGTTTTTTCTTTTTTTAATAATTTGACTTAGTAACGTTGTGTTTCATCCGTGTTTTACGCAAATCCTTTTGATTGGATTATATATAAGCTGCACTTTCCCAACATATTTTTCATTCAAGAACTTAGTTGTGCCATTCATCTTTCCTCTCTTTTAATTGAAACCTATCATCCAAACCATTTGGAATTTTACAGAAGCTGAAAGCCATGCAGAACGAGAGCCGAAAAAGCCAGAGGTTCGAGTCCGGGGAGGAGTGCATCTCTCCGAAAACTGAGAACAGCCCCGCAGAGCGTCTCCGGCACGACTCAGATTGCAGAAACGTCGATGTTTTCTCTGAAATTGTTTCTGAAATGGATGTCCAGAACCTAGAGTGCCTGAATGAGATATTCGGGGAAGAGTTAGTGTGGGACATGATGAGAATGCTTTGAGAATATATCATGTCGAGACCTTCGTATGAAGATGAATCGACTACATATAGTTGTACATCTGATGATTGTAATTGCACCTCGCTACATGCAGAAGCAGAGTCTACGATCAGAGAGGATACGGCAGAAAATGGGGTGGAGTACAACAGTTATAATGTAGAGCTGGACTATCTGTTGGGGGCTAGCGATGAGGAATTGGGCATTTCTAGAAGCCTACACTCGGATTTTGTGGATGCTGATTCAAATGACCGTTTCGCTGCTTATAATAATCCTGAAAAAGGCTTCTTTGAATGTGATCTTGTAGACACCAAAACAGCACCAATCCGATTATGTGACTGCAAACACTGATCGCTTTGACAAACACAGCCCCCGGGGCAGCCCTCAGAGGTTAAACAGTGGTCTTAACCACTTTCATAGCAATTTTGTAAGGTCAAGAAGCAATTTGGCACACTTGGACACTTTGCCCAGTATTCGTCTCACCCAGGGACGAATTCAAAATAGAATCCGTCCCACCCCAGGATGAATTCTGAATCCGTCCCTGGGTGGGACGAATTCTAAGCTTAACGGGCAAAAAGACAAATGGCGCCAAGTGGCAGCCCAGAACAGTCAGTTGATGACTCCTGCCTTGCACGCGTGTGTAGGTGGACAGAGGGGCCGTTAGAAGATTGTCACAAAAGGCATTTATCAAAGCCCAAGTCAACGGAGGACTCCCCTCCCTCATGGGAAGACAAGACTGCCACATGGCGCCTATGACCAACACATGGCATTTGTGCTTCCCTCCCAAAAGAGACCCCATGGGTCTATAAAAGGTGGGACTTTTCTCACCCAAAATATACGGGTTGAAGGAGTTTTCAAGCAACGAAGTGCTGCCGAGTTGAAGACCCACTTGCATCCCTTTTGGTTCACCTTCCCACATCCACCAATCTCTTTTGCAAGGGAGGTTGTTGGGTGGCTTTTGGAAGCTTGAACCTGACCCAAATCCAACACATGGACACCCGAACCAACCAATTCGCCGACCCCCCAATCCTAAGAGGTTTTGGGCCCATCCCTAGTGGATTGGCTCCGAAATCAAGTGCCAACGGTGGGAGGCCCACTTGGGCACCCCCGCACTTCCCAAGTCCTTTTAAGTTTTAGAGCATTCTAGATTACTTTTTTAGGTTGCATTTTGTGTTATTATGTTTGGTTAACCCATAGCTGCAATTTTGTAACTTTTGGTCGATTCTAGTATGTTTTGTGTCGCTTTGTTGTTTCACCGACTTGCAGGTGGCGAGATCAAATTCCCGAGGGTAGAGGCCAAATTGGGAGAATCCGACCATCTGGGTCATCCCAAAATGGCCCCAATTACATAACCCCCTTGTTTGCAGGGCATTTTGTAGGTCTCGAGAATCGACATTGGAGCAACGACGAGTCGGCTTCTTCAACACAGAAGAATTCGTCCCACCCAGGGACGAATTGCGTGGTCAAAATCGTCCCACCCGGGGACGAATTCCGGTTGAAGGCAGATTGGCCATTGTCTCGGTGGCAATGGCCTTTCGGTAACATTTTCTATCTTCTCGTCAAGTTTTGAGGCCGTTTGGAATCATTTTGTTTACTCGTTTTAGATAAATGTTTGCATGCATATTTCGTTGATTTTAGAAGAACAAACACTTTTCATTTGCGGCAGGTGCTACTCGACATCTTGGTTGTTTCTTTGTTCGCAGGAGAAGCAGCGGAGGTTAAGAACTCATCGACATCAGCGGCGGCATCATCTTGGCCCGCCCATTGCAATCGTGGGCACGCGGAAAGAGGAAGACTAAGTCACACATTGTAACAAATACAAATTTAACGCTCCTAGCCCCCAAAAAGGGAGGAGACGTCTATGTAACCGAGGATAAGATATTTGAATAAAGAGGGCTGTGATTTCTTTACATCTTTTCTTTCATTTTCAAATTGTCTCCTTTCTTCGTTTTTGTGCATAGGATTAAAGCGTTACATTTCGTCTTATGTTGCATAATTAGTGTTTCCTTTGCCCGAAATCTCGTGCTTTCAGTGGCGATCACGGTGGGACCCTGTTCCCTGGTTTTTAAAATCATAGAAAACTGATTAAATTTTTGTGTTTTGTGCTTGACAGGTACATTTTTTTGTTGCAGACAGCTATTCGTCTCGATCGGGACGAATTCTTTACTTGCAATTCGCTCGACCCGGGACGAATTCAAATTCGTCTCCGGGAGGGACGAATCTCGTTCTGCAATTCGTCTCCCCGAGGGACGAATTCCCGCTCGCGATTTTCGAGCAGAAATTCAGAGGCAACCGGAGAAAGCAGAGAAGAGGTAGGGATTTTTATAATCTCTGTTAAATTTTTTGTTTCTGTTTCTGTTTCTTTGATTGTTTTCATTTTATCCTGCATTGCTTAGGAAAAGTCATTTATGCTTGTTTCATTTTTGTTAAATAAAATGAATCCCACACACATCACGAAACAATTTTAAACCAAGGAGCTGGTCGTAAGACCCCAGCCCTTGAGCAAGACCAACGGTGGGTTCATCACCACCTTGGCTTAGCTTTGCATCCATTTCCCGATTGTCAACTCGTTGTTAGGCGTAAATCCCGACGAAAGCCGACCGAGTGTCGCTCGGGGTGATTCCCATGCGCGCGAGGATAAGTTTTCTATGGTAGGTGCCATTAACAGGACAATCCCCCTTCCGTACCACCTACGTACCACGTACCTTTTGCTCTCACGTACCTATAGTCTCCCTCTCGTAAGGGCGGGTATATAGAGAGGTTGGTATATCGGCCTGGTTGGTATATTGAAGGGGCGACCGTTTTGGGAGTTATATGAGCCGTCATAATGCATTTAAACGATCTTCAAAACCTACAAAAACAAAACAAAACACCAAAATGCACTAAACCAGTTTAGGGCACACCAATAATCCTTAAAAGAGATAATCACGGTTTGTGTATGCGTGTGTTCAATTCTGCTTAGTGTAGACAAAAAAAAAAATCATCATAAACAAAAGATAAAAATCTACGCATTTTGTCATTTTCTCCAAAAAGCTCCAAGGATTCCCGTAATCGCTTGGTCACTCCAAAATGCCCCAAAGGTGTCCATGAACCCTTTGGTCAACCCAAAATCACCCCAAATGTGCCCATAAGTGATGCAGGACCATCCAACAAAATATGGGAAATCTTATATTTTTCCCTAAATTTTAGTGCATCTTGCCGGGGCCATAACTTCTCAACCGTAGCTCCGATTGACTCGAAATTTTACAGGGAGTTAGTTGGGATAATTTTAAACAAATATAATTCCCTAGAATTCTATTTGCCCAAAAAGTCAGTTTTCGGGGCCAAATTCCATCATCTAGTGCCCCGAAATTAGGTTTTAAAATTGGGCACGCAATTTTTTGCACTTTTTGAGTTGTTCGGATGTCAATATCTCCTAATGTATTTAGAGCTAGGACTTGAAACTTCATTTTTGTCTTATCTACTATAAGAGGGATGCGCACACCAATTTTGGGCCCCATCTGACTCATTTCAATTTTTAGGGTTTTTAGAGAGACATCGTCATGGTGCTCACCCATAGCCAAGCCCAATCACGGGCGGATGCTATGGGGAATATCCAAGGAGGAACGAGTCATCTCCATTACAATCCCAAGGATTTGGTCATACCACCTTGGCGACCTAACACACAAGGCAGTCCCCTCCACACCTTAAAGGAAAGGGACTATAGGGGCACCTCTTCTAAGGGCACTCCTGTTCAGCATAGCATTCAGCACACACCCTTCCATGAGGGGTACAGTCATAGGAGAGCTCCCTTAGATGCTCGCTATGAGCGGTCATCGCGCGATGAAGCGCTAGGTCAACATAGGGTTCGACGGGAGGAACCACATGATTACATTATCCCTCCTTCACCCCCTCTAGTTGTCAGGACTACAAAGAAAAATCCAGAGCACAAGGCTCTTCAGGTAGGGCGAGCTAGCTCCGTCCATCCCTTTTTCACTTATGAAAGAGAGCATGAGGAAAACCCTTACCTTCCTCAAAAACAATATACATCACGGGAGCAATATGCCTCCGCACCTGCTATCTATCAGGACCACTCACTGAGGCCAAAGCCCCGAGGGAATGCCGCTACCCCCAACAAAGGGAGGTCACCTATAGAGATCTTGGATCACTACGATCAAAAATATCTAGGAGAGGCATCTAGGCCTTCTAGACATGAGGCGACAGGACCAACCATCTTAGAATCTGTCAAGCACGTCGCACGCCAAATGCAATTCACGCAACTTGAGCTAGAGCGACTAGAGCGACTACATTTAGAGGAACTATACTATATTAACAAAGAGCACCTTCAGCGCTAGGAGGATGAGTTGTTCCAACACACTATGCAGGAGAGCCAACATGAAAGGGAGTACGAGGAAAATCATCGCATTCCTCGAGGACAACAAACAGTGCGGCCTCAAGTACATGCCGCCTACATCGACAGAGGGAAGCGACCCATTGAAATTTTAGATCATCAAGATCGAGGCCAACACATAAGAGAAACATTCGAGCCTCCTGAGAAAAATAGGGTAGACCGAATTGACCCGATAGTCGCCAGACATACCACCCGTCAAGCCCAAATCACGCGGCTTAAACAAAGTCATCAGGAGATAGAGTATCGACACCGCTTGGATAGAGAGCGCATGCAACGCGAAGCGGATGAGTTGCGCTATAAACTACCTGAGAAGACTCCAACCCCTCACACACATAAGACAAAATATTTTGAGTGGCACAACCCATGGGGGCAAGACAGGTCATCGCGACCTCATCAAACGCTACCCCCAACACCTCCTAGATAGGAGCGGGAGGCTACTCTCCTGATTCTTGAAGCACCACCCCCGACGCCTCCTAGACATGAGCGGGAGGCCGCTCCTATAACCAATGATGGGTGCCTTCCTCAGACATCCACCCAAGTTTATGAGCCACCCTTAGAAATTCATCAAGAAGCCTCTAAGGAATCAGAGCGAGAAGAAGAGCGGGATGAAAAGCCCTACCAAGGCATGGGGGGTGCCATCTGGCCACCCCTCCATAAGCCCCAAGTTCCTCAACAAGAACCAACCAAAGAGGAGGAACTCAAATCTCCCGATACATGCAAAGCACTAGAGCACTTAGAGTTGGTAGAGACCAAGATTTTGGAGCTCCCAAGGCCCAACTTACATAAGGCTCCTTTCGAAGAGGATCAACCTTTAACCGTAGGGCTACCTGATGATGCAATCCTCCATGTCTCAGAATCTCCAGATTCGATGAGCTATACACATTGTCCGAAGGTGAGGATGAAATAGACATAGCACACAAGCAATCACATAAGACAACATCGACATCCCATAAAATTTGAGGAAGCATGTCAACAGATAAACATAATACTAGGGCATGAGTGGCACGTTAACTCACCACAGGTGGGACCAAGCATTACATCCGCCACGTTGGGCACACAAAGAGCAACTTCCACCAAGAGACATCATAGCAACATCAGTGCCACGGGCGGACCCTGTCCTCATCTCCGTGCATAGGGCCGATCCATTCATGCCCATACCTCTAGAGCCGGATCCGAAGTGCAAAGACCATCAAGCTAGGGGTACCTCTATCCCCTGAAGAACCATAATTCAAACCAAAAAGCTCCAAGGATTATCGCAATCCCTTGGTCACCCAAAAAGCTCCAAGGATTATCGCAATCACTTGGTCAAACCAAAAAGCTCCAAGGATTATCGCAATCTCTTGGTCACTCCAAAAAGCTCCAAGGATTATCGCAATCTCTTGGTCACCCAAAAAGCTCCAAGGATTATCGCAATCTCTTGGTCACTCCAAAAGCTCCAAGGATTATCGCAATCTCTTGGTCAATCCAAAAAGCTCCAAGGATTATCGCAATCTCTTGGTCACCCAAAAAGCTCCAAGGATTATCGCAATCTCTTGGTCAACCAAAAAGCTCCAAGGATTATCGCAATCTCTTGGTCACCCAAAAAGCTCCAAGGATTATCGCAATCTCTTGGTCACCCAAAAAGCTCCAAGGATTATCGCAATCTCTTGGTCAACCAAAAAGCTCCAAGGATTATCGCAATCTCTTGGTCAATACAAAAAGCTCCAAGGATTATCGCAATCTCTTGGTCAACCCAAAAAGCTCCAAGGATTATCGCAATCGCTTGGTCAAAAAAATCAAGAAAATCAAAAACAAAACAACAAAAATCATCAAAAACAACAAATATTTGCATCTCAATTCTAGGCATACTCAAATTCATCAAAAAAATTCATATTCTCGCACCTCATCTTCACCTTCACCAAAAACAATCCATCAAAATTACAAAAATATATAGCTGCATTAAGCATTGCATCCATACATTGCATATTTGTAGTCATACAGGTCAAAGGCACCATAGGCTGCAATAGCTCTGATAGTCCATCTTGTTCCGCATTGTCTCATGTTACAAAAACAACAAAAACACCATGCATAACTTTTACCACACTACAATCAGTGGTCTGGGAATGTACCAAGAGTTTCGATGATTCAGTCATCATTTTCCTCTTTAGCCATGTAGTGTATCAAGTCGAACAGATTTTACGAAGGTAGAGTCATACTTGAAATACACCTTGTTACGTAACATCCCAACACAAATCAAAACACTAAAAATTCCCAAATTGTGTGAACGAAAGATGAAACCCTGCAAAATAATCTAGGTCACCACAAGCGAAACGGTTATCTTGCTCATCCCCCTATGCGAATGACCCCTAGAATGCTGAGAGTTGGCAAAAGGACAAGCATCCTCCCTACCCAATTCCCTAAGAATCCCTAAAGTTCTCAATAGTTGCAAAACACAAAAATTTGCAAAATGTCAAAACTCCAAATTTGACAAACTACAGTGCACACATCAAAAGGCACAAACAACAGTGATTTTCATCACTCCATATCCCCAATCCCTTGCTCGAAAGAAAAACAAATCAAAATAAACAGTGATCTCATCACTACAATGAGCAAGTATCCCAATACAATTGAAGAAAAGAAGGGAGTTGACCTTGAATCCCTGGAACTCTAAGCATTCTATAGGTCATAAGGCAAGCTTTTGTACCAGTTTGTTTGATAGCCTATCGGTAATGAAGTAAACCTCCCGCATGACGATATATCTCGTCACATTAACTTGCGTACGGATCAATGTTTGCATGTGGATGAGCTAGCTTATGGCATCCTGGATTACACCGTAGATTAATCTTAGTACATACAACAAAGGAATTCGTGGAGCTAATTAGGTGATCCTCGAGACGGAGTTCGGTTGAAAGCCCATCCGGCACTGGCGGTATCCTAACAAATACCACTAAATGAACTCAATTGCACACACAGGGATATGAAATAACTGGGTCAAAAACAAGTCTGATTCATACCTTGGTCAAAAAGTCTTGTAAGATAAAGTACAGTCATGGATGGTGAGTTAAAACTGACTGAATCTCAGAAAACCTTACATTCATTCCAAAACCATCTGCGCTACTTATCATCCTTATGATACCATCAGAAAATACAAAAACAAAAAAAAGAAAAACCATGTAAATAAAGAGCTTCTTAAACAACCTATAGTGCAATCATCACAAATGTCATTCATCCATTTCACCTCGCATATCACATAGACATCAAAAACATTTACATTTATCATAACATCCGCATTCATCAAAATAAATAAACATGCATAACAAAAAATCACATCATCACATGTACAAAACCAAAAATAAAACCGGTATATATATATATATATATCATCAAAAATATGCCCGCAGGCTACAAAACCGGTCCTCAAACCCCGCAATCATATCCAAAAACCCAACCTAAGGCGTCGACCACCATGATCACGTAGGATCGGTGCGACGGGAACTACCCCCCGTGGTGTGGGTCCTACGGGACCCTGCAGGGCGGCTACTACTAGCCCCCGCATCATGCCTGCTACCACCCCCCTCATCTAACCGCCTGCGACGAGATGATGCTGACTGCTCAGTCAAACTATCCCTCGTCCGTCGAGAAGATCCACCGATCGAAGGCTCAGGTAGCCGCCCACCAAGGCGGATGACCTCCCTCTCCAAGTCTATCCGGTACAGACACCACTCTGCCTCTCGTCGATGATAGATAGACAATGCATCATCGCGCTGCGCCAAAACTCTATCCCGCTCTACCAACTGAGCCCGTAGAAGATCCCTCTCCTGCCGCGCATCCCCCAACTCCTAGATCCCGCATCCACGTAAGCTCGTCAGTCGCGCAATCTCAACGCCTACATCCGACCCCACCTCCTCTCGTATCTGTTCGGATGCATAGGACTCACGGGGACAGTAGCCTGCTCAGGCTCCAACTGCTCCTCCACATCCTGCATGTCCGGCTGCTCCGGAACACCCAAGTCCACATCCTCATCTCCCACATCCACCATGTCCGCATCATCCAACGGCCCCCCAATCACCCCCTGCTGCCTCAGCATCCTCCACTGCCGCCTCCGCGCCTCCCAGTGGCCCCTCTCCTCTCCAGCGCCGCAATACCCACCACGAGTCATACTCAGTGGTAGTCCCGATGTCATCCACATCCGGGACCTCAATCACCGCATCCGACTCCTCGCCCAATGGCGTGGTGACCGGTGGCTCCAGATCCCTCTCATCTCCCCGACGCCGATAGACCACGGGCTCACCAGGCAACCCCTGGCGCACCCCAAACTGTCGTGTAACCCGGCGGTACGGAAAGAACTCATGCTCCGTCCCGTGCCGCCCAGTCAACCACCGCTCCCTCCGTACCCGTCGGAGCCACTCTCCAGCCTCAGGCCAGGCTGGACAGTCCCGATAGGGACGCCAAAACACCTCCCCTGGAGTGAGCCGAGAAAAGGCATCAGTGTAGTGCTCAACGGCACCTGCCCATCGCCGACTCTGCCCCTGCTCCGTAGACCGTCGCCACAAAGCTGCATAACCAATCTCCTCATCCTCCATCACCGCCCGAGTCATCCACGGTAACCCGGTAGGCCTCTCAACAGCTATGTGCTGCCAACCCCAGCACTGCAACAAAAAACTGCAACTGACACCCTTCCGCTGTCGACAGCGGACCCCATACAGCTCCCCGTAGAGTTGTGCCAACAAAGTCTGTCCCCATCTCAGAATCAATGGTGCCTCTATCGGGCACTCTCCAACCTGCCACACCAAATCCAACGGGTTCCACGGGAACCTCGCGCTCGACGAATCGGGGAGAAGAATGTTAGAAATGAGGCCCATCAAGAATGCGTGCCTCACTCCTAACACCCCCTCTCCTGCCACCCGGCTAACCAAAATCCCGCCGACCTGGCAATCCACCTCGTCTGTCTCCACTGGGTCTGCTACACCCAGCTGCCCCCATGCCCAAAACATCTCGTAAGTATAGCAGTCAGCTGATCAAACGGAGATGTCCTAATAGGCAGACCATCTATCGAAATTCGAAGCAACCGATAGACGTCCTCAAGAGTCACGGTCATCTCCCCTGTCGGGAGATGGAAAGTATTGGTCCGCGGATCCCAAAGCTTGATCGAGGGCGTCGAGATAGGCCCGATCCGAAACCACGGGCTCCGAGCCGAGCCACCTCGCTTGAGCCCAAGGGCATCAAGCCATTCCCACTCATCATCGGTCAATGCCAACCGCGCCTCAGTAAATGCAGCGGGTACACGGTACCGGCTCCTAACAACCTGCAAAGCAAAAAAAAAAATCAAAAAATAAAAATATATAACAGATCAAATTTTTAGTTCTAGGGTTTCTAACCTTAAATGTTAAACAAAAACATCACAAAAAAAATCTTAAAGTTTTGAAAAGCGTCAACACAAAAACAATGCATTAAATAAAAGCAAAATAAACTCTAGGGACACTTACAAGTCTCGCCTCGGCTCCGCCGCTCGAACCGAGTTGTGCACTCATGATGGCGAGAGAGAATTCCAGCGAGCGCTTCGCTTCGCGAATTACCTCCTCCTCCCAGAGCTCCAAAATCGCAAGAAAAAAATGACACAAATGAGCCCAAAATCAAGTTTTGGCCATTAAATAGGCCTTTTGCACTGGAATTCATCCTTGACTGGGACGAGCACTCTGATTAGCGCTCGTCCCACCTAGGGACGAATTCTCTAGTGGAATTCGTCCCACCCGAGGACGAATTCAGGCCAGCAAAAAAAAAAAAAATAAAAAATGACTAAAAATGCACTAAAAATAGACAATAAAATTGCCCGACAGGATTGCTACTGCACCTGACAACAAGGGCATACAAAATCGACATTGGAGTCACAAATTGTCACTATCATACTCCCTAAGAAGGCTACCATAGCCGGACCGCTCCACGGGAAGACAGATTTTAGACAATTTCATCCCCAAACGACATCACAAAAGGGTCAAAGCCCACTCAAAAACAGTACAAAATTCAACAAAAATAAAAAAAAAACATTGCCGGACATAAGTGCTCTTGCACTTAACCTCTAGGCAAAGAAAATCGATGTCGAGGTCCAAATTATCGCTCTCCTACTTCCCCAAGAAGGCTACAATAGCCGGACCGCTCCACGGGAAGTTAGATTTTCGATGATTTCACCTCATTACGGCATCACCAAAAGGGTTAACACCCACCAAAAATAGGTCCAAATGTTGGAAAAATTGCACACGCTTAACGGTAAACCCTCTAAAGGCACCCTTGCACAAGTCATCTTGGGTCAAGCGACTCGTCGCTTCTCTCACGAAGGTCATTCCCTCATCGATTCGTCGCTTGAGGGGGTAGTCACACTTAGTCACCAACCAACAATCACACACCCAATTAAGGAAAACGACATGCATTCAAAGAATCATTGACAAAGACAATCACGCTCCTGCTTGGGGCAATAAACAAGCAACAATCAAATCAATCAAACACTTGGCATTTCGTGAATCATGAACACAAGGTTCCCCCTGAGGATAAAAACGCCCTTTGCCTTTTCATGACTGATCAATGTCTAAGTTCAAGTCACACCTCACCAAAATAGGTTAATACTTGAAATCAAATTCCTTAGCTCGTCAGAAGCAAGGATTCAAGAATGCATGCCCTTTCCATACTTGGGGCATCAAAAGTTGGTTAGGTTACCAAGAAACCCTAATCATTAGTGCTTTGGTTATCTATTTTTGCTCAGCACTGCGTCACCCGCAGCGCTTCCCAAAAAGGGGCATCTGTAGACACCAAAACAGCACCAATCCGATTATGTGACTGCAAACACTGATCGCTTTGACAAACACAGCCCCCAGGCAGCCCTCAGAGGTTAAACAGTGGTCTTAACCACTTTCATAGCAATTTTGTAAGGTCAAGAAGCAATTTGGCACACTTGGACACTTTGCCCAGGATTCGTCTCACCCAGGGACGAATTCAAAATAGAATCCGTCCCACCCCAGGACGAATTCTGAATCCGTCCCTGGGTGGGACGAATTCTAAGCTTAACGGGCAAAAAGACAAATGGTGCCAAGTGGCAGCCCAGAACAGTCAGTTGATGACTCCTGCCTTGCACGCGTGTGTAGGTGGACAGAGGGGCCGTTAGAAGACTGTCACAAAAGGCATTTATCAAAGCCCAAGTCAATGGAGGACTCCCCTCCCTCATGGGAAGACAAGACTGCCACATGGCGCCTATGACCAACACATGGCATTTGTGCTTCCCTCCCAAAAGAGACCCCATGGGTCTATAAAAGGTGGGACTTTTCTCACCCAAAATATACAGGTTGAAGGAGTTTTCAAGCAACGAAGTGCTGCCGAGTTGAAGACCCACTTGCATCCCTTTTGGTTCACCTTCCCACATCCACCAATCTCTTTTGCAAGGGAGGTTGTTGGGTGGCTTTTGGAAGCTTGAACCTGACCCAAATCCAACACATGGACACCTGAACCAACCAATTCGCCGACCCCCCAATCCTAAGAGGTTTTGGGCCCATCCCTAGTGGATTGGCTCCGAAATCAAGTGCCAACGGTGGGAGGCCCACTTGGGCACCCCCGCACTTTCCAAGTTTTTGAGTATTCTAGATTACTTTTTCAGGTTGCATTTTGTGTTATTATGTTTAGTGAACTCATAGCTGCAATTTCGTAACTTTTGGTCAGATTCTAGTATGTTTTGTGTCGCTTTGTAGTTTCACTGACTTGCAGGTGGCGAGATCAAATTCCCGAGGGTAGAGGCCAAATTGGGAGAATCCGACCATCTGGGTCGTCCCAAAATGGCCCCAATTACATAACCCCCTTGTTTGTAGGCGTTTTGCAGGTCTCGGGAATCGACATTGGAGCGCAGCAGGTCGGCTTCTTCAACACAGAAGAATTCGTCCCACCCGGGGACGAATTGCGATCAAAATCGTCCCGCCCGGGGACGAATTCGCCCCGATGAATTCCAGTTGAAGGCAGATTGGCAATTGTCTCAGTGGCAATGGCCTTTGGGTAACATTTCCTGTCTTCTGTCAAGTTTTTAAGCCATTTGGACTCATTTTGTTTACTGTTTTAGATAAATGTTTACATGCATATTTCGTTAATTTTAGAAGAACAAACACTTTTCATTTGCAGCAGATGCTACTGACATCTTGGTTGTTTCTTTGTTCGCAGGAGAAGCAGCAGAGGTTAAGAACTCATCGACATCAGCGGCGGCATCATCTTGGCCCGCCCATTGCAATCGTGGGCACGCGGAAGGAGGAAGACTAAGTCACACATTGTAACAAAGACAAATTTAACGCTCCTAGCCCCCAAAAAGGGAGGAGACGTCTATGTAACCGAGGATAAGATATTTGAATAAAGAGGGCTGTGATTTCTTTACATCTTTTCTCTCATTTTCAAATTGTCTCCTTTCTTCGTTTTTGTGCATAGGATTAAAGCGTTACATTTCGTCTTATATTGCATAATTAGTGTTCCCTTTGCCCGGAATCTCGTGCTTTCAGATCTAATCGAAAGAGAGGCCGAGCAACAGCTTCTACCTCAAATTTGGTGGGATTACTATTATGTAAACGAGCAGGGAAGCTCTGATCTACTCTTTGTTGAAGATAGTGCGATGTTTTAAAAGTAAGGACAGCCATTTGCTGCTCAGAAGATGCACTCAACAAATGACAGTGCCAGTGTAAATGAAATTTTCATGCAGTAAAAGGAAAACATATTTTGACATTGACATGCATATTTTCCTGCCGGTGCATTTATTAAGAGAGATGATTGCATTTTAAGTTGATCCATACTGAACATTTTACGTAAAATATCACGATTTGAATTATAATGTTTTAATTAATTTTATATAATTTAAAATTTAAATGAACTAAAAATTGAAAATGTCTCGAGGTCTATCGTAGGTGTGACTTGCTATAGGATTAGACTTTTCCAAGTGCTTTGTATCCATACTAGTTGTCTCTTTTTGGGAAGATTCTCAATAATGCTTTCTCAAGATACATCTCTTACAAGCACCACAATGAGGATAAACAGGGCATATACTACCAACTAAATGAGGTCAAATGTCAACTCATGTACCTAAGGGATCCAATGTGCTTGTGTCTATGATGTCATTGTCAATGGCCATGCCACCATCGAAGAAGGAAGAACAATAAAATGGATAGTCACCCCAACTATACATCTAAAGAGTCTCATCACAATATCTCATAATATTATTTTAGAATAATCATCAAAATCACAAATTAAGATTAAAATATAATTTTGTTAGTTATAAAAGTGATGTGATAGATCTAATGGAGATTGGATCTAACATCAAGAATATGAGAAAATTTATCAAAGAGAAATCAAATTTCACCTCACTATATCTAGCCACTTATAAATAATAAATTAGCCACTTAGAAACAAGGAATTATCACTAACAAGAATGTGCTCTAGAGAGTGAAGGAATTATCACTAACAAGAATGTGCTCTAGAGAGTGAAGGAATTATCACTAACAAGAATGTGCTCTAGAGAGTACTATCCACTATAATTATATAAAATATAGTGATGCTTAGTCTATTAAAATATGTGTAATTTTATCTTGTTAAGCCAAGGTTAAAGTTTTAAATAAGTGCTTATGATCCTATTAATGTATCTTATGAGCATGTGATTATGCAAGTTTGTAGGCATCTATTATTTATGTAATCATATGGGCATGTTCATGTAATCCTATGGAGTTGGTTTATCCACCTTTATTAATATCCTTGTTTAAAGGGTCTAATTTACTATTATTTTATTATAAGTTAAACTGAAGGCCAAGTCACTACAAGCTTGACGTCAACCTCTTATTAGGATTTTGGTATTACTATTGAAGAACATGTGCTTATACTAAGAGGTGGGGTGAACAATATAATATAAAACTTTTCCCCAAATAGTAGCATCAGCATTAATAAAGTAGTAAACATCACACAAAGCATCACACACATGAGAGACATCATTTTTAACGTGATTCACATAATGTGGGCTACCTCCATAGAAAATATTTCTTCTAAATATTTCTCAAATAATATTTTGTTAATCCTTCCC
This sequence comes from Wollemia nobilis, assembly GCA_028583015.1. NCBI lineage: Eukaryota > Viridiplantae > Streptophyta > Pinopsida > Araucariales > Araucariaceae > Wollemia > Wollemia nobilis. The sequence goes on along the minus strand of JAQPPZ010001886.1, from coordinate 1,765,253 downwards.
AATTACAATGTTCATGGACCTCTATCCAAAGGAGATGTTGATACCCTACATTCAAGTTCATGGATCTCTTCCACAGGAGAACTCTTTCCCCATTTTGCTCTGGCTAGTGATATTCTAGAAGACTTTGTCTCTCTGCTACATTGAATTTTGGATCTCTCTCCACTTGAAGACTCCTCGCTCAGATTTATTTTCAATTGTCCTAGGTGCTAGATATCTATCCACTAAGACTCTATCCTCTATACTCTATCACCTCCAAAGCTCTATCAATAGGCTCACTCAGAACCTTCTCAAATATTCTCAATAGGTCCACTTATAAGCTACTCAAATCTGCTCAATAGGCTCACTCAGAACCTACTCAAATATTCTTAATAGGCTCACTAAGAACCTACTCAAATCTGCTCAACAAGATCACTCAAAACTTGTCCAAATCTACTCAACAAGCTCACTCAGAACTTGTTCAAATCTGCTCAATAAGTCCTCTCTAGGACTTTCTCAAATCTACATAACAAGCTTACTAAAAATCGGTCCACAAGCCTTCTCAAAGACTTACCTCAAATCATCTCAACAAAATCTCAACTCAATCTCATAGAAGCATAAAGAGAATTGTTAGAGACTCAATATATTCTATACTCAAATCCTAATCTTAACTCAAATCAATCTCAACACAACAATATCATAGAAGCATAAAGATAATTGTTAGAGACTCAATATGTTCTATACTCAAATCCCAATCTCAACTCAAATCAATCTCAACTCAGCTCATACTCAATATAGAATAGTTTGTTTTATGGAACTTGTACAACCACTTTACACAACTCTACTCAACCAATCACCACAAGGAGAAACTATTTCTCACAAACCCTAGTCCAAACACGAATCAACCAACTCAAAATATTTCCAACAATGTTCAACAACAAATTTCACATAACAATGATACTCATATTCTTCTCTAACTCAAGTTCAAGTTCTTTGCACAACCAGTGGGCTTCAACAATAATGCTTATAAAACATTCTTCACATAACAATGATACTCATGTTCTTCTCAAACCCTAACTTAGGTTTTTCACAAAACTAATGGCTTCAACAACAATGCTTATAAAATAAGGTTTTAACCATAACTCTCAAACCATAAATCCTTGAAGAATTCAACCAACAACTCTCAAAAGGAAACCACAATCAATCCTTTTCACTCCAATGATATTTTTAGAAATCAACCACCCAATCAAATTAATGGAGAATATTACCCATACCTTTTTTATGCCAAGAAGTTGTCCACAAAATCTGCCACTCTCAACACACTTTATTTTTTCAATCTCATCAAGGGTTAGTGGACATCAAATAATAATCACAAGATAAAGTATAACTCAATTTACACATTTTTACTCCAACTCAATAATCACATCCACCGAAGTCCATCTATAGAAAAACCCTCTAAAATAATAATCAATAAGTCACTATTATCTTGGGATTCAACCACACCCCAACACTTTAGCATTTCTCAAGTTGCTATAGGCCATACTGCCCACATTATCTTGGGATTAGACCACACTCCGATTTATTCGTTGCCTCTGCCTTTGAACATTTTTTACACGAGCTCGATTCGCATACACTAGCCAACAAAAATAACACGAGCAAGGATAGATGTTAATAAACCTTAGGCGCCCCTTTATATAGTCTTCTCCCTCATATTAGATGACATCAGTGGGAATTTCCACTTTGGAAATTTAAATTTAAATTTAAATTTTAAAATATTAAAATTTAAACTTTAAACTTCAAAGTTAAATAACTTTGTCACCGAGACTCCTTTTTCGATGAAACAAAAAGCCAACTTGGGTTTGAAGAAAAACCCATTTGTTTTCCATGGTTTTAAATCTATTGTCTACTTTTGGGATCACTCTTGTAACTTCAGATCCACCCTCAGGCGTATCAACCCATTTCATATCTTCAAGGCAGATTTTTTTTTTAAATTTGACTTAGTAACCTTGTGTTTCATTTACCTTTTACGCAAATATTTTCGATTGGCTTGTATATAGATGCACCTTCCCAAAAGAATTTTCATTCAAGAACATAACACTGTCATTCATCCTTTCTCTTTCAATTCAAACTTATCATCCAAACCATTTGGAATTCTATGAAAGCTAAAGGCCATGGAGAAGGAGAACCAAAAACACCAAAGGTTTGAGTCCTAGGAGGAGTGCATCTCTTTGGAAACTGAGAACAGCCCTGCAAAGCATCTCCACCATGAATCGGATTGTAGAAACATCGATGTTTTTTGTGAAATCATTTCTGAAATGGATGTCAAGAACCTGGAGTGCCTGAACGAGAAATTCTAGGAAGAATTATTATGGGACATGATGAGAAACCTCCTAGAAGATATCATGTCGAGCCCTTCGTATGAAGATGAATCGAGTACAAGTAACTATACATTTGATGAAAGAAATTGTACCTTGCTGCATGCAGAAGCAGAGTCTACGATCAATGAGGATACGACAGAGAATGGGTAGAGTACAATAGTTATAATGTAGAGCTGGACTATCTATTGGGAGCTAGCAATGAGGATTTGGGAATTTCTAGAATCCCATACTCGTATTTTGTGGATGATGATTCAAAAAATCATTTCTTTGCTTATAATAATCTTGAAAAAGGCTACTTTGAATATGTTCTAATAGAAAGAGAGGTCAAACAACAGATTCTATCATAAAAATTGTGGGATTACGATGGTATAAGCAAGCAGGGAAACTGTGATCTACTCTTTCTTGAATATAGTGAGATTTTTTAAAATTAAGGCCAGTTGGTGCTGAGAAGACGCAGTCAACAAACTAGAGTGCTAGTGTAAATGAAATTTTCATGAAGTTAAAGAAACATATTTTCCTATCGGTGCATTCAGATAGAGGAAATTGCAATTTAATTATTGCTTTTAATGTTGATCCATATAGAACATTTTATGTAAAATATCATAATTTGAATTATAATGGTTTAATTATAAAATTTTAATTAATATTAAATAATTTAACATAATGGAATTAAAATGGTTAAAATGTGTATGCACCCTCCATGATAGGTGGGTTTTTCTATAGTATTAAACTTCTTCAGCTAATGTTTGGTATGGTATATTTTAAAAGTGAAAATTTCGGTCGTTTTAATATTTCAAATTAATTTATCCTAGTATCCCCTTATTTAGATATAATTACAAATTATATGTATAAAAAGTTTAGAAATATATCGATTTTTTATTCAAGTGTCAATAAACATTGATAGGACAAGAAACTGGCAACCTCTTCCTAAGGATTTTGGTAAATTCAATACTAATGGGGCTTCTAGAGGGAACCCTAGAAAAGCTACTGTAGAGGAATTAGTAGAATTTTAGATGGCTCCTTGGTTTTTACTTTTGCTGAGAATTTGGGTATTATTTCCAATAACCTTGCTGAGGGGTGTGGTATCCTTAGAGGCCTTCAAGAAGCTACTAAGGTTGGATGGTAAAAGGTGTTAGTTGAGTCTTACTCTCAACTCATGATTAATATTTTGAAGACTCCTAAGAATCATAAGGTTGATTGGAGAATAAAAATAGTTATTGAGAAGATTCAATTAATCTAGATGAGATTTTTGAAAGTTTATTACAATCATGTGGTCAGAGATCAAAACAAGAGTGTTGATGTTTTAGCTAATTGGGCTTTGGACAAAGGTGATCTTACTTGTTATGGCCACCCTCCTAGATGGTGGGCTTCACAAATAAGGGAAGCTCTTCTTTCTATCATTTTTTTGGATGGCTCTAGTTCTGAAGGTGCCTAGTTTCTTCTTGCTTTATTTTTTCTTCTCTTTGGTTCGGTTAAGGAATTTTAGTTCCCTAGCTCAAACTATTCTTTCTTTTGTTTCCTCTGTTGATTCTTGCCTTAAAAGTATTTTGGTCTAGAAAGGTCATTATTAAGTTTAATTTTTTTTTTTTTTTTTAGTTTTTTGAGCTATGTGTGGTTTTTGTTTTGTTTTGTTTTTGTGTTCTTTGTGTTGTTTTTTTTTGTTCTTGTGTTTTTGTGTTCTTTGTATCTTTTTTTTGTTCTTGTTTTTTTGTTGTTTTATGTTTCTTTTTGTTTTTTTTGTTATTGTTCTTGTGTTTTTTTTGTTGTTGTTCTTGTGTTTATGTATGTTTGTGTTAATTCATGTTTTTATGTATGAGAGTTTTCTATGTTTTTTATTTTTGTTTATTGTTTGTTATTGGTTGTTTATTATTTTTATTTTTATTTTTATGTTTTAATTTTTTAGATTTTGGTTGTTTTGGTTTTTCATATTTCTGTTTGTTATTTCTTTGTAGTGTTCTATTGTTTTTGTCATGTTTGTGTTTTGTTATGTTGTTCTTGTATTTTTTCTATGTGGTTTGTGTTGTGTTTTTTTTTATCTTATTGTGTGTGTGTTTGGTTGTGCTTTATATTTTTTAACACACTCAAGGAGCATGTTTTTATTTTATTTTATTATTTTTATTATTATTTATTTATTTGAAATCTTATTGTGTGTTTTTTTGCTCCTTGAGTATGTCAAAGGTGGTAGATAAGGTTCGAGTCCTCGGTGATTTTGGTGGAATGGATACCCCTGCCTCCTTGGATCTTACTCAAAAGTGACATCCCTTTTGGGATGTTTTCCAAAAAAAAATAATAATTAAAATTAAAATTAAAGTTTATTTTATTTTAATAAAATTATTTAAATCAAGGATTAAAAAAAAAATCGAAATATGAAAGCAGTTTTGAAAAGTTTTTTGAATATTTTACAAATTAGAATCAAAATGTATAAACTATAGGCCAATAAGGATTTGGTTAGTAGTTAATATAGCAAAAAGAACCATCATCCATTACCATGGGAGAACCATGGAAAACTTCCAAGCCCTAGGATAACTACCACCAAGGGAAGACTTACAAACACGATTTGACTAAACCACCTTGAACACAAATAGGGCCTAAAAAAAAGGGAAGCAAAAACCAGTGTAGAGGAAGCATGAGACAAGGTAGAACAAAAAAAAATAAGGAAGCCTAGAAGGAACATCCTTAAATTATTTTGTCACCCAACTTATCTTTAACAATAGCCATCAGAGAGTTAGACTAGTTCTCGTTAAGCAAGACTTTCATAGCTTCAACACACAAAATTACCGCCCTCATAATATCACATATATAATTGTATAGATTATTTGTGGTGTCCTTGATAATATTACATGAGGCGTTTGTAGCTTTTTTAGATTAGTTTTTGGTTCAGGCTTAGGAATACAATCAGTTTTATTCATGAATTTGTCTTTTGTGTTAGTTGGAATAGTGTCTTTCTCCATGAATAACTGCATCTATCCCAAATTCACTTCCCATCCCAAAATATTGGCATCCTCCAAGCTTCTTATACCTGAAGGGATATTCTTCTGCTAAACACGAAAGCTTGCTTGATTCACCCCCAAGTTGGCCATGAAATTTACAAACTTGTTACCTTCATGAAAAATATATTGGAAGATTACTTCCATGAAAATATGAAAGTATATTTTAGCTTCAAGGATCATGTTTACTAAATAAATTCTTGCAAGGATTCTCTTCTTCATATGATTGATGGTGATAAGCGAGTTGCCTTCGACAATGACTTTTTGAGAGTCCTAGAAATTGATCAACTTAATACCACTTATTTTAAAAGTATTTAAATTATGGTTTGTTAACAATAAAAGATCTTTTTAATGTTATATGAATAATATATATGAATAAGATATTTGAAATTATAATATATATGAATGTGCTCTAAAGAGTACTATCCACTATAATTATATAAAATTGAGTGATGCTTAGTCTATTAAAATATGTGTAGTTTGATCTTGTTAAGCCAGGGTTAAAGTTTTAAATAACTGCTTATGATCCTATTAATGTATCTTATGAGCATGTGATTATGCAAGTTTGTAGGCTTCTATTATTTATGTAATCATATGGGCATGTTCGTGTAATCCTATGGATTTGGTTTATCCACATTTATGGATATCCTTATTTAAAGGGTCTAATTTACTATTATTTTATTATAAGTTAAACTGATGGCCAAGTCACTACAAGCTTGACGTCAACCTCTTATTGGGGTTTTGGTATTACTATTGAAGAACATGTGCTTATACTAAGAGAGCGGGGGGGGTGAACAGTATAATATAAAACTTTTCCCCAAATAGTAGCATCAGCATTAATAAAGTAGTAAACATCACACAAAGCCTCACACACATGAGAGACATCATTTTTAATGTGATTCACCCAATGTGGGCTACCTCCACAGAAAATATTTCTTCTAAATATTTCTCAAATAATATTTTGGGAATCCTTCCCAATTACAATGTTTATGGACCTCTGTCCAAAGGAGATGTTGATACCCTACATCTAAAGTTCATGGATCTCTTCCATAGGAGAAATATTTCCCCTTCTGCTCTGGCTAGTGATATTCTAGAAGACTTCGTCTCTCTGCTACACTGAATTTTGGATCTCTCTCCACTTGAAGACTCCTCACTCAGATTTATCTTCAATTGTCCTAGGTGTTGGATCTCTATCCACTAAGACTCTATCCTCTATACTCTATCACCTCCAAAGCTCTGTCAATAGGCTCACTTAGAACCTTCTCAAATATTCTCAATAGGTCCACTTATAACCTTCTCAAATTTTCTCAATAGGCTCACTCAGAACCTACTCAAATATTCTCAATAGGCTCATTAAGAACCTGTGCAAATCTGCTCAACAAGATCACTCAAAACTTGTCCAAATCTACTCAACAAGCTCACTTAGAACTTGTCCAAATTTTCTCAATAAGTCCTCTCTAGGACTTTCTCAAATCTACATAGCAAGCTTACACAAAATCAGTCCACAAGCCTTCTCAAAGACTTACCTCAAATCAGCTCAACAAAATCTCAACTCAATCTCATAGAAGCATAAAGAGAATTGTTAGAGACTCAATATGTTCTATACTCAAATCCTAATCTTAACTCAAATCAATCTCAACACAACAATATCATAGAAGCATAAAGAGAATTGTTAGAGACTCAATATGTTCTATACTCAAATCCCAATCTCAACTCAAATCAATCTCAACTCAACAATCTCAACTAAGCTCATACTTAATATAGAATAGTTTATTTTATGGAACTTGAACAACCACTTCACACAACTCTACTCAACCAATCACCACAAGGAGAAACTCTTTATCACAAACCCTAGTCCAAACACGAATCAACCAACTCAAAATATTTCCAACAATGTTCAACAACAAATCTCACATAACAATGATACTCATATTCTTCTCTAACTCAAGTTCAAGTTCTTTGCACAACCAATGGGCTTCAACAATAATGCTTATAAAAAATTCTTCACATAACAATGATATTCATGTTCTTCTCAAACTCTAAGTTAGGTTTTTCATAAAACTAATGGCTTCAACAACAATGCTTATAAAATAAGGTTTTAACCATTACTCTCAAACCATAAATCCTTGAATAATTCAACCAACAACTCTCAAAAGGAAACCACAATCAATCTTTTTCACTCCAATGATATTTTTAGAAATCAAACACCCAATCAAATTAATGGAGAATATTACCCATACCTTTTTTATGCCAAGAAGTTGTCCACAAAATCTGCCACACTCAACACACTTTATTTTTTCAATCTCATCAAGGGTTAGTGGACATCAAATAATAATCACAAGATAAAGTATAACTCAATTTACACATTTTTACTCCAACTCAATAATCACATCCACCAAAGTCCATCTATAGAAAAACCCTCTAAAATAATAATCAATAAGTCACTATTATCTTGGGATTCGACCACACCCCAACACCTTTGCGTTGCTCAAGTTGCCAATAGGCCATGCTGCCCACATTATCTTAGGATTAGACCACACCCCGATTTATTCGTTGCCTTTGCCTTTGAATATTTTTTACACGAGCTCGATTTGCATACACTAGCCAACAAAAATAACACGAGCAAGGATAGATGTTAATAAACCTTAGGCACCCCTTTATATAGTCTTCTCCCTCATATTAGATGACATCGGTGGGAATTTCCACTTTGGAAATTTAAATTTTAAAATATTAAAATTTAAACTTTAAACTTCAAAGTTAAATAACTTTGTCATCGAGACTCCTTTTTCGATGAAACAAAAAGCCAACTTGGGTTTGAAGAAAAACCCATTTTTTTTCCATGGTTTTAAATCTATTGTCTACTTTTGGGATCGCTCTTGTAACTTCAGATCCACCCTCATGCGTATCAACCCATTTCATATCTTCAAGGCAGATTTTTTTTTTTTAAATTTGACTTAGTAACCTTGTGTTTCATTCACCTTTTATGCAAATATTTTCGATTGGCTTATATATAGATGCACTTTCCCAAAAAAAATTCATTCAAGAAAATAACACTGTCATTCATCCTTTCTCTTTCAATTCAAACTTATCATCCAAAACATTTGGAATTCTATGAAAGCTAAAGGCCATGGAGAAGGAGAACCAAAAACACCAAAGGTTCGAGCCCTATGAGGAGTGCATATCTTTGGAAACTGAGAACAACCCTGTAAAGCATCTCCACCACAAATAAGATTGTAGAAACATCGATGTTTTTTGTGAAATCATTTCTGAAATGGATGTCGAGAACCTGGAGTGCCTGAATGATAAATTCTAGGAAGAATTAGTATGGGACATGATGAGAAACTTCCTAGAAGATATCATGTCGAGCCCTTCGTATGAACATGAATCGAGTACAAGTAACTATACATTTGATGAAAGAAATTGTACCTTGCTGCATGCAGAAGCAAAGTCTACGATCAGTGAGGATATGACAGAGAATGGGTAGAGTACAATAGTTATAATGTAGAGCTAGACTATCTATTGGGAGCTAGCGATGAGGAATTGGGAATTTCTAGAAGCCCATACTCATATTTCGTGGATGATGATTCAAAAAATCATTTCTCTGCTTATAATAATCCTCATAAAGGCTACTTTTAATATGTTGTAACGGAGAGAGAGGTCAAACAACAGATTCTATCATAAAATTTGTGGGATTACGATGGTATAAGCAAGAAGGGCAACTGTGATCTACTCCTTCTTGAATATAGTGAGATTTTTTTAAATTAAGGCCAGTTGGTGCTGAGAAGACACAGTCAACAAACTAGAGTGCTAGTGTAAATGAAATTTTCATGAAGTTAAAGAAACATATTTTCCTATCGGTGCATTCAGATAGAGGAAATTGCAATTTAATGATTGCTTTTAAAGTTTATCCATATAGAACATTTTAAGTAAAATATCATGATTTGAATTATAATGGTTTAATTATAAAATTTTAATTAATATTAAATAATTTAACATAATGGAATTCAAATGGTTAAAATGTGTATGAACACTCCATGATAGGTGGGTTTTTCTATAGTATTAAACTTCTTCAGCTAATGTTTGGTATGGAATATTTTAAAAGTGAAAATTTTGGTCATTTTAATATTTCAAATTAAATTATCCTAGTATCCCCTTATTTAGATATAATTACAAATTATATGTATAAAAAGTTTAGAAATATATCGATTTTTTATTCAAGTGTCAGTAAACATTGATAGGACAAGAAACTGGCAACCTCTTCCTAAGGATTTTGGTAAATTCAATACTAATGGGGCTTCTAGAGGGAACCCTAGAAAAGCTAGTGTAGAGGAATTGGTAGACTTTTAGATGGCTCCCTAGTTTTTACTTTTGCTGAGAATTTGGGTATTATTTCCAATAACCTTGCTGAGGGGTATGCTATCCTCGGAGGCCTTCAAGAGGCTACTAAGGTTGGATGGGAAAAGGTGTTAGTTGAGTCTTACTCTCAACTCATGATTAATATTTTGAAGACTCCTAAGAATCATAAGGTTGATTGGAGAATAAAAATAATTATTGAGAAGAATCAATTAATCTAAATGAGATTTTTGAAAGTTTATTACAATCATGTGGTCAGAGATCAAAACAAGAGTGTTGATATTTTAGCTAATTGGGCTTTGGACAAAGGTGATCTTACTTGTTATGGCCACCCTCCTAGATGGTGGGCTTCACAAATAAGGGAAGCTCTTATTTCTATCATTTTTTTGGATGGCTCTAGTTCTGAAGGTGCCTAGTTTCTTCTTGCTTTATTTTTGCTTCTCTTTAGTTTGGTTAAGGAATTTTAGTTCCCTAGCTCAAACTATTCTTTCTTTTGTTTCCTCTGTTGATTCTTGCCTTAAAAGTATTTTGGTCTAGAAAGGTCATTGTTAAGTTTAATTTTTATTTTTTTTTGTTTAGTTTTTTGAGCTATGTGTGGTTTTTGTTTTGTTTTGTTTTTGTGTTCTTTGTGTTGTTTTTTTTGTTCTTGTGTTTTTGTGTTTTTTGTAATTTTTTTTGTTCTTGTGTTTTTGTTGTTTTATGTTTCTTTTTGTGTTTTTTGTTATTGTTCTTGTGTTTTTTTTGTTGTTGTTCTTGTGTTTATGTATGTTTGTGTTAATTCATGTTTTTATGTATGAGAGTTTTCTATGTTTTTTATTTTTGTTTATTGTCTGTTATTGGTTGTTTATTATTTTTATTTTTATTTTTATGTTTTAATTTTTTAGATTTTGGTTGTTTTGGTTTTTCATTTTTCCGTTGGTTATGTCTTTGTAGTGTTCTATTGTTTTTGTCATGTTTGTGTTTTGTTATGTTGTTCTTGTATTTTTTCTATGTGGTTTGTGTTGTGTTTTTTTTTTTATCTTATTGTGTGTGTGTTTGGTTGTGCTTTATATTTTTGACACACTCAAGGAGCATGTTTTTATTTTATTATTATTATTATTATTATTATTTATTTATTTGAAATCTTATTGTGTGTTTTTTTGCTCCTTGAGTATGTCAATGGTGGTAGATCAGGTTCGAGTCCTCGGTGATTTTGGTGGAATGGATACCCCTACCTCCTTGGGTCTTACTCGAAAGTGACATCCCTTTTGGGATGTTTTCCAAAAAAAAAATAATAATTAAAATTAAAATTAAAATTTATTTTATTTTAATAAAATTATTTAAATCAAGGATTCAAAAAAAAATCAAAATATGAAAGCGGTTTTGAAAGGTTTTTTGAATATTTTACAAAGTAGAATCAAAATATATTAAATATAGGCCAATAAGGATTTGGTTAGGAGTTAATATAGCAAAAAGAACCATCGTCCACTACCATGGTAGAATCTTGGAAAACTTCCAAGCCCAAGGATAACTACCACCAAGGGAAGACTTACAAACACGATCTGACTAAACCACCTTGAACCCAAATAGGGCTTAAAAAAAATGGAAGCAAAAACTAGTGTATAGGAAGCACGAGACAAGGTAGAGCAAAAAAAAATAAGGAAGCCTAGAAGGAACATCCTTAAATTATTTTGTCACCCAACTTATCTTTAACCATAGCCATCAGAGAGTTAGACTAGTCCTCGTTAAGCAAGACTTTCATAGCTTCAACACACAAAATTACTGCCCTCATAAGATCACATATATAATTCTATAGATTAGTTGTGGTGTCCTTGATAATATTACATGAGGTGTTTGTAGATTCTTTAGATTAGTTTTTGGTTCTGGCTTAGGAATACAATTAGTTTTATTCATGAATTTGTCTTTTGTGTTAGTTGGAATAGTGTCTTTCTCCATGAATAACTGCATCTATCCCAAATTCACTTCCCATCCCAAAATCTTGGCATCCTCCAAGATTCTTAGACCTGAAGGGATATTCTTCTGCTAAACACGAAAGCTTGCTTGATTCACCCCCAAGTTGGCCATGAAATTTACAAACTTGTTGCCTTCATGGAAAATATATTGGAAGATTACTTCCATGAAAATATGAAAGTATATTTTAGCTTCAAGGATCATGTTTACTAAATAAATGCTTGCAAGGATTATCTTCTTCATATGATTGATGGTGATAAGCGAGTTGCCTTCGACAATGACTTTTTGAGAGTCCTAGAAATTGATCAACTTAATACCACTTATTTAAAAAGTATTTAAATTATGGTTTGTTAAAAATAAAAGATATTTTTATTGTTATATGAATAATATATATGAATAAGATATTTGAAATTATAATATATATGAATGTGCTTTAAAGAGTGCTATCCACTATAATTATATAAAAGTGAGTGATGCTTAGTCTATTAAAATATGTGTAATTTGATATTGTTAAGCCAGGGTTAAAGTTTTGAATAACTGCTTATGATCCTATTAATGTATCTTATGAGCATGTGATTATGCAAGTTTGTAGGCTTCTATTATTTATGTAATCATATGGGCATGTTAATGTAAACCTATAGATTTGGTTTATCCACATTTATGGATATCCTTGTTTAAAGGGTCTAATTTACTATTATTTTATTATAAGTTAACTGAAGTCCAAGTCACTACAAGCTTGACGTCAACCTCTTATTGGGGTTTTGGTATTACTATTGAAGAACATGTGCTTATACTAAGAGTGGGGGGTGAATAGTATAATATAAAATTTTTCCCCAAATTGTAGCATCAGCATTAATAGAGCAGTAAACATCACACAAAGCCTCACACACATGAGAGGCATCATTTTTAATGTGATTCACCCAATGTGGGCTACCTCCACAGAAAATATTTCTTCTATATATTTCTCAAATAATATTTTGGGAATCCTTCCCAATTACAATGTTTATGGACCTCTGTCCAAAGGAGATGTTGATACCCTAAATCTCTAGTTCAAGGATCTCTTCCACAGAATAACTCTTTCCCCTTCTGCTCTGGCTAGTGATATTCTAGAAAACTTTTTCTCTCTGCTACATTGAATTTTGGATCTCTCTCCACTTGAAGACTCCTTGCTCAGATTTATCTTCAATTTTCCTAGGTGCTAGATCTTTATCCACTATACATCTAAAGAGACTCATCACAATATTCTATCATAAAATCATCAATATCCTCAATCACAAATCAATCCGACAAAAATACAATCTTGTTATTCATAAAAATGGTGTGATATATCTAATGGATATTGGATCTAACATCAATAATATGAAGAAATCTATCAAACAAAGAGGAACCAAATGTCACCTCATCATATCTAGCCACCTAGAAAGAAGGAATTATCACTAACAAGAATGTGCTCTTGAGAGCGCTCTCCACTATAATAATATAAAATATAGTGATGCTTTGTCTATTGAAATATGTGTAATTTGATCTTGTTAAACTAAGACTAACATTTTAAAGAAGTGCTTATGATCCTATTAATGTATCTTATGAGCAAGTGATTATGCAAGTCTATAGGCATCTATTATTTATGTAATCATATGGGCATGTTCATGTAGTCCTATGGAATTGGTTAATCCACCTTTATGGATATCCTTGTTTAAAGGGTCTAGTTTACTATTATTTTATTATAATTTAAATTGAAGGTCAAGTCACTGCAAGCTTAACGTCAACCTCTTATTGGGGTTTTGGTATTACTATAAATGCCCCTCAATAATGATCTACTCATGTCATAAGTGTGAATAAAATATAATATATTGAGCATGAAAATTTCATATATTATTGGTATCTCCCTTTGTCTCTTTACTTCATATACTAATACTATATTTTCACTCACTTCTAGTTCATTTTTGTACCAGATTGTGATAGATACACATTTTAAATTTTTGTAAAAAATATTGTAAACTTGATTATTTGTAAAAATTGCTCAAAAGGGACTTTAAAAGGATTTTTCACTCTCCATACTCTTAGCTATATCTCCATAGCATAGTGGTCAGACATCTTTCTTATAGTGTATTAGTCAATGGTTTTATCCCTATGAACAACCTTTTTAAGTATATCACCTACTATTTTATGGATGTAATATGTGTCATATAAAATAATATCTCACTTAGAAAAAACTATATGTTTGGAATAGTGGATGAAAAGATTATTTGTCAAGGGTAGGTTCCATATGTTAGAATTTCATAATAATAGATATGCACAACATTACAAAATATGAAGAGAAGAGTGGAACTGATTGATTTATTCCAAGGATCAACTCTATATAAATAGTAGAGTTGTTGTAATGTTGTGCATAATAATAGATATGCACAACATTACAACAACTCATCATAATTGATGAAGAAACCACTGAGAGTTCTACTAACACATGAAGGAGTGGAAACTCAAGTGTCTATCCTAGTGGAACTTAAGAGAATATTCTCTTATTCTAACACCCCCTTAAGTGATACTAGGGGTGAATCGTAAAAATGAGTCATGGCAACAAGACCTATTGAGGTACTCATGTACAAAGACTTCTTTTGAAGAGATGGTAAAAACCAATGGGAAAAAAACCATCAATCAAAAGGAACTGAGAGGCTTGTCTTCGTATGGTGAATATTGTCCTCCTAATATAATAGATAGTTGGTAAAAATACCCCGTGTGAAAAAACCAACTATGAGAAGAAGAGAGGCATGTATTCATATGGAAAATATTGTCCTCTTTATGCAAGAAATAAATATGATTCTTGACAAGTTGGCCTAATCAGGTACTCATTTACATAATATAGTTTGTGAAAAAACTCTTGTGGAAAAAAACCAACTATGAGAGGTATGTCTTCATATGGCGAATATTTTCCTCTTAATACAAGAAATAAAGATGAGTCCCGATAACTTGGCCTGATTAGGTACTCATTTACATAATATTATTGGTGAAAAAACCCCTATGGGGAAAAACCAACAATTAGAGGCATGTCTTCGTATGGCAAATATTGTCCTCTTATTACAAGAAAGAAATATGAGTCCCAACAACTTTGGCCTGATTAGGTACTCATATACAATAAATAGTTGGTGAAAAAACCCCTGTGGGAAAAAAACAACTATTAGAAGAAGAGAGGCTTGTCTTCGTATGGCAAATATTGTCCTCATAAATCCAATCAGTGCATATGAATAAATATAATATTATATCTCAACTGAAGGTAACGTGGAGAAGGAAATGACTTGGTGAAGATATCTACAATTTTTTCCTCAGTTGGAATATATTCCAAGTGTATGTCCCCATTCTAAATATGTTGCCTTATGAAGTGCATGTGTATCTCAATGTGCTTGGTTCACTGATGTTCAACTGGATTACATGTAATATGAATTGTGCTATGATTTTCACACCAAATATTTATAGGATGGTCATGTGTGAATCCAAATTCTCTCAAAATTTGATGAAGCCAAAGAGCTTCCTGACTAGCTAAAACTGATGCCCTGTATATTTTCTCTGTAGAAGATATGGCTATCGCTTGTAGTTTCTTGCATAACCAAGATATTGGTGAGGAACCAAGGCAAAATACATAGCCTGATGTGGAACATCTATTTTCTACTAAACCTACCTAATCTGAATCTATGTAGCCAATGATATCCATGGAATTTCCCTTGTAAAAGAGCCCAAAATGAGTAGTGCCCTGCAAGTAACGAAGGATTATTTTTACTACCTGCCAATGATTGAATGTTGATGAGAGAATCTAGATATGAGGCCAACAACATATGATATATTTGGATGAGTATGAGTAAGTTATAGAAAAATTCCTACAAGTTGACAGTATAGAGTGGCATCATAAGGAGGGGATGAGCAGGAAATACTAAGATTAATTCTAGATTGAAAGGGGGTAGGAGAAGGTTTACAATCTATCATTTTGAATCTTTGTATAAGAACTAGAGTGTACTTTTTTTGGCACAAAGAAATATCTTCATTTGTTTGACTTATTTGGATTCTAAGGAAGTAATGAGCTTTACCTAGATCAACCATTTCAAAATTTTCAGAGAGAGTCTTTTATAGTCTGAATGTGAGTCAAGTTACTACCAATGATAAGAATATAATCAACATATAGAACAAGAATGGTTATGTTACCTTCATTTCTCCAAATATAAACTATATTATCAAACTCACAATGAGAAAAACCTACTGAAGGAAGGAGTCCATATTTTCATACCAAGCTCTAGGGGCTTGTTTGAGGCCATAGAGAGACTTTTTAAGCCTAAAAACCATAGAGGAGTCTTGAGTAAAATCATAAGGTTGTTCTATGAATATTTCTTCCTTTAAATATCCATGTAAGAAAGCACATTTTACATCCATTTGATAGACATACCACTTACGGGAAGCAGCTAGGGCAAGAACCAATCTTACAGAATCCATTTTAGAAACTAGAGAAAATGTTTCTACATAATCTATTCCTTCAACTTGAGAAAAAACTTTGGCCACTAGATGAGCCTTATGTTTGTCTATTTATCCATTAGGCCCATATTTAGTTTTGAAGATCCATTTACAATGAACTAAAATCCTTCCTTTAGGTAAGGGAACTAAATCCCAAGTCTCATTTTTTATCAAGGAAGAAAATGTGTTTTCCATGGCATCATCCCATTATTTTATACCTAAGGCTTCTTTGAAGGATTGAGGATCGGAGGAAATATATTGACATACAATACTAGTGCCTATGGGGTTGGATGATCTGGTTGAAGGAAGATATATATATATATATATATATATATATATATATATATATATATATATATATATTTTTTTATTTGTGGAAAACATCCCAAAAGGGATGCCACTTTCGGGTAAGACCCAAGGAGGCAGGGGTATCCATTCCACCAAAAATGCCCAGGACTCGGACCTGGCCTACCACCTTTGACATACTCAAGGAGCAAACAAACACACAAAACCAAATTAAAAAAAGTAAATAACAACAAAAATAATAAAATAAAATAAAAAACATGCTCCTTGAGTGTGTCAAAACCAAAAGCACAACCAAACACGCACAATAAGATAAAAGAAACCACAACACAAACCACATAGAAAAACACAAGAACCACATAACAAAACACAAACAAGACAAAAACAATAGAACACTACAAAGACATAACCCAAAAAAACATGAAAAATAAACACAACCAAAACCTAAAAAATAAAATAAATAAAATAAAAATAAAAATAAAAACAACCAACAACAGACAATAAACAAAAACAAAAAACATAGAAAACACTCACACATAAAAAAAATGAAATAACACAAACAAAGAGAAACCCAAGAACAAGAACAGAAAAAAACACAAGAACAATAACAAAAAACATAAAAAAAAAACAAAACAACAAAAACACAAGAACAACAAAAAACAACACAAAGAACACAAAAACAAAACAAAACAAAAGAACCCACCCACCTTAAAAAACTAAACAAAAAAACAAAGAAGACAAAAGAAAAAAAAATGAACAAAACAATGACCTATCTAGACCAGAAGACTATTAATGCAAGAATCAACAGAGGAAACAAAATAAAGAATAGAATGAGCTAGGGAACTAAAAAAACTGAATGAACCAAAGAGAAACAAAAAAAAAAAAAACAAGAAGAAACTAGGTACCTTCAGAACTGGAGCCATCCAAAGAAATGATAGAAAGAAGAGCTTCCCTAATTTGAGAAGCCCACCATATAGGAGGGTGGCCATAACAAGTAAGATCACCTTTGTCCAAAGCCCAATTAGCTAAAGCATCAACACTCTTGTTTTGATCTCTGACCACATGATTGTAATCAACTTTCAAAAATCCCATCTGGATTAACTGAATCTTCTCAATAATTCTTTTTATTCTCCAATCCACCTTATGATTCTTAGAAGGAGTCTTCAAGAGATTAATCATAAGTTGAGAGTCGGACTCAACTAACACCTTTTCCCATCCAACCTTAGTAGCCTCCTGAAGGCCTCTAAGGATACCATACCCCTCAGCAAGGTTATTGGAAAGAATACCCAAATTCTCAGCAAAAGTAAAAACCAAGGAGCCATCTGAAAGTCTACCAATTCCTCCCACACTGGCTTTTCCAGGGTTCCCTCTAGAGGCTCCATCAGTATTGACTTTTCCAAAATCCTTAGGAGGAGGTTGCCAATTTCTAGTCCTATCCATCTTACTAATACTCACATTCCCTTTAAGTTGGTTGCCCTTAGAAGGTTTAATCTTCAATATTTGCATCACTTGATCCCATATTTGGTGGGAGTTTTGGGGGTGATTAAGGAGTTGATGGACTGATTCAACTAAGTTGGCTATGGTCTTTTGCCAAATATAGTGAATATCCTTCCTATCTTGATTAAAAATTTGGTTGTTCCTTTCATTCCAAATATTCCAAAGAAGAATGGTAGAACCCATCCAAACTAATCGCCTAATAAAATGATCAACACCCTCTTGATTAGGCCAATCCCTCCAAAGTTGTTCAAAAGTGAAAAAATTGGACCACTTGTAAGCCAAGTAAAGTTGCCATTCTCCTCCATAGCTCAGAGGCTAAAGTACACTCAATAAAAATATGGTTGATATTTTCTACATTCTCTTCACACATTTCACATCTAAAAGGGCCATGAAAACCACGCTTCATAAGTTGCTCACCGAGTAAGCACCCTACGATGCAATAAAAGCCAATTAAAGAACCTCACCTTAGGCCAAAGCTTTTGAGCCCACAATTGAGAAAATATGTCAGAAGAATGGTTGGGATTATTATGGCATAAGGTCAAATAACCTTGAGCAACTGAATACTCACCCTTAGTAGTGTTGTTCCATCCAAAACAATCTTTTTCATGGGACCAAGAGAGGGATCTCATATGAAGGATGCCTTGGATATCTTGTCTTTGCCTTTCTGGGATTTGAATAGGCCAGTCCTCAATAGGGATCCAATATCTACCAACCTTTGAATTACCAGTATGGTATCGATAGTAATTAGCCACCTTTATCCAATTAGCTCGGTGAAGCTCCTCCATCCAAGGCCTCCAATCGGGAAATCGAGTTATCAAAGGCTTGTGACCATCCCAAGAATCTGTCCAAAAATTTGCATGTTGACCATTATGAATGATCCAAAATAATTTTTTCTTTATCAAATCCTCACCAGTCTTAAGAACTGCTAAAATGGGAGAACCTTTGGTAGGAAGTTGATAGCGAACAAGGTCTTCAGGACTTTTGTTCTCGGCATATTTAGCACGAAGATTATTGGCCCAAAGAGCATTGGGGTTATGCAACATCCTCCAATATAATTTAGCAGCTAAAGCTTTGTTGTTATTAATTGAAGACCGGAATCCTAACCCCCCTTCACTCTTAGGAAGACATAAAGTATCCCATTTCACCAAGGCCCATTTTCTTTTCTCCTTAGTACCACTCCAAAGGAAACGATGACTGATTTGATCCAATTCTCGAAGAACAACCTTTGGGATATTCAAAATGGAAGAAACATAAATAGGAATAGCTTGAAGGACTGATTTTACCAAGGTGATTCTACCCCCGGAAGAAAGCCACTTGTTGGTCCACTTTCCAATTTTCTTCTTGACTTTGTCCAACAACCAATTCCAATCTTTATTTTTTTGCCTTTGAATATTTATGGGAATACCTAAATAAGTGATTGGAAGAGAGGTCTTCTTATATCTTAATTTATCCAAGACCATGGATTCCTGTCTAGCGAGCAGTGAAAGAAAATAACTTTAGATTTGTCTTCATTGATCAACTGCCTAGTAGCCTTAGAAAAATAGCTAATGATTTGCTTAATATTAGAAGCTTCCTTAACTGTAGCTTTACCTAAAAGGGTAGAGTCATCCACAAATTGAAGATGAGAGATAGGTCTAGCTCCATGAGCAATGGTAACTCCCTCAAGGGTTTTGTTTTCCCTCTTTTTGGTTATAGTCCTACCCAAGCATTCAACAAGAATGATGAATAAATAAGGGGATAGCGGGTCACCTTGCCTAATACCTCTGGAAGCTAGGAAATACTGAGAAGGCCTGCCATTGATAAGAACTAAGTAGGAAACTGAAGAGATACATCCCATAATCCAATCCATCCAATCCTTAGAGAAACCAAATTGCCTCAAAACTTTGATAAGGAAGTGCCAATCCACTCTGTCATAAGCTTTGGATAAGTCTAACCGGATGAACATAGAAGGAGAATTTTGCATATCCATGGAATGGATGGCTTCTTGAGCAAGAACTATCTCATCTACTATTTGACGTCCTTCCACATATCCCCCTTGCTCTAGGGAAATAATCTTATGCAAAAGAGGCTTCAACCTTTTTGCCATGATTTTAGTAATAATTTTGAGAAGAACATTACATAAAGCAATAGGTCTAAAAGCTGAGATATGATCAACCTCTTGAGCTTTTGGAACAAGAGTAATATAAGTTTTATTGATAACCTTCAAAATTTCTTTGGATTTCCTGGCTTCTTCCACCACCTCTAATAAATCAACATGAAGGATATCCCAGAACTCTTGGTAGAACTCAATAGGAAAACCATCGGGACCTGGGGTTTTCCCTTTTTGCATTTTAAAAACTACTTGTTGAAGCTCATTGATAGTAACAGGAGCGAGTCAAAATAGAGTTCTCCTCGAAGTGATAAGAGAAGGGATTGCTTGAAGAACATTTTGTTGTGAAGCTGAGTCAAGAGGAGTAGCAGCAAAAATATTGGAAAAGTAATCAACAACAATAGAGTTCATGCCATCCCAAGTATAAACAACATCTCCAGAATCTGATTTTAAGGAAGAAATAAAGTTGTGAGATCTTCGAGCTAGAAGAGATTTGTGGAAGAAATTTGTGTTTCGATCTCCTTCTTTGAGCCATTGAATTCTAGATTTTTGCTTCCATAAGATTTCTTCTCTTTTTTCCCATTCCTCTAAGCCGAGTTGTGAGTTTAATTTCATCTGCACTTCTCTTCTCTGTGAGGCCATCTAAATGGATTTTCTTATTCAAATTTTCAAGATGAGCAATAACTTCATGTTTTTTTTTATGAACATCCCCAAACTCTTTCCAGTTCCAAGTCTTGATTTTGGATTTAATGTATTGCAGTCTTTTGGCAAAATAGAACATCTTAGTCCCATGCCTAGGTTTACCTTCCTTCCACCATTGTTGCACACGAGGTCTGAAGGAAATGTCTCTAAGCCACATTAATTGAAAATGAAAAGGAGAGAAACTCACATTGGTTTTCCACATTTCCACCATGACTGGCCAATGATCCGAACCAACATTATTAAGAGTCTTCACTTTAGGAATGTGACCATGGATTAAGAAATTTTTAGAGAGCAAAAACCTATCCAATCTCTCCATTATACAAGCTAAGCCTTGCCTTCTGTTAGACCAAGTCATAAGGCCATTATCTGGTTGGATATCCACAAGATGGAGGTTTGCAATATATTCGCTCATGAGGTCAGTACTTTTGTCCAAATTTCTATTTCCCCCCCTTTTCTCATCCAGAGAGAGGATGGTATTGAAATCTCCTCCGATCAAGATCCAAGCTTTAGGAAAATGAGAGATAATATGAGTAATATCCTTCCACTGTCTTCTTTTTTCCTCCAAAGAAGTCGGGGCATAAATAGTAATGCAGAGCATAATCTGGTTGGAATGTCTACTTTGAATAGCTATAGCCAACAAACCCCAACTGCCAACCATATGGTGAATAACTACCTCTTTTGGGTCCCAAAGACAAGCAATGCCACCCGAAGTCCCTTGGGAACTGAGGGAAACCACTTTTCCAGCTGGCCAAATTTTACTTGCAATTAAGTCCATATCCTCCATTGACATCTTTGTTTCTTGAAGGAAAACAAGATGTGGATGATTTATCTGAATCATTCTTCTAATTTCATTTTGTTTTGAAAGACTCCCTTTGAGTCCTCTAATATTCCAAGTGATGATCTTCATTAATACCGGGGCTAAAAATTTTGGGAAGGGCATTAATCTTACCTTCCTCTACAAGCTTTTCACCTTCTTTTACCATATGATATTGATTGGTCTTGCGACCTACTTTTTGATTAGAATCCATCTTCAATTTTTTTTCCCTATTTCTTGACTTATTCCAATTGAATCTGAGATGGCTTCTAACCTTGAAGAATGCTCATACACAGCCAAAATTTTACTAGATGGTTCAATGGAGTCTATATTGGGACCTGCATTATTTGAAGTTTTGACATTTGAAATATTGTTTTTCTTGTGTAAATTTTCTCCTTTTTTTTTTGTTGAAAACCTTTGATTTGTTGGTTTGTCTCTGAGTTCTTTCCTTCATATTTAAATTGTGTTTCTAAGATTTCAGTTTCCATTATTTCCTCTTCCTCACTTGGGACATCATTTGTGGAAAGGATTTCAAACATATTAGCAAATGACTTTGATTGATCCTTCATTACTTGGTTTTTTTGAGTGTTCTTCTTCTTAGGTATTTGGAAACCTGCTTGAGTTTATATCTTCTTTCTTTTGATCAAGAATTTTATTTGGGCAAGCACTGGCCAAATGACCATATTCATGGCAAATTCTACAATGAAAAGGAATGTTCTCATAGTCCACTACTTGCTCCCAAGTGTCTTCCCCAAATTGTAATGTGATATTTTTAGGTAGGGGTTTGTCAAAATCCATTAAAACACAAATTCGAGCATAAATAATATGTTCAAAATTTTGAGTACAATCAGCAGTCATCATAAAAGTTCCTAAAGAGTTTCCAATTGAAGAAAAAATAGTAGGATTCCAAAATTCAATAGGGAGGCCAAAGAGTCTAACCCACACGGGAGCTATAGAAGGCATCTCTTCTTTCGCTTTAAATTTAGTATGCCAGGGCTTCATGAAAAGCCCTGCCCTTCCAAAAAACCAAGGACCCCCTTGAAAAGTTTTCTCTCTATCTTCATTATTAGCAAATAAAACAAGAAAATAACCATTTGGATAAATAGAGATTTGTAACTCACCTTTAGTTTTCTAGCTTTTTGCAGCCCAGACTTTGAAAGCAGATAGACTCGGACGAAAACCCATGAACCGAAAAATTAGTCCTCTTTTTTCCAAATCTTCAATGCCAGTCTGAATGTTACCCATATCAAGCTTAACAATAGGAGTTCCATCAGCTTGCTTTAAGACATCCTGACTCCATTTTCCTGGGATCAATCTTAGGCATTCTTAGAGGTTTATGAGAAGCCCTAATATTGATATTAGCATTGGTATGAGGCTGTCCACCATGAAGGGCATCCCTAAAATTCATTTTTGGGACCGAGTCTTCAAAATTCTTACCCTTGACAGGGGTTTTCACAGTAGAATTATTTTGTGGGTGCACCTTAGCACTAGATTCACTTGAGATATGAGCCATTTTTTGATCAACTGCTTGAAACTTATTTTGTGGTCTCTTTAATCCTTGCCCTAGACGTCGTGGAAAGGTATGGTTTTCACTTTTCTTTTGTGCAGCAAATTGGAAGCCGTTGTCACTCAAGTTCACAGTATGATCTGTTGAAAGACAAATTTCTAACCCATATTGTATCCCCTACAACATTTCTTGCTAAAATATTGAGCATAAACCACAAAAATATTGGCCGCTAGGGCCCGAAGGCCCTAAAAACCAACCTCTGGAGCTGCTTGCACTCAACCCAGATGAAACCCTCGCATAGTCGCTTGCCAAATATATCGTTCACACATAGGGATGCGCTAGGATATGTGTTGCTCCAAATGATATGAAAATTTGTGGAGATGTTCTAGGGTTTTTAAGGCATCTACCCTCAAAATTTTAGCTCAATCCGAGTTTGGATGAGTGAGATATGGCCAAAACGAGTTTGGCAGTTTGGGCAGTCCTGGGAAAAAAGTCTAGAGTGCAATTCCTCTGAACAACCTCTCTGTTTTCTTACTTTTTGAATGGTTTAACATGACTAGTCATTTTAAATCTCTTCAAATTACAAACAAAAAGGTGCAAGAATTTTCTAAATTAGATAACTTCTTACAAAGATGTAGCTCCTAGAAAATGAGTTTTTTCAAAAAAATCTAACCCTAATTTTGCAATCCATAAAAATACAATCCCAACTTTACCAGAATCACTGCTCTAATACCACTTATTATGAAAATTTATTCGCATTAACTTAAATCATTCACTATTATGTAAAAATAGCAAATCATTCATCCATAAATAATTATCCATGATAACTCCACACAATGATAGAAAGATAAAAAATCAAGGAAGATTTTGGATGTAAGGAGTAGCTTCTTTAATAATGGTGCAGGCCCATTTTGGTATAGAGGAAGGAGTTGAAGGATTTGAAAGACATTGAGATGGATTTACATGTCACTCATCTTTATTATCAATAACCAAGTTAACTTCAAGGGTTGGCTCTTCAAAATATTGAGGTTCTACTATAGGAGAAGGATCAATGGAGGAAGAGGGCTTTTGAGGATCTTTTTTAGGGATTTTTTCATCAAATTGGACATTCCTATAAAATAATACCTCATGATTTGAGGGATCAAGAATCCGGTATGCTTTCAATTCTTCACAATAATTGATAAATATGATATTTTTACTTTTCTTATCAAGAGCCCTTCCTTTTCTTCTTTGGTATGTGAGCCCAAGCAGTATACCCAAAAATATTGAAATAGAAAACATATGGTTTTAAGCAAGACCATGCTTCTTCAAAAGTTAAATGGTCAAGATCTTTATGAGGTGTGCGATTTTAAATATAATTTGCACAGTTAATAACTTTCTATTTTTTTTTGAAAGATCTCTTGAATGGAGCATACAATTAGCCATCTCTTTTAATATCCAATTTTTACTTTATGCAATACCATTTTGTTGAGGATTATGGGAGACATAATGTTGATATATTATACCATGAATTGAAATAAATATGGAGAAATCATTACTGTAGTATCCCCCCCAATTATCAGTGTGAATATTCTTGATTTTGCAAGATACCTAATTTTTAACTAAGGCTTTAAAATATTTAAAGTGGGATAACACATCAATTTTATATTTTAGGAAGTAGACCCAGGATCTTCTAGAGAAATCATCAATAAAGGAAAGAGCATACTTTGCTCCTTTGAAATATGGTTCAGGAAAGGTCATTAAGTCACTATGGATTAAATCTAGAGGGGATGAGGCTTTTGGAGAACTACTTGGCTGGAAAGGATCTTGATGTTGCTTTCCAAGAGTACATCCAGGAAAAAATCCATAATTAGAAGATACTTGGGGTACAATGTAACCATATCATGGGTGCACAAATCCTTTAGGTAGTTGTAATTAAGATGATAAAACCTTTCATGCCATATTTGACTTTCAAGATCACTATGAGCCACAAAACAAGAGGATCCTTATGGATTTTTAAAACCTTTGAAGTGAAAAATATGAGAGTTATGATCAATATTTCCTTTGGCTATAAGAGAATGAGGGTCTTGAAAATTTCTTATCTCAACTCCTATTGGGAAGAAGAGAATATTTTTCCCATTTCTCAAAGTACAAATCTGATAGACGGAGAGGATATTGGTGGTAATTTCTAGAACATAGAGAACATTGTTTATAGTGCTACCATAAATAGTTATATCCCCTTTTCATTTGATAGGTATGAAGTAAGAGTCACCTACTTCTATGCTACAAGTAGAGCTAGTGGAGATAGAAGAGAAAGAATTGTATGAAGTATTGAAGTGATGAGTTGATCCAGAATCTAGGACCCGGTAACTAGAGGAAGAATTGGAGGTTTTTCCTTTAACATTAAGGG
This sequence comes from Wollemia nobilis, assembly GCA_028583015.1. Classification (NCBI taxonomy): domain Eukaryota; kingdom Viridiplantae; phylum Streptophyta; class Pinopsida; order Araucariales; family Araucariaceae; genus Wollemia; species Wollemia nobilis. The sequence goes on along the minus strand of JAQPPZ010001886.1, from coordinate 1,739,814 downwards.
ATTTTCCTATTTGGTTTTTCTATATTTTGACGCTTCATAGCTGCCTCTAGTTTCTGTAATATTTTCCAGCACTTGTTAGTAGAGTGACCATTCTTTTTATAGTGAATACAGGTTATGGGAGTCTTTTCCTTCTTTTTGAATTTTTCTTTAGAATAAGTGGAGGTTAATAAGGCTTTTGAAGAAGAGGAAGAAGAATATATTTCATATATAGCAATTTTAGTTTCTTCCCTAGTTAATATATCACAAAATTCTTCTAAAGAGGGCATTTTAAATGTTGCACCAAGAGCATCTTAGGTAGATATAAAGGTGGTAGCAAAAATTTGAAAAAAACCATTTAGCTTAGAAAGGATTAGATAAATGCATTCTTCTTCAGTATTAGTCTTCCCACTACATTTGTATTGAGTGAGGACTTCTTTTAACTTAGTGAGGAAGTCAACAATACTAAAATATTTAGGGGACAAAGAAGTTAGTTTGGCTTCTAGTTGCATTGATGTCATATGATCTACTTTTCAAAACAAGGCCTTCATTTTATCCCAAATTTCTTGAGGAGTTTTATAATTTGTAATATAAAACCACAAACTTTCATAAAAATTAGAGCTAATAATACCCATTGTTTTGTGCATTTTTCCCTTATGAACAAATATTTCATATTCGTTATCAAATTCTGGTTTCTTTTCTTCTAAGAAATGAGTAAGACCTTTTTGAGATATAAGATTTAAAATTTTAGGTTTCCAAGTGTGAAAGTTATGAGGGGTGAGAGGTTCAATTGAATTCATCATTTTAAACACGAGAAAATTGAAGTTTTAATTAACCAATAAATCCCCCCTTAGAACTTCAATTAATTTATAAATGCAATTGTTACAAGGAGAATATATGAAGCTTTTCAATATTATAAAACTCAATATACCCACCCTAACAAGAGGGAAACTATAAGTATAGTTGTAATAATTTTTGCTTTAGAGTGCCAAATCCTCTTAGTTACTCATAATACCTGCCCTTACTTGAGTTAAACTATAAGTATAGAGAGGAATTTGTCAAGGGTGTTTGGCTTGAAATGCAGAGATATCAACCAGATTAAATTGGATGTTCTCAATACTCACCCTTACGAGAGGGAAACTATCAGTGAGAGAGAGTCCAAAAATAAAGAGGAAGATTGAAAAATATTTTCCAGGACTTTATACCAAGTACCTCCAAAAAATTGCCCTTACCTGAGGGAAACTATAAGTTTTCAATGGTTTTTGTACATGGAACATAGGAAAATATTTTTAGGAAGATAAGTTAAACCTTAGGTTTATGAATTATTTAAGTGTAAAAAAACTATAGATATTCTCAAATAAAATTTAATTTTAATAACAAATATTAAGAGAATAATTATAGCACCCTTAGAGAAAAGAATTTGAATTTTTATTTATTTTTTATTTGTGGAAAACATCCCAAAAGGGATGCCAATTTTAGGTAAGACCCAAGGAGGCATCGGTATCCATTTCACCAAAAATTCCCAGGACTCGGACCTGGCCTACCACATTTGACATACTCAAGGAGCAAACAAACACACAAAACCAATTTAAAAATAAGTAAATAACAACAAAAATAATAAAATAAAATAAAAAACATGCTTCTTGAGTGTGTCAAAAATAAAAGCACAACCAAACACACACATTAATATAAAAGAAACCACAACACAAACCACATAGAAAAACACAAGAACCACATAACAAAACACAAACAAGACAAAAACAACAGAACACTACAAAGACATAACCCAAAAAAAAAATGAAAAACAAACACAACCAAAACCTAAAAATTAAAAAAAAAAAAGTAAAAAACAACCAACAATAGACAATAAACAAAAACAAAAAACATAGAAAACACTCACACATAAAAACACGAATTAACACAAACAAAGAGAAACCCAAGAACAAGAACGAAAAAAACACAAAAACAATAACAAAAAAAAAACACAAAACAACAAAAACACAAGAACAACAAAAAACAACACAAATAACACAAAAACAAAACAAAACAAAAGAACCCACCCACATTAAAAAAATAAACAAAAAAAACAAAAAAGAAAAAAAAAAAAATGAACATAACAATGACCTATCGAGACAAGAAGACTATTAAGGCAATAATCAATAGAGGAAACAAAAGAAAGAATAGAATGAGCTAGGGAACTAAAAAAACTGAATGAACCAAAGAGAAGCAAAAAAAAAAAAACAAGAAGAAACTAGGTACCTTCAAAACTGGAGCCATCCAAATAAATGAAGAATTTGAAAAATCTCTATCTTAAATAAAATAAGTCAATAAGATTAGAGAATAATTAAAAAAAAAAACTAGAACTTCTTGATAAGTTTATTATTTAGATAAAATAATGAGAAGAAGATAGTTTTTGTTAATAATTTTTATAAACAAATTAGGTTGTAAATTTTAAATAGAGAGTGTATGCTAAACAAAGATATTAAATATTACACCTCTATTGACTTTGAGGAAAAAAAGAAAAAAAAAATCAACCCTCCCTTCGAGAGACACCAATGTGCATATGGTTTCACATAAAACCCTCCAAAAAAACTTTTTATATTAAGGTTACAATAGACTACAACTTTTCAAAGAGATTTTTGTAAAAAAAAACTTTGAGGAGTCAATATTTTACTTCTAAATTGAAGTGAAAATAACCATACAAAAAATAAGAGGGACAAAATAAATCCTGCATCTATTAAGAAATCAGAAGCACCCTGAAGGACCAAAAAAATTGAAACATAAACTTTATATCCATTGCTGGTTCGAGCTAGGTGGAGGAAACTAAGACGCCACCAAAGCCTTGAGACTCCTACAAAGATAAAATATCTAGAGAATAGATACTTTTTGAATACTGTGAGAGACTAAGACGCCACCAAAGCCTTGAGAAATCCATGAAGATAAACTATCTAGAGAACAGATATATATATATATATCTAAATGTTTTATCGCTGGTAAGATTCATGCGAATGCTGCGAGAAACTTGAGATGCCGCAAAATACCACTTAGAAACCTACGTAGTCAAAATAATCAGAGAACATATATATATATATATATATTTACAATAAATCGTCTTTGATTTCATACTTTGAGGGAAAAAAATATTCTTTTAAGAAAAAAAATATATAAATGATTTGAAGCACTTGAGGAAGAGGTTCCCCTCTGATTCCTCATTGCTTGGAACCAGGTCGAGGTAGGAATGGTTTCCGAGGACGCCTAAAACCAGCGAACACCTAAGCAGACTAGTTAGGAGGCAGGAAAAAAAATTAAAGAACTATAGTTTTTCTCTGATTTCGTAGACTAGAGATTTGAAGAGCTTCAGGGGAGATGAGTACATAAAATAATAGCAAAAACGGAGCATTGTCTTTGAAGAGCTTCCCTGCAGACGAGTTAGAAAAAAAGGAAATATATTTTGAATCACAAAATGAAAGTCTCGAACTAGAATAGAACAGAAGAGCATATGTGATATTATTCTCAGGTGAAGAGAATAAAAAATAAGTGATCGGTATTGAGCTAACGTCTACTTGGAGATTAGATACAAAGATATTTATCAATAAAATATTGGAGTACTTCGAGAGCCATGTCATGGGTGGCATGATTAAAAAACACACTTGTACAAATTGCAATAAGTTTTAGAGACAAAGGTGATTTCCATATTAAAAAAAATTATTGTTTTTTTAAAAACAAAGACCAACTTAGAAATAATCGTTGGGGCCACTATAAGTGGTTGCACCAACGAAGGCAAGGGGCTGTGAAAAGGATGCACGCCAAATAATATTTGGATGACAAGTTAATATCGCAACACCTCTGTAAGAGGTAAAACCACTATTCTAAAAAAATGAGGGCAAACATTTCAAAAAAATGTGTTCTTATTTTAAAGGAGTGCGCTAAAAAAATCAAGATATTACCCTCGAAACAATAGCAATATATTTAAAAAAATACATATATTAGCAATAATAAGGATTTTGCTAAATAAAAAATGGATAAAATAGACTATTGCATAAATTTAAGCAAGTTAGTCAAAAAAAACATCCAAAGCAATGAACCATATCCTAGAACCTTCAAGAGTGAATGAAAGTAAAATCTATCCTGCTCTGGTACCATGTAAGAATTTCACAATAATAGATATGCACAACATTACAAAACATGAAGAGAAGAGTGGAACTGATTTATTTATTCCAAGGATCAACTCTGTATAAATAGCAAAGTTGATCATTGAGAGTCGTTGGATTACAACAAATAATCATACCTGATGATGACATCATTGAGAGTTCTCCTGACACATGGAGGAGTGAAAACTCAAGTATCTATCCTAGTGGAACTTAAGAGAATATTATTTTATTCTAACACCATATTCAAAAATTAATTCTAACATATTTATTCTTGCTCTAAGGTATGGTTATTTTAGGTGTAATATTGAAATTGATTCTTTCTTTGCTTCGGTTGAAGCCAACATGCATGGTTCATTGACTGGATCTCTCATTTTTAAGTAGGTTTCTTTGGTTCAAGACTCATCGACTCAAAATTCACGAAATTAATTTTTTGTTACATATAAAAGTATGATGATATCATCAATTAAGTTGATCAACCTATCAATATCCTATTTGGTAATTGCAAGTGCAATTCCCAATCCAGTGGTACCAAGTAGTAAAATTTAATTTAGAAATTTATTTCTAAGTTTGAAAATTAATTTTTTTATTTAAGTGCTAATTTTACATATGTAAGCATTTCAAGCCTATTTTTTTCTAGATTGTATGATTTTTCAATCTTTATGTAGTGATGAAATTAGTGTATATATCTATTATAATTATGCTTAGGGTATTTCAGTCATCACAATGGATAAATTATAGCACTTGATTAGTTCAAATGACAAGATTACTCAAAAGCAAGAATATTTGTTTTATCTTTAATAATGAATTACAAAAAAATCATTATGATCTTGTAATATCTTTCACATTATTGATTCTCGATGTACATTTTCACACCAAGGAGAAGTCTAGACCTATTGAGATATGGTCTACTCTGAGATATATCTATGAAAAATAAGTGCTAGATAAGTTAAAACAATAAAAGTAGAGAATTTCAATTTCAAATTTTTAGATTTTAGTAATGTTGAAGATTATATATCTCACTTCAAGTCTCTAAGATATAATATAGCTATACCAAGAGACAAGATAATGAGTGATAAAGAGTATACAAAAGTTATTACTTTCAACATTTCTTCTCCCTTTCATATAGTTGACTTGGTTCTTTATGTGAATGCTATGACTATCAATAATCTATAATCCATCTCTTGAAGGAATTTTCAATATTCTAATCCATTACAAAATTAAATTAAAAATTGTGGATCTTTCTATCATACACATGCTCATAAAAAATGATTTAAATGAATGGAATCTAAGGTTCAATTTCCCAAGGGAAAGCCTAAAGTTTCAAACAAATCAAAGGACTCTACAAAAAGTGTATTACAAGGATGAAGAAGATTGAGATAGAATACTTGAGGGTTGGACACTAGATTTTTGATAATGAAGATAAGTATAAATATAGTCAAGTGAAGGCCCAATAGAGCATCCATTATGGGGAAGGTTTTATCTATGATACCTTCTCTACTTGGACCTCTCATATGATATTATGGCGTTTTAATGTAATATATGTAATTTGATATTGTTTCACCAAAGCCAAAAGTGTGAAGAAGTGCTTATGCACTATTAATATATTCTACAAGCATGTGATTATGTAAGCCTACAAGCATCCATCATTTATGTAAGCCTTTATGCATGCTCATATGATAGTAAGGGTCCCTTTCATATTATACACTTAGGGTTATTGTTTAATACACCTTTATAAATAGCTTTAATTAGATTGTGTGATTTATTATTATTTTATGGTTAGTTAATATCAAGGTCAAATTAATATCAACTTGAGGTTAACCTATCATTAAAAATTTTGTATCACTATAAATACCCCTCAATGATGATCCATTTGTAACATAAGTATATAAAATATGATATATATATATATATATATATATATATAAAGAGAAAAACCCCTTGCGGGACCACCTTGGTCTGAGAGACCATGAACAGGGGGTTCTACACCGTCAAAGTCACCCGGGAGTCGCACCCGACCCTGCCCACACCAACATTATCAATTGGATTTTGGATACCCAATTCAGCTTTTTGGTAGGGTGGAGATTTGAAGCTGGGACCTTTCTTGGAGGATTTCCCTCTCCTCTCCAACTCACCTACAAAACCTGGCTAAAAAATATGATATATTAGGGTACCTATGTGCATCCCCATTGTATCTCTTCTTGATGTCTCCCTTCATCTCTTTACTTCACTTACTAAAACTATATTTTGAATTATTTTTACCTATTTTCTATATGCAATTATGGTGAATGAATATTTTGGAAAATATTACAAATTTGAACATAGTCATGTGTTGGCTTACCCCTAAATCTATAATCTACTATCTAAACAAATTGGATGACTAAATTCTAAATGAATAACTAGATGTGCATGTGACATTTAACCATCATGGTAATTATCACACTACATGAGGAAGAAATAAGTATAAACACACACTATTTTAGTTTCCTCTTCAAACTTCTTAATCCTCAATTAAAAAAAATCAACCTCATGTCAACCCTTATAGTAAAATTTGTAAACTAGATTCTAGAAAGTCTTCTTGATTTTTTCTTTCCTCGATTTAGCTTCTAATTTAACAACTTTTTTGCATTAGCATTGACAATGATAAAATAATTATTTCACTATTTTCATTGAACCTAATGGTTAATAAGGTATTTGAGTGCATCATCAAGAGGTGAAGTAGGACACAAGGGAAATTATACTTAAAATGTATCATATAAAACAACCAACATCTCATATGCTTTGGAAATGCTATTAAACATAATATTGAGAAGATAAACAAGGGCTCTTCATGGATGCCTCCTCTAAAAATATGAATGTCTTCATACACCTTCTTGAGATAAGTAATGTACAGATTGATAGTCTTGAAACCATCATTATCAAAAGTAGTAAGCTCTATCACTAAATTATTGATCTATATAAAGTCAATGCAAACACACATCTATTCGAAATTATCTTGTAGCACTTTTAAATATGCAATTCTACTAATATTACTATCAATAATTATTTTAACATGTATAGACTTTACACCTTGAGATTTCTCCTCTTTTCCTTGTACAACTATTTTTCTTATTATAATTGTTACCTAATGTTGACTTGCTTTGTTTTTTCTTTAGTTAGGATAGTGCACTTTAAGGGGGAATGTTAGAGTTAAAGTAAAGTGCACTATGCCTTCCTTGACACTTGTCAGTTTCTCTTGACAAGTGTCATGTGTTGAATATAGGCTTATGCCTATATATTGTAACATTTTTATCAATAATACTAATCCCTTTAGTTTTCCCTCCTAACTTTTGGTATCAGAGCAGGCTTTCCTTGCCCTATGAAACCCTTGAGGGGGGTTTTCCCTCATGGAAATCCTCCCTCCCCCTCATTTTTTCTTATTTTTTTAATTTTTTACCGAGGGAGTATGCTCTCCATCATTTGATGGATCAGAAACCAGATGGTCAAAAATGTTAAAATTTGGGAAGTTTTTTTTTTTTTTAGTTTTTTTTTTTTTTTTTCCAGTTTCTGGTGCAACGAAGAAGTGGTCAACTGATCCCTAGAAGCATCACCTCATTGGATCCATTCTATAGTGATCACTGCAAACTCTACAATTGCAAATATGGCATTTTGACGCCATCATGGGCTCGACAGCCATCACCATCTCCAACCCTCATCGACTGTGAATTTGGTGTGCTGGCTTGCAACCTGAGACGTGGCGTGGGCTGGTGATGGCAAGGGGGCTAGCGGCGCTCCACGCACAAATTGTCATTCTCAGCGTTGTCGAAGGCCGAAAGGTCCATGGTGCTGTCCAAGCTGCATGCAAAACGACCAGCCAGTAAGGCCATGGTGGCCCCCAGGGAATGGTCGGTGATCCAGACGTTGTCGTGGTCATGCTTGGCAACGCTGGATAGGATGGCGTGGAGGGCTAGCCGGTACAAGATCGTGAAAGGGCTCATCGCTAGGTTGCTGTATGCGTGCGGATGTCGTCATGACTACCGCTAGGCTTCACCGCTTTCTTATGAAACTCAAAGAAGCCACATTTATTTTTTGTTGCAGATCTGCAAGCACCAAAAAATGGCATTGGGAAGAATACATATAATATGCAAGCAACGTTTGCAATGGACAATCAGAAGCTTATAGATATTAATATTGACAATTTGATTTCGTACCAGCATAGTATTCTGGGGCAAATAATTTCGATGGCTACGGTTGGGGTCAAAGCTCATGGAGATGTGCCAAAGCATGAAGAAACTGTAATTATGTCTGAAAATGCAACTGAGTCGGTCACTGTCGTCTCAGCTCCATCGATCGAGACCGCAGCTCCTTCGGCCGAAGCTGCAGCCGAAGTCCCTGTTGAGGTCACGATTACTAAAGAAACTATGGAGGTTGACCTTCAGCCCGTGGAAGAGATTTACATATAGGGAGTCCCACTCCTTCCATCTATGGACATTTCGTCAAACAGTTGACACACATCCTCCATTGCACGCAGGCGAGAATTTTAAATGGGGCCCGTGATAATGAATGCTTTTCAAATGATAGCCATGTCTGCCAGCCTCGACCTGTCCAGATTCTTTCAAGAAGAGGATGCTATGGAGAGAAAGATTAGTTTTTTGGGTGAATAAGGAAAGATTAGAGAGGACGGTAATCGCCTTTGGAATGTGGCCTGAAAGCATGTTATCCGACATCGAGGTCAGACATCGGCGGTGGCACGCAACAAATCAAGATGACCTTCAGAACCAGATTGTGGTGTCCATTGCATGCAGAAATATCCGTCAGAAGGAGTATTAGTTTGAGTGACACAGCGGAAGGTGGAGGCGCCCATGATGCCCGATGCATTTATTTTTGGTGTATGGGTCTATTAAAGCATCATGAGTGGGGCATTTTTTTAATATAAAGTGGAGGAACCACTTTTTAAAATGTATGGGACTAGGGAGTGCCTGTGGCTGACATTAGTCATTTTTTTTATTTTTGACAATGATAGTGGACATGTAATTCCCTAAATTGAGACTGTTTTTTTTTCCGCCAGAGAGCGATGCCGCCACAGTGCGAGGTTTTAGTTGTTGCCTTAGAGAGACATGTTATTTTTCATTATGATGAAGGCCCCTTTGATAATGGAATATAGTGGTATTTATAGTCGTTGGAAACAGTTTTCCGCGATGGACACAATGGTGGTGTCATATTGTAATTTTGAGGCTGTTTCATTTGAGTTTTTTAGCCTCAAAGTTTTATACCTTGGAGTGCACTCTCGGTTGTACCTGACACTCCCAAGGTAATTTTATTTGTGATCCTTGTATCTAGTGACCTTTTCTATACACTTGGCGAATGCAGCGGCTGGTTACCCATGCATTTCGGTGAGATGTCATGGTCACCATAAGGACACTTTTACTAGGGACTACAGACATAGACACCCTAGATTCTATCCGAGGTTTTTTTCGGATCTACTTCTGAAGACTACAGACGAAGACACTTCAGAAGATTCTCTTCTATTCTTCTTTCTTCTTCTCCTCCAATTTTGGATCTATGGCTCATTTTATTGTATTGAGTGCATTTTCGACAGAGACCGACACTCTTATATGGCTCGTTTTTCCTTTCATTAGGTGCATTTTCGACAAAGACAGATAACTTCTATATTGAGTTCACCATGAGGAGGGATTTCATACTCATGGTGAATCTAGTTAGTGACCTACGAGTGGCAGAATCCTCTGAGGATGACCTGCAGAGGCAAAAGACCCAGATGTGGCTGACCCTGAGGCACCCATGATGACCCTGAGGCACTTAGACGACCGACCTAGTGGCAACAGACCCGTTGAAGTGGCTGACCCTGAGGGCAACAGACCGAGATGTATATAAAGTGAATCTAGCATTATTCATAGTTGGAGAGCCAAGAGCACAAAGCACGAGCCTAAGACCAAATCAGCAATAAGCGAGGATGATAGGTTGTTTTCGAGAAGTCAACATTAAGGGGGAATGTTACCTAATGTTGACTTGCTTTGTTTTTTTCTTTAGTTAGGATAGTGCACTTTAAGGGGGAATGTTAGAGTTAAAGTAAAGTGCACTATGCCTTCCTTGACACTTGTCAGTTTCTCTTGACAAGTGTCATGTGTTGAATATAGGCTTATGCCTATATATTGTAACATTTTTATCAATAATACTAATCCCTTTAGTTTTCCCTCCTAACAATAATAAGTGTTTTAAGGGTTCTCATTCACATATCTAAGAAGTCCCTTACTCTAAAGAAGAGTTTCTAGTTTGGTTTTCTAGGTGGTATACTTAGTTCCATTAAGTAAATGCATGCACTCATCCATATAATCCCTTCTAAAAATAATCTCTTGTATGTATTTATGATTATAAATAATATGTTGAATTTAAAAAAACCAATGACTTATGATTTGAAAAATAACAAGGTCAAAATGCTTCTCTAGATAAGGTAAAACCTCAAAGTCCATTAAATAAACTTCACATCATTCATACTAGTACATATTAATTTTAGACCTTGTGGTTGCTTTTAAAAAATCTAGATAAGTATAATTGCTTTCAATGTAAAAACATAAGGCCTGCTAACTAAAATTATGAGTTTAAATGAATTTTAGCTAAAAATAAATTTAAGTCTCTAAATTGTTTATGATGACATATAAAAATTACCATGATATTTGACAATAATATGATATATAGTAATTCACTTTATCAATGTTATATAATTTTATTTAAACTTAACCATCCAACCAAAGCTATTTCATCCCACTACAACATAACCAATTAATAAATAATAGATAATCTAATTAATAGATAACAACCTATAGCACTTTTGGGTCCATAATGCTACTAATGTGATTATTAGGGATATTTTCAACATGTAGAGGAATTAAACCTTGAGCTTCTTGCTCCTTGTCCTTGTAAAACTACTTTTCTTATTAGAAAATATATTTTTACGGTTATCATTCACATAGTTGAGAAGTCCCTTACTCTAGAGAATAGCTTCTAGTTTAGTTTTCTAGGTGGTGTACTTAGTTCCATTAAGCAAGTACATATGCTCATCCTTATAATCCCTTCTAAAATACAATCTCTTCTATACAATTGTTACTATAAATAATATATTCAGTTTAAATAGCTTAAAACTCATGTGATTTAAAATATAACAAGCTCAAAATGATTTCATATACACATGTTATGACCCTCAAAACATTGGCCCAATGATCATAAAAATAGTCACCAAAATATTTTAAGCCATGAAAATGATTATAAGAGGCTTTGATAAATTGAGTGATACCACTTATCACTAACTATAAAAATAATGGTTACCAATTATGCATTGGTTATTCTACCAAATAGAAAATAATTCAATGAACCATTTTCCACAAACTTATACTAAATTGTACTAGGGTTTCCATTAGAGCATTGAATCTATAGGCTACTAGATAAATGACTAGTGAACCAAAAGTCATCATATGTTTCCTATTTGATAAGTAAAATAAAGTTTGCATGCCACATATATTACTAGTTGGACTACGAAAAATGTAGATTGAATCATGATATGTCATAATTTAATTGATTGACCTCCTTTTAATACTAAAAATTTGGATGTTGCATGCTTAACCATTCCATGCAATCAATAAAGCTATAAAAAATTTAAATGTTTCCAATAAAGAAGGTAAACAAGGGATATAAACCTTGGACCCCTAGGATCTAAATAGGAAATTTCCCATAAACATAATCTCAGATTGGAACATGGGACCCAAAAAGGATGATCTTTTATAAGTATGCCATAACATCACATGCTCCAAAGTCCTCATTTTCTTAAGAAGAAAAAATAGGATGGGAACCAAGCACATGATCCATGATGATGAACACCTTCACAAAAGCCTTCCTAACCAAATAATCATACTAAGTATTATTTTCAGCCCAATTGGTGCATAGTTTTTATATCTTAATCTTATATGCATGCATACCAACATTATTCCCACTTAAGAAAAAGATATTTTGACACAAATAGGATCACGTTAATGACAAAGTACTATAGATGTATTATTAGAGGAATATAAAACCTAAACATCATAGTCTCAAATAAGTTTTAGAAAGGAAAGACATGAAGCTAGATGTATTCTCCTAAGAAATGTAGTAAGATACTATGTTTCCCATGAACAAAATATTCACTAAATATTATATTTTTAAATTTTGTAAAAGGAGTCAAAGTATAATTATTTTGACATAAAAATTAAAATATATTGAGGTAAAATTATTATTTTTAAATAGAGAATACCTAAAATATAGAAATTTTCTAGAAATATTAACTATCCATTCACATATTGCATGATTTTCTAACATAATTTTTTTCTATAAAAAAAAGAAGAGAAAAGTCATATTCTCTTGCTAATGTGATAAAAAATTTATTAGACCATTTTAATAAATATTTTAAGTAGAATATGTGTTTGCACTAGCTCAATAAATATTTTTGAATGGATATGAAGAATGTAGTGCATTTAAATCTCAATGCACTTAGGCTTCCAATGATATAATATATTTAAAAGTAGATAAATAGTAAATTGATTGTCATAACATAAAGTGATTGGATATTTCTTGAGAAATATTCAATTAGTTAGTAACTATCAAAATGAATCAATGATAAATAAGGAACTAAATAGAAATGTGATATTTTACATTATAAACTATTTATATATGTATTATAAAAAATACTTTAAAACATAAATTAAATCAAAATAAAATAAAAAATGAATTGTGGAATTATGCTTATTGATATTAGGGTCTCATATACATTATAGTAGCTCTGTAATACAATAGGATCTCTTGTAAAGTGGTGAATATAAATCTCAAAAATATAATCGATGTAGCACACAACCATTTTATAAATATATTAGTAACTCTCAATAGGTGCTTACATGTATATAGACAAATAGCTAATAGTAAATGTTATTTTTGTCATGTATAGGCGAGATAAATAAGAATGCCCATAAAATATTAATGAATAATATGATCAAATAATAAGTACAACAATTAATTTTGATGTAAGCCAGCTTATAGCCTTCCATATAAGATCTAAAACATACTGAGGCTATTAGAAATATCCCTATAAAATACTTAAAAACTCAAATGTCTAATAAATAATGAATTAAGATCAAATTTAGTATCTCAAAAGAGCCTAAATTTATAGCTTTAAATTCTAAATTACAGAAGCTAAACTTTTAGTGATGAGTTTGTTTTTCAACGTATGCAAAAATAATGAAAATCCAACCATCATGATGTTTAATGTAGACATGTTACTCCAAATTGTATCATAAAATATACAACTAATAAAAAAAGAATGAATCGTCTCATAACATGCATGAGGTTCTTACATAGTATAAAAAAGGTCTTCATAATTCTTGTAAAGTAATGATATAGGTCCATCTTATAAAAATCTATAAAACTAAGACCTTTCATCATAGTAAGGTTATAATAAAATAAGTCATAATAATAGAGTACATGTGATCCATAAGGAAGAAAGCCTCTCGATAGTCAAATCTGTTATTTTTTAGAAACAATATTAACAACAAGCCATGTTATGTGCTACTCAAATTTCAACACCAAACTTGATATTGCATACCTATTTACAATCAATAACATTCCTATTCTTCAAAAAGAGAATCAAATCCTAGTTTTGTTTCTTCATGATAGAAAAAAACTTGCATAACATCCTCCTTTTTAGGATCCTTTTGTAACATATATACCAAATATATATGTCAAATTTTAGAAAAAATATATTGTTTGTTAATTCTATGTTAATAACTATGATAAATGGTAAAATTTAGGGTTGATATATATTTGATAAATATGTAAAATACAAATTAAATTTAAATAAATTATTATTATTTTTTTAATAAAGGGGTAAAAATTTATTAATAAAAAGTCTGGATTACAAAGTACAGCTGAGCCCCTACCCAGGACTCAAATAAGCAACAAGATAGGCTAAATCACCAGACAAGGTCAACTCCCAAAGAAAACCAAAAATACAAACCACATTAAGTTTGAACATCCTTATCGATCAACTACCGTAGGTGTTGAGAATCCCTAGACGAGAGACTCTCCCAGTTATCAATACTCTGAGTATCCAATAGCTCAGAATCCCTTTTGGCTAGGTAATCAGCAACCCCATTCCATTCCCTTGGAATGTGCACAAAGGATATAAATTCGAACTCTTCACTCATTCTGAGAATCTGAATGGTCACAGAGGCCAACCGCCAATTAACATCCTCCACTCTTTTGCTGTTTAAAATATTAACCAAAATTTGAGAGTCAGACTCACAAAGAATCTTGCGCCAGCCAAGATAAAACCCCCTTTGCAAGGCCTCAAGTATCGCCAGAGCTTCCATAAGATTTTTGGAGTGAACACCTTTATAAATGGAAAAGAAAAAATTGACCAGGCCAACAGAATCTCTCCCAACACCACCAATTCCAAGCATGTCCAAGATTGCCCCTGGACGACCCATCGCATTAATTTTTAAAACTCCTCTAGGGGGCAGTATCCATCTACCCTCTCTCCTAACCTTCTTACTAAGCCGAGGAATCCTACTAGGGCTAGAAGAATTCACACCAACCCCAAACAAACCAAGGGCCTGTCGTACCTTCTCCTCCTTAGAGTCCAAATGAGGGTCCACATCACATTTACTATGGATAGTTTCTTGAACCATACACAGGATCCTTTGCCAGATCTATTGAACAACCAAATGACTTCCCTCAAAAATGCATCGATTTCGTTCGAGCCAAATCTGCCAGATGATGCAAGAAGGGCCCAAATTCGAAGCCACTTAGAGGAAGGGGGCCTTGGTTGGAGGTCTGCCTAGACTACTCCAAAACTCCACTAGGGAGAGCACATGAAAACAAGGATGGTTCCAGGCACTCCACCAACAATGCCAAATGTCTCTGGCAAGGGAACATTGGAAAAATAAATGAGAAGAGTCATCCTCATTCTTACCACAAAGGACACATAAAGAGGGACCCTGAAATCCCATCTTCCTCAAGTTATCCCAAGTGAGGCATTTATTACAAGCTACCAACCAGAGAAAAAAGTTACATTTCGGCCAAGCAAATCTATTCCACACCTTTTTCCACCATGTGATAGGGAGACTCCCGAACTTTTGCTTATCAATAACTTGATAACCATAGGCTACAGAGTAGGTTCCCTTAGGATTAGGGTTCCAAGCCAGAATGTATTTATCCCTCAATGAAGAAAAGTACCTCCCTGCAAGAATAAGAGCAAGCACCTCTCTATCCTTGGCCAATCCCCCTTGGGGCCATTCCTGCAGATCTTTCCATTTGTACATCTCCATATTTCCAAAATACTAGATTTTTTTAAAGTCCTCCACATGAGACCAACTCGCTTCCAAGAAACAAATTCTTAGGGAATGTAACCCGGGATATTGAGTCAAGATAGGAGGGTGGCCATCCTAAGAATCCTCCCAAAAAAGAACATCTGATCCCCGATTGCAAATCCAGAACAAACCTTGCTTAATTAGATTAGCTCCTCTTTTTAGAGTGTCCCAGATAACGTAACCTTTCCCAACCAAACTAGATCTAGGGATATATGCCTTGAAAATACCTCTCAAGTATTTATAAGATAATATTTTAGCCCAAATCTAATCTTGAGAGGTACACCATCTCCAATAAAGTTTCACATCCAAAGCCTGCCCAGAAAGAGTTGCCTGTCGCAACCCAAGGCCTCCCTCTTGAACTGGCCTACAAATGGAATCCCATCTAACCAAACTCAATTTATATTGATCAAGTTTGCCAGACCACAAAAACTGTCTTGACAGATCATCCATGTCCTTGATGAAAAAAGGAGCTATTTGCACAAAACATCTGTAAATGGGTAAAGCTTGAATAACATATTTTAAAAGCAATACTCTACCTACAGAGGATAGCCATATGACAGTCCAGTGATTTACCTTCCTTCTAAACTTATCAAGTATAGACTGCCAAGAAGATCTAGGCAGAGGATGAGATGAAATCGGGATCCCAAGATAAATGAAGGGGGGAGTCCCGACCTGGAATCTTAGAATGCCAGCAATCCTGGCTTGAATAAGAGGGGGGGTATTGAAGAAGAAAATAAAGGACTTGTCCTCATTAATCACCCGTCCGTAAGCACCAAGATATATGTCAAGATATCGTCTAATGTTTCCAGCCTTCCTTGATAGTGGCAACTCCCAACAAAGTAGTATCATAAACAAATTGAAGGTGGAAAAGAGGTGGCAAACTCGTTATCCCACTTCCACCCTCGAATGAGACCGTGCCCGACTCGAGACTTGAGTAATCTGCCCAACCCTTCTACCATAATGATAAAAAAATAAGGAGATAGAGGATCTCCTTGCCTTAATCCCCTTGAGGCCTCAAACAGCTCTGTAGTCTCGTTATTAACAAGAACAAAGAATAAGGAAGAAGAAATATAGCTCATCACCCATCTAATCCATTCCTCCTCAAAGACAAAAGCAGCAAGAACTTTTTGAAGAAAGTACCATCTAACTCTGTCATAAGCTTTTGCCATGTCCAACTTAATGAACATAGTTTTCTTCTTAGAAGTTTCCATTGAGTGAATAGCTTCTATAGCAATAACAACCCCATCCATGATTTGTCGACCAGCAACAAACCCACCTTGCTCCTCAGAGATGATTTTGCTCAACCATATCTTCAGCCTCTCAGTAATAATTTTTGTGATGATCTTATATACAACATTACGGAGAGCAATAGGCTCGAACATATCCAAGGAATTCGCTCCCTCTTTCTTGGTAATAAGCACCACAAAGGTAGAATTTAGGGCCCTTAGCATCTGTTTGTTCTTTTGGGACTCACGGACCACTTCCAAAAGGTCAAATTTGATTAACTCCCAAAACTCTTGATAAAACTTAATCGGGAATCCATTCGGACCAGGGGTTTTCCCCTTTTTCATCTTGAATACAACACTTTTCAGCTCCTCAAGGGAAATTGGATCCATAAAGTGCTCATTCATATCTCTAGAAACAATCGATGGAATACAATTTAGAATAAGTTTTTCTTCCTCATCATCTGAGAGGGCATCCTCCTTGAAGAGAGAGGAAAAATACCTCTTAGTCTCTTCTGAAATATCCTTGAAAGAAGAAATTAGGGCACCCTAAGAATTAACAAGAGAGGTAATCAAGTTACCATTACGACGAGCCTTAACAGAGTTATAAAAGAAGGCTGTGTTCCTATCCCCTTCCTGAAGCCAATATACTCGAGATTTTTGTTTCCAAAAAATTTCTTCCCTCAGTTCCCATTCAAAAAGGTCTTTTATAGCTTCAGATTCCTCAACAAGAAGCTCCTTTGTGAGTCCTTGATCTCTAATCTTCCTTGAGGCTTCTTCCACCCTCCTAAGAGCTGCCAGCTTAGCCAAGGAAAGGTTCCCAAAATTTAGTCTATTCCATCTCTTCAATTTATGCTTAACAAATTGAAGCCGCTTCATAAAGGAGTACATAGCAGTGCCATGAGGAGGTTTGCCATTAGTCCACCAGCCTCGCATGAAATCATGAAGCTTAGGATCTCGCAGCCACATAAGTTGAAACTTAAATGAGGGATTATTTTTTAGCCCTAACTCCAGAGCAGAGAGTTTGATAGGCCAATGATCAGATCCTCTACCCTCCAGAATCATAGAACTAGTGCTTCTATTACTGCCAATCCAAAAACTAGAGATCAAAAACCTATCCAGTCTCTCTGAAATGGAATATTCCCCACATCTTCTATTATGCTAGGTAAATATCCCATTATCCGGCTTGATTTCAACAAATTTCAAGGCCCGGATATGAGCATTGAAGACAGAAGAAAAAGGCTCAAGACGATCAATCCCACCACGTTTTTCCTCCAGACAAGTGATAGAATTGAAGTCTCCAGCCAATATCCATGGGTACAGGGGAGCCAAACTTCTCACAAAGCAAATGTGCTCCCATAAATTCACTTTACCATTGTAATCAATAGGAGCATACACGTTTGTAAGTAGGATGGTCTCACCAGATTCATTATCATGCCCGATCATCGAAATAGACCACTCGCTTGAAATCCAGGTAAGAGGAGAGATCTTAACTGGATCCCATAAACAAGCAAGGCCACCAGCATATCCACATGCACCAATACACTGACATTGCCCCTTTCTCCACAACTTGGGAGCAATATTGAACAAACTATCAATAGCTAATTTAGTCTCCTGAATAAAAACCACATCCAGAGAATGAACACGAATCAAATCACGAACAACTTTTTGTCTGGGGATGTTGTTCAACCCCCTTACATTCCATGAAAGTACAATCATTTTTGGGGGTTATAAAAATGGGAGTCCAATGTTCTCACCAAACTTGACTCTACCAAAGTCTCCCCCATTAACTTAATTTTATCCTGGTCTTTCTTCCGACCCACCTTCATATTCTTATCTGAAGCATTTTTTTTAATTATTTTATGCTGCAATCCCAGAACCGTAGGAGTTTTACAGTCCATGGATGACTGCATCAGTGCCTGGGTAGGAGAGGGAATCTCTAAATATATGCCATTTTCTAAGATAACTTCACTTCCAGGGCTAGGGCCAACCATATCACCTATACTCGGAACCAAAGCCCTTTGTTCTTCATTTAAACCCCCTATATATGGTTCCCTTGGTTCCACCTCATGAAGAGACAACTGATTTGGTCCTGTTATATCTATAATAGGTAGCGATGTTTCAGGTATCTCCACACACTAATCAAGATTCTCTAGAATTTCAAAACGGTTGAGCTGAGCATCTGGCTGGTTATCCTTAATGTCTCTTTTTGCCTTTCTTCCTTTGTTTCGAGGTTTTACCATAACAAAGCCTTTCTTATCCTGATCCCCCTCATTTATCGGGGCTTTTCCTTTATCCATATTTTGTACAACTCAAGAGGGCCCAGGATTTGAAGCCACAGGCAGGACAAACTTAGGGAATTTTATTTGTAAGTGGCCATATTCATGGCAAATCCGGCAATGAAATGGGAGAGCTTCATAGTCAAGTTTTTGAACCCATTTGGTTGATCCGAACTGTATTTCAATAGAATATGGAATAGGATTGTTTAAATCAATTTCAACATAGATACGGGAAACAGAGATTACCTTTTTATCCAGCGTTTGTTGTGACGGCCCAACCGGCTTCCCAAGTAGAAGGGCGATCATATGCAAGATGTCATTTCTCCAAAATTCCAATGGAAGCCACAGAAGCCGAACCCACATCGGAACCCATGACAGCCGCTCCTCTGATGGGTTGAAACCCACATGCCAGGGTTTAAGAAAGAGTCCCGCTTGGTTACAGAAATAGGTACCTCCTTCAAATGCTTTGTTACGATCCGCAAGACAAGAAAAAACCACCATAAAATAGTTGTTTGCACTCAGCATCACCTCCACATCACCTTCAGGGTTCCAAGTCTTCCTAACCCAAGCCTCCACAAAGGGAAGAGAAATTCAGATGCCCATAAATTTACCAATAAGCGCATGTTTGATTAAATACTCCACATCTTCTGCCACCGGGTCTGGTTGAACCACTAGAACCGGCCTGGCTTCACATCGTTCCAAACATCCATTGTTCTTTAACAAGCAATTCCTAGCATGCAATGGGAAATCTTGTTCCTTCCAATCATTTTTAAAATAAATACCAGCCCTAGCATGCATGCTCTGTGACGGACCTAATGCCATCACTACATTCCTCCAGTTGTTCATACCTCCTCCAAAAACTGCTGCCATCCCCGTAGAGCCCACCAGATAGGTCTAAAAAATTCCAGCAAAGCAGCTTTCCTCATCAAACCCTAGCAGAGCTCATATGTTTAGTCTTTTAAATAAATTATTACATACAAATATTATTTCTTTTTAGTTGCAATTATTATATATCTTTATAGACTATAATACAAAAATTAAGGAGGGTCATTTGTTACAATAATACACCTAGATCCATCAATTTTCTTTGCAAAATTCATGAGAGTTGAAAATTAATGGATATCATTATTCAAAAAGTTTGAAAAATAATAACATATGTAATATATATGATTTTAAATCTATTGTACCCAATTACATGCACAAGATATTTCTCATATAAACTTAAATGCATAGTATAATTTCTAATTAAATAAGACAATATGCTTATAATATCTTTCAACTATTGTTATATCATTAAATTTAAAAAAAGAGGTGCATATGAATATAACATGCTCTTATACATTTGTGAGATAAAAGTGAAAGAATAAATTTTTTTATGGATAATTTCATAAAATGTGACAACTCTTTTATATGTGTTATCATATAGATACTCAGGCATGTCATAATTTATTAATGTGTTGCAAGAATAAAAAATAAGAATGCAGGTTCCACTATCCAATCCCACTAATGCCAAGAATTATCATCATTACAAACACATTAAATTTTACCACTAGTTTAAAAAAAGCTCCAAAAGTACTAGAAATATTTAAAAGCAAAATTTAGCTTGCATAATGGTCTTAAAGACTTTAATTCCAACTTGATACTGAAAGCATGAGATTCCGAAAGCTTATAGAAAGAAAAACTACTTTGATGCATTCAAATCAAAATAACGCTTAAGTCCTAGAATACGAAATGCATTAAACGAAAGAGGCAAATTGATCGAAATCAGTTACAAGAATTTAGAGAGAAGTCACAACCCTTTTATTAAACTCTTTAACCATGGTTACAAAATCGCCTCCTCCCTTTTTAGGGGCTAGGAGCGTTAAATGGATTTGGTTACAATCTTGATCATTGATCCCTCTTTCGCATGCCCACATTTGAAATGGGCGGGCCAAAGTGTTGTCGTTGCTTATGCTGATGAATCCTCACTTCTTGTTGCTCCTCCTGCAATCAAAGAAACAAACAAGGCGTTAGTAGCACCTGTGACAAAAAGGAAAGTTCATGCTTTGAAATTGCTAAAAGATGCATATGAAAAGTTATCTAAAACAGTGAATAAAGTAAATCTAAATGACCTAAAAACCTGACAGAGGATAGAAGACATTACCAGAGGGCCACTGCCATTGAAACAGTCAGCCAATCTACTTTCAACTGGAATTTGTCCTTGAGCAGGACGAATTTCAACTGCTATTCGTCCCTGGGTGGGATGAATTCTACTGTGTTAGAAAAGCCGAAGTGATACTGCTCCAATGTCGATTCCCGAGACCTCCAAAACACCTGCAAATAGATGGGTTATGTAATTGGGGCCATTTTGGGACGACCCAGATGGTCGGATTCTCCCAATTTTGCCTCTATCCTCGAGAATTTGATATCGCCACCTGCAAGTTAGTGGGACAACAAAGCGATAAAAGGCATGATAAAATCTGATCAGAATGTTATGGAATTGAAGCTATGAGTTAACTAAATAGAATAACATAAGATGCAACATGAAAAAATAATCTAAAATGCTTTGGAATAAAACTTAGAAAATGTGGGGGTGCCCAAGTGGGTCTCCCACCGTTGGCACTTGATTTCGGTGCCAATCCACTAGGGATGGGCCCAAAACCTCTTAGGATTGGGTTTCGGAAAATTTGTGGTGTAACGTGGTCAAATGTTGGATTTGGGTTAGATCCACGCTTCCAAAAGCCACCCAATAACCTCCCTTGCGAAAGAGATTAATGGATGTAAGAAGGTGAATCAAAAATATGCAAATGGGTGTTCAATTGGACAACACTTTGTTGCTTGAAATCGCCTCCAATCTTTCCTCTTTTGGGTGGGAAAGTCCACCATTTTATAGACCCATGGGGTCTCTTTGGAGGGGCATGCAGGGATGCCATGTGGCGGCCATGCCTTCCCAAGAGGGAGGAGACTCCTCCTTGACTTGGGCTTCCATGACTGCCCTTGTGACAGTACGCTAACTGCCAACCTACCCACCTACACACACATGCATGGCAGGAGGCAATAATTGACTATCCTTGGCTGCCATTTGGCGACATTTTTCTTTTTGCCCATTAAGCCTGGAATTCGTCCTGACCAGAGATGATTTCAGAATTCATCCCTGGGTGAGACGAATCCCAGTTAGTATTCGTCCCTGGGTGAGACGAATATCGGACAAAGTGCCTAAATGTGCCAAATTGCTTCTTGACCTTACAAAATTGCTATGAAAGTGGTTAGGACCACTGTTTGACCTCTGAGGTCTGCCCTGGGGGCTGTTTTTGTCAAAGCGATCAGTGTTTGTAGTCACATAATCGGATTGGTGCTGTTTTGGAGTCTACAGATGCCCCTTTTTGGGATGCGCTGTGCATGGCGCAGTGTCGAGCAAAAATAGATAGCCAAAGCACTAATGATTAGGGTTTCTTGGTAACCTAATCAAATTTTGATGCCCTAAGCATGGAAAGGGCATGCATTCTTGAATACTTGCTTCTGACAAGCTAAGGAATTTGATTTCAAGTATTAACCTGTTTTGGTGAGGTGTGACTTGAGCTTGGACATTGATCAGTCATGATTAGGCAAAGGGCACAACCTTTTGTCCACAGGGGAACCTTGTGTTCATGATTCATGAATGCCAAGTGTTTGATCAATTTGATTGTTATTGCTTGTTTACTACCCCAAGCAGGAGCGTAATTGTCTTTGTCAATGATTCTTTGAATGCATGTCATTTTCCTTAATTGGGTGTGTGCTTGTTGATTGGTGACTAAGTGTGACTACCCCTTCAAGCGACGAATCGATGAGGGAATGAACTTTGTGAGAAAAGCGACAAGTCGCTTGACCCAAGATGACTTGTGCAAGGGTGCCTTTAGATGGTTTATCGTTAAGCATGTGGAATTTTTCCAACATATGGACCTGTTTTTGGTGGGTGTTAACCCTTTTGGCGACGCTGCTCGAAACTGAAATTGGCAAAAATCCATCTTCCCATGGAGTGGTCCAGCTAAGATAGCCTTCTTAGGGAGTAGGATAATGACAATTTGTGACCCCAATGTCTATTTTTTATTCCTGAGATGTTAAGTACAATATTACTCACATCGGGCAAATTTATTGTTGGTTTTTAGTGCATTTTGGTTCATTTTTTGATGTTTTTGAAGTTTTTGGCCTGAATTCGTCCTAGGGTGGGACAAATTCTAGTTGTAGAATTCGTCCCTGGGTGGGACGAGTGCTAACCAGAGTGATCATTCCAGTCAAGGATGAATTCCAACTCAAAGGCCTATTTAAGGGCCAAAACTTGAATTTGGGCTCATTTGTGTCAAATTTTTCTTGCGATTTTGGAGCTCTGGGAGGAGGAGGTAAATTTTGCGAAGCGAAGTGCTGCTAAAATTTTCCCTGCCATCATGAGTGCACAAACTGGTTCAAGTGGCGGAGCCGAAGCGAGACCTGTAAGTGCTCCCTAGAGTTTATTTTTGTTTTTAAAGCTGTAAGTGTGCTATTTTTTTGTACAATTTTTTTCTATGATTTTAATTAATTTTTTTTGTTGAATTATTTTCTTTTGCAGGTTGTTAGGAGCCGATACCGTGTACCTACTGCTTTCACTGAGGCATGGGGGGAACTGACTGATGATGACTGGGAATGGCTTGATGCCCTTGGGCTCAAGCATGTGGCTCGACTGGAGCCTGTGGTCCCGGATTAGGCCTATCTGACAGCCCTGATCAAACTTTGGGATCCGTAGACCAACACCTTCCATATCCCGATAGGGGAGATGACTGTGAATCTGGAGGATGTCTATTGGCTTCTTTGAATTCTGGTAGATGGACTACCTATTAGGACGTCATCGCATGATCAGCGGACTGCTGTACTGATGAGATGCTTTGGGCATGGGGAGCGGCTGGGTGTAGCGAACCCAATGGAGACAACCGAGGTGGACTGCCAGGCTAGCAATATTTTGGTTGGATGGTGGCAGGAGAGGGGGGTGTTAGGAGTGAGGCACACATTCTTGATGGGCCTCATTTCTAACATGTTACTACCTGACTCGTCAGGCGTGAGGTTCCCGTGGAACCTGTTGGATTTGGTGTGGAAGTTGGTAGAGTGCCCGATAGAGGTACCGTTGATCTTGAGATGAGGACAGAAACTATTGGCATAGCTCTACGGGGAGCTGTATGGGGTTCACTGTCAGCAGCAAAAGGGGGTCAACTACAGTTATCTGTTGCAGTGCTGGGGTTGGCAACACATATCAGTTGAGAGGCCAACTGAGTTACCATGGATAACTCAGGCGGTGATGGAGGATGAGGAGATAGGTTATACAATTATGTGGCAGCGGTCCACAGAGTAGGGGCAAAGTTGGCGATGGGTAGGTGTCATAGAGCACTATACTGATGCCTTCTCTTGAATCACTCCAGGGGAGGTGGTTTGGCACCCTTATCAGGACTTTCCAGCCTGGTCGAATGCTGGAGAGTGGCTCCGATGGGTACGCAGGGAGTGGTGGTTGATTGGGCAGCACGGGACCTAGCATGAGTTATTCTCATATAGTCAGGTTACACGATAGTTTGGGGTGCGCCAGGGGTTGCCTGGTGAGCCTGTGGTCTATCAGCACTAGGGAGATGATATGACTCTAGATCGATCAGCCATCACATCATTGGGTGAGGAGTCAGATGCGGTGATTGACGTCTCGGACATGGATGACGTCGGGACTACCACTGAGTATGACTCGTGGTGGGTACTACGGTGATGGAGAGGAGAGGGGCCACTAGGAGGCACGAAGGTCGTAGTGGAGGGTGTTGAGGCAGCAGGGGATGATTGGGGAGTCCCGTTGGATGATGCGGACATGGTTGAGGTGGGGGATGAGGATGTAGATTTGGGAACTCCAGATCAACCGGACATGCAAGACATGGAGGAGCAGTGGGAGCCAGAGCAAGCTGCTATTCCAAAGAGTCCTGTAGTTCAGGTGAATACAGAGGAGATGGAGTTTGGGATACGTGCTGAGAATGTGCAACTGACAGAGCTACTACGGATGTAGGATCTGGAGTTGGGGGACACGCTGGGAAGAGGGATCTCCTACGGGCTCAACTAGTAAAGCGAGATAGGGTTTTGGCACAACACGATGATGTAGTATCTTACTACCATCGATGGAAGGCAGAGTGATGCGTAGTCGCTATACCATCATTAATTCTCAATGAATCTGTCAATCCAGGGCAGTGTACAAGGCTATCTGCAGGAGAAGAAGTGAAACAGCTATAACTTAGGTCAATCTAGGGCAACAAGTCTTATTAGTGGAATCGGTTTGGTGGGGGGTTTTGAAACATTCCTATCTCTAAATTGCATGAATTAAATCTTAATCTAAGTTGCAAAATTGGAAACTAATCACTAACTACAGAAATGAAGTCCTAATTACAATTGCAAAATAAGACCTAATTATATTACAGAATTAACAGTTGCAGAATTGAAAGTCTGATTCTAATTGTAGAAAGGAAATCTAATTACTTTTGCAGTAATGAAAGTCTAGATCTAATGTGGAAATAAAAACTATCAAAATTCTGTAACAGAAGGTTGTCAATCCTCTGTTCAGATTTTGACAGCAAAACATAAAAATGCAGAAAATTGCTAAAAAAATAGTAAATGCTGAAAATAACAGTCTAAAAATAAAGTGAAAGCTTGGTTGAAAGTAAGATTGCAACTAAAAAATTAAGCACAAGATTTATCTTAGCATAAATAAACTAATACTACAAATATTGTCAACTATTCACAAGCAATTTACATAACAAGTTCTACAACTCATTCTGCTGCAGCAAAATCAGAATAAAAACCTGTTCTGTTAGTCCTCCTCCTAGGTCTAGAAGTGGCCAGCCTCTTTGTCCAGAAGAAGGTGTAAGTCTCTCTCTCTTTCTAAATCTTAATCACATTCATTTACAAGTAATTTGAAATAGAACTGGTGCACTTTATTGATCAAAAGACATGATTACAAGAATTCTATTGAAAAACTGTTACAGATCTGTAATGAGTCAATTCCTAGTTATACTTTGTATTTAGCTTCCTTACTCTATTTTCTATCTATCTGCTATTTCTATACCTCTCCTATCTACAGCTCAACCTGAACGGGAGCAATATTTATAGTTATCCTATGATCTGATTACAAACAAAGAATATCTCAAAAGATCTAATCCTAAAATGCTGCAACAAATTCTGGTTTTATCCTAGAAGAGGACTAAAACCTGATCTTTCCCTTAATGATGGATTTGGTCGGCAATGACGGCAAATAAATATGGAGGATATTTCTCTTTACTTTTTCCAACCTTTATTTCCATTTTTACGCCTTCAAAAATCGGTCAAAAAGGTCAAAAACACATTCTGTTCTTCATTCCGAAGATAAGTGGCTTCATTCCGAAGACAGTGCAGTTTTCATTCCGAAGATTGCTCATTCCGAAGATACTGCATTATCATTTCGAAGATCGCTCATTCCGAAGATACTGCATGCTTCATTCCAAAGATCCACTCATTCTGAAGATGCTACTTTCTTCATTCCGAAGATCCGCTCATTTCGAAGATGCTGTGTTTTCTTCATTCCGAAGATATCTGTTCATTCCAAAGATGCTTCGGAATGAACAAATGTATGCTTTCCATTGGTTTCTTCTGCATCTCTCAGGTGGTTTATCTCCTAATATTAAATTCTAATGGTCTTCATACCTTTCCTCATGTGAATTACATGTCTTGCTATTTATGGACAGCTGGGTGGAATTTATATGGGAAAGACCAGTTTTTGCTGCACAACAACAGTTTGCTTGCACTGTTGCCAGATTTAGGTGAAGTAAATGCTTGAAACAAATCAGAATATGATTAGTGAAATGCTGCTATTATTCTAAGAATATCCCATTGTATCAAATCATAACAAAAAGAGCACAAAACTATGCAAAAAGATGTAAAATCAACATATAATATTTCAAATACATTGATCATGCAAAATGGTTAATATACAGCATATTAAATCAACTTAACTAACATATCAGATAAAACATAAGAGTTTATAGGCATTTTTAGTGTAAAAAACATGTTATAATTGAGGCATTTCCAAGCCTCATCACAGAGTGGTTTCGACATCAGCTAGACTTGGAGAGGGAGGTCATCCGCCTTGGTGGGCAGCTACCTGAGCCATTGGGAAGTGGATCTTCGCACCGGACAAGGGATAATGTGAATGAGCAGTCAACATCATCTCATCATAGGTGATTGGATGAGGGAGGCGATAGCAGGCATGATGCAAGGGCTAGTAGTAGCTGCCCTACAGGGTCCCATAGGACCCACACCACGAGGGGTAGTTCCCGTCGCACCGATCCTGCGTGATCATGGTGGTCGACGCCTTAGGGTGGGTTTTGTTATATGATTGCGGTGTCTGAGGACCAGTTTTGTAGCCTACGGGAATTTTTTTGATGATATATATATACATATACCGGTTTTATTTTGGTTATGCACATGTGACGATTCGATCTTTATGCATGATGGCTGATGACTATGGATGAATGCATGTTTATTTATTTTGATGAATGCATATGTTATGATGAATGCAAATGTTTTTGATTTTTATGTGATATGCAAAATGAAATGGATGGATGGAATTTGTGATGGTTGGTTATGGCACCATAGACTGTTTAGAACTCTATTTATTTCATTTTTAGGTGATTGCTATGATGCATGACTTTGTATGTGTAGCTGTGGTTTTTCTTTTTTTGTATTTTCTGATGGTATTGTAAGGATGAAAAGTAGCGCAGTTGGTTTAGAAATGTAGCTAAGGTTTTCTGAGACTCAGACGGTTTTAACTCACTAGCCATGATTGTACTTTATCTTACAAGACTTTTTAACAAGGTATGAATCGGACTTGTTTTTGACCAAGCTATTTCACATCCCCGTGTGTGCAATTGAGTTCATTTATGTGGTATTTGTCAGGATACCGTCGGTGCCATATGGGCTTTCAATCGAACTTGTACTGAGGATCACCTAATTAGCTCCACTAACTCCTTTGTTGTGTTTAGTTAGATTAATCTGCGGTGTTATCCAGGATACCATAAGCTAGCTCATCCTTATGCAAACATTGGTCTACACATACGCAAAGCGAATGTGATAGACATATCGTCATGCGGGTAGGATACCACCATTGCCAGATAGGCTATCAACCAAACCTGTAATGAGGATCACCTAGATGGTTTTTGAATGCTGAGAATTCCAAGGATTCAAGTTCAGGATATTTGTTGGCTGAATGATTTAGAAATTTGCTCGTCTATATAGTGATGAAAATCACTGTTTATTTTCTATTAATTCTTTTGAGCAATGATTTGGAATAGTGGTGATAACCACTATTTTTTTGATTTTGTGTTTTGAGTATTGTGAATTTGGGCTTGTGAGTGGCCTTGATCCTTGTGGACTTGGGGATGACTACCCATCCTTTGCAGGGACGTGTAGTACGAATCCTTACGACGTTAGGGACCAAGGGGGTGATGGAGATTATGGAGTAAGGGCATTGATCTATTAGGCCTTGGGGATGACTACCCATCCTGGTTAGGGGCGGATAGTATGAATCCTTACAACTTGGAGACCAAAGGTGAATGGAAAGTGTTAGGATGATGATTTGTTGGAATTTTGTTTGTGAATGGCGTTGATCCTTTTAGGTCTTGGGGATGACTACCCATCCTTGGCAGGGACGTGTAGTACAAATCCTTACAACTTTGGGAACCAACTATGATTGGGGTTTGGTAGTGGTGAAAACCACTGTATATGGAGGTGAATGGATAGGAAAGAGCTTGTCCTTTTGTGAATTCTCAGCATTCTGGAACCATTCGCACGAGGGGATGAGCAAGATAACCGTTTCGCTTATGGTGACCTGGATTACCCTACAGGTTTCATCTTTCGTTCACACAACTTGGGAATTTTTTTTTATGTGTTTTAATTTGTGTTGGGATGTTACGTAACAAGGCATATTTCAAGTGTAACTCTACCTTCGTAAAATTTGTCTGACTTGATACATTACATAGCTAAAGAGCAAAATGATGATTGAATCACGAAAACTCTTGATACATTTAAAAAGACCACTGACTCTAGTGTGGTAAAAGCAATGCATGGTGTTTTTGTTGTTTTTGTAAAATGGAACAGTGTGGAACAAGATGGACTAACAGAGCAATTACAGCCTATGGTGCCTTTGACCCGTACGACCACAAATATGCAATGTATGGATGCAATGCTTAATGCAGCTACATATTTTTTGTATTTTTGATGGATTGATTTTTGTGAATATGAAGATGAGGTGCGAGAAGAGCTCTCTATTGATGAATTTGAGTATGCCTAGAAATGAGATGCAAATTTTTGTTGTTTTTGATGATTTTTGTTGTTTTTGAATTTTCTTGATGTTTGACCAAGCGATTGTGGAAATCCTTGGAGCATTTTTGGGATTTGACCAAGCGATTTTAGGAATCCTTGGAGCATTTTGGGATTGACCAAGCGATTTTAGGGATCCTTGGAGCATTTTTGGGATTGACCAAGCGATTTTAGGGATCCTTGGAGCATTTTTGGGATATGGCTCTCTTAGATATGGAATGGTCGCAAATGATTGATATTCAAGGGTTCTGTTTCCTTGATACCATCAAGAGAAGCTAGCCGGTATGTCCCGGGTCCTATTTTGCTATCAATGACATATGGACCTAACCAATTTGCCGCAAACTTGTCCCTTAGGTGGGATGGAAAACTAGAATTCTGTTGGTTTTCCTTCAAAACCAAATCACCAACCCGAAAGTCCCTCAGGTGCACTTTCATGTTGTAAGCTTTCTTAAGTCGCTCTTGATAAATACATAAATGCTCAAGAGCATTAACGCGTCGTTCGTCAAGCAATGTAAGCTGGTCTAATCGGGCCTACCGCGCAGAGTCATCATCGATGAACTCCTGCATTGATATGCACAAGGAAGGAATCTCCAACTCTAGAGGCATGACTGCCTCGGATCCATACACAAGCGAAAATAGAGTGGCCCCAGTGGGTGTCCGAATGCTAGTGCGATAGGCCCATAGGGAAAGTGGGATTTGAATGTGCCAATCCTTATGACTATCTGCGATGGTCTTTTTAAGGATGGCAACTAGCATTTTGTTTGACGCTTCTGCTTGCCCATTCGCCTGTGGATAATAGGGTGTCGAAAAGCTGTGCTGAATCTTGTACTTTGTGGTCAAAGCACGCACGTCTTTGTTCTTGAAAGGCGTCCCATTATCCGAGACTATTTTGGATGGAATACCAAAATGACATATATGATGTTATGCAAAATGAACTCCACAATGCGGGGTCCTATCGTAGAGGTAAGCGAAATCGCTTCCACCCACTTGGTAAAATACTCTGTGGCCATTATGATAAACGTGTGATGGCCTGACGACATAGGGGAGATCTTTCCAATTAGATCGAAGCCCCACTATGAGAACGGCCAAGCATATTGGACTGTCTGCAAGGCCTGAGAAGGTACGTGCATCAAATTGGCATGATGTTGACACTTCACACACTTCTTGACATAGGTGCAACAATCTTGCTCTAAAGATGGCCAATAATAGCCCATGCGAAGAATGCGCTTTGCGATGGCCATACCACTAAAGTGGCCACCACATGTACCATCGTGCGCTTGGGCGACTGCCCAAGTGGACTCTTGTTGGTCCAAGCAACGAAGGAGGATTCCTTCATAGCTGCGACGATACAAAATGTCTCCTATCAAGACATACTTAGCCGCTTTTTGCTTGAGTGCTCATTTTGCGGCATGAGTCAATCCAAGTGGGAGATTACCTAACTTGAGGTAGTCTCTGATGGGTAAATACCAGTCTTGTTGATCAGAAACCTCGACAGTATGAACAGCCAATCCCTCTTGAAGTTCATCCCTAGCGAATGTTGAATGGGATAGAACCTGTAAGAATAGCGTTGTGTTGCTATTAATGGGAGTAGGGGAGAACAAGGACCCCCAGTTGGCGTGTTTTAGATGATCTCAGATTCGAAAGAACTTATCCGAGGATGGTTCAATCTGGATCATGTGGATTCCTGGCGTCAAGTCTGAGCTTGCACGCTCCATCGTGGATTGCGATAAGGTTTTGACTTGAATGGTTGTCATATCACCGGAAAGGTCTTGTGGAATTAGTGACCCCAAGGAGGCCATTGTGTCTACAAAATGATTCGATGATCGAGGGAGTGCCTCGATGTCATACCACTCAAGTTTTGCCAAGAATTTGTCCACGAGGGCTTTATAAGCCTGTAGGACTGGGCATTTGCATTGATATACCCCTTTGACTTGATTGACTATTAACAACGAATCACCAAAGATATTTAGTCATTTGATGTTCATGGCGATTGTTGTCTGAAGACCTAGGAGCAAGGCTTCATACTCTGCATTATTGTTGGTGCACGGGAAGTTTAATTTAAATGACAGGGGCATTGGAGCACCCTGCGGTGTGAAGAATACAATTCCCATGCCACCACCTTGCTCACATTTAGAACCATCGAAGAATAGGGTTATGTCGGCCTGTGACTCAGGCTCATCAGAATCTGGCGATTTTGAGACATGGAAGACCCCATCATCGGGTAGTTCTATGACCAGAGGCTGATCATCTTCAAGAGGAGCCTCTGCTAGTTGATCGGCTATGACTTGTCCTTTGATAGATTTTTGTCCAATAAACTCTATGTCAAATTCCGTCAACAACATGATCCATTTCGTCGTGCGACTACTATGATAAGTGTGACTCATCATGTATCGCAATGGATTCTCCTTAGACACAACATACGTAGTGTTGCTCAGCATGTAGTGGCATAGCTTTTTGGTAGCAAACACCACTGCCAAGCAGAGTTTCTCAACGTATGCATAGTTAAGTTCATAACTGACCAGGGTGCGGCTAAGATAGTAAGTAGCCTGTTCCTTGTGAAGTTCATTCTTCTGGGCTAACATGGCACCCGAGTGCCACCTCGCATGGCTGAGATGTATAAGTAGAACGACACTCCTGGTCTAGGTGGTGCCAATACTGGCGACGAAGCCAAGTACTATTTGATGTCATCAAAGGCTAATTGGCACTCGTCATCCCAATGAAATGTAACCCCCTTGTGCAATAATTTGTTCATGGGTCGGCACTTGTCAGATAATTGTGCTATAAAGCGTTTAATCGATGCGACCTTTCCCTGTAGACTTCTAAGCTGCTTGATTGTAGTTGGGGGAACCATTTCAAGGATTGCCTTGACTTTCTTTGGGTCCACCTCGATTCCTCACTTTGAGACTATGAAACCCAAGAGTTTTCCAGATGTGATGCCAAATACGCACTTCTTGGGGTTTAGTCTAACTTTATGCTCCATGAGGCGATCGAGGATCTTGCTTAAGTCATCGATATGATTTGAGCGCAAAAGAGACTTGGCTAACAAATCATCCATGTAATCTTCCAAAGTTTTGTGCATGTAATCGTGGAAGATATATGTCATGGCACGTTGGTAGGTAGCGCCAGCATTTTTAAGGCCAAAAGGCATGACCTTATAACAAAATGTCCCCCAAGGCGTTGTGAACGCCATTTTTAGTTGGTCTTCAGGATTGATACGAATTTGATTGTATCCTAAGAAACCATCCATTAGGGAGAGCATTTCGTGACCTGTTGTAGCGTCTACCAATGCGTCGATGCTGGGCAAGGGGAAATCATCCTTAGGACTCGCTTTGTTTAGATCTCAAAAATCGGTGCATATGTGAATCCTCCCGTCGGGCTTCTTGACGGGAACCATGTTGGACAACCATGGCGGATAATCCACGCAGATGACAAACTGTGCATCCAACAACTTTTGCAATTCATCTTTGACCATCAAGGCCACTTGTTGGGTGCATCTTACATAGTTTTTGCTTTACAGGCTTGATTGTCGGATCAAGCGTTAAATTATGCGTGACTAGCTACGGGTCTAGTCTTGGCATATCCTTGTACGACCATGCAAAAACCTCATTCTTCTCTTTGAGAAGGGCAATGTAGTCGGCTTGCTCTTCGGGGGAAAGACTTACCCCCAACTTGAGAATCTGTGGATTCATTGGATCTGTGCCGATATCTACATCAGTCATTTCCTCGACTGACATGTGGGATCCATCCTCCAACTGATGTGGAGTCGGGATCAAATGGATATCATTAGCTGAATTTAGATCTACGTTGGGAACCTCGGGTTCCTCTTCAGCTTGAAAAATATCTTGAGTTGTCCCTGGGGTAAAATGAGGCATTTCACCGAAAGGCCAGTACTCTGATGGTGATAAAGGTGAATTGACGTGATCCCAGTCGATGGCATCTATGTCTAGATGCAATGACCATGCTGGATCGGCCAGATTGCGGATGGGTGCGGTCAAATCAATGGAGATCATGTGGATGGAATGAATTTGGTCTCCATTACCATGGGTGTGATAACTTGAATCTTCTAGATGCTCCCTATACTCTGGATCTGGCTCTAGGGGAACGAGCACGAACGGATCGGCCCTATGTGCTGATATGAGGACAGGGTCTGCCCTCGGTACTGTTGTCATGATAGGGTCTCGGGGTGGATGGTGCTCATCGTGAATTTGGAGCCATGGATCCAACACTTGGTCCCACCTCGCTGGGTCTACCCACCATTCATGCCCTAACCTTATGCCCATCTATCCCATTAGATCTTCATGAGTTAAAGGGCGATTATTCCATCGCGCATGTCTGAGATAGATCATCTCAGTCTCATATTCTGAATCACTTTCGGAGATCCAAAAATGTTCATTCTCTTCAACAACTGTTACTTGCGACATTGAGGGTTCTCCTTGTTCCAGCAAATTGATCCGGTCCCATTGCGGTTGTTCCACTCTTGGTGGGGGGACATGATTCTCTTGACACTGTATTGACTCAACCGGAACCTCTAAGGGGAACAACTTCAAAAAGATGTCCGAACACCGTTGATGTTCTCTTTGGGGATTAATGTCCGAACTTTCACCTCTCTCTAGCAAAGGAGAGGGATTATTGGTGTTGCCAAGGGTGTTTGTTGACCATGGGAGGTAATCTCCCAATGTATATTCTGTATTTGGGTTGGCATAAAGATCTGGTGCCAATCCCCCCTTGTTGCCTATTTATAGGCCTTGCATATTTTCTACCAAGATGTCTAAGGGTAGGGGGTGGTTGAACCCTACTCCCGACTTATCATATGGCATCTGATATCTTGGTTGGCAAAGGACACGCATCCCTTGCTCATATCTGCCTAGCCCGTATCCATGCCAATTGCATTGGCCAAGATATCTTAGAGCGAAGTCCGGGTTTGACAGATAGTTGATATTTTCAGCAAAAGGCTCTTCGTCTTCTTCCTTTTGCTTGCATGGTTCAAGACCATGATCAAGGCCCCCATACACAAAATTTGTCTAGTTTGGTGGGTAACCTAGAGGAACAACTGTTCCTATGGGAAGGCGAGGTCTCCCCATGTCTTGTACTGATTCTAATGTGGGCGTTGCCACAACATTCTACACTAAATACTCCCCCAGGCCCGTACTGGCCATTTCAACAGTGATTGTTGATGCTTGGGAGGGAGGGAACGGGAGTCCTTCCTGAGTCCATTCCATGTTTGGTGTTTTAGGAGTCTCAGCTTCCATTGTGCTAGGTATTTCCTCTGTTGATACCGTTGAAATTGTTGGCAACCCCTCTTCTAGGGGCTGAGCCTCTTCCATGATCTGTTTTCCCTTGTCCTTCTATTTAGCCATGACAGGTGGCGTTGGTAATGAAGGAGCAGATGATGAAGACTCACCTGGCTAGGATTTTGCTATTTTGGTCACCAGTGGTGCCTGCGGTATTGGACCCTGTTTAGATGGATTTAACTAGAAATCCAAATGCGTTGAAGGGAGGGTCGATTGAGGCATTAAACATTGAGTGCTCTGCCCCCTACAGTATTTCTCCTTCAAACTTTTAGCCTGGTGAGCGATCAAAGGGACACACTTCATGTCCCTGATCCAAGGCCGCCCTAGCAGTATATTGTAAGCCATCTCGCCTTCCAACACATGGCACAATGTAGGTATTGTCTTTTGTCCTACCTAGACAAGCAGAACAACTGTGCCGACTGTCGAGCATATTGCATCGTTGAAAGCTCGCAGTGTGTATGTGGAGGCTGTGATATGAGAGGCTGGCAGCTTCAAATGTTTTAGTGCTGCAGTGGTAATGATGTTACTGGACGAGCCAGTATCTACCAACACTCTCTTGTACGGGATCCCGTTGACCCACGCGATAACGTGCAGGGGTGGATCTACCATGTCATTCGATATTGTTTTGACTTCATCCTCTCTGAAGGTAATGACCAGCTCCATACATCGTTTCACATGTCCCACGAAGTTGTTGAAAGAATTTGCTTCGTGAGGCTGTAATTCGATGGCTTTTAAAATTTCCATAAGAGCTTCTCTATGAGGTGTTGACTGTTGAATAAGCTCGTAAATGGAAAGCCTAGCCGATGTGGTCCACAAAATCTGTGTGAGTTTGGTCCGTATCGTGACCTCGGGTCTAGGCGGAGGCAACTGCATAGGGCGTTGTTGAGGCTACGACGTTGTTGGAACTTCCCTTGTAGCTACCTCGGGGGCAACTGTTGGGTACTTTTTGTTCCTGGTCACTATGCTAATCATTCCCACAAATCCTTGCATGGGAAGATTTTGTCGCACCTCATTAATCTGGAGAGGTTTTGCCTGTGCCTCGTGGGCAGGCAAAGGGTCCTTGAATACCCCCATTTGTTGATTATTTGGTGCTATGGGGTTGTCCACGGCCAATGTTTTATTGTCGATCAAATCTTGGATTAATCCTTTGAATTTCTAGCATCCATTCAAGTCATGTCCCCTTCACCTATGGAATCTACAATATAATTCCTCTCTGTATCCCTTAGGCTTGGGAGCGTTAGGGTCTATAGTCTGGATCTCTGGAAGGGTGACTAAATTTGCCGCTGACAAGCGGTCAAATAAGGAGTCCCTAGACTCCGTATAAGGGGTGAATTGTCACCTAGGGCGACGCTGCTGATTCTGCTCCTGTTTCTTATTATCTCTTTCATAACTAGGAGGCACTGCTTGGTAATTAGCCTTTTGGGGCTGTATTTCTTGCACAGGCTTGGGAACATTTATCGCAACTTGGTTAACCGTAGCGGGTTGTGATTGCGTTGTCCCAGTCTTAGTGGTTTTATTCCACTCTTTCTTTTTAGGCTTGGCGATTGTGCCTTCACCTATTTTAATCTCTTCTATAACTCTAGCTTGCGCCAAAGCTTCTTCTAAACTGTCGTATTGCTACAGCAGCAATAGCCCAGAGATTGATTTTAAGCAACTCCGTGCAAACATCTGTGTGAGATCAGACATAGGGGGACGGTAGGGTAACTTAGAAAGCAAAGCCCTCCATCGATTCTCGTATGCTGCCATTGTTTCTTCCTCATATTGCTTGAGGCTGGCCAGATCACTCAGTGATGCCTTCTTCTTTGTGTTGAAGGCAAAGCGTTCAAGAAATGCATCTACTAATTGATCTAGGTTGTTTATGCTGTGTTTGGGTAATTGTGTGAACCAATCCGAGGTAGGGCCTGTGAATGTGGTTATGAATGTCCTAAGCAACAATGCGTCATTATCTTGGATGCCGAAGCATTGACTTAGGAATCTTGTGACATGTTCTTGTGCATCCTCTTCACCTTTAAAGAGCGCCAATTGAGGCAACTTGAAATGTTCGGGGTAAAGAGGTGTGGGCACTGAGGGATGCACTGGATGACTGCGGAGTTGACGTAATGTGGGTTTTTGATGCCCAGAAGCTTTTGTCTCCACGGACTCCAAACGCTCTAATAGCGCTTTGTATGCATCGGAAGATTTTATTTCTTCCTCTTTTGTTTGCTCCCGTTGTGAGTTATGGGAGACTGGAGGCCTATGGGGGGGTGGCCGAGTGGCAGCCCTCCCGCCTTGATGGGGCATTTTGGCCCGTTCTATTTCTGGTTCATACTCCTCATAAACTTCTTGAGGAGTCTCTGGGTGAGACCTATGACCCTGATTGAGTCCCTACTGAGGGTACCCATCATTGTTTTGGGGAGTGGCCTCCCTCTCGGGTCTATAAGGTCTCAGAGGCAAAGCTTGACGAGGTCGCAGAGACCTGTCCTGCACCAAAGGGTTGTGCCTCTCATATTGTTCGGCTCTTTGGGTGCGAGGGGTTGGCACCCTCTCAGGTAGTTTATAGCGCAACTCATCCGCTTCGCGCTGCATGCGCTCTTTATTCAGGCGGTATAAGTACTCTAACTCCTGATGACCTTGCTCAAGCTACGTGATTCGGGCTTGGCGAGTGGCATGTCTGGCGACTGTCGGGTCAACTTGGTCTGCCCTCTTTTGCTCAGGAGGCTTAAATGTTTCTCCTATGTGTTTTCCTCGATCTTGATGATCTAAAATTTCAATGGGTTGCTTCCCTCTGTCGAGGTAGGCGACATTTACTTGAGGCTCTGGCCTCGATGTGTGATCATGATATCTAGCAGGTGCGGAAACGCAAGGTTCCCATGCTGTTTGTTGTCCTTGAGGAATGCGATGGCTTTCCTCGTACTCCCTTTCATGGGTTTGAAAGGGGCGGGTGGAGTTAGCTCGCCCTGTGTAAAGAGCCCTGCGCTCTGGATTTTGTCTTTCTGTTCTGATGGGAGGCAAAGGAGAGATGCCATATCCACGTTGTCTCTCCAAATGAACACTGTGCCTCTCTAGCGCTTCATCGCGCTGCGGCCACTCAGATCTAGCCTCAAGAGGCGGTTGTCTATTTACATTGAGATCTACATGTAAAGCTTCTTCCCGAAAGGGGCTGTGTTGAATAGGTATACTCCAATGAGGAGGGTCCCAATAATTCTTTTTTGATGTGGCCTGATGTGGACTCTCTTGTAGGCCAAACCGCCAAGGCGGTATGGCCAAGTCCTCAGGGCTAAAGCGAAGGCGACCAGCGCCCTCTCTTTGTGTACCTTCCACAGCGTCCGCCCTTGATTGGGCTTGGCTACGGGTGTACACCATTGTGGTGCTTCTCTACTATCTAAGCAGATTTTTTTTATCTCGTTTATGATGATTTTTCTTTTTGTCTACACTAAGCAGAAATGAACACACACATACACAAACCATGATTATCTCTTTTAAGGATTAATAGTGTGTCCTAAACTGGTTTAGTGCATTTTGATGTTTTGTTTTGTTTTTGCAAGTTTTGAAGAACGTTTAAATGCATAATGTTGGCTCATATGACTCCCATAAATGGTCGCCCCTTCAATATACCATTGCCGGACCGATATACCAACCTCTCTATATACCCGCCCTTACGAGAGGGAAACTATAGGTACGTGAGAGCATATGGTACGTGGAACATAGGCGAGTACGGAAGGGGGATTGTCCTGTTAATGACACCTACCATAGAAGACTTATCCTCGCGCGCATGGGAATCACCCCAGTGACACTCGGTCAGCTTTCGTCAGGATTTATGCCTAACAACAGTGACAATCGGGGAAATGGATGCAAAGCTAAGCCAAGGTGGTGATGAACCCACCGTTGGACTTGCTCAAGGGCTGGGGTCTTACGACCAGCTCCTTGGTTTAATTTACCACGTGATGTGTGTGGGATTCATTTTATTTAACAAAAATGAAACAAGCATGAATGACTTTCCCTAAGAAAGCAGGGTAAACTAAAAATAACCAAAGAAACAGAAATAGAAACAAAAAAAATTGACAGAGATTATAAAAATCCCTACCTCTTCTCTGCTTGGACCGGCTGCTTCTGACCTTCTGCTCTAAAAATTTACAGGCAGGAATTCGTCCCTCTGTGAGACAAATTGCAAAACAAAATTCATCCCTACCAGAGATGAATTTGAATTCGTCTCAGGGTCAGACGAATTACAGTAAAGAATTCATCACAGTAAGAGACGAATAACAGTCTGCGTTAAAAAAATTTGTACCTGTCAAGCACAAAACATAAAAGGATCAGTTATTTGATCTAAAAACATGGGGACAGAGTCCCACCATGATCGCCACTGAAAGCATGAGATTCCGGAAGCTTTTAGAAAGAAAAACTACTTCGATGCATTCAAATCAAAATAACGCTTAAGTCCTAGAATACGAAATGCATTAAACGAAAGAGGCAAATTGATCAAAATCAGTTACAAGAATTTAGAGAGAAGTCACAGCCCTTTTATTAAACTCTTTAACCAAGGTTACAAAATCGCCTCCTCCCTTTTTAGGGGCTAGGAGCGTTAAATGGATTTGGTTACAATCTTGATCATTGATCCCTCTTTCGCATGCCCACGTTTGAAATGGGCAGGCCAAAGTGTTGCCACCGCTTATGCCGATGAATCCTCACTTCTTGTTGCTCCTCCTGCAATCAAAGAAACAAACAAGGCGTTAGTAGCACCTGTGAAAAAAAGGAAAGTTCGTGCTTTGAAATTGCTAAAATATGCATATGAACAGTTGTCTAAAACAGTGAATAAAATAAATCTAAATGACCTAAAAACTTGACAGAGGACATAAGACATTACCAGAGGGCCACTGCCATTGAAACAGTCGGCCAATATGCTTTCAACTGGAATTCATCCCTGGGTAGGACGAATTTTGACTGCTATTCGTCCCTGGGTGGGACAAATTCTACTGTGTTAGAAAATCCGAAGTGATACTGCTCCAATGTCGATTCTCGAGACCTCCAAAACACCTACAAATAGAGGGGTTATGTAATTGGGGCCATTTTGGGATGACCTAGATGGTCGGATTCTCCCAATTTGGCCTCTATCCTCAGGAATTCGATATCGCCACCTGCAAGTTAGTGGGACAACAAAGCGACAAAAGGCATGATAAAATCTGATCAAAATGTTATGGAATTGAAGCTATGAGTTAACTAAATAGAATAACATAAGATGCAACATGAAAAAATAATCTAAAATGCTTTAGAATAAAACTTAGAAAATGCGGGGGTGCCCAAGTGGGCCTCCCACCGTTGGCACTTGATTTCGGTGCCAATCCACTAGGGATGGGCCCAAAACCTCTTAGGATTGGGGTGTCGGCAAATTGGTGGTGTAAGGTGGTCAAATGTTGGATTTGGGTTAGATCCACGCTTCCAAAAGCCACCCAATAACCTCCCTTGCGAAAGAGATTAATGGATGTGAGAAGGTGAATCAAAAAGATGCAAATGGGTGTTCAATTGGACAGCACTTCG
This sequence comes from Wollemia nobilis, assembly GCA_028583015.1. NCBI lineage: Eukaryota > Viridiplantae > Streptophyta > Pinopsida > Araucariales > Araucariaceae > Wollemia > Wollemia nobilis. The sequence continues at coordinate 1,699,643 of JAQPPZ010001886.1, read as the reverse complement.
TTGCTTGAAATCGCCTCCAATCTGTCCTCTTTTGGGTGGGAAAGTCCACCATTTTATAGACCCATGGGGTCTCTTTGGAGAGGGCATGCGGGGATGCCATGTGGTGGCCATGCCTTCCCAAGAGGGAGGAGACTCCTCCCCGACTTGGGCTTCCATGACTGCCCTTGTGACAGTCCACTAACTGCCAACCTACCCACCTACACGCGCATGCATGGCAGGAGGCAATAATTGACTGTCCTTGGCTGCCACTTGGCGGCATTTTTCTTTTTGCCCGTTAAACCTGGAATTCGTCCTAACCAGAGACGATTTCAGAATTCGTCCCTAGGTGAGACGAATCCCAGTTAGTATTCGTCCCTGGGTGAGACGAATACTGGACAAAGTGCCTAAATGTGCCAAATTACTTCTTGACCTTACAAAATTGCTATGAAAGTGGTTAGGACCACTGTTTGACCTCTGAGGGCTGCCCTGGGGGCTATGTTTGTCAAAGCGATCAGTGTTTGTAGTCACATAATCGGATTGGTGCTGTTTTGGTGTCTACAGATACCAATTAAGAGGATTAATGGAATCCATTTTTTTTCTTATAAAAATCAATGTGATATATGGACAAATAATTTTATCAAAAATACAGATATGCAATATACATTAAATGCATATAAAATTATAAATTATTATTTAATATATTTATGAAAAAATATTAGAATAGGAAAACCCTATCAAGAATTTAGAAAATATTGTGAAAACAAAAATGACGATGTAAAAGGATTTACATAACAATCAGGAAATACACTATTGGCTATGTAACAAATACCTAAATAAGCTATATGTATATAATATTATTGATTTTAGGATAAAAAATTATAATATAATTGAAACAACAAATATAATATCTACTATCTTATTTAATATATATTAAATATTCATCCTATATTGAAATGAAACTTAAACCAAAGTATATATTTTTAATAGAATATGTAACTTAAAAAAAAAAAAAAAACTAAAATAAACAAGTTTTGATACACCTAATGGTGAAGGCAATGATAGTGTAAATATAAATGAAATAAAAATGATATGTTCATTTTAACTTTTACACAAAAAAATTAAAAAAAATTCAAGAGATGCTTTTATACTATAAACCATTTTGACATGGAAAATGTTCTTAAGATGGAAAATATATAAGGAATGAGACATTTAAAAATATCTTATTTATTATAAATAAAAATAAAAATAAGTTTGTATTTGATTTTAAAATATAATAATAATAGTTCCATTAATATGGACTTGACATGTAAATAAATATAAAAACTAATTTAAATATTAGTGAGATATACCAAACCTAATTTGAAAATTAATTATTATTTGGTAATTGATTGCAATACAAATAGCATTCATAAATAAATATTTAAGCTAATATAAATAAAATTATTAAAAAGTATTCAATAATATATTGCAACAATGTTTTCAAATAAACCAATGCATCTCAACATCTTATACATATGGACAACATAAATCCTTTAAATCTCCTACTTAGCGGTGGATCTAGAATTGAAAAATATTTCAACATAAGACTTTTTATACAAGGCCTTCTCTCACAATACAATAAGCAAAAAACAATGATAAATTGTGAATATAGAGGTCCTTAGTGTTGCTATACTAGAGAAGAAGTATTTAACATGGATGGAATCAAAATTCATTCAATTATATAATACCAATTAGTTATTTCATGTTAATACCTTTGGATCATTGGGACCAACTTACAAAATACTACTTTAAATTGAAATATTTTATAATAGACGAGGTATATTATCTATGAAGAAGAACACTAAAGTTTATTGACTAGATATTATACCAAATAAAACAACTCCTAATTTGGTTTCTTCATGATATAATAAATCCTAAGCATCCTCTAATTTAGGATATTTTGGTAATATATATACCAAATATTTTTTTCATGTTTTAGAAAATATAAATAAATATTGTGAATTATTTCATGTTAATAACTGAAAGCACGAGATTCCGGGCAAAGGAAACACTAAGTGCGATTGCATTCAAAATCAAGTACGCTTAAGTCCTAGAAATGTAAATTGCATGAAATGGAAAAGAAACACATTGGAAGAGACACAAGCAAATAGAGAAAACACAGCCCTTTCATTAATATCCCTTGATCTCTGTTACAATGACGTCTCCTCCCTTTTCAGGGGCTAGGAGCGCAAATAGAGTTTGATTACAATCACTGAATGATTCCTCTTTCCGCGTGCCCACGATTGCAATGGGCGGGCCAAGATGATGCCGCCGCTGATGTCGATGAGTTCTTCACCTCTGCTGCTTCTTCTGCGAACAAAGAAACAACCAAGATGTCAGTAGCACCTGCTGCAAATGAAAGGTGTTTGTTCTTTAAAATTTAACGAACTATGCATGCAAACATTTATCTAAAACAGTGAACAAAATGATTCTAAACAGCCCGAAAACTTGCCAGAAGACAGAAAATGTTACCAACAGACCATTGCCACTGAGACAGTCGGCCAATCTGCTTTCAACTGGAAATCGTCCCCGGGTGGGACGATTTCGATCGTAAATCGTCCCCGGGTGGGACGATTTCTTCCGTGTTGGGGAAGCCGAACTGACACGCTCCAATGTCGACTCCCGAGGTCTCCAAAACACCTGCAGACAAGGGGGTTATGTAATTGGGGCCATTTTGGGACGACCCAGATGGTCGGATTCTCCCAATTTGGCCTCTATCTTCGGGAATTTGATGTCGCCACCTGCAAGTCAATGAAACAACAAAGCGACACAAAACATACTAGAATCTGACCAAAAGTTACAAAATTGCAGCTATGGGTTAATCAAACCTAATAACACAAAATGCAACCTGAAAAAGTAATCTAAAATGCTCTAAAACTTAAAATAGGACTTGGGGAGTGCGGGGGTGCCCAAGTGGGCCTCCCACCGTCGACACTTGATTTTGGAGCCAATCCACTAGGGATGGGCCCAAAACCTCTTAGGATTGGGGGTCGGCGAATTGGTTGGTTCGGGTGTCCATGTGTTGGATTTGGGTCAGGTTCGAGCTTCCAAAGGCCACCCAACAACCTCCCTTGCAAAAGAGATTGGTGGATGTGGGAAGGTGAACCAAAAGGGATGCAAGTGGGTCTTCAACTCGGCAGCACTTCGTTGCTTGAAAACTCCTTCAACCTGTATGTTTTGGGTGAGAAAAGTCCCACCTTTTATAGACCCATGGGGTCTCTTTTGGGAGGGAAGCACAAATGCCATGTGTTGGTCATAGGCGCCATGTGGCAGTCTTGTCTTCCCATGAGGGAGGAGAGTCCTCCATTGACTTGGGCTTTGATAAATGCCTTTTGTGACAGTCTTCTAACGGCCCCTCTGTCCACCTACACACGCGTGCAAGGCAGGAGTCATTAACTGACTGTTCTGGGCTGCCACTTGGCACCATTTGCCTTTTTTCCCGTTAAACTTGGAAATCGTCCCACCCAGGGACGATTTCAGAAATCGTCCCTGGGTGAGACGATTTCAATTCAGCAATCGTCCCTGGGTGAGACGATTACTAGGCAAAGTGTCTAAGTGTGCCAAATTGCTTCTTGACCTCACAAAATTGCTATGAAAGTGGTTAAGACCACTGTTTGACCTCTGAGGGCTGCCCTGGGGGCTGTGTTTGTCAAAGCGATCAGTGTTTGCAGTCACATAATCGGATTGGTGCTGTTTTGGTGTCTACAGATGCCCCTTTTTGGGAAGCGCTACGGGTGACACAAGTCGCTGAGCAAAAATAGATAACCAAAGCACTACTGATTAGGGTTTCTTGGTTACCTAACCAACTTTTGATGCCCCAAGTATGGAAAGGGCATGCATTCTTGAATCCTTGCTTTTGACGAGCTAAGGAATTTGATTTCAAGTATTAACCTATTTTGGTGAGGTGTGACTTGAACTTAGACATTGATCAGTCATGAACAAGTGAAGGGCATTTTTATCCTCAGGGGGAACCTTGTGTTCATGATTCACGAAATGCCAAGTGTTTGATTGATTTGATTGTTGCTTGTTTACTGCCCCAAGCAGGAGCGTGATTGTCTTTGTCAATGATTCTTTGAATGCATGTCGTTTTCCTTAATTGGGTGTGTGATTGTTGATTGGTGACTAAGTGTGACTACCCCCTCAAGCGACGAATCGATGAGGGAATGACCTTCGTGAGAGAAGCGACGAGTCGCTTGACCCAAGATGACTTGTGCAAGGGTGCCTTAAGAGGGTTTACCGTTAAGCGTGTGCAATTTTTCCAACATTTGGACTTGTTTTTGGTGGGTGTTAACCCTTTTGGTGATGCCGTAATGAGGTGAAATCATCAAAAATCTAACTTCCCGTGGAGCGGTCCGGCTATTGTAGCCTTCTTGGGGAAGTAGGAGAGCGATAATTTGGACCTCGACATCGATTTTCTTTGCCTAGAGTTTAAGTGCATGAGCACTTATGTCTGGCAATGTTTTTCTGTGTTTTTGTTGAATTTTGTACTGTTTTTGTTGTTTTTTGTGACACCATTTGGGGATTAAATTGTCTGCAATCCGTCTGCCCGTGGAGCGGTCCGGCTATGTTAGCCTTCTTGGGGGGTAGGATATTGACATTTTGTAATGCCAATGCGTATTTTGTATGCCGGGATGTCAAGTGCAACAACACTCTTATTAGGCAAATTTATTTTTTTGTTTTTAGTTCATTTTTGTTGATTTTTTGTTGTTTTGACTTTTTCGGCTGGAAATCGTCCCTGGGTGGGACGATTTCCAATTGCAAAATCGTCCCTGGGTGGGACGAGCGCTGACCAGAGCGCTCATCCCACCCAAGGACGATTTCCAGTTGGTAGGCCTATTTAAGGCCCAAAACTTGGATTTGGGCTCATTTGTGTCATTTTTTTTCTTGCGATTTGGTAGCTCTGGGAGGAGGAGGTAATTCTGCGAAGCGAAGCGCTGCCGGAATTCTCTTTGTCATTATGAGTGCACAAACTGGTTCGAGCGGCGGAGCGGAGGCGAAATCCGTAAGTGCTCCCTAGAGTTTATTCTTGCAATTGATGATTTGATTTGAATTTTTTTTTTTTGTTTATTTCTTTGTTTGAAATAAAATTTAGATCTTGACACTTAGTTATTTCTTTGTATTCAATCAGTTAAGGTTAGAAACCCTAGATCTGAAAGATTTATTTTTGAATTTTTGTGTTGTTTTTTGTAATTACTCAGTTTAGGTTAGGAACCCTAAATCTGAAAAATTAGTTTTGAATTTTTGTGTGTGTTATTGTTTTGCAGGTTAGGAGCCGGTACCGTGTACCTGCCGCATTTGCTGAGGCGCGATCGGCGCTGACTGATGTTGACTGGCAGTGGCTTGATGCCCTTGGGCTCAAGCAGGTGGCTCGACTGGAGCCTGTGGTCCCGGATCAGGCCTATCTGATGGCCCTGATCAAAGTTTGGGATCCATGGACCAACACTTTCCATCTTTCGATAGGGGAGATGACTATGACACTGGAGGACGTTTATCGGTTGCTTCGGATTCCGATAGATGGACTGCCTATTAGGACATCACCGCGTGATCAGCGGATGTCTGTATTGACGAGATGTTTTGGGCATGCGGAGCGGCTGGGTGTAACGAACCCAGTGGAGACAAGAGGTGGATTGTCAGGCTAGCGGGATTTTTGTTAGTTGGTGGCAGGAGAGGGGGGTGTTAGGAGTGAGGCACGCATTCTTGATGGGCCTCATTTCTAACATGCTTCTACCTGATTCGTCAGGTGGGAGGTTCCCGTGGAACTTGCTGGAGTTGGTATGGCAGTTGGTAGAGTGCCCGATAGAGGCACCGCTGATTTATGGATGGGGACAGACATTGTTGGCACAGCTCTACGGGGAGTTGTACGGTGTTCACTGTCGGAGCGGAAGGGGGTGAGTTGCAGTTATCTTCTTCAGTGCTGGGGTTGGCAGCACATAGCAGTGGAGAGGCCGACCGGGTTACCGTGGATGACGCGGGCGGTGATGGATGACGATGAGATTGGCTATGCAGCTTTGTGGCGGCGGTCTACGGAGTAGGGGCAGAGTCGGCGATGGGCAGGTGTCGTTGAGCACTACACTGATGCCTTTTCTCGGCTCACTCTAGGGGAGGTGTTTTGGCGTCCTTATCGGGACTGTCCAGGCTGGGTTGAGGCTGGAGAGTGGCTCCGACGGGTACGGAGGGAGCGGTGGTTGATTGGGCGGCACGGGACGGAGCATGAGTTCTTTTCGTACCGCCGGGTTACATGATAGTTTGGGGTGCGCCAGGGGTTGCCTGGTGAGCCCGTGGTCTATCGGCGGTGGGGGGATGAGAGGGATCTGGAGCCACCGGTCACCGTGCCATTGGGTGAGGATTCTGATGCAGTGATTGAGGTTCCGGATGTGGATGACATCGGGACTACCACTGAGTATGATTCGTGGTGGGTACTGCGGCGTTGGAGAGGAGAGGGGCCACTGGGAGGCACGGAGGCGGCAGTGGAGGATGCTGAGGTAGCAGGGGGTGATTGGGGAGGTCCGTTGGATGATGCGGACATGGTGGATGTGGGAGATGAGGATGTGGACTTGGGTGTTCTGGAGCAGCCGGATATGCAGGATGTGGAGGAGCAGTTGGAGCCTGAGCAGGCTACTGTCCCCGCGAGTCCTATGCGTCCGACAGATACAGAGGAGGTGGGGTCAGAGGTAGGTGTTGAGATTGCTCGACTTACAGAACTGCGGATGCGGGATCTGGAGTTGGGGGATGCTCGGTAGGAGAGGGATCTTCTGCGGGCTCAGTTGGCAGAGCGGGATAGAGTTTTGGCGCAGCGCGATGATGCATTGTCTATCTATCATCGACGGGAGGCAGAGTGGTGTCTGTATCGGATAGACTTGGAGAGGGAGGTCATCCGCCTTGGCGGGCGGCTACCTGAGCCTTCGATCAGTAGATCTTCTCGATGGACGAGGGATAGTTTGACTGAGCAGTCAGCATCCTCTCGTCGCAGGCGGTTAGATGAGGGGGGTGGTAGCAGGCATGATGCGGGGGCTAGTAGTAGCCGCCTGCAGGGTCCCGTAGGACCCACACTATGGGGGGTAGTTCCCGTCGCACCGATCCTGCGTGATCATGGTGGCCGACGCCTTAGGTTGGGTTTTTGGATATGATTGCGGGGTCTGAGGACCGGTTTTGTAGCCTGCGGGCATCTTTTTGACGATATATATATATATTACCGGTTTTATTTTTGGTTTTGTACATGTGATGATGTGATTTTTGTTATGCATGTTTATTCATTTTGATGAATGCAGATGTTATGATGAGTGCAAATGTTTTAGATGTCTATGTGATATGCGAATTGAAATGGATGAATGATATTTGTGGTGATTGTACTGTAGGTTGTTTAAGAAGCTCTTTATTTACATGGTTTTTTTTTTTTTGTATTTTTTGATGGTATCATAATTATGATAAGTAGCGCAGATGGTTTTGGAATGAATGTAAGGTTTTCTGAGATTCAGTCAGTTTTAACTCATTATCCATGACTGTACTTTATCTTACAAGACTTTTGAACAAGGTATGAATCGGACCTATTTTTGACCAAGTTATTTAACATCCCTGTGTGTGCAATTGAGTTCATTTAGTGGTATTTGTTAGGATACCGCCAGTGCCAGATGGGCTTTCAACCGAACTTCGTATTGAGGATCACCTAATTAGCTCCACGGATTCCTTTGTTGTATGTACTAAGATTAATCTGCGGTGTAATCCAGGATGCCATAAGCTAGCTCATCCACATGCAAACATTGATCTCGTACGCAAGTTAATGTGAAGATATATCGTCATGCGGGAGGTTTACTTTCGTTACCGATAGGCTATCAACCAAATTGGTACTGAAGCTTGCCTTATGACCTATAGAATGCTTGAGAGTTCCAGGGATTCAAGGTCAACTCCCTTCTTTTCTTCAATTGTATTGGGATACTTGCTCATTGTAGTGATGAGATCACTGTTTATTTTGATTTGTTTTTCTTTCGAGCAAGGGATTGGGGATATGGAGTGACGAAAATCATTGTTGTTTGTGCCTTTTGATGTGTGCACTGTAGTTTGTCAAATTTGGAGTTTTGACATTTTGCAACTTTTTGTGTTTTGCAACTTTTGAGAACTTTAGGGATTCTTAGGGAATTGGGTAGGGAGGATGCTTGTCCTTTTGCCAACTCTCAGCATTCTAGGGGTCATTCGCACAGGGGGATGAGCAAGATAACCGTTTCGCTTTTGGTGACCTAGATTATTTTGCAGGTTTCGTCTTTCGTTCACACAATTTGGGAATTTTAGTGTTTTGATTTGTGTTGGGATGTTACGTAACAAGGTGTATTTCAAGTATGACTCTACCTTCGTAAAATCTGTTCGACTTGATACACTACATGGTTAAAGAGGAAAATGATGACTGAATCACTGAAACTCTTGGTACATTCCCAGACCACTGACTGTAGTGTGGTAAAAGTTATGCTTGGTGTTTTTGTTGTTTTTGATGAATTCGAGTATGCCTAGAATTGAGATGCAAATCTTTGTTGTTTTTGATGATTTTTGTTGTTTTGTTTTTTTTTTTGAATTTCTTGATTTTTTTTTGACCAAGAGATTGCGATAATCCTTGGAGCTTTTTGTATTGACCAAGAGATTGCGATAATCCTTGGAGCTTTTTGGGTTGACCAAGAGATTGCGATAATCCTTGGAGCTTTTTGGTGACCAAGAGATTGCGATAATCCTTGGAGCTTTTGGGTTGACCAAGAGATTGCGATAATCCTTGGAGCTTTTTTGGTTGACCAAGAGATTGTGATAATCCTTGGAGCTTTTTGGGTTGACCAAGAGATTGCGATAATCCTTGGAGCTTTTTGGGTTGACCAAGAGATTGCGATAATCCTTGGAGCTTTTTGGGTTGACCAAGAGATTGCGATAATCCTTGGAGCTTTTTGTTTTTTTTTTTTTTGGTATATGGCTTTCTTAGATATGAAATGGTCGCAAATGACTGATATTCAAGGGTTCTGTTTCCTTGATACCGTCAAGAGAAGCTAGCTCGTACGTTCCTGGTCCTATTTTGCTATCAATGACATAAGGACCTAACCAATTTGCCATGAATTTGTCTCTCATATGGGACGGCAAATTAGAGTTTTGTTGGTTTTCCTTCAGAACCAAATCACCAACCCGAAAGTCTCTTAGGTGAACTTTCATGTTGTAAGCTCTCTTAAGCCGCTCTTGATAGATACGTAAGTGCTCGAGAGCATTAACGCGTCGTTCGTCAAGCAACGTAAGTTGGTCTAATCGGGCCTACCGTGCAGTGTTATCATCGATGAACTCTTGCATTGATATGCGCAGGGAAGGAATTTCCAACTCGAGAGGCATTACTGCCTCTGAGCCATACACTAGTGAAAACGGAGTTGCCCCAATGGGCGTCCGAATGCTAGTGCGATAAGCCCAAAGGGCAAGTGGGATTTGTATGTGCCAATCCTTATGACTGTCTGCGACGGTCTTTTTAAGGATGGCGACTAGCGTTTTGTTTGACGCCTCTGCTTGCCCATTTGCTTGCGGATAATAGGGTGTTGAAAAGTCATGCTGAATTTTGTACTTTGTGGTTAAAGCACGCACGTCTTTGTTCTTGAATGATGGCCCATTATCCGAGATTATTTTGGATGGAATACCAAAACGACATATGATGTAATGCAAAATGAACTCCGCAATGCGGGGTCCGGTCGTAGAGGTTAACGGAATTGCTTCCACCCATTTGGTAAAGTATTCTGTGGCCGTTATGATAAACGTGTGACGGCCTCGACGATGCAGGGGAGATCTTTCCGATTAGATCGAGGCCCCACCGCAAAAATGGCCAAGCAGACCGGACTGTCTGTAGGGCCCGGGAAGGTACGTGCATCAAATTAGCATGATGTTGACACTTTACGCACTTCTTGACATACTCGCAACAATCTCGCTCTAAAGATGGCCAATAATAGCCCATGCGAAGAATGCGCTTTGCGATGGCCATACCGCTAAAGTGGCCACCACATGTACCGTCATGCGCTTGGGCGATTGCCCAAGTGGACTCTTGCTGGTCCAAACAACGAAGAAGAATTCCGTCATAGCTTCGACGATACAAAATGTCTCCTATCAAGACATACTTAGCCGCTTTCTGTTTGAATGTTCGTTTTGCGGCGTGCGTCAATCCAAAGGGTAGATTACCTAACTTGAGGTAGTCTCTTATGGGTAAATACCAGTCCCGTTGATCGGATACCTCGACAGTTTGAACAATCAATCCCTTTTGGAGTTCTTCCCTAACAAATGCTGATTGGGATAGAACTTGTAAGAATAGCGTTGTGTTGCTATTAATGGGAGTGGGGGAGAACAAAGACCCCCAGTTGGCATGTTTCAAATAGTCTCGGATTCGAAAGAACTTATCCGAAGATGGTTCGATCTGGATCATGTGGACTCCTGGCGTCAAATCTGAGCTTGCGCGCTCCATCGCGGGTTGCGATAAGGTTTTGACCTGAATGGTTGTTATATCACCGGAAAGGTCTTGCGGGATTAGTGACCCTAAGGAGGCCATTGTGTCCGCAAAATGATTCGATGATCGAGGGAGTGCCTCGATGTCATACCACTCAAGTTTTGCCGAGAATTTATCCACGAGGGCTTTATAGGCCTTCGGAACTGGGCATTTGCATTGATATACCCCTTTGACTTGATTGACGATTAACAGCGAATCGCCAAAGATGTTCGATCTTTTGATATTCATGGCGATTGTTATTTGAAGACCTAGGAGCAAGGCTTCATATTCTGCATTGTTGTTGGTGCACTGGAAATTTAATTTAAATGACAGGGGCATTGGAGCACCTCGCGGTGTGAAGAATACAATTCCTGCGCCACCACCTTGCTCGCATTTAGAACCATCAAAAAATAAGGTTATGTCGGCCTGAGACTCAGGCTCTTTAGAATCTGGCGATTCTGAGACATGGAAGACCTCATCATCGGGTAGTTCTATGACTAGAGGCTGATCGTCTTCAAGAGGAGCCTCTGCTAGTTGATCGGCTATGACTTGTCCCTTTATAGATTTTTGCCCAATAAACTCAATGTCAAATTCCGTCAACAACATGATCCATTTCGTCGTGCGACTACTATGATAAGTACGACTCATCATGTATCGCAATGGATTCTCCTTAGACACAACATACGTAGTATTGCTCAGCATGTAGTGGCGTAGCCTTTTGGTAGCAAACACCACTGCCAAGCAAAGTTTTTCAACGTATGCATAGTTAAGTTCGTAACTGACCAGGGTGCGGCTAAGATAGTAAGTAGCCTGTTCTTTGTGAAGTTCATTCTTCTGGGCTAGCATTGCACCCAGTGCCACCTCGTAGCTGAGATGTATAAGTAGAACGGCACACCTGGTCTAGGCGGTGCCAATACTGGCGGCGAAGCCAAGTATTGTTTGATTTCGTCAAAGGCTGATTGGCACTCGTCATCCCAATGAAATGTGACCCCCTTGTGCAATAGTTTGTTCATTGGTCGGCATTTGTCAGATAATTGCGCTATGAAGCGTTTAATCGACGCGACCTTTCCTTGCGACTTCTGAGCTGCTTGATAGTGGTTGGGGGAGCCATTTCAAGGATTGCCTTGACTTTGTTTGGGTCCACTTCGATGCCTCGTTTTGAGACTATAAAACCCAAGAGTTTTCCAGATGTGACGCCGAACACGCACTTCTTGGGATTCAGTTTGACCTTATGCTCTATGAGGCGATCGAGAATCTTGCTTAAGTCACCGAGATGATCTGAGCGCAAGAGAGACTTGGCTAACAAATCATCCATGTAATCTTCCAAAGTTTTGTGCATGTAATCGTGGAAGATATACGTCATAGCACGTTGGTATGTAGCGCCAACGTTTTTAAGGCCAAAAGGCATGACCTTATAGCAAAATGTCCCCCAAGGCGTTGTGAATGCCGTTTTGAGTTGGTCTTCAGGATTGATACGAATTTGATTGTATCCTGAGAAACCGTCCATTAGGGAGAGCATTTCGTGACCTTCTGTAGCGTCTACCAATGCGTCGATGCTTGGCAAGGGGAAATCATCCTTAGGACTCGCTTTGTTTAGGTCTCGAAAGTCGGTGCATATGCGAATCCTCCCGTCGGGCTTCTTGACGGGAACCATGTTGGACAACCATGGCGGATAATCCACGCAGATGACAAATTGTGCATCCAACAGCCTTTTGCAATTCGTCTTTGACCATCAAGGCCACTGTTGGGTGCATCTTTCTTAGTTTTTGCTTTACAGGCTTGATTTTCGGATCAAGCGTTAAGTTGTGCATGACTAGCTATGGGTCTAGTCCTGGCATATCTTTGTACGACCATGCAAAAACTTCCTTCTTCTCTTTGAGAAGGGCAATATATTCGGCTTGCTCTTCGGGGGAAAGGCTTACCCCCAGCTTGAGAATCCGTGGATTCATTGGATCTGTGCCGATGTCTACGTCAGTCGTCTCTTCGACTGACATGTGGGATCCGTCCTCCAACTGATGTGGAGTTGGGATTAAATGGATATCATCAGCTGAGTTAAGATCTACGTTTGGAACCTCGGGTCCCTCTTCAGCTTGAAAGATATCTTGAGTTGTTCTTTGGGTAAAATGAAGCATTTCACCGAAAGGCCAGTACTCTGATGGTGACAATGGTGAATTGACGCGATCCCAGTCGATGGCATCCATGTCTAGATGCAATGACCGTGATGGATCGGTCGGATTGCGGATGGGTGTGGTCAAATCAATGGAGATCATGTGGATGGAATGAATTTGGTCTCCAGAACCACGGGTGTGATGACTTGATTCTTTTAGATGTTCCCTATACTCTGGATCTGGCTCTACGGGAACAGGCACGAATGGATCCTCTCTAGGTGCAAATTCATCTCTATGTGTGAAAAGGAAGGCGGGGTCTTCCCTTGGCACTGCTGTCATGATGGGATCTCGAGGTGGACGATGCTCATCTTGAATTTGGAGCCATAGGCCTAACACTTGGTCCCACCTCGTTGGGTCTACGTGCCATTCATGTCCTAACCGTATACCCATTTGTCCCATTAGATCTTCATGAGTTAGAGCGCGGTGATGTCGTCGCGCATGTCTGAGATAGTCCATTTCGGTTTCGTCTTCTGAATCGCTTTCATAGATCCAAAATTGTTCATCCTCTTCAGCGATCTCGTTGCTTGCGATGTTGAGGACTCTTCCTGTTCCAGTTGAATTAATCTGGTCCCATTGCGGTTGTTCCACTCTTAGTGGAGGGACCTGATTCTTTTGAGACTGTGTTATTTCATCCGGAACCTCTAAGGGGAACAGCTTTAGAAAAATGTCTGGAAGCCGTTGATGTTCTCTTTGAGGATTGCTCTCTGAACTTTCACCTCTCTCTAGCAAAGGAGAGGGATTATTGCTATTTCCAGGGGTGTTTGTAGACCATGGGAGATAATCCCCTAATGTGTATTCTGTGTTTGGATTGGCGTACGGGTCTTGTGCCAATCCCCCCTTGTTGCCTATTTCTAGGCCTTGCATATTTTCAACCAAGATGTCTAATGGCAGGGGATGGTTGAACCCTACCCCCGACTTGTCATATGGCATCTGATATCTTGGTTGGCAAAGGATCCGCATCCCTTGCTCATATCTGCCTAGCCCATACCCATGCCAATTGCATTGTTCGAGATATTTTAGGGCAAATTCTGGGTTCGACAGATAATTGATGTTTTCGACAAAAGGCTCTTCATCTGTTTCCTTTTGTTCGCATGGTTCAGAACCATGATCAAGGCCCCCATACACAAAATTCGTCTGGTTGGGAGGGTAGCCTAGTGGAACAATTGTCCCTATGGGAAGGCGAGGTCTTCCCATGTCCTGCACTGACTCCAATGTGGGGGTTGCCACAACATTTTGCACTAAGTATTCTCCCAGGCCTGTACTGGCCATTTCAACAGTGATTGTTGATGATTGGGTAGGAGGAAACGGTAGTCCTTCCTGAGTCCATTCCATGTTTGGTTGTTCAGGAGTCTTGGTTTGTGTTATGTTGGGTGTTTCCTCTGTTGATATCGTTGAAATTGTGGGCAACCCCTCTTCTAGAGGCTTAACCTCTTCCATGATTTGCTTTCCCTTGTCCTTCTATTGGGCCATGATAGGTGGCGTTGATGATGAAGGAGTAGGTGATGCAGTCTCACCTGGCTGGGATTTTGCCTTGTTGGCCACCAGTGGTGCCTGCGGTATCGGACCCCGTTTAGATGGATTTAATTGAAAATCCAAATGCGTTGATGGGAGGGTCGATTGAGGTATGAATTGTACCGCATTGCAATACTTGAAGGGCTCTAAGTCCATTGGGACTACATGTATTTGCCCTTCATAGGCATACTTCAAGCACTGGTGTGCGATCGAGGGGACACACTTCATGTCCCTGATCCAAGGCCGCCCTAGCAAGATATTATAAGCCATTTCGCCTTCCAGCACATGGCACAATGTGGGTATTGACTTTTGTCCTACCTGGATAGGCATAACAACCGTGCCGACTGTCGAGCAAATTGCATCGTTAAAAGCTCGCAGTGTGTACGTGGAAGCGGTGATGTGAGAGGCTGGCAGTTTCAAATGCTTCAAGGCTGCAGTGGTTATAATGTTACTGGACGAGCCAATATCTATCAGCACTCTCTTGTACGGGATCCCGTTGACCCGCGCGATAACGTGCAGGGGTGGATCCGGCATGTCATTTGATATCGTTTTGACCTCGTTTTCTCTGAATGTGATGACAGGCTCCGTACATTGTTTCACATGTCCCACGAAGGCGTTGAAAGAATTTGCTTCGTGGGGTTGTACTTCAATGGCTTTTAAAATGTCCATAAGAGCTTCTCTATGGGGAGCTGATTGTTGAATAAGCTCGTAGATGGACAGCCTAGCCGACGTGGTCCGCAAACTCTGCGTGAGTTTGGTTCGTATCGTGACCTCAGGTCTAGGCGGAGGTAACTGTGTTGGGCGTTGTTGAGGCTGCGATGTCGACGGAACTTCCCTCGCAGGTACCTCGGGGGCAACTGTTGGGTATTTTCTGTTCCTTGTTACAATGCTAATCATTCCCACAAATCCTTGCGCGGGAAGATCTTGTCGCACCTCGTTAATCTGGAGCGGTTTTGTCTGTGCCTCGTGGGCAGGCAAGGGGTCCTTGAATACCCCCATTTGTTGGTTGTTTGGTGCGATGGGGTTGTCCACGACCAATGTTCTGTTATCGATCAAATCCTGGACTAGTTCTTTGAATTTCCAGCACCCATTTAGGTCATGTCCTCTCGCGCCTATGGAATCTCGCAATACAATTCCTCCCTATACCCCCTAGGCTTGGGAATGTTAGGGTCAAAAATTTGGATTTCCGGCAGAGTAACTAAATTTGCCGCTGACAAGCGATCAAATAAGGAGTCCCTAGACTCCGCATACGGAGTGAATTGTCGCCTAGGGCGACGCTGCTGATACTGCTCCTGTCTTCTGTTATCTCTTTCGTAAGCAGGAGGCACTGCCTGGTAGTTAGCCTTTTGAGGCTGCGTTTCTTGCACAGGCGCGGGAACATTTATCGCAACTTGGTTGATCGCAGCGTGTTGTGGTTGCGTTGTCCCAGTTTTAGTGGTTTTATTCCACTCTTTCTTCTTAGGCTTGGCAATTGCGCCTTCGCCTATCTTAATCTCTTCTATGACTCTGGCTTGCGCCAAAGCTTCTTCTAAGTTGTCGTATTGTCGCAGTAACAATAGACCAGAGATTGATTTTAAGCAACTTTTTGCGAACATTTGCGTGAGGTCCGACATGGGAGGACGGTAGGGTAACTTAGAAAGCAAAGCTCTCCATCGGTTCCCGTACGCTGCCATTGTTTCCTCCTCAAATTGTTTAAGGCTAGCAAGATCACTAAGTGATGCCTTCTTCCTTGTGTTGAAGGCGAAACGTTCAAGAAACGCATCTACTAGCTGATCTAAGCTGCTTATGCTGTGTTTGGGCAGTTGTGTGAACCAATCCGAGGCAGGGCCTGCGAATGTGGTTATGAATGTTCTAAGCAATAATGCGTCATTATCTTGGATGCCGAAGCATTGGCTTAGAAATCGTGTAACGTGTTCTTGTGCGTCCTCTTCACCTTTAAAAACTGCCAATTGAGGCAACTTAAAGTGTTCGGGGTAAAGAGGTGTAGGCACTGAGGGATGCACCGGATTATTGCGGAGTAGACGTAATGTGGGTTTTTGATGCCCAGCAGCTTTTGTCTCCACAGACTCCAAACGCTCCAATAGCGCTTGGTATGCATCGAAAGATTTTATTTCTTCCTCTCTTGTTCGCTCTTGTTGCAAGTTACGGTAAACTGGAGGCCTATGGAGGGGTGGCCGAATGGCATCCTTCCTGCCTTGATGGGGAGTTTCAACATATTCCTCTTCTGGTTCATACTCCTCGTAGAATTCTTGAGGAGTCTCTGGGCGAAACCTATGACCCTGATCAAGCTCTTGCTGAAGGTACCCATCATTGTTTCGGGGAGTTGCCTCCCTCTCGAATCTATGAGGTCTTGGGGGCAGAGCTTGACGAGGTCGTGGAGACCTGTCTTGCGCCAACGGATTATGCCTCTCATACTGTTCAGCTCTTTGGATGCGAGGGGTTGGCCCCCTCTCAGGTATTTCATAGCGTAACTCATCCGCTTCGCGTTGCATGCGTTCTTTATCCAAGCGGTATTGATACTCTATCTCTTGCTGACTTTGTTTAAGCCGCATGATTTGGGCTTGACGGGTGGTATATCTGGCGACAGCCGGGTCAATTTGATCTACCCTATTTTGTTCGGAAGGTTCAAATGTTCCTCCTATGGGTTTACCTCGGTTTTGATGCTCTAAAATCTCAAGGGGTCGCTTCCCTCTGTCGAGGTAGGCGGTATGTGCTCGAGGTTCTGGCCTCAAGGGGTGATCATGATATCCTGCTGGTGCGGAAATGCACGGTTCCCACGTTGTTTGTTGCCCTCGAGGAATGCGATGGCTTTCCTCATACTCCCTTTCACGGGTGTAAATGGGTTGGGCGGAGTTAGGTCGCCCTATGTAAGGAGCCCTGCGCTCCGGATTTGGTCTCTCTGTTCTGATGATAGGTAAAGAAGGGACGCCATATCCACGTTGCCCCTCCAAATGGACGGTGTGCCTGTTTAGCGCTTCATCGCGCGGTGGCCACTCATGCCTAACTTCAAGAGGTGATTCTCTATTTATGTCAAGGTCTACATGTAAGGCATCTTCCCGAAAGGGGCTGCTTTGAATAGGCATACCCCACCGAGGATTCTGAATTGGATTCTTTTGTAGGTTAGACCTATAAGGCGGTATAACCAAATCCTCAGGACTGAAGTGAAGGCGACTTGCGCCTGCTTTTTGTGTACCTTCCGGAGCTTCTGCCCTTGATTGGGCTTGACTGTGGGTGTACACCATTGCGGTGCTTCTATGCTATCTAAATAAGTTTTTATCTCGTTTTTATGATTTTCTCTTTTTTTTGTCTACACTGAGCAGAATTAAGCACACACATTCACAAAACCGTGATTATCTCTTTTAAGGATTATTGGTGTGCCCTAAACTGGTTTAGTGCATTTTGGTGTTTTGTTTTGTTTTTGTAGGTTTTGTAGAACGTTTAAATGCATCATGTAGGCTCTTATAACTCCCAAAAGGTCGCCCCTTCAATATACCAACCAGACCGATATACCAACCTCTCTATATACCCGCCCTTACGAGAGGGAGACTATAGGTACGTGAGAGCAGAAGGTACATGGTACGTAGGCGGTACGGAAGGGGGATTGTCCTGTTAATGGCACCTACCATAGAAAACTTATCCTCGCGCGCATGGGAATCACCCCAGCTACGCTCGGTCTGTCTTCGTCAGGATTTACGCCTAACAACAGTTGACAATCAGGAAATGGATGCAAATCAAGCCAAGGTGGTGATTAAATCCACCAATGGTCTTGATCAAGGGCTGGGGTCTTACGACCAGCTCCTTGGTTTAAAATTGTTTCGTGGAGTGTGTGAGGTTCATTTTATCCGGCGAAAATGAAACATGCATGAATGACTTTTCCTAATCAATGCAAGCTAAAATGAAAACAGTCAAAGAAACAGAAACAAAAACAGAAAATTTCAACAGAGATGATAAAATCCCTACCTCTTCTCTGCCTGCTCCAGTTGCCTCTGAATTTCTGCTCTGAAAATCTGCAGACAGAAAATCGTCCCCTGGTGAGACGATTTACAGAACATAAATCGTCCCTGGCAGAGACGATTTTAAAATCGTCTCAGGGTGAGACGATTTCCAGAATAGAAATCGTCCCTTGCAGAGACGATTAACAGTCTACAAGAAAAATGTACCTGTAAAACACAAAACACAAAAACCCAATTAGTTTTTCTGTGATCTTAAAAATAGGGAACAGGTCCCACCGTGATCGCCACTGAAAGCACGAGATTCCGGGCAAAGGAAACACTAAGTGCGATTGCATTCAAAATCAAGTACGCTTAAGTCCTAGAAATGTAAATTGCATGAAATGGAAAAGAAACACATTGGAAGAGACACAAGCAAATAGAGAAAACACAGCCCTTTCATTAATATCCCTTGATCTCTGTTACAATGACGTCTCCTCCCTTTTCAGGGGCTAGGAGCGCAAATAGAGTTTGATTACAATCACCGAATGATTCCTCTTTCCGCGTGCCCACGATTGCAATGGGCGGGCCAAGATGATGCCGCCGCCGATGTCGATGAGTTCTTCACCTCTCGTCGCTTCTTCTCGCGAACAAAGAAACAACCAAGATGTTAGTAGCACCTGCTGCAAATGAAAGGTGTTTGTTCTTTAAAATTTAACGAACTATGCATGCAAACATTTATCTAAAACAGATGAACAAAATGATTCTAAACAGCCCGAAAACTTGCCAGAAGACAGAAAATGTTACCAACAGACCATTGCCACTGAGACAGTCGGCCAATCTACTTTCAACTGGAAATCGTCCCCGGGTGGGACGATTTCTGATCGTAAATCGTCCCTGGGTGGGACGATTTCTTCTGTGTTGGGGAAGCCGAACTGACACGCTCCAATGTCGACTCCCGAGGTCTCCAAAACACCTGCAGACAAGGGGGTTATGTAATTGGGGCCATTTTGGGACGACCCAGATGGTCGGATTCTCCCAATTTGGCCTCTATCTTCGGGAATTTGATGTCGCCACCTGCAAGTCAATGAAACAACAAAGCGACACAAAACATACTAGAATCTGACCAAAAGTTACAAAATTGCAGCTATGGGTTAATCAAACCTAATAACACAAAATGCAACCTGAAAAAGTAATCTAAAATGCTCTAAAACTTAAAATAGGACTTGGGGAGTGCGGGGGTGCCCAAGTGGGCCTCCCACCGTCGACACTTGATTTTGGAGCCAATCCACTAGGGATGGGCCCAAAACCTCTTAGGATTGGGGGGTCGGCGAATTGGTTGGTTCAGGTGTCCATGTGTTGGATTTGGGTCAGGTTCGAGCTTCCAAAGGCCACCCAACAACCTCCCTTGCAAAAGAGATTGGTGGATGTGGGAAGGTGAACCAAAAGGGATGCAAGTGGGTCTTCAACTCGGCAGCACTTCGTTGCTTGAAAACTCCTTCAACCTCTATGTTTTGGGTGAGAAAAGTCCCACCTTTTATAGACCCATGGGGTCTCTTTTGGGAGGGAAGCACAAATGCCATGTGTTGGTCATAGGCGCCATGTGGCACTCTTGTCTTCCCATGAGGGAGGAGAGTCCTCCATTGACTTGGGCTTTGATAAATGCCTTTTGTGACAGTCTTCTAACGGCCCCTCTGTCCACCTACACACGCGTGCAAGGCAGGAGTCATTAACTGACTGTTCTGGGCTGCCACTTGGCACCATTTGCCTTTTTGCCCGTTAAACTTGGAAATCGTCCCACCCAGGGACGATTTCAGAAATCGTCCCTGGGTGAGACGATTTCAATTCAGCAATCGTCCCTGGGTGAGACGATTACTAGGCAAAGTGTCTAAGTGTGCCAAATTGCTTCTTGACCTCACAAAATTGCTATGAAAGTGGTTAAGACCACTGTTTGACCTCTGAGGGCTGCCCTGGGGGCTGTGTTTGTCAAAGCGATCAGTGTTTGCAGTCACATAATCGGATTGGTGCTGTTTTGGTGTCTACAATAACTATGAGAAAAAGTAAAATATAGTGTTGATAGATATTTGATAAATATATACAAATTAAATCTAGATCAATTATGACACTCAAATAATTTTATTTTTAATTGCATCCATTACATACCTCTCTAGACTATGACATAAAAGGTATTAGGATAATTTGGTTGTGATAATATACCAAGATTCATCTATATGCTTTTCAATATTTATTAGCATTGACTATTGTATTAAAAAAATAAAAATAAAAACATAATTAACATAATTTTGATTCTATCATACCCAATTAAGTGGATAAGTACTTCCCATACAATCTTAAATGCCTAATATAGATTTTAATTAAGCAATACAATATATTTATGATTTCATTCAACTACTACTATGCCATTACATTTAGAAATGAAGGTGTACAAGTTTTACATTTATTAATATGAAAAAAATATGCTCTTCTATTTTGGGTTTATCTAATTCCTTGTTGAGCATATCTATTTCTCATCAGCAGTTTGCTGATGAGACTTTATTGTCTTGCTTTACCTCAGTGTTTCAGGAAAAAGAAGTAAAATCCCTTCTGACTCATTATGAGAAAGCTACGAGTTAGCGGATGAATTTTATTAATAGTAGTTTATATTTCTTAAATACCCCACTAGATGTCAAATAAATATTACCAGTATTCTAGACTACCAAATTACCAAATTCCCAGCCATTTACCTCAGCCTTCTACTCTTTTTAGGTAGAATCAAGTATTCTCTTTGAATGCTTATTTTGGAAAGGATGCATCATAAGTTGGCAACTTGGAAGGGCACCCTTTTGAGTTAAGCAGGTAAGGTAGTTATAGTTTAAAGTTCTCTCTAAAGTAATCAATTTTTTTGTCTCTCTTCAATATCCTTGATAGGATATTTGCTAAATTCAAAAGAATTTATAAATATTTCTTTTTGGATGGACTAGAGCTAAAAGGGAAATTTAATTTAGCTTCCTGGGAGCATGTTTTTTTCCTTAAAAAGTGAGGGGTTTGGGTTTGAAAATATTTAAATAGATAAACAAGGCCCTTGTTGCTAAGTTGGGTTGAGAAGTTGGCAACTTGGAAGGGCACCCTTTTGAGTCAGGGAAGGTAGTTCTATTTCAAAGTTCTCTCCAAATTATACCAATTTTTTTTATGTCTCTCTTCAGTTTCCTTGGTAGGATAATTGCTAAATTCAAAATAATTTATAAATATTTCTTTTGGGATGGACCAGAGCTAAAACGAAAATTTAATTTAGCTTCCTGGGAGCATGTTTATTACCTTAAAAAGTGAGGGGTTTGGGTTTGAAAAGAGTTAAATGGATAAATAAGGCCATTTTTGCTAAGTTGGGTTGAGAATTTGGCAACTTGGAAGGGCACCCTTTTGAGTCATGCATGGAAGGTAGTTCTAGTTCAAAGTTCTCTCCAAAGTATACCAATTTTTTTTATGTCTATCTCTAGTCTCCTTGGTAGGATAATTGCTAAATTCAAAAGCATTTATAAATATTTCTTTTGGGATGGACCAGAGCTAAAAGGGAAATTTAATTTAGCTTCCTGGGAGTATGTTTGTTGCCTTAAAAAGTGAGGGGTTTGGGTTTGAAAAGAGTTAAACAGATAAACAAGGCCCTTGTTGCTAAGTTGGGTTGGAAAGTGGCATATAACAAAGTGGTGGAATAGGTTAGCATCCCCAAATTAAAATATAACTTCAAAAATTTCCTTTCAAACCCTCCTCTTGATGGTGGATCCCCATTTTGGTAGAGTTTAGTAAATTCTTGGCCTCTTTTATGTAGCACCAATAGATGGATTATGGGGAATGGTACTATAGTGGACTTTTGAAATGATGTGTGGCTCATAGAGAGTCCTTTATCATATGGAAAATGACTTTATATTCTCTAGCCTATCACTTGTATGTTGGGTCATATCAAAGTTATAGATTTAATTGAGTTATTGAATGGCCATAAATCCTAGTTTTAATTTCCTTTGATGGTGGGTAGAGAAGATATCCAACAAGCCTGGAGGATTATCACTAACAAGTTGTAGTTTCAAGTATTGAGAGTAGAGGATATATTAATTTAGGTTGGGGATAGTGAGGTTTCTTTCTCTAAAAAATTGACGTATATTTCACTTGAAATTGATTCTCTCAGTTTGTTTTCGGTTGGAAATATCTGGCTAAAAAAATTAACTCCTAAAATAAATATTTTGTTTTGGTTAGCACTGCATAACAAGATTCTTTCCATCAATAATTTACTCAAGAGAGATTCAAATATTGTTAATAGATGATTTTTATGTGAATCTGACTAGGAATACATCAATCATTTGTTGCTTTGCTACCCCTTATTTCAAAATGTTTGTTCCTTCATTTTGGGGAAGCTAGGGATTCATTAGGTGATGCCTAACTCTTTGTATAATTATGTTTTGTAATGGACCTCTCATTTTCTTTCCCATCAACTCAAGTGTATGTGGATATTCTTGGTACCACACATTTTATGGGATGTGTAGAAGGAAAGAAACATAAGAGCATTTAAGAATTGCAAATAATATGCTATATGAGTTAGCCTCGTAATTCTATGGAACATCATTGAAAATGTGTCTTCAATGTTTTCTAGAGCCTAGGAAATTTTATCATAAAAGCTCTCTAAATGAAGCCTTTTTTGAGGAGGAATTGAGCTTCTCACAGATTGATCCTATATCTCCTTATCCTAATCCTAGGAGCAGTATGAGGTGGTACCCTCCACCCAATTTTTAGCTTAAATTAAATTTTGATGGTGCCTCAAAAAGCAATTTGGGGATTGTAGGGGTATTTGGTATCACTATACACAACAAGGGAGAACTGGTGGTGGTCTATTCTAAATATTTACTCTAACAATTGTCTCATTTTGCAAAGACCAAAGCCACATTTCAAGGCATTAAAATCTTGGTTGAATTAGGGACCTCGTATGCTAAAATTGAAGATGACTCATGTTAGAATAAGTAATTATTCTCTTATCTTCTACTAGGATAGAATTACTTGAGTTTCCACTCCTTCATGAGTCAAGTGAACTCTCAGTTATAGCCTACATCATATTTGATGAGTTTTTGTAATCCAACGACTCTCAATGATCAAATTTGTTATTTATACAAAGTTGATCCATGTAATAATCAATCAGTTCTATTTTGTTTCTTCAAATCTTGTAATTCTTTGTAGTTATACTCTTGGGAGATTCTAACATGGTACCATATCAGGATAAATTATGCTAGACATTCTCTCTTGAAGGCATCCTCTTGAACTAGTTCTTACTCTCTTATATTTTATTTTATTTTAAAAAGAAAGAGATTTTAAATCTATTGTAGATTATTTTTTTATATCTACAATTTTTTTTTTAAGGAATTTGCTTATGGTAATATCTAGATAAATATTGTTTTAGATTGTTTTGAAAATACTCTTCTCATTTTTTTTCTGCAATTTTATGTGTCCTCCTCGAATGCCTATGTTTAATTTTTTTTTCTCCATCTTGAACGCAGCTCGCTTTGGCTCCCTTTAGCCATAACTGCGTATCACTCAAAAGTGGATACTAAAGGTTCATAGGCATTACTATTTTTGTGGGTAATATAAATTTTTTAAATTAAAGTTTAGATTTTGTTATATCTTCGTGATATATTTAATTAGAGGAAGCAACACTCCTCGCATCAAAATAGAATGGAATTTTGGTCTAACTTTGAATAGACCAAAGTCCATTTTTTTTTTTTTAGAAACATGGCTTTTTACCATCACTTATATTGGCGTGCATAGAGACTACGTCTCATAAAATGATAATTTTCCTAATTAAATATCAATCGTTTGAAGATCTTGTGATTTCCAAATATTCATTCAACTCGAACTTCTTCCAGTTTTTGTGTCCTTCGGTGCTCAGGAAGAACTTCAATTTTTTTTTATATAGTCATCTTAAAAAATGTTTCAATAATATTATTCTCTTGTTTTGAATAGCTTGTATTCATTTAAGCATTATACTGATGATTTTTAGTGGTGCCTATTGTATTTTGTCCTTTGAGGATCTCTGCAAATGTGCAATGGATGGATATTCAACATAACTTATCTTGTGCTTTGTGTTAGTTTTTTTATGCCTAACGTCTTCTATTTTTAAGGAATATTTATGTGTGTGTGGTGTTGTTGCCTTCCTCTTGTCTTCCAAGAAGCCTCTCTTCTCACTACCTTCTCTACTACTTCGGGTGCCTTCCCTAAATTTCGCATACGCAACCACAAGAGAATCTCTGCTAAAATGAAGATTATAACATCCTTGTTCTCGAGAGCCTATATAGTGTGTGCTTTTATGGTGTCTTCTAGGACTCTTAACTTCTCAGTGCCTTCTCTATGTACTATGGTGCCTTTCCTATGTATCGCAATTGCAACAAGAGGTGGTAATCAATTATTTAATTTTTTATAAAGTTCATTTCCTTCATTAAACTTTCAGTTGTAGTGATAAGAAGAAAACCTTTAAAAGTTTACATTTTTTAGAGCTCCAATCCCGCTTATCATGGACACAGACCCTTCAGGTATCATTATAATATTTTATGTTTTTGCCCTTCTCAAATCTTAGTGCAGCGAATCATAACCTTTCAAACCTCCTTCCTCATTTCCCATTGGCGTCACTTGTTTGTTGACATACGCAACATCAATTTTTCTTCGCTGCATCTTGTCCTCTATCTAACATCAATTAAATTTCAGCTCAGATATGCTATTTTTTTAAAGATAAAAATATACTTCTGATATTTGTTTAAAATTGTAGCCTTCAAAATTTTCTATCCTTTTCTTTCCGGCCTCTCCTTGTCCAGAAGATATAAAGGACAATTTTAATCTCTATAATATAATTTTTTGGGGGGTTTTATAGGTGCCTTTTTGCACCTATGATAGCATCGAGGGGGGTTTTTATTGCATCATTTTTTGCCTCTTTTATTTTTGCCTCATTACCTTTGTTATAAATCATTTGTTTATAAATATTGGTAATGAAATATAAGTGAGGATAATTGATTTCAAATTACATTACTTAATACATTAAATATCTTAAATAAAAATATTTAATTCTTTCTTTAATCCCCTCTTAAAGCAAATCTCTATATTAAACAACTTACTTTTTTCTAATGAATTTTATTTCCAAAGTTCTTTAATATTATATAGAGATTTTTTTAGTGGATGAAAGTGAGGATATATCATTAATATATATTATTTCATTATTTCCTTTCTTGCAATAGGTCTCTATATTAATGAACTTATTTTGATTAATTTTTTACAAAGAGTTTCTTAATTTATATAAAAAAAATTGATAAAGGAATTTAAGTGAGGATATCTATTTAATTAACCCTTGTTAATCTATTTTATTCTCAATTCATTATTCCTTTCTTAAAAATTTTGAAATAAAAAATATATTAAATCAACTATGCACCTATATTGGAAATTCTAAATAACTTATAGTTTCCCTCACGTAAGGGCAGGTTATTAAGATAACCAACATAGGAGTCTGGTTGATGAAAAGCCTATATTCTAAGTATCAAATCTACTCAATACTTATAGTTTCCCTCTCGTAAGGGTAGGTATTTGAGGGGAATATATATATATGCCTTTCATATTTGTTCTCATTAACCTAAGATTAATATCAATCTCCTAAAAATTACTTATAGTTTCCCTCTCGTTAGGGCGGTTATTTTGAGATATTTTTTGTTTTTTAAAGGCTTTTGTTCACTAATATCCATTTCATTCTCTAAATTAAAGTTAAAAGGGAGAATTTTGGGTTCACTTAAATTTTATTTGACTTCATTAGGTTTTAAGAGAATTTGTTTTTTCCCATGACAAACTTATTACTCTTTTGTGTGACAATAAGAGCACAATTCATATTGCACATAATCCAATTGAGAATCAGCGCACCAAGAACATTGAGATACACATGCACTTCATTTGAACAAATATTCAGAATAGGTACATATACTTGGACTATATTCCAACTAAAAATCAAGTTGCATACATGTTCACCAAGTCATTTCCTTCTCCATGTTACATACAGTTGCGAGAGAATCTTGGAGTATTACATCTACATTGAAACAAAGTTCTTTCACCTTTCCTTTTATTATTGTATTCTTTGGAGGATGGTTTTTTCCCATGTGTTTTTTTTATCATATCTCCCTTACATATTATACATGAGCACCTCATTATGCCATGTTGTCGAGACTCATTTTTTTATCAAGGATAATCTTTGCCATCCGAAGACATACCTCTTTATTTCATAGTAGATGGTTTTTCCCATGTGGTTTTTTCACCATCTCTCATATATATTGTAAATGAGTACCTCATCAAGACATGTTTCTAAGACTCACCTTTTTTGTATTAAGAGGACAATCTTCACAAATTGAAGACATGCCTCTTATTTTTTTCTTTTTTGATAGATGGTTTTTTCCATGGGGTTTTTACCATCTCTTCAGAAAAGAAACCATTATACATGAGTACCTCATCAGGCTCTATTGTCAGGACTCATTTGCATAATACACCCCTAGTGTCACTTAAGGTGGGGTGTTAGAATATGTAATTATTCTCTTAAGTTCTACTAGGATATAATTACTTGATTTTCCACTCCTTCATGAGTCAAGTGAACTCTCAGTTATAGTCTACATCAGATTTGATGAGTTGTTGTAATCCAACGACTCTCAATGATCAAATTTTTTATTTATACAAAGTTGATCCATGGAATAATCAATCAATTCTATTTTGTTTCTTCAAATCTTCTAATGCTTTGTAGTTCTACTCTTGGTAAATTCTAACAACTCATTGAATGTAATAAATATTCTTAATGCTACTATATCCTCAAGTTGGATGGTGGTAAATATGATGTGGGAATCGAGAAGTAATCTTCAAATCCTAAATCAAGTTTCTATGGCTCATATTCTAAGAGAAGTAAATTTTATTTTTGACTTCATGGTCAATATTGGCACAAACCATCCTGGCCTAACAGTATGGAGAAATAATTTCCTTGAGGTCCTCTTAAATATTATTAATACAGAAAGTACTTAACACTTATCAAGGATCCATTCAATGTTTAGATTTGAAGTGCCAGAACAATGTTTATTTTTGGCATGAGGATCACAATATATTTTTGGGGTCTAATATCTACTGACGTACTCGTTTCATTAATTTTTTATAGTTGGTGTTTTCCTATCCATCATCAATATTTTAAATTCAAATTCAAATCATATTTTTTGGAGCCCAATGTGGTTGGGTCTCATATCTTACTGTGTTAAGTCTCTCAACCCTGATATATGGATACCTCATGGTTATCTAAGTAGGCATTTGTCCGAGTACTTATGTGGTGTTGGTTTTTTCTACTTTTGGATTTTTTTCCTCCCCTTCTCGAAGGCCTTGATCTATGACACCTTTTCCCCTTTTTGCTATTCTATCAGATTTGATGATAGGTGTAAATCTTGTGTCAAAATTTTAGTTTTGAGGGACATTGTCTTCTTCTTCTCTAGTGTTTGGGTATCTCTCCTATTCTTCTAGTGTTCTATTTTTATTATATGGATTTATGGGTGAAGGGTATGGGGAAATCATGTTTCCTATTTATTTTTGTTTACAAGTCATTTATGGGAAACTAAAGTCTACTTTAGAACTTGCTTTCGTTGATTTGTTTGATAATTTATTTTCTATCTTTGTTGGATTTCGAGAGGCTGATTTGTTGGATGATTTTATCCTTGGTTTTCCCTTCCCAATTTTTATTCTTGTTAGCTTCATCATATTACTGCATTATAGTTTTTCTTGTCAAGGAGAGGGATCTGCCTTTGCGATCGAGAGGGGTATTTTTCTACTTGATTTTGTTTTGCTACTTCATTGGCAAAGTGAATAAATCTAGCCCTAGATCCTGGCTTACAAAGTTGCACTTAGATCCAAATTTGGTGTTATTTGATGAGGAGGTCAAGTTGATCCTTAAGAATGGTGGTCTGCTGAGTTGTATTAAAAAATTTCATGGCCACAACTTGAATCTCTCAATATGGATGGCTCATTATTGGAATGATGGTTGGGTGAAAGTGGGCAATTGGAATTTTGAGATTTTGGCTGAGTTGATTAGTAGAACCACTAGTCTCCCATTGGATGGTGCTTGCCATAATAGGGAGAAAAATTCCCTTCTTAAGGAAATAATTCTTTTCCTAGATGTGGATGAGTACCTCCTAAGGGAAAAAAATGGGTTCAACACCAAGGCACTCACCCCACCTTGGGATAGAGTGATAAAAGTAATCATGGACTACTTCACTCTTGATCCATCTAATGATGTGATTCAAAGATTTCATGTGATGTTCTTGAATCACCCAAGACATTAGAATCGGATGAATATCCCCTTATTTCTCTTCTAGTCCATGAAGAGGTCCATGACTGAAATTCAGGATGGTAAATATTTAAATCCCATCTATCAGGATCTAGCCTTGTTGGTGTTTGAATAGTTTGATAAAGAGAAAGGCTTGGTGGTGGAGAAAGTTCTAAATTCCATTGAATCTCAATCGATTTTTGTGCCATTTTTTCACAAAGTGAATTTGAGAGGTTCGAGTGATTCCTTAGGTGATGAATATTTGTATTGATTTTCCTTAATAGAAAAAATATAAATGCTTTTCAAAAAAGTCACCAAAAAGGTAGACCCGTAGGTCTTCATTATTCACTCAGAATCTTAGCTTTTGACTAAGGATAACCTAAAGGAAAAATTGGTTAAGGACGTTTATTATCTAGATGTTGTTGGTGGTAGAAAGGTTAATGCCATCCGTAAGCTTAAGGTGGTAGAAATTAAACAGTGCATAATTTTGGGCTTGTTGAATATTGTCATAGATTACATCAAGGAAGTAATTCAGATTGTGGGAGAAATCATACAGGAGAAGGAGTTGATTGAGAAGGTCCAAAACTATCTTGATTCTCATCTTATTGAATGGTTTGGAAGTTCTCCTTTTTTATTGGAGTTACTCATGTTGTTTTGTCTAGTTCTCTTTTCGATATTTCCCTTTGTGTTGAGCATGTCTATCTATTTTATGCAGTTGTGTTTTTCTATGTTGTTTTATCCCTTGGTGGAGTTGATGTAAAATATTGAGGGACTCCTTTAAAAACCATACTTTAGTAATAGTACCCAAAAAAATACTCTTCTGCATAGAGAAGATAAAAGTGAAGGAATTATATATTTTATAGATATTTTCATTAAATGTGATACGATTACTGAAATAAACCATTTAGTGGAAAAAAGTGGAAGATAATGAATGTTCATTAAGCTAGACATGAACAAAGCATATGTCAAAGTATTATGGGAGTTTCTCAAAAAAGTTATGAGTAAATTTGAGTTTCATCAAAGATGGATCAATATTTCTAAGGAATGTTTCACTTGACCTATGTTCTAAATCATAGTGAACATAGTAGCCTTAGGGTATTTCAATATTTCTAGAGATCTGAGGCAAGGGGACTCCATTTATTCATACCTATTTATCATTCTCACAAAAACCCTTATAATATGTATCAAAACTACCTCAACTATAAATATTATGGAATGAATCAAACCTACAACCTCTATTGGTCCTATTTCTCACCAATATGTTTTTTATTATACTTTATTAATCAGTACCTCTTCCATTTTATAAGCAAGAGAAATTAAAAAAAATATCTACTATGAGCTTGCAGTAGGGTAAAAAATCAATTTGACAAGAGAATATTTTCTTCCTTAACACTCCCCTTAGAGTGCAGAGGGCTATTTATTAGAGTCTTGGCTATTCTATATTATTTCCTCTCAACATACTTGGGTATGACCCTATTTAAAGGTAAAATCAAGGATGAGCTTTCGATCCCTATTTTAGAAAGAATAAAAAAATACTAGTAGGCTAGAAATAAGCTTTGCTCAACTAGGTAGGTAAAGCAAAATTGATGATATCTACTCTCTAATGCATCCCAATTTACTTATTGTATTTGTTTGAACTCCCTTTAAAAATTCTTAAAAATTTGAATATATCCAAAAAAAAATCCTTTGGTAGGGTTCAGAGGACAAAATGAGGTTTCATATGATTTCCTAGGATCCAGTTTATGCCAAACAAAAGCTAAATATCTAGGTATGAGGAAGATTAATTATATGTATAAGGATGTTTTGGCTAAACAAAGCTATAATTCGATTAAAAAAAAATATTTTGGGTGGATCCAAATCCTTTAGGTCAAGTACTTAAAAAGGGGAGCATCCTTCCTAGAATATTAGAATCTCTTCTTAGGATTAGCATTATGGAATAGAATTTTCAAATAAAAATCACTTATCTAGAAAGGATCCAAGTGGAAATTTGACATTGGCTTGAAGATCAACTTCTAGAATGATTCTTGGGTGATTGAAATTCCTCTTATAAGCAATCCTAATGTTGCCATCCTAAAGCTAAAATTGGATCTCTTTTTTGACAATAAAGTTGCAGATTTTATTCAGTGGTGGAGTGTAAAAGAAGATGGAAAAATATTTTGATTCCCAATATGTGTCAAGAAGAAGAGGAAGCCTCACATATGCTAGTAAAAAAGTTGAAAAATCAGGTCATTAAAACATAGATTGTGAAGATTCCTTGGTCTAGGCAAAAGAGAACAATGGACATTTTTTAGTTAAATAAACATACTTCAGGTTGATGAAGCAAAAATTTTATTTTCTAGTAAGTAGGTTTAGATCATATCCCTAATCCCCAAAATCATATTTTTCCTATGGCTTGCTCTTTAGAATAAAATAATTGCCATTGAAAATATCAAGAGAAGGGAATGTGCATCCCAAATAGATGTTATTTATTTGGTATGAAAGTAGAAAACACTTAACATATTCTCTTGGAGTACACCTTTAACTCTGAAGTCTTTCATTATCTGTTGAGAAATTTAGGAATTTATTGGGTATCTATGAGGTCCATATTATAACTCTTTGAGCAATGTACTTTTATTTTCTTTAGTAAAATATGTCAATAAATTTGGACCCTAAGTCTACCTCATTTATTTTGGGGTGTGTAGAAGGAAATAAATAACCATGTTTTCAATGATTGTGCTAAAGATTATTTTTTCAGTAGGCCCCAAGAGTCTCAACATATGAATCCAACTTAGTTGATTCTCTGGGTATCCCTTATGGTGTGGAGAAGGGTGAGTCCTCTACATGTTTGAACATACTATAAACTAAATACATCCCTCCTTAAATGAGTTTGATAAAATTAAATTTTAATGGGGCTTCTAATGGAAACCCAGGGTCATTTGGTGCCAAAGAAGTGTTTAGAAATTAAAGAGATGAAGTCATTATGGCCTTTGTTGAAAATTTAGGGATACAAACTAGCCACTTTATTAAGGTAAGGGCCCTCTTCCATGGATATGCACTACATAGTTCTCTAGTTTATAAGAAGGTAAATTTTTAGGGAGACTCCTTAAACATCATCAATATAATAATTGGTCATCATACAACTAGTTAGAACATTGAGAATATGATGGTAGAAACAGAAATGTTATGAAGGCCCTTGAAAAACATTACTCGACCCATGTATTTAGAGAAGGAAAAATGGTGGAAAACACTTTGGAAAAAATATGAATACATCAAGAAGGTCTAACTATTGGTGCTCTACTGAAAAAATAATATTTAGCACAATATTTGAAAGAATGGTTATTTATTTTCTTCTACACACCCCAAAATAAATATGGTAGACTTAGGGTCTATATTTTTAAAAATATTTTACTAAATAAATGAGAAATCCATTGCTCAAAGAGTTCTAATATGGACCTCATAAATACTGACGAAATCCCCAAATTTCTCAATAGACAATGAAAAACTTTAGAGGAAAAGGCACATTCCAAGAAAATATGTTGAGTTTTTTCCTCTTCCATACTACATAAATAACATGCCATGTAAAATATATTTTAAAAGCATGCAAGTTAAAATTTTCTAGCAACTCAAAAAAATCTTACTCAATTTATGAAACCCTAGAAATCAAATGAAATAAAATTTCATTTTTGAATAATCAAAAGCATCAATTTTGGGACTTAAGAATTTTATTTAGGGTAGTTAAAATCATTTCCAAGTATTTAAAAAATCAATTCCAAGCTATTGAAAATCAATTATGGAGTATTGAAATTATTGGGTGTTTGGAATCCATCTCCAAGCTATTGAAAATTAATTCTAGACATTTAAAATTGACTCTATGCAATTGGAGTTCATTTCAAGACAATCAAGAATTAATTTTGGGCTATTGAAAAATAATTCCAAGTCATATAAAGATTATTGTGGGCTATTTGAAATAATTTTTGGGAACATAAAGTAATTTTTGAGCATTTGGATTTCATATCCAAGCTATTGAAAATTATTTTTGGGTAATTAAAAGTCATTTCTAGGCAATAGAATTTATTTCGAGCTTTAAAAAGCAATGTTGGGCAGTGATAAAATCATTCATAGGAAATTAAAATTCAAAGTGTGAAGTTGAAGTTTATGGAACCAATGGATACCATCAGATCAAAAATTCACCTAAGTATGAGCATTCTCGAAGATATTGCACCCTTGGAATTCACAAAGAGGTACCGAAATCCCATCAACTAGTAGATTTAAGAAAATTGAAAACTTGTCTAAGTATGATCATTGTCGGAGATATTGTACCCCTGGCATTTACAAAGAGGTAATAAAATCCTACAACCCAAAAGCTTTGAGAAAAAAACATCTGGCTAAATATGTCATTGCTAGAAATCATGTACCCTAGTTCCAAAAATGGGGTACTAAAATCCCATCACCGGATAAGTTTGAGAAAAATCAAAACTTTTCTAAGTGTAAAAATTACCAAAAATCATGTGCCATGGTGCCAAACAATGGGGTACTAGAATCCTATCACCCAGTAGTCATGAGAAAGATAATTTTTCTAAGTGTGAGTGTTGGTAGAAATCATGCACCATGGAACCAAGCAAAGGTGTATCAAAATACCATCACTAGGCACTTTCAAATGTCTTAGAATTTACTATGTATAAAAATGTCAAACTTTGGGGGAGGATGACATCAATGAAGAAAACTAAAAATACTAGAAATAGAAATTAAGCTTGGCAATTAGAAAATGAAATTTGATAATAAAAAATCTTGGCAATTGAAAACATCAAGCCTTAAAATGGAAAAATGGCCTGACAATGGAAATGAATCCTAACAATTGAAAATGAATGTCAACAATTAGGATTTAGCATCTAGATCATAAATAATGAAACCCAGCAAATGGTAGTCTTAATTCAACACATAGAAGTTGATCTCAATTATTGAAGGCCACCCAAATTGATGCTCTAATGATGAGCAATGATATAATACAGAAAAACATGGTCTAAAACCAATAAAATAATTTTCTGCAATGCACAAAAACAATTAAAAATCTAAAAAAAAAAATTCAGAACCTTAGGAAAATTACAAGGAAATTCAAAAAAAAAATTAATAACAATATTAATGTTCTAACCTCATTTTTTTTTTAAGTTTTTTGTAGGATATTTTTTGGTGGTTGCATTAAATATAAAGGACTAGTGGAAGACATGGAATTTCAATGCAAACCAGGCAAGTACAACCTTGCATGATGGATGATAGGAAAAATTAATGACAAGCCAAGATTTTTTAGAGTAATCAATAGTTAATAAGATGTTTCCATTCTAGAATTCATTAGTGTCATGCAAATTGAAATTTAATGAAGTGTGGTCATTGTAGAACTCATGAGCATCATGTAGATGAAGTATTTATGAGGTATGTCCAAAGTAGTACCCATTTAATGAGGCATGACCATAGTATGGTGGGAAAATTGATTTCAAGAGGTATGTTCTAGAATTATATGATAATTAATTATAAAATATAATGCTAGGTGAAGGCCTAAAATTGTATAAATATTGGCTCACTAGCTAGTTACAGGGGTCATAAAACCATCTATTAGTTAGCCTCCTTTAGTTTTATTTTCTTTTGGTAGTTGGATGGAATTTTTGAACTAAGTTTCTAATGATTTTTAAGCTCTATTCTTTGTAATCCACCAAAGTGGAAAAATATAAAATAATGTACTTAAAAACCATTTTTTAATATAAAGACTTTTGAAATTTGTTTTGTTCAATATGTGCATGATGGTGGTGGTTGTACTCAGTCCATTTCATAGTTTGTTTCTCCTTTGAATATTATGCCATATTGGACCTTAGGCTATGTAAATATTGGTAGGGTCAAAATTATTTTAAATTGGATATGTTACTTTACTAAATTGGAGCTAGAGTTTAGGGTAGTATTAGCTTATTTTATTTTATTTTTCTTTACGCTTCAACCTTTGAATTTTCTTTGAAACTTATTTATATTAGGAATAGATTATTTTTCATTCAAATCATTGAAGTTATTTTCTATAGTACATTTTAAAATTTTATGCAACTTGTTTCATTTATGCAATCACTTGTTTCATTTATTATCATTTGCTTGGTATCATTTTTATTTGCTCATATAGGGGAATACCCCTTTTGTGCTTTAGAATAATGTGGATGTCAAATGATATTTCTACTATAATCAATGTGTTGGATGGGTTTGTGTATCATCGAGGGCCATATTTGCCTCAACATCTTCCAAGAACCTATCACCTTCACACATGTCCTGTTTTGATTTAGGCCTATAGTTGGTTGATCTGCTCTTGTAAAAAAATAGGGCTATGTTTATTGTTGGTAAAATGTAGGGTTATGTTTGTGGTTTTTCAAACACATGGCTATGTTTATGCACTTGCAAGGCTACATTTTAGACTACGCAAATGTAGGGCTATGTTTGGGACTGATTGGTAGAAGGGTTTAGGGTGGCTTTCCTTAGCTTCGATGGCTTGATATCTAAGAAATATGTGATCCTCTTATTATGATTTTGGTAGCATGATAATGTATTTTCAGTCCTCTTCTGATTCATAAAATGATGGAGCTTTTATAGGCTTTTGGAAGATGAGGAGGGGAAGGATACGTCCATATTTCTTGTCTAATTAGAGTGAGTCACTTAGAGTGTCTCACTTAGGTGGAGTGATGGCATGTGGGTAGGTGGGAGTGGAGTGAGGTGTGTAAGATGTGGTAAGGGGAGGAGTAGTGGTGATTAGGACACATGTCAAGGGGAGAGATAGGGTATCCTATGGGACATTTTCTAGATTTTTACAAAATATAAATTTTAGTTTAATGTGTGGGGAAACATACCTAAGTTAAACCTTAGGGATATTATTTTACTATGCAACTTTGTGGTATAGATAGGTTTTATGGAGTGTTAGGTTTTGGTGTCTACATTACCATTCTAGAGCATCTCCTCCAAATGTTTGAGGGAACATTCAAAGTATCAATGGATCATTCTCTTATATTCTAAAGAACGCATGGATGAACATGCCTACATGATCTCAAGGGTCATCATCCCCTTTGAATTTATCAAAATTTGGTAGCATAAAATTAATAGGATAATATGGTTATGATACCGAAGGATGAATGGGGTAATTGACTAGATATCTTAGAGTGGGTTTCTGATATAACATTCTAGGCATCTACATGGCTAAGTTATCAGTCTAGTTCTGTAAAAACAAAAATTTAGGATCTTCCAATGGTGATTGAAATCCTTGGTTTTCTTGTTATGTGTAGGTTGGGAGAGTTTACTATGTGATGAATTGGGTTGCTAAAATGGGATTTTGATTGGCCATTGAATTGGTATTGGTTGGTATTTGATTGTGTTGGATGTTCTACTGGTATTGGTTATGGTATGATTATTGTTGATGATGTGGAGGTTGTTGATGTGGAGATGGGGGAATGATGGTGTGTTGGGCTAATGAAGTGGTATAGATGTTGTGAAGTGGATGGGTGGGTATGGTTATGGTGGGTGGTCACAACACCCAAGATGGATCTTGGGTGAAAAATATATTTTGGGTTGATATGGGTGGATGATTGAATTTTGTTACCTATGATTGTTGTTGCAAAATGAGATGGATGGATTGATTAGCGTTACCGAAAAGACATTGATGTAGATGTTTTATATCTTGTTACATAGCAATAATAGATGTGAGTTACATGGTTGAAGGAGGGGCAAAGGTTTGGACATGATGAGTGACAACAACATGGGTAAATGTTTGTGGAGGGTAAGTGGAAAAGGGTATCACAATCAAGCTAGGGATGACATGCTGCATAGGACCAATTGAGGGTAGTGATGTCGATGTAATTAATGTGAGCACTTACAAATTCACATTAACTTGTGATTCATAGAGTAGGTTAGAGAATATGATATTATGGGTGGATAATATGGAAATGTATTGATTGGATGATGGTGGAGGATTTTGGTTCATGGGTATGGATGTGGGTTCAAAAAGGGTGTTGGTGATGATTTGGTTGGTGTTTTGAGGATACAAATAGGTATCTTCTTGATGGAATGTGAGAAAGGATCAAGGTGGAATGATGAGTGAGAGTAAGGATAGAAAGACCAGGTTTAGGTACATTCTAAGAGCATCAATATTTGAATATGTGATACACGAATTAGAGGGTGTAGATACCTTGGTGTAAGGGGTCTCTTCGATGGAGGTGTGGATAGCTCTCTAGATGATGTCCATATCTATTGGGTGTATGATTAAAATACCTAACGGATAGGTCCATATAGATACCCCCTTGCTCAATCATAGAGGTGGTTGAGGTATGATAAATATATGCATACTGGTCTATGGATGTAGATGTTTGGCTTTGGGTGTTGGCTAAAGCTTTGGCTTTACTCTAGGTCAATACCAAAATCTAGGGATGAGTCAAAATGATGGATGTGTAGGGTATGTGTGTATTAAATATGAGATCTATGCTATGAGCAAACACACAATCACAAAACAAATAAGTGTTTTTCTATTTTCCTTTATTTTTGCAAATTTTATATTCAATTTTGATTGATCTTTTTTTTTGTTTTGAAAAATTTTGAAGTTTTTTTTACTTTATTTTTTAGATTTTGGTGTGGTTTATATTACCTAGGCCTAAATAATATGAGTGATAAGTGGTGAAGAGGAATATAAAAGGTGTATTTGAACCCACCCCTCTAAAAAGTATGAATTGTGAATGACTGATAAGGCTTACTAGATGAAGGCTTGGAGATGGGTGTAACCTAAGGAACCAAAAATACCTCTTGAAAGAGGTTCTACTATTGAAGTCTTGTTACTAGTTGAAATATAAAATTTCGCTTCACCCTCAGGTGAGCTTGAACAAGAATGGAAACTATGATTCACTAATTGTTTAGTCCCATGGTTAAAGGGTGTCTAACCTAATGATCACCCCAAGCTAATATCAAGAGTGACCAACCCCTTGATGATGAAATCCAAGT
The DNA here is from genome assembly GCA_028583015.1 of Wollemia nobilis. Lineage (NCBI taxonomy): Eukaryota > Viridiplantae > Streptophyta > Pinopsida > Araucariales > Araucariaceae > Wollemia > Wollemia nobilis. The sequence goes on along the minus strand of JAQPPZ010001886.1, from coordinate 1,662,209 downwards.
GACTATCATACAAGCTAAGGTTTATCTAGGGCTTTAATAATGGTTGGTGATGATGTCCAACTTATTTAATATGTTTTCCTTACACTTGTAAAAGTAGAGGTGCAAAATTATGATGGTGCATGTGTGTGGGGTTTTTGTTTTGGTTTTCTAAATTTTTGTGAAACAAACTCAAAGCTAATCCTAAAAATGTAATCTATGATGCACTTCAAATTTTTATACTTTAAAATGAAATCAAAGATATACAGAACATTAAAAACACTCAAAATAGCAGAAAGAAGTAAAATTCTAAGTTAAAATGCTAAAAAAATGCTTCAATAGGGCTCTAAAGTGGACCTAAAGTACAAGACCAAACATAGAATTGTGTTTGGAAACTCATAGGTCTACATTTGTAACTTGAAAACTATAGGTCTACATTTGGGGACCTATAGGTCTACATTTATAATTGGAAAAATATAGGTTTGCATTTCCAACTATATATCAGAATCAATTTAGGATAGAAAAGAAGCTTTAATATGCCCTAAAATGTACCTATTAATGCAAATTAACAATCTGATGCAAGCTACAATATTTTTGTAACCTAAAATTTAACTAATGCCCCCTAGAATGCACTTTCAATTTTTTTAATATCTACAACAATGCAAATGCTAATATGCACTCCTAATTTGATGTAAATAGTAACATGCACTCTATGGAAACAAAAATAGAAAGACTTTATTTTTCCTTTAGAAGTAAATTTAAACTAAAAAGTTTGTCTAGATCACATACCTAAAAGTCTTAAGCTTTACTTTCCAACTTCCCAAATGCAGGACTGCATTTGCATAGGTTCTCAAATGTAAGGCTACATTTGTGCAGGTCTCCAAAATGTAAGGTTATGTTTATACAAACTCTGAAATGCAAGGCTATGTTTGTACAAGGTCAAAAATAGTTAGAAACTCCTAAGATAGATTTTATGATATTCACAAAATTAAGATCCAAAAACCTACAACCAATAAATAAACATAGATTAGAAAGTTAAAAACAACAAGGGAAGCAAAGTAGAACCCTTTGGGAATCCCACCGTGATCACCAATTTGTAATCAAATAAGACAACACCTAAAAAATGAAAGACTAAAAAAAGCAATGTGCAAATAAAATAAGCTTTTGTATTAAACTTTAATAGAGCCTTGGTCTCCTCTTTTACAATAATGATATACCCAAAATTGTAGGGGTTGTATTACAAATGAATATTTCTTGCTTGTTTTGTCAAGGTACAATGGACACAAAGGGGAGGGGGGGCTTTGGCAAATCCAACTCAAGGTGGGTGTTGATAGTTTTATTTTCTCCAATCAATATGTTTGATGGGCTTGGGTATCCTCATGGGCCATCCTTTACTTCAAAAAATTTCAAGTACCTATCACCTCCACACAAATACTTGCAAACAAGAGAAGGAGTCAGTAGGACATGAAGAGACTGCACTATGTGAGGCTCATTTTTTTAATATAAATAAAATATATAAAAACCTTGAATGAAAATATTTTCAAAATGTAAAAACTTGTGTAGAAGACAAAACCATTAAAAATAAACCTTGTCGTATATTGCATAATCTTGATCTATACCTGGAAGTGATTTATCTACTCTTGTGCAAACATAGGATTGCATTTGGGGATGTTCAAATGTAGTGCTATATCTGTGGTTGGCTAGTCAAACATAGAGCTATGTTTATGGACCCACGAGGCTACATTTGTGGTTATATAAATGTAGTTCTACATTTAGGACTGAATGGTAGAAGTCTCATGATGGTCTTCCTCAACTTTGATGGCTCAACCTCTAGGAATGCTAATATCATCTTGGTGCAATTTTGGTAGCATGATGATATATTTTTAGTCCTTCCTTGGTTGATCAAATGGTAGAGCCTATATAGGATTTTGGGTGATGAGGGGGTTAAGGATAGGTGGCAAGCCAAGGCTATCAATTGGCAAGGACTAGGTAGCCACCTATCCTAGGTAGTTAGAGTGAGTCACCTAGGGTGTCCCACTTAGATGGAGTGGTGGCATGTGGATAGGTGGGAGTGGAGTGAGGTGTGTGAGATGTGGCAAGGGTAGGGGTAGTAGTGGTTAGGACACATGTCAAGGGGAGATACAAGGTATCCTATGGGATATTTTCTAGATTTTACAAAATCTGGAAAATAGATTAATATGCAGGAAAATATGCCTAAGTTAAACCTTAGGCATACTATTTTATTATGCAAATTTATGATATGGATGGACTTTTATGGAGTGTTAGGGTTTGGTGTCTACACAAAGTTACTAAAATTCAACCATCACCATGTTTAATGTAAATATGCTATACCCACTTATATCATAAAAATACAACTAAGAATTAAATAATGAATCATCTCATAACATCCATGAGACTTGCTTAACTCCATATAAGAGATTCATAATTCTTGTAAATTAATTATATCGGTCCATATTAAACAAATATATTAAACTAATACCTATATATATCCTCCTATATATCCCTATGGATAAATGCATCCTTTATGTCCATTTGATTTACCTTTCATCATAACAAATCAATAATAGAAAGAATTATAAAAATAGAGTACATGTGATCCATAAGGATGAAAACCTCTTTATAGTCAAATACCTTATTTTTTAGAAAAAATATTAACAATAAGCCATGTTGTGTGCTTCTCAATTTAACCATGAACATCAAACTTGGTCCTACATATACATTTATAATCAATAATGTTCCCGTTCTTTGAAAAGTGAACCAAATCTTACTTTTGCTTATTCATAATAGAATAAAACTTGCATATCATCCTCTCATTTAGGATACTTTTTTATCATATATATCAAATATATTTCTCACATCATAAAATGTAAATAAAGCTTGAAGATAAAATGTAGGGTTGATAGATAGTTGATAAATATGTAAAATACAAGTTAATTTAGATAAATTATCACAAAAAAAGTATTATTTTTAATCGTATTCATTACATACCTTTCTAGAGTATGACATAAAAAAACAAATAAGGATAATTTTGTTATTATAATATACCTAGGTTCATCAATATGCTTTGTAATATTTATGAGTGTTGATCATTGATTGATACATTATTGAAAAAGATTAAAAAATAACAACTTATGTAACATATGTGATTTTGATTCTATCATATCCAATTACATGGACAAGATATTTCTCACATAAGCATATATTCCTAGTTTAATTTCTAATTAAACAAGACAACATAATTGTAATACCTTTAAACTACTATTATACCATTAAATTTTAATATAAAGTTGCACAACATATACATTTGTTAATAAGAATAAAATATTATTTTCTACATAGAGGATATAAAAGTAAAATAATTGAATATTTTACAAACCATAACTCTATGTTATCTGTTGATCCTATAGATACTCAAGCACATCATAATTTATCAATGTGTTGGAAGAAAAAAGAACAAGGATATATGTTCCATTACCCAAGAATTATCCTCACTAAATACACACACTTTTACTAGTAGTTCAAAAAACTACTCCAAACATACTAGAAATATTAAAAATCTAAATTTTAGCTTATATATCAATTTTCAAGTCTTTATGTTACAACTTGATATGAACGAAGAAAAATATGTAATTGCAATAAATTCCACCATTATGGAACCTACTCTTTTGCAATAAAAATTCATGTGATATATGGACAAATAATTTTACAAAAAATACTCTATAATTATGGAATGTAAATATAGATACATTATTTACATTATATTTATATAAATTGTTGTATAAAGTATTAGAGAAAAATTAATATTACAATGAGAAAACCTTATCAAGAAATTAGAAAACATTGTGCAAATAAAAATGATGATGCAAAAACATGTCTATGACAATTAAGAAATACACTATTGGATATGAAATAAATACCTAAAGAACAAGCTATCTATACATAATATTATTTATTCTAGGAATAAATCCTTATATTAAAATTGAAAGAAAAAATATAATCTCTACTCTATTAAAATGTGTCACCATTAATACCTAAAAAATTTACCATATTTTTTTATGATAAAATTTAAACTAAGTGAATGACATTAACAAGAGGATTATGAAAATGTTTCATTCTAATGCCACAAATTTTATAAAACTAGACACGTGACCAAAATTACAATATAGAATATGATGGAAAATGAAGCATAGATGTGAGACACACTTCAATATGAAGCAAGAAGATCATATCATAGTAGAAGATGAACTAGATTTAAAGTTTTCCACTCCCATTAATGGTGCAATGAAATCCCATTTGAATTACTATTCACTATTATCAACAATTAGAGAAATCAAATAAGGACATAAGGGATGTCAAGTATAATTCACAAGATCAAATTTAATTCAATAGAAATTAAAGGCATATAGATAGCGAGGTAAATTTTAAAGAAAAGGAGGGGAAAGGCATATAAATATTATGATACATATAATTTCATGGAAAGTCAAAATGCATGGTAATTTTTTTATGTGTGATCAATACAATGCCAAATTGATCAAAAATGATGTGGTTACATTATTTAAGAAAAAAGAAAAAAATTTATTCTAAAAAATATTATTTTAGAAAACATGATATTAGAATTCTTATGTTTAGGTGAAATTAGTTTATACTTTTGAAAACTCTTCCAATAAACAAAATAAATACTTACAAATATTATTCAAATTACATCCACAAAAACTTTTCAATTAGTAACGCAGATATTTTCAAGTATGATTCTTCTAGTAGAGTGGGAAAACATGTAAAACATTCAAACTATAGTCATAGACACACAATAAGTCTTGTTTAAAATATATATTCCTTTAATTTCCTTTTATACAACTAGGTTTAAATTATAATTTAGTGAGGAAATATTCATTGATTATTTATTTTAATTACTTTTATTTTATGATGAGGTATAAATTGACTAGTTATATCATGTAACAATATGGTATACATATATAGAGTTTTGTGGAAGAAAAGAAATAAATGAAACTTAAAAAATAAATTTTAACAAGTAGAGAGTTTCAGTATGACTAAGAAATGTTTTTCCATCGTCAAGCTACTTATTGTTCTTGCACGACTTTTGAGATTAAATCTATGTTTTAGGAGCCTACCATTTTTAATGCATAAAATCCAAAAAAATACATTTCAAATTCTCTTTTTGGGGGAATAAAAATGTTCATATCTACTTGGGAATTTTATTTCAAGATAAAAATGCATTAACATATTTTCATTCACATATGGTGTGCTCTAAAAAGGTTTATGTTTTGAATATATGCTAGGATACCAAAAAGCTTTATGGTAGATCCATTTAATCAAGAATTGAAATAGTTATTGGATATTTCAATTTGTCTACACGTTGAGGACTATGTTAAAAAGAAGAATATTCAAGCACAACTTACTAAAATTAAGTAGTTATTCCTAACAACTATTTAAAATGATGAAACTATATTTATAAATTGCTTTACCAAAATTAGTATTAAATAAGAATATCAAGTTACATTGAAATGTTATGAGATAAATGTTGTTAGTTAATCAATTAAAGATAACTATAAATAAATCATTGGGAGAATTAGCAAAGAGTCTAATATAGAAAATAGTGGTAATCGACTTTACAATGATAGCTAGATAAATAATTCTTTAAGCATGGGTGTGCATTAGTATGGATATTGATAAATTGCCTACCAAGTTGATTGAATTGGTATCCATGTATGAGTTGTGGAACTAGATTATCAAGTCTGAATTTTTTTTGGTCAAGTGTAACTCTAGCCATCATGTGGGGCACCATAATCAAGATTGACCTCAAAAGAATGAAGGACCAAAAACCTCAATTTGCTATTGGATTTGAGAAGTATAAATAATACAAGAGGTAGGTGACACACATCACCAAGCTAAACCTAAAAATGACACATGGCATGGACACATGTCATGGGTAAAGAAAAAATATTATAATATAAAGTACACATTATAATTCTAACATTTATACTTAATGTTGACTTCCATTACAACATAGTTAGAGCATTTTGTTGAACTTGGAGAATTTGTCAAGTGCAAGTGACTTTGTGAAGATGTCAGCCACCTGATCTTGAGTAGGTATGTATTCCATTTGTATGATGTTATCTTGGACCATTTCTCTGATGAAGTGATGATGGATCTCAATGTGCTTTGTTCAAGCATGGAAGACTGGATTCTTTATCATATTAATGGTACTTTGATTATCACAATATATGTGTGTTGGACCATATATGAGTAGCCCAATATCCTTAAGTAGCTACCTCAACCAAATTGCTTCCTTAGTTGCCTCAACTACTACCTTATACTTTGCTTCTACTAAAGACAAGGAAACTGTATGCTGTTTCTTGGTGCTCCATGAGATGGTACCCTGACCCAATTGAAAGCAATAACTAGTAGTTGATATTCTAGTTTCAGGACAACTAGCCCAATCTGAATTATGTGTACCCAATGAATGAAAAGTGATCACATGTTGTATACATAAGACCATGATAGGGGTACCTTTGAGGAATCTCAAAATCCTCTTAGTTGTTATCCAATGACTCTTCTTGGGATCTTGCATGAATATGGAAACAAGGCCCATTGAAAAAATGATATCTGGTCTAGTTGAACTTAAGTAGATCAAACTTCCAACTAGTTGGCTATAAAGGGTGCCATCAATCCTTTCTTCATCATCACTATTGATCAATTTCAATCAGGTTTCCATGGGAGTGGGGGATGGTTTACACTCCTCAATGCAATACCTATCTAAAATAGAATGAATATATTTATCCTAGGAGATGAAGATCTTACTAGGTTGTTGCCACACTTCTATGCCTAAGTAGTAGTGAAGGAGGCCCAAATCAGTCATCTCAAAATTTTTGCATAAGTCCTCTTTGAGAAACCTTATTCCATCTATGTCATCACCTGTAATGAGAAGATCATCCACATACAATGTTACTAAAATGATGTGGTTTCTCCAATGTTTCACATAGAGAGTAGATTTTGTTACATATCTAGTGAAACAAAGCTTGATGAAATAAGAATCAATTTTGCTATACTAAGCTCTTGGTGCTTGCTTCAACCCATATAGAGCTTTCTTCAATCTTAGGACTTTGTTTTCATGGCCTTTAACTATGTACCCTAGAAGTTGATCAATATATACTTCTTATTTTGATGCACCATTGAGGAATGCATTTTTTACATCCATTTGATATATAGGCCAATGCTTCTAAGAAACTAAAGCAATAACAATATGGATTGTAGTCATTTTTTCCACAAGAGAAAATGTCTCCTCATAATAAATCCCTTATTTTTGCTTATAGTCTTTAGCTACTAGGCAAGCCTTGTAGTGAACTAATAAATCATCTAATTTATACTTTGCCTTGTACACCCAAATTTTGCCAATGGTAGACTTGCTTTGGGGTAAATCAACTAACTCCCATGTGTGATTCCACTCAATGGAATACAACTCTTGTTCCATGGTAAGAGTCCATTTAGGATCACCAAGTGCTTCTTTGATATTAGAAGGTTTTGGTTGGTTGAGAACTTTGGCCATGAGTGCATAGTTAACTTGGTGTCTTAGGGTGGAAGGCCTTTTACCTGTATAAGTGAGCAAGTGATCATGGGATGCATCTAAGGTAGATTGAACCCACTTAGGTAAAGGATTTGATGATGTGGCATTATTTTTAGATGGATAAGAAGTAGGAGGGAAAAGAGGACATGGATAATCAATGGGGAGTTCCTCAGGTTGAGGAAGGCTTTGACTTGTGATGGAAGAGGAAGGATCTGGTGAAGGAGTGGATGCCAAAGGAGCAATTGTTTCCATGTTTGGTTGAAATGAAGGGGCCATAGGAGGTGGATTTTATGGGGGATACTCATTGAAAGTAACATCTCTAGAGAGAAAAATCCTCTTGGAAATAGGGTCATATAGCTTATAGGCTTTGGCACTATCACTATAGCCAACAAAGATGCATTTTTGGCTCTTATCATCAAGTTTCTTTTCTTTTTGATGAGGTATGTGAGCATAAGCATCACATCCAAAGACTCTAAAATGGCCCACATAGGGCATATTTCCACTTCATGCTTCTTCTAGTGTTATACGATGCAAAGCCTTGGTATAGGACCTATTGGTCAAGTATGCAATAGTAAGGACAACTTCCCCCTAAAATATGTTTGGTAACTTAGTAGCAAGTAGCATAGATTTGGCCCTGTTTGTGATTGTCTGATTCATCCTCTCAGCTACTCCATTTTTTTGAGGTGTATAAGGAGTTGTGAACTACCTCCTTATGCCATGATGCTTACAAAATCTAAAAAACTCTTTGGAGATGTATTCTCCATCATTATCTAACCTCATTATGTTGATTTGATAGCCACTTTCTCTTTCTACAAGTGCCATGAAGTCTTTGAATGTATCAAGGGCTTTCCATTTATACTGAATTAGGTAGATCCATATCTTCCTACTATAATCATCAATGAATGTGATGTAGTATTTGGCCCTAGTATGTGATTGAATAGACATTGGCCCACAAATGTTTGAATGAACCAATTGTAATGGTTTGTTGGCTCTCCAAGCCTTTCTTGACTCAAAAGGCTATCTATGGTGTTTGGAAATAACACATGGCTCACAAAAGCATTTAGACTCCCTAAGGTGAGGAAGTCCTTTTACCAAACCCTTTCTGGCCATCATTTTAAGATTATGAAAGTTTAAGTGACCCATTAATTCATTTCACATATACTCTAAAAAGAAAGTAATTGTTGTATGCAAAGAGTGTTGGGTTACAAATTGGGTAAGAAGGTAGTAGAAACCATCCTTCTTGAATCCCATGGATTTTACATTACCATATGGTTCAAGAATGTAATATTTGTCTTTGTCAAAAAAGATAGTGTAACCCTTATATGTAAGTTGGCTAATGGAAAGTAGACTCCTCTTAAGACTAGGTACATATAATACATCAGTTGTAGGAACATTATTCCCATTGTGTAAGGCAAGTGGTGCATCTCCTACACCTTCAATGGGAAGGGCACATTCATCACCAAAAGTAATGAATTGGTTTTGGGTAGGTTTTACCTTTGTCAACCAATCTTACCTTCCTATCATATGCTTAGCTACCCCTAAATCTATGTACCAACAATCATTATCCTCAACATGAATTTGATCTATTGCATACAATGTGTTAATATTATGGTCTTGTTGGCCCCTTTGATTCCTTTACCTATTTCTTTGGTAGCAATCAATTGTTGAATACCCCCACTTTCCACAATAATCACACCCTTGTTGGTTGGGTTGATTTTGTTGTTGAGACCTATAATTTTGAGACCTTCTATTAGGTTGACCCCTTTGAGGAGGTCTTGCTTGCCATATTTGTTGTTGTTGTTTTGGCTATTATTGATATTGTTATTTATGTTGTTGACGTGGTTGTTACTCCTGTCTTGGCTAAGATATTTGTCTACCTCTTTGATTCTGTTGCTATGGACCCTTGTTGGGTTTGTCTTGAAAAGATGCTTTGGTGGCAAAGGATGCTACTATAGAATCAACCTCTTCATCCTTGATGAGGGCTTGCTCATGTTGCTTGAGAAGAACTTCAATCTCCTCAAATGGTGCACTCAATGTTTTACTAGTTAGATTTAACATGGTAGCATATGCATGAAATTTAGAAGGGAGGCCTCTCAACATGATTGAAACTAACTCACTATCAAGTTGAGTTGAACCAACAGCTAAAAAATTATTTCTAATAGACTTCACTTCCATGAGATAATTGGTAAGTGAGCCTTTCATACAAAGATTATGCAACTTATGTTTCAAATATAAGATTTTATCAGAACTAGGCCTATCAAACAATCTCTTGAGTGCATCCCAAGATTCTTTTGGGGTAGTGGTAGCCCTTACTGTTTCTCTACATGAAAGCCCAATAGATAATTTGATTAAGCTTAGTGCTATATTAGAATTCTTTTCAAAGAGTGCTTTTGTTGCATCATCTATAGGTGGAGTTAATGGTGGTTCACCTTCATTTATAACTCTCACATAGTCCCACATACTATTCATCATTAGTATAGACTCCATCTCAAATTTCTAGTTTGCAAATGAATCTACTCCATCTAGTTTTTGTGTGAGGCCACTTAGTAGATTTGTGGATGTCATGATTAGAACAAGGAGGGAACTCAACCAAGGTGGTGACTAGGAACACTAGTGCCAAGTATGAGGCCCTCAAAAGAGTCTAGGGTACACCACTTAATATCCATAATGTATGGAGGGTTCACCTAGCTCTTCCACTCTGAATCAATAATTGTTTCCAACAATGGGAGGAAGCTTGAGCATAAGTGACCTATTCCAGCCTAGGAGAGTGAGAAGTGGAAAAGAAAGAAGTGGGAGGGTGAAATTTTGCTTATTACAAAGATGTGCTTGCTTACTTGCTTGAGAAAATATTATGCCAAACAAGTGCTTAGGTGCAATTTGAGTTACACTTGGTTACAAAATGAAATAGCAAGCTAAGAATGTAAGCAAAGTAAGGAGATGCAAGCACTAAACACAATGTGGCAAAGATAAATGCCACACAAAAAAACTCCACAAGCAAGGGACAAGGGGAATTAAATCACCCCTTGTGATGATGATGATTGTATTGTAAAAGTGGCCAAAAAATAGGCCCAAGTAGTGCCTCCAAGATTACAATATCAATGCCTTCAAGAGAATAATGCCTTCTTCAAAGCCAAATACATTGTATAATTTTGGCTTAAAAATAACATATCAAATGGTCATAAAACTCAAAAATGACCTCACCATTGCGTCCCTCTCAAAAATATTTTCAACAAGTATACACAAGGCTATACTCATAAAAGTATAGGTGCTCAAAATATAATATCCCTCTAAATTTGTGTAGCTCCGAAACTTCCCAAGTAGTCACCTATCCGAGTTCTACTCTAATAAAATAGAATTTTAATAAAATCCACTACCAATATGTTAGCCATATTAAAAATAAGAATTTTCAATTAAAAATAAAAATATTTTGGTAGAATATTGTTCGAGGACCACCCTTTTACATAAATGCTTACACTCTTCAAAATAAAATAAAATATAAATAATACACCTTTTGAAAAGATGCATTTTTTTCATTTATTTATTTATTTTCCTCTCTTTTTTTAAATGTTCCCTCGTTCAAAGACTTCTTCCTTTTTAAAATATTTCAAGCCTATAAAAAAAATTAACATCCCTATGTACTTTTCAAAATCATTTGAAAAAAAATCGGGCCACCATTGCAACGAAGAGCTCTGTTTTTGACTGGTGCAAGCACGTGGAAAAAACTATGAAAATTGATCCAAAGGGGATGTTGCAGAGGGGGCGACCATGTTTCAGCCGTGATCAGGCAGATTCACTTGATCTAAACTCCACGTCCCAACCATATCTCCAAATGTTCATAGCATCGCAACCACTTTGTTTCTCCCATAGAATCTCAACCTGCCGTAGTGTCTTCAGAAAATGGCAGGCATGAATGAAACCCCAATCTGGCATTAAAGCTCCAACTTCTCACCAAAGAAGGAAGAAGGTTTGCGACGTTGAAGAAGGTGGCTCATGAGAAATCCACTCGGTAAAAGGAGGAAGAGTGGGGAAGCGATGATAATTTTCTGAGGATGTCTGGTTGTGGTTCCCACCATGGTTCCGCAGTAGTGTATTCTCAAATATTTTGAGGTGCTAGGGTTACAACATGTAGGGTTCAAATGCCATTTACAACTGAGATTGGCCGCAGCAGACCGCCGCTCCTCTGAGGATTCGAACCCATGACTGTCGATCTTAAGCAAACCCTGGCATCGTCTATTGCAGAGCCAAAAATTTAATGACCGTTCTAAAATGCAGCTTCTCAAAACATTTTGTAACTAAAAATCTGGTTGAGCGGGGCATTATTTTTTGAGCACCTATACTTTTATGAGTATAGCCTTGTGTAAATATAATGTTCTAAAAGTAGACTGTAGAAGTATCAGGGGCAGCTCTGCAAGAGGAACAATGTACTATTTTTTTTTATATATCTATTTTTTAATTTTTGCTCTGGGGTCGCACTATTTTCGATCATCGACTGCAGTTTGGCACGTGGGGAGGTCTTCAAAGAACCTAGAACTGCTCGAATCTATTGCTTCAATGAAAAATAATTTTTTTTTGAAGAGGTTCTAAGACCCTTTATATATAGTCAATAGAGTTGATATAACTATGCCAGCTCCGATCAACCCCTTTGAAAAAAATGCAGACAATCACGTTAAAAAAAAATAGCAGCATGGTTTTTTGAACATAGGACTCGCAATGTAGTAGCTACACACCACGTCACATATGGCCGCAAAAACACTATTCTCCTTTGCAGCAACTATAGATCATGGAAACAAAGAAAAGGAAAAAAAGAAAAGGAACGAGCTCTTCAGTGGGGTAAGTGGCAAAATTTGATGTCGTAGAATTGGCGACAGAACTTCTCTTGAACAGTCTGGCAAAGATTAATCCAGCAAAATAGTTGGTCTATCTGTAGCCTCCCCGCCTAGAGGTCGATGGCGTAATATGGGGTAGAACTTCAAGAAATGAATGCAAACAGTTAGAAATTGCAGCGTAGTTATAATGAACTGTCAAAATTTATGCTGGTGCTAGACAAGGCTGGGAAGACTATTTCGAGAGGGGAGTTGACTGCAATGGGAGGGTATTTCGAGAGGGGAGTTGACTGCAGTGGGAGGGTGCGTAGGGATGGGAGGGTGCGTAGGGATGGGTGCATGGTATTTTAAAAAGCAACTTTTCTAAAATATACACAACAAAGTAGAGCAAACAAAGTAGAGAAAACAAGAGATCAGTTAAAACTGATGATCCTTTATCTAAACCAGACTGGCATGAGGGAAGAGGATACGCTCTGTGAACCATTATAATGGTTCTCATACTAAATAAAGAACCAAAACTTTTAATTTGCTATTGGATTTGAGAAGTATAAATAATCAAGAGGTAGGTGACACATGTCACCAAGCTAAACCTGAAAATGACACAACCTATGGACAAATGTTAGGGGCTAAGCAAAAAATATTAAAACATAAAGTACACATTATAATTTTAACATTCTCCCTAATGTGTGCTTTCTTAGAGGTAAGTTAATATTAGATACGTAAGAAAAAAATATTATAATATAAAGTACACATTATAATTCTAACAAAGAAAAATCAATCCCAACAATGGCAACAAAAAAGGATGGTCGAAATAAAGAAGGTTCGACATAGAAATTGGTTAGAGAAGTAGGAGACTCTGGTATGGAGAAAACACCCTCATTCAATATGGAGGAGAAAAGCTTGGAGGAAGAAAAAATTATAGAACCCCAACAAGTAAGTAACCCCATTGATATTCTTCTTATTGCTTCAACTCATTTAGTTATTCACAATAAGTTTGGATGCCTCTAAATCATCTTAGAGAACTTATATCAAAGTACTTTAGTTTTTTAATCATCAACAATAGCAAAACACCCTTGAAGTTGAAATCCAAATAAAAATGTTTTCCTCTTACACTGGAGGAGAAAATTGAGATCCAAGATAGATCAACTAGGGCTCAAGAACCTAGAAAGAAATAGGGGAGTCCTAATCGAATCACCAAGAGCTCTAGAAAAATCTAGGTGGATGTTGGGCATGAGGTAAAATAGGGAAGAGCTTCTCAGTAAAAAAATAGGGAAAGATAAACTACAAAAAAGGTTGTGAATGAAACATAGATGACCCTCAAATTGAGAGCTCATTATAGATCACCTAGGGCTCAAGAATCTAGGAAGTATCAGGGAAGCCCTAATTGAGTCACTAGGAGCTCCAAAAATTCCAAGGCATATGTTGCGCATAAGGCAAAACAGGGAATACTTTCTAAGTTAGCAATTAGAGAAAGGAAAACTACAAAAGAGATTATGAATGGAACATATATGACCCTCAAATTAGGTAGGAAGAAACACCCAAATAAGATTTAAAAATAAGAATTATAGCATAAAATTTTAAGGGCCTCAATTCCCCTTACAAATGTTAGTGGTGTCATCATTAAGGACCTGGAGCCTCAAATCTTGTTGTGACAAGAAACAAAGTTGGACAATCAAAACCTGGAAAGAATTAGAAAAAGTATTTGTAAAAAAGTCAATTGTATTGCTGGTTCAATGAAGGGTGTCATAGGAGAGCTTTTGTGTATGTGGTATGATACTCCCCCAATAGTAGGAGGAAAATCATCGTGATGAGCTCCAAAGAGGTGATAAATATAGTGAAGAAGATGGCTAGAGGTGATGTGTCTTCTTCATTAGCATAGACTCCTGGTTGTTTGTTCTCTTGTTATGATCTTTGGTTTGATGTTCTAGCTTGCTTATAGTCATTGTTTAAGTTGTATCCTTTGAAGGGTTGCATGTTTTATTTTATAAATAAATTTGAGTATATCTCTTCGTGTTGGTCCTAGTTTCTAGTCTCTTAATATATATTTTGTATGTAAAATGGTTCGGGCCCTTTTAAATGCCTCTTTACAAGCTAATAAAAAATAAATTTAATATAGAAAATCATTTGAGTTGGCAAAATATTCAACAAATGTAATATATTATTATGGATATGAGTTGCATCTATATATTACTAACCAAAGGGAATATTAGAATGTATGGTTTCTAAAAAAAAATATTGTGTGTTCTTTACTACTATGATTGATATTTAACCAATCATTTTATTACCTCCTACAAACTATACTAGTTAAAAAAATAACTTTATAATGAATATTTAACTAGTATTATGCTTAAAGATCCAATAATATTAGTTTAAGACCTACTATTAGTAGAGAAAAATTAACAACAATGTCATTTGGAAGATAAAGAATATTGTTTTAACATGAGCTTAAATTAAAGAGAGACTTATTTCTTTAATGATGGATATGCTAATGTATTTACAAATAAGCTATATCTATGCCCTTGTTATTTATAATGAAACAATATATGTGGAATAATTATATATACAAGCAATCAAATAACATTACCTAAATAGTTATATTCCTTAACTTTAAAAGAGGATACCAAAGGTTATAAAAAGGAGATGTAAAGAAAAAATCTTTATGGATAATGTTATATGATCAAATATTTATTTATATGAGTTACTACACCTATATTAAAGTACAATCATACTAATTTTGAAAATATAAATATTATTAGTAATAAATCCAAAATAGTGGATAAAACTATTGTATAAATTTTTGCAAATAGTAATCAAGTCGTAAAGAGAAAATTATTTCTTTAATGATGGATAGGCTAATGGTTTTGAACACAAGCTATATCTACCTCCTTTGTCATTTATAATGAGACTATATATGTGAAATAATTATACATACAAGAAATCAAATAATAGTATTAACTCAACTAGTTATATTACCCACTCTTGAGGAGCCCATGTTCAAAAAGTTTTAATATTGAGATGTAAATAAAATCCTATAACATTATATGTTCACATTTTTACTTATATTATTTCACTTAGGGATATGAGTTACTATGATTGTATAAGATTAGTATAATCTTACTAATATTGTATGTCCAAATAAAATATAGTTATATGAAATGTATGGCCATGTAAAATAATCATATGTTCAAATAAAAGTCATGTGATGCAAATAGGAGAAACAAAGTGTAAAAGAACATATTGTTCTTACCCATTTGCATACAGGTCCTCGTAGTCAATCCCATTTTTTTTGTGAGCTTTACATGTATGTAGGGCAAAATACCAAGTTGTGATTTTACATGCTCTTTTATTTTTCTTTATTTCAATATAAATGTATTATTTATTTAGGTCTTTCTTTTTTTTTTAAATAGATTGAAAAGTCGAGGGCATATCTAGGCCACCCTTCTTGTGAATTGAACTTAGGTTTTTATTTATGAAAGTTCAATGCCTTTTGCATTTGTGGTGTTCCTATCGAGACATTTAGGTCTTCTTTCTTCAACTAAATATTAATGCCCCATAATTTCTAACATATCCTTTGTCATTTCATGTTGTATCATTTCATATTGTAATATTTATCTAACCTTCAAATGTTAGGGTCATGCACCTATCATGCTCATGTGTTTTTTAAAATTAGATTATATCTTTTTCTTCTACATTGGGCCCTAGCCCAAGTCCTCTCCAAGGGGTTCCTCTATAGTTATAATATACTAATTGAACTACTCATAAGAGACCATTTTTATATTTACTTTGGAACCTTTGACTAGAGATGCACACCATTCTCTTTTATCCTATGTTGCTTTATTTTTATTTCTCCTTGTTTACACTTTCTCTATCCCCTTTTTTATTCTTGTTTGGACATGTGATATAATCTTTTCAATATCTTAACCATATCCATTTTCCTTCATTTTTTGTTATGATTATTCTCCTAATTCTATTATTCTCTCTTTTACTTGCACCAAGGTTAAGTCTTCATCTATGAAAATGTGTGAACATTTCAATAATTATATTAGTCTTTATTTTGTTCTTATTTTTTAAAATCCCTCTTGTAAAACTAATAATGTTTTTAACTTCTATGTAGTCCCTTTTCCATCTAATAATTATATTATTTAATTTATCATGTATTTCCTTAATATCTCTTTCATATATTTCAGTCTATTTTCTCTCTTGTTTCCTCGCTACTGATGTTTCTATGTATACATTAACCTCATCTAACATTTTTATATATATGATTGTTGTATCATACATATTAATAATAATAAAGGATAAAAGCAATTCCTAATAAATACAAAATTGCTACTAATAATAAAAAAAATTTTGGGGTTGGTTTTTTGGGGTGTTGTTTTTAAAAATGTGGGGGACTTTCCAACCTCTCTTTATAAAAAGGATTAAGACAATTCGTAATAAATCTTAAATAATAGATAAAGTTACTTCTACATGAAATATTTTTGTAAATAGCAATAAGTGTAATATTCTAGACTCCAAATTATTCCAAAACACAAGCGTGTGTAAGAAAGCTACATCTAGGGCAATAGTCCTTCACGACATACCAACTGAAGGAGAAAATATTTTTGTTCTGGACACTTCTCTTGTCGCCCATTCCTTCGCTATGGAAAGGAATTGCAACTTGTTGAAAAATGTGTGTTGATAAATCCAATTTCATTTGGACCAACGTCTTCAACACTACTCGGGCCAAGACCAAAAAATGGCCACCTAAGAAACTCACCAGATTATTACCTTGTCCAAGTAAACTTTGTGATGTTTACGTGTTTACAAAGCAAGGATCACATATTTTTGACCAATAAATATTTTCTACTTTAAGTATTGATATCGTAACTTTAGATCAATATTATCTACTTTTAGGATTTCTCTCGTAACTTCAGATCCACCCATAGGTTTATCAACCCATTTCATATCTTCAAGAGGGAATTATCAAATCCTTGCGATTGGATAATTTCTCATTTTCCTAAGAAGAAAAAATAGCTTGGGAATAAATCACATGCCCCTTGGTGAGGAGCACCTTCACAAAAGCCTTCCTAACCAACAAAGCACAAAATGTGTTATTTTCAACCAAACTGGTGCATAGTCTTGATGTCTTTCCACTCAAGGAAAAAAAAAGGCATTTCCTCATAAACAGGCTCAAACTAATGACAAAGTACTCTAAGTGCATTACTAGAGGAACATAAAACCAAAGAATCATAGCCTCGAATGAGTTTCAAAAAGAAAACCCATGAAGGTAGATGTCTTCTGCTAAGAAATGCAGTAAGATACTATGTTTTCCATGAACAAAATATTCACTACATATTATGTTTCTAGTTTTTTTTTAAAGAGTTAAAATTAAAATTGTTAAATTGTGAATTCTTAAAAAGAATTTAGAAATGTTAACTATCCATTTATATCTACTATAGCTTTCTTATATAACATTTTTCTACATTAAAAAAATAATAATAAATTCATCCTTTCTTGCCAATGTGGTAATAAATTTGTTAGACCATTATAATAAACTTTTCAAGTAGTATATCTATGTGTTTGCACTATATCAACCAATCATTGTGAATGGAGATAATGAATGTAACCCATTTAAATCTCAATGCACTTGGGCTACTAATGATATAATATATTTGAAAGTAGATAAATAGTAAATTGATTATCATAACATAAAGTGATTGAATATTTATTGAGAAATATCAATTTAATTAATAACCATCAATATTCATCAGTGAATTAAGAACTAATTAGCAATATGATATATGTATTATAAAAAATACTTTAAAACACAAATTCAACCAAGAGAAAATAAAAAATGAATTGTGGAATTAAGCTTATTGATATCAAGACTCATATATATTATAGTACCACTATAATACAATAGGATCTCTTGTAAAGTAGTGAATATAAATCTAAAAATATAATTAATGTATTGCATAACCTTTTTAGAAATATTTTAGTCACTCTCACTAAGTGGTTACATGTATATAAATAAATCACTAATAGTAAATACTATTAACGAGTAGTACCATAAAATAATTAAGTGTAGTAATTACTATGGATGTAAGTTACCTTATAATATTTCATTTATAATTATTGTATAAGATCTAAAGCATACTAAAGCTATAATAAATATCCCTATAAAATAATTAACAATCCAAATGCCCAATAAATAATGAAACAATGGCTAAATTTAGTATCTCAAAAGAGCCTAAACTTATAGTTTTATATGCTAAATAATGGAAGTCAAACTTTTAGTAATGAGTTGGTTTTTCAAGACATACAAAATTAATGAAAATACAACCATCATGATGTTTAATGTAAACATACTACTCCAAATTGTATCATAAAAATAAAACTAATAAAAAAGGATGAATACTCTCAGAACATGCATGGGGTTATTACTTCATTCCATATAAGGACTTCATAATTATTGTAAAGTAATGATATATGTCCATCTTAAACAAATATTTAAAACTAATACCTTTATATCTCCTCCTAAATTTCCTTATGGATAAAATGCATCCTTTATATCCATTTTATTTACATTTCATTATAATAAGGTAGTAATACAAATAGTCATAAGAATAGAGTACATGTGATCCATAAGGATGAAAACCTCTCAATGTTCAAATCACTTAGTTTTTAGAAAAACTACTAACACCAAGCAATGTTGTATGCTACTAAATTTTGAACACCAAACTTGGTCTTGCGTACTCATGATATAAACAACTTGCATAACATCCTCCCATTTAGGATTGTTTATAAATTCTATAGTAATAACTATGATAAATTATAAAATGCAGGGTTGATAGATATTTGATAAATATATAAAATATAAATAAAATTTAGATAAATTAATACTTACAAATATTATTATGTTTAATTTGCAATCATCATATATCTCTATATACTATGACAAAAAGGATTAAGTATCATTTTGTTATGATAAATACACCTATATCCATCTCTTTTCTTTGCAAAATTCATGAGTGTGAATAATTTATGGATGCCATTACTCAAAAATATCAAAAAATAATAACATAAGTAACACATATGATTTTGAATCATACCCAATTACATGGATAAGATTCTTCTCATATAAGATTAAATGCATAGCTTTATTTCTAATTAAATAAGATAATATACTTATAATGTCATTCCAATATTGTTATATCATTAAATTTCAAAACAAAGGTGTATGACATGCACATTTATTGATATGAATAGAACATGATCTCCTACATAAAGGAGATAAAAGTAAAAGAATCAAATATTTTTTAGATCCATTGGAAAAATATTTCTAGCATCAATATTTCCCTTAATATTTCCCCTACTTTTATAGCTCTTTCAAACCTTCTCAAAGATCAGGTTATACCTAATTCTTAAGCCAATGATTCTATTATCTGGAAGTTGAACATGAATGGTTTATTCTCTGTTAAGTTCACTTACTTTATCCAAGAAAACTCTCCTCTTTGGCTCTCGATAAAATTTATTTGGCTTAAAAAAATCATTCCTAAAGTGGGGTTTTTTGCATGGCTTACATCCAAAAATAATATCCTCACCATCAAAAATATTATTCATAGAGGGATTATTATGCCTAATCATCTTTTCATTGAATGCCCCTTCTTTCTTTCTGTATTGAATGACCTTTTTAATTTTGTTAACTTGGCTTGGGTTTTCCCCTGTCCATCAACCACTTGATTGAAAAATGGCCTCAACCCTTTGTTAACCCTCAGGTCAAGTTCTGTTGGTCCTCTTGCTTCCATTATTTCACTTGGTAGATTTGGTTGGAACATAATAATAATATTTTCTTGGGTGTTAGCAAATATTTTAATTCGTTCTCCTTCATGTCATTTCCTTTGTTTCAAAAATATCCAAAAAGTTACCATATCAAAGACCCCTAAGTCAGATCTTGAGTCTCATTTGTTCAAACTCTTTAATATTGCTAGCCAACCATTCAATACTCAACACCAAGGAATTGAAAGTTCATGTATCAAAGGGTTCTGCCTCTTCCTGGTTGGATCAAATTCAATTTTTATGGGGTAGCAAAAAACAATAATGGAAGAGCAGGTGGAGGTGACATCTTCAAAAATGATAAAGGGGAAATTTTATTGGCCTACATCGACCAGTTTAGGAATCAGAAAAACAATATGGTAGAAGTCAAAGCTCTCTATCAGGATATTTTTTTGTTAGAAAATATGAAACTTAAATGTATTTTCATTGAAGATGACTCTCTCCTTGTGATTAATTGGATTAAATGGAAGCATAAACCTCCTTGGAATATATCTAATATAATAAACGAATGTATCTAATTAGTGTTGAAATACCTATCAATTGTCATCCAGCATAGGAGGCCAATAAGGTAGTGGACATGCTCACCAACATTGGAGTTGATTTCATTTCTCTTCAAATTTGGAGGAATAATTTTCCACCAAGCATTAAATTTTTGACATCAACAAGGAAATAATCAGTCTCTTGTAGTCTGGGATTCATCTTCATGTAGAACTTCAAAGATTCAATGGTCCTTTTACATTGGCTATGACATCCTTTACCTTTAAAGCAGATCTGGTTTGGGTGTGGTGAGTCACCCTTTTTCTAAACTCTGATTCATTCTTATGAGTGCATCACCATCAAGTTTATCATGAGAGGAAATCAAAGAATAATCTCTTGTCCAATTTGTACAAGATTTCCCATATTTTTCTAGTAAAGAGCTATCTTATTTATGCTTTTGTACCTTTTCCTTTTTTGAAATTTATAATTATGATTATCTTTGATATTTGGAATACTAATAACAAGGAGGAAATGAGTTTCATGAGTGATCACATGTCACCATCAATGCTTCAAAATCCTTATATGAGTAGTTATAGGTTTGGTTTGTACCAAAGCCTCCATGCCTAGTCTAGAATACTCTCCCCTATGAGCATTTCTTAGTATCAAATGGACATTGTTGAACCTAGCACTCTATCCCTTGATCTTGATGTCGAAACCAATATCAAAATACATGGTTTCATCAATTTATTGAGAAAATTCAGTGGGTATGATAAAGAAAGTTCTAATAATTTTGTTCAATCCTAGAACAATGGTCAGGTTGTGGTCAAAGGATTGAATTTCAATATTTTAGTTTGTCTCCTTACTGATATGACCAAACTCCCCAATGATGAATACCTCATCAGAAGGGATAAGCATTCTATATCTTAAGAACATAAGTTTTTTCCCGATCATGGAAGAAAATTAGGACGTGGAAATGGAGATATTGTTAGAAAAGTTCTTTCAGAATTGTGGTGTAGAATTCTCATTCCTATCATGCAATTTTTCATAGTGGATGCTATTGACAAGTTGCTCAGGAGTTTTCATCTCACTTTTTTGAACCATCTTCGAGATGTGAAAGAGATCAATATCCCTAACTACTTTGTTAGATCCATGATGCTCAATGTTGAAGCCATTCAAATGAACAACAGTATCAAGATGAAACACAAAGGTTTACATTTAATTATCTTCAAACATATGCTTCAAAAACATTCTCTCAAGACTTCATTTTTTAATTATAAAAGTACTGAGAAGGGTTCTACTTTCATCAATTTATGTTTTGAGGACAGTGATGTCAAAGAATATTTTTACCTTGGGTCAACTAAAAGGAGAGTTTCTATATCCAACTCTAATCCTAGGCATCACTCATTGCGAGTCTATGTTCCTAAAAGATCCTCACCTAGGAAAGCTAATCCTGAGGGCTTTGAAACCAAAGGGACTGTAAACTTTGAAGACTCAATTATCAAAGTGAATCCTAGAATATCTCCTGAGAGTGTTTAGATTGAGGTTCATCTTGATGATATGTAGAGCAATCCTAAGGATAGAGATTGAAGTCATGATTTTAGAAAATTCAATATAGCAAAATCTAGTCAATATCCTTATGAAATATTGAATGATATTCTTAAGCATCCTCTATCAAATTTTTTCTAAGCCATCACCATACTTCATCATGGCATTTGTGTCTCCAAATCCATCAATGCGGGTGAGGACGTAAAGGACTCCAAGTAGGCTTACAATCCTAATGCTTAATTGGAAGTTTGATTTTATTTCCTTTGCTCCATTTTTTGCTTTTTTTGGTCAGTTTTTATTTCCTATGGATGTGTTGTAGTTGGATTTCTGGTGAATTCTTGCTTCTCTTTATCTTGGCTATAGTTTGGGATTCTGTTGAATTATTGTTTCTCCTTTGTCTTGGTTGGTTTTCTTCCTTATTATAAAAGGGTTGGGCCCTTTCAAAACCCACCAATCAATATATATATATTAGATAATTTCATAAAATTTAGTAACTCTTTAATATCCATTGATCATATAGATACTCAAGCATGTAATAATTTATCAATATATTATAAGAACAAAAAATAAGGATGTAGTTTCCACTATCCAATCCCACCAATTATAAGAATGATTGTAATTAAAAACACATTCAATTTTATTACTAGTTTAAAAAAATGCTCCAAAAATACTAGAAATATTAAAAACTAAAATTTAGCTTGTTTAATAATTTTAAAATATTCAATTAGAGCTTAATACCAATGAAGAGGATTATTTAATTGTAATAAAATCCATCATCATAGAATCTGTTTTTTTATAAAAATAAATGTGATATATGAAAAAATAATTTTACCAAACATAGAGATATACAATATGCATTAAACACACACACACACACACACACACACACACACACACACACACACACACACACACACACACACACATATATATATATATATATATATATATATATATATATATATATATATATATATATATATATATATATATATATATATATATCATAAGGTGAGAGTTTTGAAAGGGGCCCCACAAAATTTTAAATCCAGAGCAACCAACCACAAACTTAAATATTTTGCAATCATGCACAACCACAAGCCCAACGACTAATTAAAATAGGAACTGAAAGGATTAAAATTTAAATTTAAAATTGCTCAAACAACACAAATTCTAACTAACGAGAGAAATATCTAGGAAATCCTAGCTTCTTGCACATTAATCCATACCATGGATGGGGAAAAACACACCAAATAAGAATCCAAAACCAGTAACCAAAAAAACTTTCAAGATAGATTCAATACATAGAACCAGGAAAACTAATGCATCTTACCTAGGGTACTAAGACTGGTACCTAAGATAGAGGAACAATGATTGAAATATAGAGCCTTTGATTCTATAAGAAGATTAAAATTCAAGAGTGTATATCATTAAATTAGGATTTGAAATGGGGATGAATGAAATATCATATTCGATTGTGTTTTATGCCATTTGAGTTATCAAAAACTCTAGCACATTCATAAGGTTGATGAATGAGGTCCTAAAGCTAGCTTTGGATAAGTTTATGATCATGTGCCTTGATGATATTTGGTTGTTTAGCAACACAAGGGATGAGCATATTGTGCACCTATAGTAGGTGTTTGTGCATCTAAGGAAATTGTATGCATAAAACTAAATAAGTGTAGCTTATTTGAAGGATTTCATATACGTAGGATTCATTATATCTCAAGATAGATTATGCATGCATCCATAGAAGATCAACACAATAGTTGAGTGACTAGAACCATGGAGTGAAACTGAGACCACAACTTTCTATGGGTTGATAAGCTTCTATCAAAAGTTCATCAGGGACTTTAGTGGAATTTGTACATAATTAATGCATTGTATGCACAAAGGAGGGTTAAAATGGATGGTTGCAACTTCCAAGAATTTCACATTTTGAAGAAAAATGTGATAGAGAAGTCGTTGTTAGCACTTCTAGACTTTGGAAATGTGTTCTCAGTTTATTGTGATGCCAATGGAAATGCTATCACTATCGTATTGAGCCAAGAGGGTAGGACGATTACTTACTTAGAAAAAGTTGAATGAGGCCAGACAGAGGTATTTTATCAATGATCAAGAATAATACACCATAGTGCAAGCTTTACGCAAGTGGAGGTATTACTTTTTGTCAAAGGATTTAATGATGTACATGGATCACCAGGTGCTAAAATTCATCAATAGTCAGGTAAATTTGAACCAAAGGCACATTATATGGGTGGAATATTTGTAGTGTTACACTTTTGTGTTGAAATATCATGTAGGAAGAAACCACCAAAGGCACATGATATGGGTGGAATATTTGTTGTGTTAAACTTTTTTAGAAGAACAAGCCACCAAATCTTAGGATCATGAAAGAAAGTTCAAGACCATCATTTGTTGAAGAAGGAGCTATTCAATATAGTCTACAAAAATCTACAAGATCCTACTTGAAGCAATAAATTAGTGATCTTAAACACCAAGATCTACATCCTCTATAGAATAGGCAAAAGGAACTACAATTTTTTTAAAAAATATACGCAACTACTGGTGCTAACTAACTCATTAATTATACTACTTATTAGATTCATTAGAGCACCTTATTTGGATTAAATTTGCATGAAAAAAAATAGATTACAATCTTCAAAGTGCAAAAAGAAAAAGGTTGTTTTTAAGGTTTATTTGCACATTAATTAGGAGTTGATTAGATTTCAGAATTATATCTATCAACTACTTATCATCTACTTTGGAAAAAGAAAATAATACTAAGCCCTACTATATTAGTTGTAGTTAAATATTGAAGATTTATTTTAGGTTATTATTGATTAGCTGAAGTAAATAGACTAAGAGCATTATATTGAGAGTTGATTGGAGTGATAAGGTGAAATTGTTAGTGCATTAAAAATAAATTCTATTAGATTTATTTTAACTGTTATACTACTCTAAAAAGAAATTAATTTTGTGTTTTTTAAGAGCACAATATATGATTTGTATCATGTTTCTAAAGACAATATTGAAGCATAGAAATTTGTAACTCGTAGTTGCCAAAATAAGCCACCCAAAATCTTAGAATACTCAAAAACTTGGAGAACACAACTAACCAAAAAAAAAATAGAAGCTTCAAATATTGAGACTTGGTGAGTCTCAAATTCAAAGCATTACAAGATTATATGCAAGAAAAGAAAGTGCAAAAAATTGCATAACTTAAGGAGCTTCTATCTATTGTTATCTAAGCTTGGATTCATTATCAAAGTATCCAAGCAAAAATAGGAAGGCGTCTACTCATAAAATACAACCTCAAAACCCTTGTATTACAAGAGAAAATTCTACCATAAAACCAAAATTTCAGATCTAAAATAAAAGTGCAAAAGAAGGTTCATCAAAGGAGGTTTATGTACAATTTATGGTACATTATATTGCACTAATATAATCCATTTTTTACAGCTCAAGATCATATTTCAATGTAACCTAAAAAGGAATAATAACTTTAGGGAAATTCATCCAAGAAAGATTGAACGTCAACACTCTTCCTCCCAAGATAAAGAAGCCACTCAAAGGGCTCATATTGGATGGACAAACCTAGAAAAACAAAGCCCACAAGAGGCTATCATCAAACTACATTTACATAGATAAAAATAGTGCACATCTACCAATGGACAACATCCACATATACCAATATGGGACGAACAACATCTACACTACAAAGAGAAGGTGACTACTTCTACCAATGTGATATGGACAACATAATAAGAGGCTATATACACTACAAAGAAGCACAAGAATTAGCACATTGGAGGCATAGAAGATAAAGATCACAGGAGATACCTTCAAAATTTTAAACTTGGTGTAGATCGTCCACAAAAGGAAGCACCAGAGTTGTTATTTAAGCTCTATAGCATCACATGGAAAAGATAAGTTTGCTTGTTGCTCATGAAACATAGAAAAGAAAAGGAATGACATACAAATGGACTTAAGGAGTTATAATAATCTCCTTGTAAGGTATTACAGCAAATAAATTCATGTAGAGAGCTTGAATACCACATGCTATCAATATTCTAAGGTGCATATGTTATAGAAACTTCATCTCTCAATGCTCATCAACCTCATGCATACGTTATAGATGTGGTGACACTTATCCTCCACAAGCCCCACACAAGTGTGCATATGTTACAGAGTGACCTAGAGGTATTGAACAAGAAAGTGGTACGTTAATAAAAGAAGCACTCATACATAATGGGTGTGACACATGTCACAAAGCTCAAGATTATTTCTCCATAAAATGTGCCCGAAGTCCAAATTTCATAGCATAGTAAAACATAATCAAAGACAATCAAGCACAATATTGAAGGACGAAAAAAGGAGCGTTAAAAGCTCCTGGTATTGAAGGTCAAACCTTTCTATTTCTGCAGCGTCTACATTCCAACATTGAAGATGAGCATCTCCATTGATTCTAGCATCCAAGAGAACTATTATATTGTTGTTATATCCAACCGAGGGAAGCACCGAATAGTGAAGATATTAGCATTAAAAAAGTAAGGTTTAAATCCTACTTTATTATTGCTTTCAAATTGGAGATATAAGGGTTATAAGCTAAGGTTGAAATTTAGATTTTTGAAAGCAAAATCTATAAGTGATAAATTACAAAATTAAAATAATATTTGCATCTCAACATAAGAGAAATAAGGAATTCTACTCGGATTAAATCTTTTAATATTTTGCAAATATTATTAATTTTCTAATTTTACAAATTTGGGAGTGATAAGGGTTACAACATCAAACCAGGTCTTTAGAAATTATAAATTAAAACCTAAGGGTTATAACAAGAGGTTACTAAATATATTTTTTTTAAGGTTGGAAATTTATGATTTTCTTGTCTCAAAATATCTCTAATAGGGATAAAAAAAATCCAACACTAAAACCTCTTCCAAAATTGGAAAAGTGCTTAGTTCAATTAGGAGAAATAAGGTGTCAGAAAAGTTGATTTTTTATCTTTACAAAATTGTACAAAATGAACCATAAATTGAACTATATTTTACAAAAGCACTATATCATATTCTAAAATCATTATGGAGTCATAAGTATTATACAAAACTTGATCAAAGGTTGTCACGTTGGAAAGATATAATTTTATATACTTCAACTAGGATTCACATATCTTCAACTAGGATTCACATATCCTAATATAGAGAGCTATAAGAAAGACAACAATTCTATCTCATTTCTTCAAATTCAACCTCAAATGGGTAAAGGAATGCCATACAATGAATGTAGAACTTCCTCCAACAAGAAACAGCTCACAAAACATGAACACATGTGGTATA
Source organism: Wollemia nobilis (assembly GCA_028583015.1). NCBI lineage: Eukaryota > Viridiplantae > Streptophyta > Pinopsida > Araucariales > Araucariaceae > Wollemia > Wollemia nobilis. The sequence goes on along the minus strand of JAQPPZ010001886.1, from coordinate 1,634,628 downwards.
TTGACTCAGTCTTGTCATCGTATGATAAGAAATATACAATAGTTTGACCTTATATATTCATTAAATCACATTTAAAAATTCAAAGTAGAAGTTGTTGTTCGGCCTCTCTCCATCAGAACATATTTAAAGTAGCCTCTAGAAATGCCCAATTCCTCCTTGCTAGCGCCCAACAGATAGTCCAACTCTATATTATAACTATTGTCCTCCTCCCCATTCTGTGGCGTATCCTCTCTGATCACAGACTCTACTTCTGCATGCACGAGGTACAATTTCTATCATGAGATATACTACTTGTACTCGATTCATCTTCATATGAAGGGCTCAACATGATATCTTCTAGGAGGTTTCTCATTATGTCCCATACTAATTCTTCCCCGAATTTCTCATTCAGGCACTCCAGGGTCTGGACTTCCATTTCAGAAACGATTTCATAGAAAACATTGACGTTTCTGCAATCCGAGACGTGGCGAAGACGCTTTGCGGGGCTGTTCTCAGATTCCTGAGGGATGCACTCCTCCCGGGACTCGAAACTCTGGCGTTTTCGGCTCTCCTTCTCCATGGCCTTCAGGTTCTCTAAAATTCCAAACGGTTTGGATGAAAGAGAAAGGATGAATGAGAGTGTTATGTTCTTGAATTAAAAATCTGTTGGGAAAGTGCAGCTATATATAAGCCAATCGAAAATATTTGTGTAAAAGACGGATGAAATACAAGGTTACTAAATCAAATTATAAAAAAAAAAAATCCCCTTGAAAATATGAAATGGGCTGATATGCCAGAGGGTGGATCTGAAGTTGCAAGAGCGATCCCAACAAGATTGATTGCTGAATACTATGTGACCCTTGCTTTGGAAACTGGGCTACGTAAACATCACAAAGATAAGCAGTTCAATTTTGTCGGACACTAAGAAAGCAACAAGACAAAGATGAATATAAATTGGAAAATTCGTTCCATGTGTCCGTACAAATAGCTGAAAGGCATATGTTTTTTTTTGCATTTTTGTTGCAGCCCACAATGAGTTGGGTGAAGGTATAATTTTTTTTTTTTTTTTTAGTTGAAGATGTCGGTCCAAGCAAAATTGGATGTATCGACACACGTCTGTGCACGAAGTTTTCTCCTTCGGTTTGAACGTCATGAAGGGACTATTGCCCTCAATGTAGCTTGCTTACGTACACTTGTGTTTTAGAATTATCCGGACTATTCCCCTGATTACAATTAGGAAATAATTGATGTAGAAATATTTATTATGTATATTATATATTTTTCAATAGTTTTATCGGTTGTTTTGGATTTATTACGAATAGTCTTTATCCTTTAATTATTAGTAATTTTGGATTCATTAAGAATTGTTTTAATCCTTTATTATTAATAGTATAGGTGACATAACAATCATAGATATAAAATAATGGAGGAGGTTAAATATAGGCACAAGTGGTAAATAATTGATGTAGAAATATTTATTATGTATATTATATATTTTTCAATAGTTTTATCGGTTCTTTTGGATTTATTACGAATAGTTTTTATCTTTTAATTATTAGTAATTTTGAATTTATTAAGAATTGTTTTAATCCTTTATTATTATTATTAGTATAGGTGACAACAATCATAGATATAAAATAATGGAGAAGGTTAAATATAGACACAAGTGGTAAAAATATCAATACCAAAGGAAATAAGAGAGTTGGAAAAACAATATGAAATATGTGCAAGAGACATAAGAAAATACATGATAAATTAACTAATATAATTGTTAGAGGGACAAGGGACTATAGAGAATCTAAAGACACAATTAGCCTCACAATAAGTTTCTTCAAAATAAACTACAATAAAAACAACAAAGTGGCAATAATGAAAGAAATAAGAGAAGGAAGATATGGGTTTATCAAAGTTACCATGCTGAAAACGAAAGACAAGAACCAAATTGATATGCATGAGTGAGTGGTATCCATAAAAGGACAACATCTATATGTGGCACAATTTACCAAAGCAATGACATTTCCATGATGGTATGTATTGTATGACATACACTAGATGATAAATAACTTCCCTGATGGTAGTTTTCCTTAGATGGAAACTTCCCCTTGACATCAGTTTCCCTTAGATGAAAACATCACCTTGATTGCAATTTTTCTCAAAAATTAGCTTCCCCTTGACAACAATTTTTCCTTAGATGACAACTTCCCCTTGATGCTATTTTGTATTAGATGTGTTGGAAAAATAAAAGACTTGATATTATTCAATTGAAAGGACCTTGCTTAAATAGCAAGTGCTAATAATCTAATTCATTATATCATAACTAAATGAGTTAATCTCAGCCACAGAAATTATCCTAGTAACAACTTAGGATATAAAATATATTCTAACACCCCCCTTAAGTGGTACAAGGAGGTAGTGAAAAACAAAAAAACCAAACAAGTGGCATATCCACAGATATGAGTCCCGATAACAAGGCCTAATAAGGTACTCATGTACAATATATGCATAAAAAAATCTCTTAAAAAATGATAAAAAATACATGGGAGAAAACCACCTACTAGAATAGAAAGAAGAAGAAGAAAGACGTGCAAGCCCCCTAGGTCAACTTCCACCAATAAGCATGCAAAGGATCCATCAGATGTCTCAAAAAAGTAAAGAAGCTTAATCTCCAAACTTAATGAAATCACTCCCATACTAGTGCTTGTGATAAAGATCAAGGCTAAGAACCATGAAAAAATATCACTAAAGAAAAACGCTTGAAACCAAAGTGTCCCACAAAAGGAGAGTGAGAATATAGGATAGAGAAATAACCACAAGAATCACAAGGGTAGTCCAAAATGACTCCACAAGCATAAATATGTGGTTTTGACCTATATGAACACAATGGGCTGATAATAAGGCCCATTGTGTTAGCCACTAAATAAATTTATATATATATATATATATATATATATATATATATATATATATATATACTTTATTAAAGCCCATACAATTAAAAACAAAGTGGGCTCCTCAACTTTATTGGAATTTGTGGCAGCTGTGCTCACTGCTAGCTGGACATGCATGAGCCTTTACACTTGTGTGATCATCAAAATAATAAAATCCATGAATAGCCCTGACCAAAGAGGCTAGCGAATTAACTCCTAATTTATGGTTTATCCTCATCAAGCATGCTATATTTTTTGGTCACCTGCACTAAATCCATCACATGCCCATCAAAATAGAGACTCCCATGTCGTTGAAAATGTGAAATAATAAAAAAAAAACACTATATGTGGAAAAAGTTTTGACCCTCTCCCATTTCTTGCCATCATCTAAAAATTCCATGGCCACACTACCCTCTGCATCACATCGTGAGTTTTAAAACTTCATTTTTTCAAAGAGCTCCAGGATATCTTCCCCAGTCATCACATTACATAAAGCCAAATTACACCAAGCAATTTTATCAAATAATCTCCTCGCCTTCTCAACAAGCGCATTCTACCCAAACATTTCTCCTAGGGTGTGCAAGAATTATGCATATGGACTAATCGTGGTATATCACCCTCCATGAAATAATAATAAAAGACAAACAATTTGGTGCCCTCTATAGTGCCACACCATGGCCATGATCAACATTTTCATGTTTTTCCATAGTCCTAGTAGTTATCCACCACCAAGCAAATTGATGGTAAAAAAATGTAAGCAACTCAACTATTTTAGTATTTGGGGCCACAGATGGGATGCAAGCATAGGAACCTTCTTTGAAATGCGATGGCCACTGATGAGCTTAAAAACCTAACAAAAAAAACAAATGATTTGATTTTCAATCTTATATTAAATCTTTTTCAAGCAAGGCCTTGTTAAGTTGTCGCCACCATGACCAGTCATGTGAGGAGGAAGTCAGATAAAATAAGGAAGTATCAAGAGCTACACCAATATGTAGTGCAACAAACATGCTTGATAATAAGAGGACATATCAACCTGCTGCATGATGCTATGATACGACTGGGAATGAGATTTAAAAATATATTTTGAAAAAATCATCACTAAGAAAGTCATGAAACCAATCTACAATTTTCTGTTCAACATCAGTAGATAGATGGCTACAAGGTGGGTGTGCGCATTAAAATAAAATACTTCAGCATCCCATGAGAACAAAAAACCCCACAACACTACGCATTTTAATCCTTTCCAATCGACCATCACCCGATAGTGCCTACCAACCATGAATTACAACATGATCGACGGCTCCGAGTGTTGTAAATCATACAACACAAAATATTTTTCTCCACCTATGATGTCTCAGACTTTTGCTAAGCTTACTTTCAATGACTTCATCCAAGGAGAGAGTTGTGGGGTCACCTTTGAATATGATAGGAAAAATGCTACAACACAAATATCCACCTAAAAAAATATGAATAATCAATGCATGGAGAGAGCCATAAATCGTCACACATTCAAAGAAAGCTCAAATTTTCTAAATTTAGTCTCAAGTCTGCCTACACCACTCGCGGCTAGAAAAAAAATCAACAAAATGGCATACGCGCCTGGCATTAAAAATCTGCATTCCACAGTCAAGTCTAGAAATAAGTTGTTCTTGTAGTTGTCATATGTGTACGATTGCTCTCTACTAGACAAAGAGGGTATTAAGCAACAAACCAAATGCGAAGGCCGACACAAGGGCAGAAAGAAGTGGAAATACCCAATGATTTTAATCTATTTTCCAAATATAGAACATGCGTCCCTAAGAATGCATCCCTGTAAGGTCACATAAAGCTTTAATCAAAAAAATATAATTGCTCTTCAAAGTGGGTGATGATCTTATCCAACCTCTTAAGACTCTCAAACATGGTGTGGTCGACCCATTTGTGACACATGTTGAATCCCATGGTAACCTACATCCATTAGATCCACAACATGTTAATACTCATTCTGAAGTTGTGGTCAATGTAGTCAACCGTGATGATGGAAAACCTGACAGTTATCGATAGAAATACATGTCATTTATACATCACAAGGCCGCTCAAAAAATTTCTATTGACATTCACTGTGATCAAGAATACAAGTGAAGTAAGTAAAGAGATCATATGCCCTCCTATGGACAAAAAACTAAAAAACTAAAAAAAAATTGCAACCATTAATTTTTCAAAGTCTCGTTTCTGATCCATCCATCAGAGGATGGAGAGCATACTCCCTTAATATCCAAAAAAATAGAAAAAAAAATGAAAAAAAAGGGGGCTTTCCATGAGGAAAATGCCCCCATGAGGAAGAGCTCCTTGGGATCATAGGGTAGGGAAATCCTACTCTTATACCATATTGAAAAAATAAAAGACTTGATATTATTCAATTGAAAGGACCTTGCCTTAATAGCAAGTGCTTAAAATATGATCCATTGCATAATAATTAACTGAATTAATCTCAATCACACAAATTATCCTAGTAACAACTTAGGATATAAAATATATTCTAAAAAGATGATCACTAATTCATCAATGACAACATGCAATGACCTGTCACTCTATCGAACAACAATTATAATAGCAATGGGTAAAAAAAATCAATCTAATCATACTACCAATTCAAGCAATAACAACACACAACAAAAAAAAATTAAAGGAAGGTGAAACATATTTTTTTAATTATTATTGTAGTTCACAATTACATCACCCAACTAGAACATATTTTAGTGCAAATCAACTCAATTTATTACTCCTCTTCTTGATCTCCTTTATTCTCTCTTCTCCTCTCTTGCACTTCCGCTCTACCCCTCTTATATCCTCTTACCTCTCAAACCCTTTTTAATTTATATGCTTAATAAATGGTTACTTTTACCAGGATATTTTATAATGGCCATTAGACGATTGGTCTTTCATGATGTAGGACCATCCTTGTGTTCACACAGTCTTGCATTGACCAAAAACATTTGTAGTGTTATGGTAGGCATCACATAGTTCTGTAGTCTTTATGTGTTTTCCATAATGGTAATATTTCTGGTGGTCAACATGACCGTTGCATTAGGGTTCCATATATCCTAAATTAGGGTTCCCTAGATTCAGGACATGAATATTATTCTATATATGTAGCGTTTTGGTTCATTGTTAGGGATCATATTCTATTTGGGTGAGATTTTGGTTTGCGGTAGTTTTGAGGGTAGAGTTTCAAATTGATTTGATTATAACATAGAGAGTCTCTATTGTAGATCTCTAAGGTTTTATGAGTTGTAATATTTTCTTCTTGACAAGTAAACAAAGGATTTTGTTTTGACTTCCATTTATTCTTGTTGCTTTCATTGTGTACTCCTATGCTTATTTGCCTATTGTGAATTCAACCAACATACAATGTTGTATCAATTGGTATCAAATTTTAGGATAATATTTTATCGTGTTGGCTCGTAGGACTTGTTTGGACCACTTCAGAGATAGAAACTTCTCCAAATATACAACAGGAGGATACCACAAGAGGAGAACAAGCCACCAAATCTTAGGCTCATGAAATAAAGTTTGAGACCATTATTTGTTGAAGGAGTTATTCAAGACAATGTACAAAAAACTCCAAGATCCACATCCTCTACAAAAGTGGCAAAAGGAGCTACATAAATTTTAAAAAATATATACAACTACTAGTGCTAACTAAATCATTAATTAGACTACTTATCATATTCATTACAACACCTTATTTTTATTAAATTTGCATGAAGAAAAAGTAGATTATAGTCTTCAAAAGTGAAAAAAGGAAAAGGTTATTTTTAAGGTTCATTTGCACATTAATTAGGAGTTGATTCGAATTCAGAATTATATCTATCAACTACCTATCATCTAATTTAGAAAAATAAAAGAAGACTAATGTACCCTAAAAAGGCACAATAACTTTAGGGAATCAACCAAGAAATATCGAACGTCAACACTCTTCTTCCCAAGATAAAGGAGTCACTAAAAGGCCTTATCTTGGATGGATGAACCTGCAAAAATAATTCCCATAAGAGGCTATCATCAACCTATATTTACATAGATAAAAATAGTGCACATCTACCAATGGAAAACATCCACATCTACCAACATGGGATGGATAACATCTACACTATAAAGAGAATACATCTACTTCTACTAACGTGATATGGATAAAATAACAAGCAACTATCTACACTGCAAAGAAGAACAAGAATTAGCATGTCGAAGGCATAAAATATAAAGAGAAAAGGATAAAAATTTAAAGTCTTAATCTTGGTGAATATCGTCCACCAAAGGAAGTACCAGAATTGCTATTCAAGCTCTATAGAACCTCATCAATCCACCTGCAAAAGATAAGCTTACTTGTTGCTCATGAAACATAGAAAAGCAAAGGAATGGTATATGAAAGGACTTCAGGATTTATAATAATATTATTGGAAGGTGTTATAGGGAAGGACCTCATGCAAAGAGCTTGAATGCCACTTTGCATCAATTTTCTAAGGTGCATACATTACAAGAACTTCATCTCTCAATGCTCATCAATCTCATGTATACATTACAGATGTGGCAATACTTTTTATCCTCCACAAGTCCCACACGAGTGTGCATACATTATAGAGTTACCAAAATATATTGAACAAAAAGTGGTACATTAAGAAAAGGAGAAAGAGCGTTCATACGTAACGTGTGTAACACATATCACAAAGCTCAATTATGGTATGTGTATTAAATCCCTAATTTATTTCAAGTGAATATGTTGTATTGGGATGAAATAAATTTAATAGGATGATTAAAATTAATAAAAAATTATCTAAACATTAATATAGAGAACTATGATTTATCACACTATTCTCAAATAGCATTGTAATTTTTAATATACCATCATAATAATTGAAGGAACTTAAAGATATTTTTTATCAAAATATATTTTTGACTTTCACCTATATACCATTATTATTTATGAATTATTACTTAATGTACTATTTTAAAATTCATCATCTTATTTAATGGGCCTTATATTTTTCCTTTTAATAAAATGTACTTATCTATATTCTTTAAATTCAATCCCAAGGTCTAAACCATATACATAGTAGTAAGCACAATGAGAGGCTTATTTAATGTGCCTGATAGTTTTTATTTTAAAGTAAATGTAATTTATATATTTTTAAAAGTAATTCCAAGGTCTAAAATTATATGTAGTAAGAATGATGTGATGTTGTCCCAGGAAAGGGTTGAATATAGTATAATAATTTAGGGTTTGTTTATTCTTCAGAAGGCTTAAGGTTCAACCTATGACATGTATTTTTGTGTCTATCTGTTAATCCCCTATAGATAAGCATAGCTCTTGGTCTTACAAGGTATCATAGTTGGGAAGGAATTGCTCAGCCCTATGTATCCATCATATGAATTTATCACACAACTCAAATCCAAAGAAAAAAAAGAATAATATGATGCTTATAATTAGAATATCTTATTATTAATAATATTCTTTTCCTTTCCTTAATTTTTTGTTCATAAATTAGTCAAAAATTGATGGTCTCCCTATCTTAAGTACATCAACCTTCTAACTGTTCATGGGTGAGTGTGTTCTATATCTTGTCTAAATATAGGTGGTTGAATCAATTGCCACTCTAAGGCCATAAAAATGGTCTTAATATCAAATTAGGGTTTAAAAACTATATTTTTGAAATGGACCCACCCTTCTCAAACAAGCAATAATATTTATATGAAGGACAAAAAATAGGACATAATAAATATATTTAATATATTTTTTACTTTGAAATATTTAAAATTAAAAAGATATTTGTTATGAAAATACTTTTAGAGTGTATGAGAGATTTAAATAATAGAAATATTAAGGTTCATAGCTTCAAATTCTCCATGAATCTCTAGAATATATATTTAGACAGTGTAAAGGTTGTTTAGAGTGTTAGAATAAGAGAATATTCTCTTAATTTCTACTAGGATAGACACTTGAGTTTGCACTCCTCCATGTGTCAGGAGAACTCTCAGTGGTGTCTTCATCAGTTTTAATGACTTATTGTAATCCAACGACTCTTAATGATCAACTTTTTCATTTATACAAAGTTGATCCTTGTAATAAATCAATCAGTTCCACTCTTCTCTTCATATTTTGTATAATGCTTTGATGCATTTTTCATCAACAATATTATGTAAATGAGTACCTAATAAGACCAAGTTGTTGGGACTCATATTTAATTGTTTTTAAAAAGGACAATCTTCACCATATGAAGACATGCATCTCTTCTTCTCATAGTTGGTTTTTCCTCATAAGTGTTTTTTTACCAACTATCTATTGTATTAGGAGGACAATGTTTGCCATACAAAGACAAGCCTCTAACTTCCTTTTGATTGATGTTTTTTTCCCATTGGGTTTTATCATTTCTTCAAAAGAAGTCATTGTACATGAGTATCTCATCAAGCCTTGTTGCTAGGACTCATTTGTATGATTCATCTCTAGTATCACTTAAGGGGGATGTTAGAATAAGAGAATATTATCTTAAGTTCCACTAGGATAGAAACTTGAGTTTTCACTCCTCAATGTGTCAGGAGAAATCTTAGTGGTGTCTTCATCAGGTCTGATGAGTTGTTGTAATCCAACAACTCTCAATGATTAACTCTACTATTTATACATAGTTGATCCTTGGAATAAATCAATCAGTTCCACTAGTCTCTTCATATTTTGTGTAATGCTTTGCATATCTATTATTGTGAAATTCTAACATAGAGTTATAATATAAAATAAAACTATTAATAAAAACTCATATTTTTTTATATGTTTAATGAATATATAAATTTTTATGAGCGATTCCAATCCTTTTATATTAAGTGGGGTTTGAACCTTGAACCTTCCAAAGAGAGGCCAAATCCCTTATCACTAAAGTTGAGGTCGAGATCGACAGTTCCAATCCCAAGCCTCTCTTGGGTCCCATTATTTGAAGTAAAAATTTATCGTGCCCACATAAATAAAATGATGAAAACCTTATCAACTCCTCTATTTAAAATAAAAACAGAAAAATATATTTAAATATTTTTAAAATCCTAATTACAAACAAGCTCAATTATCCAAATAACAATGAAATGAGTGTGGACAAAGATTGTAAAATTATCAATGATTAAGTTTATAAAAAATCTACTCATATCTTTATAAAATATAGTGTAATATAAAAAGTAATTTATTATAATTTTAAGTATCCTAGTCATACTGATTATTCATTTAACAATAAAAATAAATTTTATTTATAATAAACCATAATTTAAATACTTTTTAATTTTTTATTTAAATAATTTTATTAAAATAAAAATAAATTTTAATAAAATTATTTGGAGAAGTCTAATTTTCACGTTTAAAATAGACCATAGTTGGAGAAGTCTAATCCTATAGCAAAACACACCTTTCGTGAGGGTTCACATATATTTTAAATTTTGAATTTCAAAATTTTCAATTCAGATTCATTTGAATTCCATTTTCTTATATGTTAATATATATAAAATTAATTAAAATTTTATAATTAAGCCATTATAATTGAAATCACTCTGTGTGGATCAACTTTAAAAGCAATCATTTAAGAAATGCACCGACAGGAGAATATGCATGTCAACGTGAAAATATGCTTTCCTTTAACTTCATGAAAATTTCATTTACACTAGCACTCTCGTTTGTTGAGTGCGTCTTCTGATCAGCACCTGGATGGCCTTAACTTAAAAACATCTCACCATCTTCAACAAAGAGTAGATCACAGTTGCCCTGCTAGTTTATACCATCGTAATACCACCAATTTTGCGGTAGAAGCTGTTGTTCGGCCTCTTTATCCATCAGAACATATTCAAAGTAGCCTTTGTCAGGATTATTATAAGCAGAGAAACGGGAATCAGCATCCACGATATCCGTGAGAGGGCTTCTAGAAATGCCCAATTCCTCGTCGCTAGCCCACAACAGATATTCCAGCTCTATATTATAACTACTGTCCTCCTCCCCATTCTGTGGCGTATCCTCTCTGATCCACAGACTCTGCTTCTGCATGCAGCGAGATACAATTTCTATCATCAGATATATTACTTGTACTCGATTCATCTTCATACGAAGGGTTCAACATGATATCTTCTAGGAGGTTTCTCATCATGTCCCATACTAATTCTTCCCGGAATTTCTCATTCAGGCACTCCGGGTTCTCGACATCCATTTCAGAAAAGATTTCAAAGAAAACATCGAAATTTCTGCAATCCGAGTCGTGGCAGAGACGCTTTGCGGGGCTGTTCTCAGTTTCCGGAGAGATGCACTCCTCCCCGGAATCGAACCTCTGGCGTTTTCGGCTCTCCTCCATGGCCTTCAGCTTCTGTAAAATTCAAATGGTTTGGATGATATGTTTGAATTGAAAGAGAAAGGATGAACGAAAAATCTGTTGGGAAAGTGCAGCTATATATAAGCGAGTCGAAGAGATTTGCGTAAAAGATGGATGAAACACAAGGTTACTAAGTCAAATTATAAATAAATAAAAAATATTCCCCTTGAAGATATGAAAGTAGACAAGATTGATTGCTGGATACGATGTGACCCTTGCTTTGGAAAATGGGCTAGGTAAACATCACAAAGATAAGCATTTCAATTTCGTCGGACGCTGAGAACGCAACAAGACGGAGATGAACTTCAATTGGAAAATTCGTTCCATGTTCCATTTTTGTGGCAGCCCACGATGAGTTGGGCAAAGGTATAATCTGGTCGGGAGATTTTCCGGTGGTTGAAGACGTCGGTCCAAGCGAAATTATATGTATCGACACACGTTTGTCAACAAGGTGCACAAAGTATTCTGCTTCGGTTGGTACGTCGTGAAGGACTATTGCCCTCGATATAGCTTGCTTACGTACACTTGTGTTTTAGAATAATAATCCGACTATTCCCCTGATTACTATTTGGAAATAATTGATGTAGAAATCTTATATGTTATATTTTTCGACAGTTTTATTAGTTATTTTGGATTTATTATGAATAGTCTTTATCCTTTCATTATTATAAGTAATTTTGGATTTATTAGGAATTGTTTTTATCCTTTATCTTATTATTATAGGTGACAACAATCATATATATATATATAAAATAATGGAGGAGGTTAAATATAGACACAAGTGGTAAAAATATCAATACCAAAGGAAATAAGAAATAAATTGAAATATGTGCAAGAGACATAAGGAAATACATGATAAATTAACTAATATAATTGTTAGAGGAATAAGGGGTTACAGAGAAGCTAAATATACAATTAGCTTTACAAGAGGCTTCTTCAAAACAAACTACAATAAAAATAATAAAGTAGGGATAATGAAAGAAATAAGAGAAGGAAAATATGGGCTTATCAAATTTACCATGGTGAAAACTAAAGACAAGAACCAAATTGATGTGCATGAGTGAGAGGTATCCATAAAAGGACAACATCTATATGTGGCACAATTTACCAATACGATGACACTTTTGTGATGCCATGTATTGGATGACATTTACTAGATGATAAATAACTTCCCTGATGGTAGTTTTCCTTAGATGGAAAATTCCCCTTCATGTGAGTTTCCCTTAGATGAAAACATTCCCTTCATTGTAATTTTCCTCAAACATCAGCTTCCCCTTGACAATAATTTTTGCTTAGATGATAACTTCCCTTTGATGCTAGTTTACCTTAGATGATGGCTTATTCACCAATGAGAACATGCAATGACGTGTCACTCTATTGAACAACAATTATAATATCAATGGGTAAAAAAAAATCAATCAAATCATACTACCAATTCAAGCAACAACACACAAAACAAAGAAATTTAAAGGACGATGGAAAATATTTTTTTATTTATTATTATAGTTCACAATTACATCACTCAATAAAACATATATTCTAAAGCAAATAAACTCAATTTATTACCCCTCTTCTTGCTATCCTTTCTCCTCTCTTCTCCTCTCTTGCACTTCTTCTCTACCCGTCTTTTATCCTCTTTACATCTCAAACCCTTTTTAATTTATAGGCTTGAGAAATGGTTACTTTTACCAAGCAATTTGATAATGGTCATTAGATGATTGGTCTTTCATGATGTAGGAGCATCCTTGTGTTTGCACAATCTTGCATCGACCAAAAACATTTGTAGTGTTATGGTAGGCATCACATAGTTATGTATTACCTATTGTCCATAATGGTCAAATTTATGGTGGTTAACATGACCATTGCATTAGGGTTCCATAGATCCTAAATTAGGGTTCCCTAGATTCACAACATGAATATTATTCTATGTATGTAACGTTTTGGTTCATTGTTAGGGATCATATTCTATTTGAGTGATATTTTGGTTTGGGATAGTTTTGAGGGTAGAGTTTCAAATTGATTTGATTATAACATAAAGAGTATCTATTGTAGATCTCTAAGGTTTTATGAGTTGTAATCTTTCCTCCTTGACAAGTAAAAAAATATTTTTGTTTTGAATTTCATTTATTCTTGTTGCTTTCATTGTATACTCCTACGCTCATGTGCCTATTGTTAATTCAACCTACATACAATGTTGTATCAGTTGGTATCAAATTTTAGGCTCATATTTTATGGTGTTGTCTCGTAATAGTTGTTTGATATGAAGTATTCATGTAGTTGTGATTGCATTATAGGTGAACCATAAATATGGCTCACAAACTTGGAAGAGATGGCAGAAATAATTCTGACCTATGCATCACTAATCTAGCTGATACAATGAGAGTCATCCTAGTGAGACTGGAGGATATTGAGGCTACATAATGCATAGGTATTGTAGTGGTGGTTGATATCAGTGAAGATGATATAGATGATCATGACGAGAGGGATGGTGTTGAGAACAAGTGTGAGGTCACATAAAACCTCATGATGGAAGAAATATTTATGACTGCCATAGTGAAGGTTTGAAGTAAGCTAAGGTTTGATCTTTTGATCTATGTAGGAATATTGAATCTAGAAGACTTAGTGGATTGGATCATTGAGCAAGAGAGATACTTTGAGTTCAATGAAATTAAGGATCCTAAAAGATTCAAATGCATCACCATGATTTCAAAAGGGCAAGTTGCCTTATAGTGGGACTCAATACGGAAGAGTCGTGTGAAAAGGAACAAGCACAAAATATCCACATGGGATAATATGATGGTGAAGCTTAGAGGAAAGTTCCTAAAATCTATCTAAATGTATTATTTATTCAAGAAACTCCAAAACCTACACCAAATAGAGACCACCATGCAAGCATACATGAAGGAATTATATAGACTGTGCATTCATGTATGATGGATAGAGGACAACACGGAGAAGGTATCAAGGTATGTCAATGGTTTACACATATATATTCAAGATGTGATGTGTGTTTTGATGATCAAAGGCATCAAATAATTCTACTAATTGGTGCTACATGTAGAGGAGAAGTGGTCTTATAGACAACAAGACGTGTATTAGTGGTAAGGAAAAGTATGGTAGACAAAGTAAGTAGGGGGTAAGGTAGACTACCCCATGCAAGGAAGGTGCTAGTGCACGTGGTAGCGTGTAAGGCATTGATCATAAATAAAACTCTAGCACTGGTGAATATAAGTCTCAAAGTTACACAAAGGTTTTTGGAGGGATTTACTTTAGACGTGTTCAAGTAGAGCATTATGCATTCAAATGTTTCAAAGTGTGATATGAGGTTCACATAGAGAAACACGTGCATGTAGTGAAATAGTGGTGATTCGGGTAGTGAATTAGAAATAACATACCCAAATGTTAGATAAAATTTGATGGTGTACAAGGTACTACTAAAGCCTATAGGCAAATAGGAGTCATGGTCCTCTTATGAACCAAGGGTACATCTAGAGTAAAGTGCTACAAGTTGATCATTTATGGAGGCAAAACATACAACTTGGTCTCTACAAAAATGGTGTAGATGTTGGGATTGAAGAAGGTCATGCACCCAATTCCATATAAGATCTTTTGGTTTTAGAAAAAATATCATATGACTATGAAAAAGCAGAGTCTAGTTACCTTTTGTATAGCAAGATTTGTGGATTTTATTTGTTCTAACATGATTCCAATGGATGTATACCATATATTTCTAGGAAGACCTTGGCAATATGATGTTAGAACTATCCATGATAGGTGCAAAAATACTTTCACCATCAGGAAATATGGGAAGAAGTTTGAGTTGAATCCAATGAGAGAAGAGGAAGAATGTGTGTGGAAGGGTGAAGTGATGATGTTGTTAGCAAGGTTACGCATAATGATGAATATTCATAAATTCGAGAATATTAGGATTTCCAAAATTGAAAATTGACGAATATGAGGACCCTTGAAATTGGCCCATTTGCTTGAAACTTTTTAGAAAAATTATTTCTTAGGATCAATTCACCACAATATATATCCAAACATAGGCATATTTGTACTTGTTGGAAATATCTTTCAGAACTTGATCTAATGGTGGTGTTTGTTTGAAGTTATAAGGTCATTCAATAGGTCAAAATTTATCCCAAATATTACCTTACATTTTAGGGCTTCAAATGCCACAAATTTTGGTGTGAAGATGATTGATTTGATTTTATTAGGATTTGCCTTGATTCACCTTGATTTCAATTAGGATTCACCATTTTTTAGAAGTACATTGAGTCCAAACCCTTATACATAACCTTGGTTTCTATATACTAGTAGTCATACCCACACACATATTAGAGCACTTCTAGAAGAGTTCGTATATGTATTTGGTGAAGGAATACAAGATGGATTGTTGATGCAGGAGCATCCAACGGTGTAAGAGTGATCTTGCATCACAAAATATTTTATTTGTTTCATTTTATGCTAAAGTTTGTTTAGTTTTTTAGATTATTGAGAAATAGACCCAAATCTGAAAGAATCATCCCAATATCCTAAGCAGATTGGGAGATATGTAAATTTTAAGGTCTTCTACCCTGTAAAAACTAGTGAAATTTTTATTTATCCTCATAGTAAAACTTGGAGGCCTTAGAGGCATTTTTAAGGGCTGAAATATGGTGGTATTTTTTGAAACACAATATTGAGCAGTAAACCCCTTTGTGATATTTTTAAAAACATGCGCCAATAGTCATTTCAAGCAACGAGCGATGAGTTATGGCCTTTTTAAGTTTACCCCCAAAATTCAAATTTGAAATAGATGGTTCTAGGTGGGAAAAGGGGAAACAAGGTATTTGAGGAGAAATTTCAAATTTGTATGTCATTGGTCTCTATAATCTCTATTCTCATAACATGAATACAAGAAAATCCTTGGGTTTATTTGCATTTTCTCTACTTTGTCTGTTTTTTGTGGATTGTAAGTGTATTGTTTTAATGTAACTTTGGTCCAATTGTTGGTCATGTGTACAGTCTCACATTGCATTGATATTATTCTAGGTTCTAGTTTTCCTAACAAGGCACCACACAATATGAGTTTTGATATAAGTGTAGAGTTTAACAAGTAGGTGAAATAACTACTGAAATAAGGTTTGATAAGATTACCATGAGATATAGGTTTCCACTATCATACATGAATGACCTAATGGATTGTTTGAGTGAAGTGCAATAGTTTTCCAAGATATATCTCAAGAGTGGATATTATTAAATTAGGATTCAAAAAAAGGATGAAAGGAAGACCACATTCAATGGTGTGGTATGTCATTCGAGTTACCAAACACTCCAAGCACATTCATGAGGTTGATGAATGAGGTCCTAAATCCAATTTTGGATAAGTTTATGATCGTGTACCTTGATGATATTTTGATATTTAGAAATACAAGGGAGGAGCATCTTGTGCACCTATAGTAGGTGTTTGTGTAGCTAAGAAAGATAATTTTATGCATCAACCTAAAGAATTATAGCTTCTTTGAAGGAGATCACATAATTAGGACTCATGACATTATAATATAGATTGCATATGCATCCATAGAAGCTCCACACAATAGTTGAGTGACTAGAACCATGCAGTGCAACTAAGATCAAAAGTTTCAATGGGTTGACAAGCTTCTATCAAAATTTCATCAGGGACTTTAGTGTTATTTGCACATCATTAATGCATTCACAAAGGAGAGTTAAAATGGATGGCTACAACTTCCAATATTTTCACACTCTTAAATAAAAAGGTGATAGAGAAACCTATGTTAGCACTTCTAGAAATTGGAAATATGTTCCAAGTTTATTGTGATTCCAGTGGAAAGGTTATCACTATTATGTTGATCCAATAGGGTAGGACGATTGCATAATTAACAAAAAATTGAATGAGGATAGACAAAGGTATTTTATCAATGACCAATAATTATACACCATAGTGTAATATTTGCACAAGTGAAGGCATTAATTTTTGTCAAAGGAGTTCATGATGTACATGGATCACCAGGTGCTAAAATTCATTAATAATCAAGCAAAGTTGAACCAAAGGCACATGAGATGGGTGGAATATTTGTAGTGTTAATATTTTATGTTGAAACATCATGTAGGAAGTATGAACAAGGTCACAAATTCTTTGAGTGGAAGGAACATGTATTATCTGAAATAATAGTTAAACTAATAGGAATGTAGGGAATGATAGGTTTGTATGGTGTAGATCTAGATTTTACTGATGTATGACATGCATGCATGGATCTATGGGGCTAGAGATAGAGGTTTATTTGTAGATTTATATGTACAATAGAGACACCTATTAAGGAAAAAGTGGTTGTCCATCCTGCATAGTTTGATGAGGAAGAATATTAGCAAGGAGTTACACAGAGCTAGAATCTAACGATACATAAATTCATACAAGACATAGGAGATGGTGAAAGATAGGTACTATTGGCCTATTTTGTATAAGTATATGTGAAAATTTGTATAAATATGTAGAATCATCTATACAACAAAGGAAGTGGTGTAAAACATGGGGTTGTACAAGCCTTTGCACATGCCAAATGGACTGTGGGAGGAACTATTTATGGACTTTATTCTTGGATTTTTGTGCATGTAGAGAGGTCATGATTCTATCCTTGTAGTGGTGGACCAATTCTTTAAAATTTTACATTTCATTCCTTGTCAAAATTTGAATTATGTATCCAGGATAACAAATTTATTCTTCGAGGAGATAGTGATATTGCATGGGTTGTCATGCAACATTACGTTGGATCACGATACAAAGTTCCTTAGCCACTTTTGGCACACTCTTTGTAAAATTTTAGGTGTTAAAATCAACTATAGCTTATAATATCATCCTTAGATGGATGGATAGATAGAGGTTTTCAATCAAAGTCTTGGACATCTATTATGATGTCTTGTAAGGGAGCACCTTGCATAGTGGAAATCTAAGTTTGCACAAGCAGAGTTTGCATAAAATAATTTTATGAATAGGTTGATTGGAAGGATGCCATGTCATGTGGTGTATGGATTGTCTCCTCAAAGAGTTATATATCAATTGGAGGTATAATTTGGTACCCATATCAACACTAAGTTGAAATACTTTGCTTATCATGTGCAGGAGGTTCATACAAAATTAAAGAAACAACTTGAGAAGAGTAGTACTAAGAATAAGGAGAGTGCAAATGTTCATCATAGATAAAATAACTACTTAAAAGAGGAGTTAGTCATGGTGCATCTAAGAAATGAGATGTTCCCACACAAAATATATAACAAATTGAATCCCAATAAGATAGGTCCTTGTTGTATTTTACATAATTTTTCTAAGAACACCTATGAAATCAAGTTGCCTGAAGGGTTGGATATCTTGTTAAAATTCAAAATATTTGATCTATGTTCATTCCATGAACCCAAATATTTATAGGATATGTAGATAGAGGAGGAATATCCTAAGAATTAGGAAGAGGAAATAGTACAAATATTAAATTAATGCATTGGCATAAAAACTTGACAGAGCGAGTACAAAGAACATATGATTTGTTGGAAGGGTAAAGGACTGAGTAAGGCTCATTAATTTTTTGAAGTTAAAGTAAGCCAAAATGGGCGGCCAAATTAGTCATTCGTACTATCATAATGTGAGCCTTAGGGTCACATTATTTTTAGCAAGGGTGTTTGATGTACGAGCATCCTTGTGTTCCTACAATATTGCATCAACCAAAAGAATCTATAGTGTTGTGATAGTCACCATGTAGTTCTATATAATTTGCATGCTATCCATAATGGTTAGCTTTTTTTGGTTGACATAACCATTTCATTAGGGTTCCCTGGATTATGGTTCCCTAGATTCATGACATGAATATTGTTCTATATGTAGCATCTTAGTTCACTACTAGGGATCAAATTCTATTTGGGTGAGATTTTGGTTTGGGATAGTTTTGGGGGTAGAGTTTTAGATTGGTTTTATTGTCACAGTCATTATTGTAGATCTCTAAGGTTTCATGAGTTATTGTAATATTTCATCAATACAAATAAATAAAGCTTTATGTTTTTACTTCCACTGATTCTTCCTGCTTTAATTGTGTACTCATGTACCTGCATGTCTATTGTTAATTCAACCTGTATATGGTGTTGCATCATTCTAGTTCTTAATGCAAATTCTCCTACATAATACTCATCAAGAAACATAAATTTTTCATGAATATTGTTGGAAATCTCCATGTGCTCTGTCAACTTTCTAGTTCATCCACTTAATTAGATACTCATAATATGTCTTACCTCTTGTTATTATACTTAGAAATAGTTTATATTCCATCATTTGGGTTGTGTAAATGTATATTCCAAGGTACATACTTGAAAGCACGAGGATACGGAAGCAAAAAGGAAACACCAAGTGCGATGCAAGCGAAGCCAAAGATAACGCTAAATCCTATGAATTGAAAATGCATGAAAGGAGAGAAACATAAACGAATCGAAACCAGATAGAAAGCAAATATGGAATACAACCCTTTTTATTAATTTGCTTTAAATCTCGGTTACAACACGTCTCCTCCCTTTTCAGGGGCTAGGAGCGTTAAATAAGGTTTCGTTACACCATGGGTGGTATGCCTTCTTCCGCGTGCCCACATGTAAAATGGGTGGACCAAACATTGTCGCCGCTTGCATGAAAGGGTCTTTGATTCTTTTTTGCTCCTCCGGTGTCGAGATCCTACGTTCAAGGAAACAGAAAACAATCAGTAGCACCTACGGATGAAATGAAACATGCAATCCCCAAGCCTAAGATTAGTGCATGCAAAAAATAAATAAAACGACAACTAGAATAGATCAAAATGAGCTAAAAACTTGATAGAGGCATGAGAACATCACCGGGAAGGCACTGCAAAAAGAACAGTCAAAAAATTCACCACGGATTTCTAATCGCTCCGGGGTGGGACGATTAGACCTACAACAAAACGTCAGAAAGCACTGTCCCAAATGTCCCATCCGGGAGGCTCCAAATCACCTACAAAGTTGGGGGTTAGGTAAAATGGGGTATTTTGGAAAGACCCAGAAGGTCATATTTTGCCAATTCGGCCTCTATCACCGGGAATTTGATGATGCTACCTGCATGTTAGCGAAAGCGAGAAATAACAAAAACATGATCAAAACTGCTCAGAATTACATGAAATTTGAATGCAAGCCTATCTAAGCAACCTAGAATAAAATGCAAAAATAATAGAACTGAAATCTACTACAGATTTCTAATCGCTCCGGGGTGGGGCGATTAGGACTACAATAGTGCAGGGGGAGCCCGAGGGCAGGACGCCCACCGTTTGGGGCCCGATTTCGGCACCAATCCACTTGGGATGGGTCCAAAACCTCTTGTGGGGTGTTGTCAAAAAATTTGGGTGGGATACTATGGCCAAATGTCGGGTTTGGGGTCCGGATTGCGCTTCCAATAACCACCCAATGACCTCCCTTCCAAAAGAGAGATCAAGGATGTGAAAGGCACAATCAAAAGTGAGTATGCAAAATGGCAGCACTTCGTTGCTCAAAATGCTCCTTCTCTATATCTTTTGGGGTGAGAAGACTCACCATTTTATAGACCTGACGGTCTCTGTGTATGAGCATGCAGAGGCGCCACTTGGCAATCATGCCTTTCCAGGGGAGAGAAGATTCCTCCCTGATTAAGGGCTCCATGACTACCTCTGCCTCTAGCGCTCCAAAATGCTCACTCGCACTCCCATGCAATGAAGGAGGAGTTAAGTGGTGGATCTGGGCTGCCATTTGTCGAGATTTGACCTTTTGCCCATCAAACCTGCTATTCACCCCACCCTGGAGTGAATACTGCTAATCGTCCCTGGGTGGAATGAATACTAGTTTGTAATCATCCCTGGGTGGAACGAATATGGAGCAGAGTGCCTGAAAGGTGCCAAATTGATCTCTGACCTTCCAAAACTACTGTGAGAGTGGTTAGGACCACTGTTTAACCTCTGGGGGCTGCCCTGGGGGCTGTGTGTGTCAATGCGATCAGCGTTTGTAGCCACATAATCGGATTGGTGTTGTTTTGGTGTCTACAGATGCCCCTTTTTGGGATGCGTTGTGCGTGGCGTAGTGCTGAGAAAAAATAGATAACCAAAGCACTAATGATTAGGGTTTCTCAGTAACCTAACCAAATTTTGATGCCCCAAGTATGGAAAGGGCATGCATTCTTGAATCCTTGCTTCTGACGAGCTAAGGAACTCAATTCAAGTGTTAACCTTTTTCGGTGAGGTGTTACTTGATCTTGGACATTGATCAGTCATGAATAGGCAAAGGGCGCAACCTTTTGTCTATGGGAACCTTGAGTTCATGATTCATGAATGCCAAGTGTTTGATCAGCTTGTGATTATTGCTTGTTTGCTGCCCCAAGCAGGGGCGTGATTGTCTTTGTCAATGATTCTTCGAATGCATGCCATTTCCTTAATTGGGTGTGTATTTGTTGATTGGTGACTAAGTGTGACTACCCCCTCAAGCGACGAATCGATGAGGGAATGACCTACATGAGAAAAGTGACGAGTCACTTGACCCAAGATGACTTGTGTAAGGGTGCCTTTCAGTTGTTTATCTTTGAATGTGTGTGCAGTTTCCCAACATTTTGACCTATTTTTGGGTGGGTGTTAACCCTTTTGGTGATGTCGTTTGGGGTTGAAATTCTTAAAAATCCGTCCTCTCGTGGAGCGGTCCGGCTATGGTAGCCTTCTTAGGGAGTAGGATAGTGAGGATTTGTGACCTCGATGTCTATTTTGCATGCCAAGAAGTAGAGGCACAAAGGCGCCTTGTTCGGCAATGTTATTGCTATTTTTGGGTGGGTTTGGACCCTTTTTGGGATGTCATTTGGGGATGAAATTCTCGATAATCCGTCCTCCCGTGGAGCGGTCCAGCTATGGTAGCCTTCTTAGGGAGTAGGATAGTGAGGATTTGTGACCCCGACGTCTATTTTGCATGCCCGAAATGTCAAGTGCAAAAGCACTCTTATTGGACAATTTTATTGCTTGTTTTTGTGCATTTTGTGCAGTTTTTGTTGTTTTTGAAATTTTTGCTCTATAATCGTCCCTGGGTGGGACGAATACCAGTTTTGTAATCGTCCTAGGGTGGGATGAGTGCTAACTAGAGTGCTCATCCCAGGGTGGAATGATTACAGGCCTAAAAGCCTATTTAAGGGCCAAAACTAGGGTTTGGGCTCATTTGCATTCGATTTTTCTAGCGATTTGGAGCTCTAAGGAGGAGGAGGTCGAGTCTGCGAAGCGAAGCACTATCAAATTTTTCCCGACACCATGAGTTCATGAACCGGATCGAGCGGCGGAGCCGAAGTGAGACCGGTAAGTGCTCCTTCTCGTTTAGTTAGCTTGTGTTTTATTTTATAGTTTTAAGAATCGTAATTTATTTTGCAATTTGTTTTTCCTTTTTAAAATAAGGTAAAACCCTAGGCTAAAAAGAAATGTTTTTTATTTTTTGTTTTGTATTTTTGTTAAGGTTATAAGAAACCCTAGGTTTAAATGTGATGTTTTTATTGTTTTAAAACTAAAACCCTAGGTTAAACTGAGAGCAAAACCCTAGCTTTAGAAAAATTGTTTTTATTTTGATTTTTGTATTTTTGTTAACTTCAGTTATAAACCCTAGGTTAACGAAAAATTGTTATTTTGATTTTGATTTTTTTGTTTTTATTTATCAGTTTAAACGTAGAGTTAAAAACCCTAGGTATTGACAAACTGTTTTTGAATTTGTTTTGTGTTTTTTATTTATCTGTTTTAAATTTAGAGTTAAAAAACCTAGGTACTGACAAACTATGTTTTTTTTGAATTTTTTTTTGTTTTTTTTTATTTTTAAATTTATAGTTAAAAAACCTAAGTGCTGACAAACTGTGTTTTTTTTTTATTTTGTTGTTTGTTATTTGTCTATTTTTAGCTGTACATTTTTTTATGCATTGTTGTATATTCATGTTATTGTTGTATAGTTTATCATGTTTTTAATGTTTTTGTTGTTTTTGTTTTTTAGGTGGTTAAGAGTCGGTACCGTCAGTCGATGGTGTTCTCTGATGCCTGGGGGGCGTTGAATTTGGTGGATTGGGAATGGCTTGATGCCCTTGGGCTCAAGCATGTGATGCGGCTAGAGCCGATGGTGGGGGATCGGGCATACCTGACCACCTTGATCAACCTATGGGATCCCCACACCAATACCTTCCATCTCCCAATAGGGGAGATGATAGTGACTCTGGAGGACGTCTATCGAATTCTATGGATTTCGATAGATGGGCTACCGATCAGGATGATGTCACGTGATCAGCGGATAGCTATACTGACATGATGCTTCGGGCATGGGGAGGAGTTGGGTGTGGACATCCCAGTGGAGAGGGCAGAGGGTGACTGCTAGATTGGCGGCATTTTGGTATGATGGTGGCTAGAGAGGGGCATGTTGGGAGTGAGGCACGCATTACTGATGAGCCTCATTTCCAACATGCTGTTGCCTGACTCTTTGGGTGTGAGGTTCTCATGGAACCTGTTGGAGGTGGTCTTCAGGTTGGTGGAGTGTCCGACCATAGAGCCCCTGATTATGAGATGGGGTCAGACACTACTGGCACAGCTCTATGATGAGCTGTACGAGGTCCACTATCGGAGGTAAAAGGGTATTGGATGTAGTTACCTATTGCAGTGTTGGGCTTGGTAGCACATAGCTATGGAGAGGCCGATGGGGTTGTCATGGATGACTCGAGCAGAGATGGTTGACAGAGAGATAGGGTATGGGGCACTGTGGCATAGGTCAGAGGAGCGGGGGCACAGTCGATGGTGGGTAGGTGTCATGGGGCACTACGCTGATGCTTTCTCATGGCTTGCTCTTGGGGAGGTAGTCTGGCGGCCATACCTAGATTGTCCAGCTTGGCCTGAGGCTGGGGAGTGGCTCTAGCGGGTTCATAGGGGGAGGTGGATGATCGGGCGGCACGGGACCGAGCAGGAGTACTTCTCGTATGTCCGGGTGACATGATAGTTTGGGGTGCACCAAGGATTTCCTGGGGAGCCCTTGATCTATCGATGTCGAGGCGATGAGAGGACACTAGACTGGCTGGTCATTGAGCCACTAGGTGAGGATTCGGATACAATGATTGACATCCTAGATGTGGATGATGTCGGGGTTACTACTGAGTATGAGCAGTGGTGGACGTTGTGGCGATGGTAGGGAGAGGGGCCTCTAGGGGGGCAGATGCAATGGTAGCAAGCAAGGAGGGTGCAGAGGCACCAGGAGAGGGTTGGGGGGCTCCGTTGGATGATGCGAACATGGTGGAGGTTGATGAGGTGGGTGAGGATTTTGGGGTTCCAGAGCATTCGGAGATGCAGGACGTCTCGAAGCAGTGGGAGCCGAGTAGGCTACCATTTTGGAGATGTCGATGCCTCAGGCAGTCCCAGAGGATACGGAGGTAGGGTTGCGCGTTGAGATAGCATGATTGGAGGGGCTACTCCGGAGATGGGATGAGGAGCTCGAGGATGCACTATAGGAGAGGGATCTCCTACGGATGTAGCTAGCGAAGAGGGAGAACGCATTGGCTATGTACCACCGATGGGATGGGGATACAGATGTTGCATGGGAGATGGATCTCCTATGGATGTAGTTGGCATAGCATGATGATAACTTGGTGATGTTTCATCAGTGGGAGATGGACTTGATTCGGCATCGATTTGAGCTAGAGGTAGAGATTATCCACCTCGGTGGGTGGATCCCTATGGTTAGTGGAGGTGGATCATCATGCCGCATGAGAGGGAGTGATACTGAGCAGTCAACATCCTCTCGGCACAGGCGACTGGATGAGGGAGGCGCTAGTAGGCATGATGCGGGGGCTAGCAATAGCCACCCTGAGGGGTCCCATAGGACCCACACCATGGGGGGTAGTTCCCGTCGCACCGATCCTGCATGATCATGGTGGCCGATGCCCTAGGCTTGGGGGTTTTTTGAGCTTTTGCCTTTTTGCGAGGTCAGAGGACCGGTTTATTGTAGCTTACGGGCATTTTTGATGATATATATATATACATATGACTTTCTTTTGTTTATACACGTGTTGTGATTTGATTTTATGCACAGTGATTGATGTTTGATGGATGCATGTTAATTTATATTATGTATGGATATGTTGCGATGAATGCTAATGTTTCTAATTTATATGATATGCAAATGGAATGGATGAATTGAATTTGTGATTTTTGGCGGTGGCACCATAGACTATTTAGAACTTATGGCTTTTTGTCCTAGGCGATTGTTGTGGTAAATGACTTTTCATGTATACATGTTGTTTTTTGTATTTTTTGATGGTGATGCAAGGATGAAAGATATCATAGTTGGTTTAGAATGTAGTTAAGGTTTTCTGAGACTCAGATGTTTTAACTAACTAGCCAAGACTGTACTTTTATCTTACAAGACTTTTGAACAAGGTATGAATCCGACTTGTCTTTGACCAAGTTATTTCACATCCTTATGTGTGCAATTGAGTTTGTTTATGTGGTATTTGTTAGGATACCGCTAGTGCTAGATAGGCTATCAACCAAACTTGTATTGAGGATCACCTAATTAGCTCCACTAACTCCTTTTTTGTATTTAGTCAGATTAATCTACGGTGCTATCTAGGATACCATAAGCTAGCTCATCCACATGCAAACATTGATCTGCACACAAGTTAATGTGACAGATATATCATCATGCGGGAGGTTTGCCACCAAGGACCGATAGGCTATCCACCAAACCGGTACTGAGGTGCACCTCATGACCTTCTGAATGTTGAGAGTTCCAGGGATTCAAGTTTGACTCCCTTCTTTTCTTCAATTGTATTGGGATACTTGCTCTTCTGTAGTGATAAAAATCACTGTTTAGTTTTGTTTAATTTTTTTTTTCTTTTGAGCAAGGGATTTGAATATTGAGTGATTGAGAATCACTATTGTCTGTGCCTTTTGATGTATGCACTTTGGTTTTGATGTCAAATTTTTGGAGTTTTGACTTTTGACAAATTTTTTGATGTTTGCAACTTTTTGAGAACTTGGGATTCTTGGGGAATTGGGTAGGGAAGATGCTTGTCCTTTTGCCAACTCTCAGCATTCTTGGGGTCATTCGCACAAGGGGATGAGCAAGATAACCTTTTCACTAGATGGTATCCTGGATTGCTTTGCAGATTTCATCTTTCGTTCACACAACTTGGGAATTTTTATGTGTTTTAACTTGTGTTGGGATGCTACGTAACAAGGTGTGATCCAAGTAGAACTCTACCTTTGTAAAATCTGTCTGACTTTGTACAGTATTTGGCTAGAAAGCTAATGACATATTGAATGACAAAAACTCTTGATACATTAGAAGACAACTGACTATGATATGGCAAAAATATGTGAATGGCGTTTATTTTTGATGGATTATTTATAGAGTGGAGAAATGTGGAAAATGATGGATTTGCCGAGTAATTATAGTCTATGGTGCATTTGACTTGTATGATCAACAAATATGCAATGTATGGTTGTGATGCCTAATGCAACTTATATTTTTGTGTTTTGTTTTTTTTTTTTGGGTATGAAAATGAGATGAAAAGAGTTCTTTATTGTTTTGATTGATTTGTATGAGTATGCATGGAAATGAGATGCAAATTTTTGTTATTTTTGATGATTATATATGTTTTTGAATTTGTTTTTTAATGTTTTTATGGGATTGGTGCATTTTGATGTTTTGGACCAAAGTGATTGTGTGAATCCTTGGAGCTTTTGGTTTGACCAAAGGGATTATGGGTACCTTTGGGGCATTTTAGGGTTGACCAAGCGATTGTGAGAATCCTTGGAGCTTTTGGTTTGACCAAAGGGATTATGGGCACCTTTGGGGCATTTTGGGGTTGACCAAGTGATTATGGGAATCCTTGGAGCTTTTGGTTTGACCAAAGGGATTATGGGTACCTTTGGGGCATTTTGGGGTTGACCAAGTGATTGTGGGAATCCTTGGAGCTTTTGGTTTGACCAAAGGGTTTATGGGCACCTTTGGGGCATTTTGGGGGTTGACCAAGCGATTGTGGGAATCCTTGGAGCTTTTGGTTTGGGCTATGGCTCTTTTAAATATGGAATGGCCTCAAATGACTGATGTTCAAGGGTTCTAGTTCCTTGATTCCATCAAGAGAGGCTAGCCGGTATGTTCCAGGTCCTATTTTACTATCAATTACATAAGGACCTAACCAATTTGCCATGAACTTGTCCCTTAGATGGGGCGGCAAGTTAGAGTTTTGTTGGTTCTCTTTTAAGACCAAGTCACCAACCTGAAAGTCCCTCAGGTGAACCTTCATGTTGTATGCTTTCTTAAGTCACTCTTGATAGATACACAAATGCTCGAGAGCATTGACGCATCGTTCATCGAGCAACGTAAGTTGGTCTAACCGGGCCTGCCATGCAGTGTCATCATCGATGAACTCTTGCATTGATATGCATAGGGAAGGTATTTCCAACTCTAGAGGCATGACTACCTCGGAGCCATACACCAACAAAAATGGAGTTGCCCTAGTGGGCATCCGAATGCTAGTGCGATAAGCCCATAGAGCAAGTGGGATTTGAATGTGCCAATCCTTATGACTATCTGTGACTATATTTTTGAGGATGGCGACTAGCATTTTGTTTGACGCCTCTGCTTGCCCATTTGCCTACGGATAATAGGGTGTCAAAAAACTATGCTAAATTTTGTACTTTGTGGTCAAAGCATGCACGTCTTTGTTCTTGAATGACGTCCCATTATCCGAGATGATCTTGGATGGAATACCAAAATGACATATGATGTTATGTAAAATGAACTCCACAATGCGGGGTCCAGTCGTAGAGGTAAGCGGAATTGCTTCCACCCACTTGGTGAAGTACTCTGTGGCCATTATGATGAACGTGTGATGACCTAACGATGCAGGGGAGATCTTTCCGATTAGATCTAAGCCCCACTACAAGAATGGCCAAGCCGATTGGATCGGTTGCAAGGCCTGAGAAGGTACGTGTGTCAAATTAGCATGGTGTTGACACTTCATGCACTTCCTTACATATGCGCAACAATCTCGCTCTAAAGATGGCCAATAATAGCCCATGCAAAGAATGCGCTTTGCGATGGCCATACCGCTGAAGTGGCCACCGCATGTACCATCGTGCGCTTGGGTGATCGCCCAAGTGGACTCCTACTGGTCCAAGCAATGAAGGAGGATTCCTTCGTAGCTACGATGGTACAAAATGTCTCCTAGCAAGACATGTTTAGCCACTTTCTGCTTGAATGATCATTTTGTGGCATGCGTCAATCCAAGTGGGAGGTTACCTAGCTTGAGGTAATCTCGTATGGGTGTATACCAATCCTGCTGATCGAAAACCTCGATAGTATGAACAACCAATCCCTCTTGAAGTTCATCCCTAGCAAAAGCTGAGCGGGAAAGAACTTGTAAGAATAGCGTTGTGTTGCTATTAAGGGGAGTAGGGGAGAACAAGGACCCCTAGTTGGCATGATTCAGACAATCATGGATTCGAGAGAACTTGTCCGGGGATGGTTCAATCTGGATCAGGTGGATTCCTGGCGTTAAGTCAGAGCTTGCACGCTCCATCATGGATTGCGATAGTGTTTTGACTTGAATGGTTGTCATATCACCAGAAATGTCTTGCGGGATTAGTGACCCCAAGGAGGCCATAGTGTCCGCAAAATGATTCGATGATCGAGGGAGTGCCTCGATGTCGTACCATTCAAGATTTTCTAGGAATTTGTCCACAAGGGCTTTGTAGGCCTATAGAACTGGGCATTTACATTGGAATACCCCTTTGACTTGGTTGACAATTAACAGCGAATCACCAAAGATGTTCAATCATTTGATGTTCATGGTGATTGTTGTCTGAAGACCTATGAGCAAGGCTTCATATTCTACATTGTTGTTGGTGCATGGGAAATCTAATTTAAATGATAGAGGCATTGGAGCCCCTTGCGGTGTGAAGAATACAATTCCCATGCCACCCCCTTGCTCACATTTAGAACCATCAAAAAATAGGGTTATGTCGGCTTGTGACTCAGGCTCATCAGAATCTGGTGATTCTGAGACATGGAAGACCCCATCATCGGGTAGCTCTATGGTCAGAGGCTGATCGTCTTCGAGAGGAGCCTCTGCTAGTTGATCGGCGATGACTTGACCTTTGATGGATTTTTTTCCAATGAACTCGATGTCAAACTCCATCAACAACATGATCCATTTCATCGTGCGGCTACTATGATAAGTATGACTCATCATGTATCACAATGGATTCTCCTTAGACACAACATACGTCATGTTGCTCAACATGTAATGGCATAGCTTTTTGGTAGCAAACACCATTGCCAAGCAGAGCTTCTCAATGTATGCATAGTTAAGTTCATAACTGACCAGGGTGCGGCTAAGATAGTAAGTAGCCTATTCTTTGTGTAGTTCATTTTTCTGGGCTAGCATGGCGCCCAGTGCCACCTCAGTAGCTGAGATGTATAAGTAGAATGACACTCCTGGTCTAGGTGGTGCCAATACTAGTGGCGAAGCCAAGTATTGTTTAATATCGTCGAAGGCTGACTGGCACTCGTCATCCCAGTGAAATGCTACCCCCTTGTGCAATAATTTATTCATGGGTCGGCACTTGTCAGATAGCTGCGCTATGAAGCGCTTGATTGACGTGACCTTTCCCTGCAGGCTTCTGAGCTGCTTGATGGTAGTTGGGGGAAGCATTTCAAGGATTGCCTTGACTTTGTTTGGGTCCACCTCGATGCCTCGCTTTGAGACTATGAAACCCAAGAGTTTTCCAGATGTGATGCCAAATACGCACTTCTTGGGGTTTAGTCTAACTTTGTGTTCGATGAGGCGATCGAGGATCTTGCTTAAGTCATCGAGATGATCTAGGCACAAAAGAGATTTGGCCAACAAATCATCCATGTAATCTTCCAAAGTTTTATGCATGTGATCATGGAAGATGTATGTCATGGCACGTTGGTAGGTGGCACCAGCATTTTTAAGGCCAAAGGGCATGACCTTATAACAAAATGTCCCCCAAGGCATTGTGAACGCCATTTTTAGTTGGTCCTCGGGATTGATACGAATCTGATTGTATCCCGAGAAACCATCCATGAGGGAAAGCATTTCGTGGCCCGTTGTAGCATCTACCAATGCATCGATGCTAGGCAAGGGGAAATCATCCTTAGGACTCACTTTGTTTAGATCTCAAAAATCAGTGCATATGCGAATCCTCCCATCAGGCTTTTTGACGGGCACCATGTTGGACAACCATGGTGGGTAATCCATGCAGATGACAAACTGTGCATCCAACAACTTTTGCAATTCATCTTTGACCATTAAGGCCACTGTTGGGTGCATCTTACATAGTTTTTGCTTAACTGGCTTGACTGTCGGATCAAGCGTTAGATTATGCATGACTAGCTATGGATCTAGCCTCGACATGTCTTTGTAGGACCATGCAAAAACCTCCTTCTTCTTTGAGAAGGGCAATGTAGTCGGCTTGCTCTTCGGGGGATAGGCTTACCCCAACTTGATTATCTATGGATTCATTGGATCAGAGCCGATGTCTACGTCAGTCATCTCCTCGACTGACATGTGGGACCCATCCTCCAACTGGTGTGGAGTTGGGATCAAGTGGATATCATTCGCTGAATTCAGATCTACGTTAGGAACTTCGGGTTCCTCTTCAGCATGGAAGATATCTTGAGTTGGTCCTAGGGTGAAATGAAGCATCTCACCGCAAGGCCAGTACTCTATGGGGATGGTGGTGAATTGACGTGATCCCAGTCTATGGCATCTATGTCTAGATATAATGACTTTGCTGGATCGGCTGGATTGTGGATGGGGGCGGTTAAGTCAATGGAGATCATGTTGATGAAATGATTTTGGTCTCCATTACCATGGGTGTGGTGACTCGGACATCCTGGATGATTTTTGTGCTTCGGATCTGGCTCTGGAGGTATTGGCATGAATGGATCGGCCCTATGTGTGGAGAGGATGACAGGGTCTACCCTCGACACTGATATCGCTATAGGGTCTCTGGGTGGAAGGTGCTCTCTGTATGCCCAAAGTGGCGGATGCAACACTTGGTCCAATTGTGTTGGGTTTAGGTGCCACCTATGCCTTGGCCCTATGTTTAGTTATTCAAACATGTCATCAATATCCACGGGGTATTGTTGTTGTCGCATATGATTGAGATATGCCATCTCAGTTTCATCTTCATAATCACTGTGGGAGATCCAAAGGCCTTCGTTGGTTCCAACAACTATTTGCGATATTTGAGGCTCATCCTGCTCGAGCAAATTGATATGGCCCCATCGGGGTTGTTCCGCTCTCTATGGGGGGACCTAATTTTCTTGAGGTGGCACTTGCTCGATTGGAGCATCCAAAGGGAACATTGCCAAGAGGCTTTCTTGATAATCATCCATGGGGGTCACTTGTGAGTGATTGCTATCCGATTCGAAGGGGTCCCATGGTGCTACCTCATACTCTGACTCATCTTCTAAAGATCCTTCCTGACCTTGTCTATATCCCCCTTGTAGGTGAGTTCTCGAACTTTCTCCTTTCTCGATTAAAGGGAAGGGGTTGTTGAGGTCAACAAGGTTGGTTGTCAACAATGGGAGGTAATCCCCCAATGTATATGTTGTGTTAGGATTGGCATATGGATCTAATGCCAACCCATCCTTGTTGCCTATCCCTAGGCCTTGCATGTTCTCTACCAAGATGTCCAGGGGTAGGGGGTGGTTGAACCCTACTCCTAATTTGTCGTATGGCATCTGATATCTTGGTTGGCAAAGAACGCGCACTCCTTGCTCATATCTGCCCAACCCATATCCATGCCAATTGCATTGGCCAAGATATCTCAAAGCGAAGTCTGGGTTGGACAAATAGTTGACGTCTTCAACAAAAGGCTCTTCATCTTCCTCTTCTTGCATGTAAGGTTCAATGCCATTATCAAGGCCCCCATATACAAAGTTTGTCTAGTTTGGCGGGTAGCCTAGAGGAACAATAGTGCCTATGGGGAGGCGAGGTCTCCCCATGTCCTGCATGGACTCAAGTGCGGGTGTTGCTACAATGTTCCACACCAGATACTCCCCCAGGCCCGTATTGGCCATCTCAATGGTGATTGTTGGCGGTTGAGGGGGAGGGAATGGGAGTTCTTCTTGAGTCCACTCCATGTTAGGTGAACTAGGCATCTCGACTTCCATTCGGCTAGGCATCTCTTCGGTAGAGATGGTTG
The DNA here is from genome assembly GCA_028583015.1 of Wollemia nobilis. Classification (NCBI taxonomy): domain Eukaryota; kingdom Viridiplantae; phylum Streptophyta; class Pinopsida; order Araucariales; family Araucariaceae; genus Wollemia; species Wollemia nobilis. Next base: position 1,602,114 of record JAQPPZ010001886.1, on the reverse strand, counting down.
AGACTGATGGCGGTGCCTCTTCCAGGGGTTTCTTCCCATTGTCCTTCGGTGTGGCCACCGTAGGTGGCATCGTTGATGAAGGACCAGATGATGAAGATGGACCCATCTAGGGATTTGATGGACTTAACAATGGGGATGTATGCAGAATCGAACCCTATTTAGATGGATTCAACTAAAAATCCAAATGTGTTGATGGAAGGGTCGATTGCGGCATCAGCTGCACCGTATTGCAATATTTGAAGGGTTCTAAGTCCACCGAGACTACATGCACCTGCCCTTCAAATGTATACTTTAAGCATTGGTGGGCTATCGAAGGGACACACTTCATGTCCCTGATCCATGGTCAACCTAGCAAAATGTTATAAGCCATCTCACCCTCCAAGATGTGGCACAATGTAGGAATAGTCTTTTGTCCCACTTGGATGGGTAGGACAATTGTGCCAACTATCGAGCATATCACATCATTGAATGCTCGCAGAGTGTAGGTGGAGGCCACGATGTGAGATGCTGGCAACTTTAGATGTTTCAATGCCACTATTGTAATGATATTACTGGATGAGCCAGTGTCCACCAACACCCTCTTATATGAAATCCTATTGACCCATGCAATGACGTGCAAGGGTGGATCCACCATGTCACCAGTCACTGATTTCAGCTCATCCTCTCTAAAGGTGATGACTGGCTCGGTGCATCTTTTGACATGTCCCACAAAGTTGTTGAAAGAGTTTGCTTCATGGGGCTGCAACTCGATGGCTTTTAATATCTCCATTAGAGCCTCCCGATGGGGTGATGATTGTTGTATGAGCTCGTAGATGGAGAGCCTAGCCGACGTGGTCCTCAAACTCTAGGTGAGTTTGGTCTAAATTATGGCCACTGGTCTAGGCGAAGGAGGTTGCGTAGGGTGCTGTTGCGGTTGTGACATTGTTGGCACCTCTCCTGTAGCTGCCATGGGGTCAGCTATGCTCATGTACCTTTTGTTTCGAGTCACTATACTGATCATCCCTACATACCCCTGCATGGGGTAGTTCTGTGTCACTTCATTGACTTGTAGGGTCTTTGCCTATGCATCATGGGCAGGTAGGGGGTCTTTGAAGACCTCCATCTATTGGTTGTTTGGTGCTACTGGATTATCCACCACTAGCATCTTGTTGTCGATTAGGTCTTGCATGAAGCTTTTAAACTTCCAACATGCATAGAGGTCATGTCCCTTCTATCGATGAAACTTACAGTACAAGTCTTCCCTATAACCTTTGGGTTTTGGCACATTGGGGTCTACAGGTCGACTCTCTAGAAAGTTCATCAAGTTTACCGCTAACAAGCGGTCAAACAAGGAGTCTTTAGACTCTGTAAAGGGTGTAAATTGTCGCCTAGGGTGATGCTACTGATTTTGATCTTGTCGATGGTTTTCCCTTTCATAACTGTCAAGAGGGACCACCTGATAGTTAGCCTTTTGGGGCTGTGTTGCTTGTGTAGGCTTAGGTACATTTATAGCAACCTGATTGACCATGGCGGGTTTCGGTTGCATGGTCCCTATCTTGGCATTTTTAGACCATTCTTTCTTCTTTGGCTTGGCAATCTCGCCATCCTGAATCTTGATCTCCTCAATGATTCTGGCTTGCGCTAGAGCTTCCTCTAAAGTGGCATATTGTTGCAGCTACAATAGCATGGAGATCGATCTCAAATAGCTCTTTGAGAACATTTGGGTAAGGTCAGCCATAGGAGGGAGGTAGGGCAGCTTTGAAAGCAATGTCCTCCATCGATTCCCATAGGCTACCATGGTTTCTTCCTCATACTACCTGAGGCTGGCTAGGTCACTTAGTGACACCTTCTTCTTGGTGTTGAAGGTGAAGCATTCGAGGAACGCATCCACTAGCTGATCCAAGTTACTGATGCTATGCTTTGGCAATTGAGTGAACCAATCCGAGGTAGGGCCTACGAATATGGTTATAAATGTTCTTAACAGCAAAGCATCATTGTCTTGAATGCCAAAGCATTGGCTCAAGAATCTAGTCACGTGCTCTTGGGCATCCTCCTCACCTCTAAATATTGCCAACTAGGGCAGCTTAAAGTGTTCAGGGTATGGGGGTGTTGGCACTGATGGATGCACTGGGTGACTATGGAGTTGGCATAAAGTGGGCTTTTGGGGCCCAAAAGTCTTGGTCTCCATAGACTCTAAGCGCTCTAGCAGCACTTTATATGCATCAAAAGATTTGATCTCTTCCTCCTTGGTTAGTTCCCATTGTGGGTTGTGGGAAACTTGAGGCCTATGGAGGGGTGGCCGGATAGCACCCCCTCTGCCTTGGTAGGGCATTTCGGCCCACTCTTCTTCTTGCTCATACTCCTCATAGGCTTCTTGAGGAGTTTTTGGGTGAGACCTATAAACATGGGTGGGTCCCCATGGAGGGTGCCCATCATTGTTCCTGGGAGTGGCCTCCCGCTCAGGTCTAGGAGGTCTCGGAGGCAACACTTGGTAAGGTCATGGGGACCTGTCTCGCACCAAGGGGTTGCACCTCTCATATGTTTTCTCTTTGGGTGCGAGGGGTTGGAACCCTCTCAGGCATAGTGTTATGGAGCAGCTCATCTGTTTGACACCGAATGCGCTCTTTGCTAAGGCGATACAGGTGCTCCAACTATTGTTGGTCTTGCTCAAGCTGCATGATTTGCGCTTGGCGGGCGACATGTTTGGCAAATGCCAAGTCAATTTGTTCTACCGTCTTAGGTCTAGGGGGCCTAGATGCCTCTCCTATGTATTTATCTCGGTTGATGATCCGAGATCTCTATAGGTCACTTTCCTCTATCGAGGTTGGCGGCATTCACCCGAGGTTCTGGCCTTAGTAGGTGATTCTGGTAGATAGCAGGTGCGGAGGTGCATTGCTCCCATGCTATGTATTGCTCTTGAGGAATGTGATAGTCTTCCTCATGCTCCCTTTCGTATATGTGAAAGGGGCGGGCAGAGTTGGCTCACCCTATCTGAAGAGCCTTGTGCTCTGGATTTGGCTTGTTATTCCTAATAGTGATGAGGGGTAGAGGAGGGATGACATAATCATGTGGCCTCTCCTTATGGACCCTATGCTGTTCTAGCACTTCATTGCATGGTGGCCACTCATACCGAGCATCTAAGGGAGCCTTCCCATTTATATTGAGTGCCACATGTAGGGACTCCTCCTAAAAGGGTCTATGTTGAATGGGAGTGCCCCTCGAAGGGGTGCCTCTATAGTCCCATTCTGAAATGGCACGATGTGGACTATCTTGTGGGTCGGGCCACCAAGGTGGTATGACCAAGTCCTTGGGGCTATAGCGGAGGTGACTTGTGCCCCCTTGTACACTCTTCGTAGCTCCTGCCCATGATTGGGCTTGGCTACGGGTGTACACCATGGTGGTGTCTCTCTACAATCTACGTAGGGTTTTATCTTTTTTATGATTTTTTTTTTATGCTACACTAAACAAATAGGAGCCACACAATCAAAGAAGTGATTATCTCGTTTATAGATTAAATGTGCGCCCTAAATCTGGTTTAGTGTGTTTTGATTTTTGTTTTGAAAGCTTTGTAAAGAACGTGTTGTTGTATATGCAATATGATGTCTCTTATGTCTCCCAAAATGGTCGCCCCTTCGATATACCACTGCCATGCCATTATACCAAACCTCTCAATATACCCGCCCTTACGTGAGGGAAACTATTGGTACGTGAGAGCAGAATGGTACGTGGAACATAGGCGGTACGGAAGGGGGATCACCCTATTTTTGACACCTACCATAGAAGACTTATCCTCATGCATTGGGAATCACCCCAGCTACACTCGATCAGCTTTCATCAGGATTTACGTCTAGCAACAGTAGCGATCGGGGTTATGGATGCAAAAATTCAAGCCAAGGTGGTGATGAAATCCACCGTTGGTCTTGATCAAGGGTTGGGGTTTTACGACCAACTCCTTGTTGTTTAAATTACCATGTGGTGTGTGGGGTTCTTTTTAATTTGCATAAATGAAGAAAACAAGCATTAAAAACTCTCCTATGCAAGCAAATAACCAAAAAATATAAAACAGAAAGCAAAAAATGACAGAAGGTGTTTAGGACCCCTACCTCTTCTCTGCCCAAATCGGATGCCTCTAAGTTTCTACCCTGAAACTGCATAGAGAGCTATTCATCCCTGGGTGGGATGAATAATAGAACTGTATTCATCACAGGGTGGGGTGAATGCCCATTCATCCCTGGGTAAGATGAATTCTAGCTCTATACTCGTCACAGACTGGAATGAACAACAGTCCAACGTTTGAAAACTTGGTACCTTAAGCAAAAACAAGCAATTTTTGATCAAAAGTTTGATCTCAAAAATAGAGGATAGGGTCCCACCATGATCGCCACTGAAAGCACGAGGATACGAAAGCAAAAAGGAAACACCAAGTGTGATGCAAGCGAAGCCAAAGATAACACTAAATCCTATGAATTGAAAATGCATGAAAGGAGAGAAACATAAATGAATCAAAACTAGATAGAAAGCAAATATGGAATACAACCCTTTTTATTAATTTGCTTTAAATCTCGGTTACAACATGTCTCCTCCCTTTTCAGGGGCTAGGAGCGTTAAATAAGGTTTCGTTACACCATGGGTGGTATGCCTTCTTCCGCATGCCCACATGTAAAATGGGCGGACCAAACATTGCCGCCACTTGCATGAAAGGGTCTTTGATTCTTTGTTGCTCCTCCGATGTCGAGATCCTACGTTCAAGGAAATAGAAAACAATCAGTAGCACCTACAGATGAAATGAAACATGCAATCCCCAAGCCTAAGATTAGTGCATGCAAAAAATAAATAAAATGATAACTAGAATAGATCAAAATGAGCTAAAAACTTGACAGAGGCATGAGAACATCACCGGGAAGGCACTGCAAAAAGAATAGTCAAAAAATTTACCATGGATTTCTAATCGCTCCGGGGTGGGACGATTAGACCTACAACAAAATGTCAAAAAGCACTGTCCCAAATGTCCCATCTGGGAGGCTCCAAATCACCTACAAAGTTGGGGGTTAGGTAAAATGGGGTATTTTGGAAAGACCCAGAAGGTTATATTTTGCCAATTCGGCCTCTATCATCAGGAATTTGATGATGCTACCTGCATGTTAGCGAAAGCGAGAAATAACAAAAACATGATCAAAACTGCTCAGAATTACATGAAATTTGAATGCAAGCCTATCTAAGCAACCTAGAATAAAATGCAAAAATAATAGAACTAAAATCTGCTACAGATTTCTAATCACTCCGGGGTGGGGCGATTAGGACTACAGCAGTGCAGGGGCGCCCGGGGGCAGGACGCCCACCGTTTGGGGCCCGATTTTGGCACCAATCCACTTGGGATGGGTCCAAAACCTCTTGTGGGGTGTTTTAGACAAATTTGGGTGGGATACTATGGCCAAATGTCGGGTTTGGGGTCCGGATTGCGCTTCCAATAACCACCCAATGACCTCCCTTCCAAAAGAGAGATCAAGGATGTGAAAGGCACAATCAAAAGTGAGTATGCAAAATGGCAGCACTTCATTGCTCAAAATGCTCCTTCTCTATCCTTTTGGGGTGAGAAGACTCACCATTTTATAGACCTGACGGTCTCTGTGTATGAGCATGCAGAGGCGCCACTTGGCAATCATGCCTTTCCAGGGGGAGAAGATTCCTCCCTGATTAAGGGCTCCATGACTGCCTCTGTAACTGCCTCTAGCGCTCCAAAATGCTCACTCGCACTCCCATGCAATGAAGGAGGAGTTAAGTGGCGGATCTGGGCTGCCATTTGTCGAGATTTGACCTTTTTCCCGTCAAACCTGCTATTCGCCCCACCCTGGAGCGAATACTGCTAATCGTCCCTGGGTGGAACGAATACCAGTTTGTAATCGTCCTTGGGTGGAACGAGTAAGGAGCAGAGTGCCTAAAAGGTGCCAAATTGACCTCTGACCTTCCAAAACTACTGTGAGAGTGGTTAGGACCACTGTTTAACCTCTGGGGGCTGCCCTGGGGGCTGTGTGTGTCAATGCGATCAGCGTTTGTAGCCACATAATCGGATTGGTGTTGTTTTGGTGTCTACAATACTTAACACATTATATTACTTTAGGAAGAAGTTATCTAGTTACTTCATGCAATGTAATAAATGCACAAGTGTTAATGTGTAAGTTGTAAATGTGAAATATATCCTTAGTATAGCTGGATAGATTGTTGGCCAAGTAACCTATTTTTCATATATAAGGAAGACCTCATTGTTATATAGATAAATATATAGAGATAGAGATAGATTTGGGGACATAGTAGCTTAGAAAATATTTGTAGGTAGTACAATTTTGTGATGATCACCATCCAATGGTGATGGGTGTAATGTAGTCGAGTAGCTTTATTAATGGAGTGTGCACTTCCTTCGTAGATACATTGAATTCATTTATATTATTTCTATTTATTGCATGTCTCAGTCATCTAGCAGATTTACTTTCTTTCATATTATTCAACATCCTATGATTGTTATATCCCTTTGCATATTATATTAAAAGCTAATAATGGTATCAGAGATACAATAGATTTAGTCTATGTAGGTCTATAGTAAAACCACCATTATTATTGAACTTGAGTGTTTTGTCAACCTAACGCATCATTGGACCAGTCACTATCAAAAGATATCAAAATAATCTAGGTGATAGAATTAGGGAGAGTCACAAGTGAGGACTGAAATAAATATCAGTTCTATAAAATATTGAGATTGAAATTTGACTAGAGCCTTTCCACATAGTTATAGGAAAAACTCATGAAGACCAGGACTCAACATTCAAAGCAATAGATTGAAAAATCATCTAGTGAAGATCGAGGATGTCTAGAACTTGCTAACTATTACCCAAAGTTTTTTTTTTGTAGATTATTAATTCTTAAGGGATTGGTACTCCTCCAACAAAAAAAATTAGTAGACTCCAACTTCATTGCATGAAGGTCAGTATGCCCTCATAGTGTAGTGATTAGTTCCTTGTGCAAGATAACACTATGGAAGAATACTTTTGTAGAAGAGTCATGGTGAAGTTAGGATATTGAAGATCTCCATTGCTATATTGAATAACTTCATAGTTGAATAACATGCCATAGAACCCTTGATACATAAATTGCATAGTAGCCTTGAAGAAAAGGCCATAGAAGCCTTAAATAATAAGCCACAAAAGTCTTGATACTAAAAAGCAATAGAAGCCTTGATATCAAAAAAGCCATAGAAGCCTTGATACTAAAATAGGTAACAGAAGCCTTTATAGTAAAATAGGCCACAAAAGCCTTGAAAAGACCGCAAAAACCTTGATATTGAAATACACCATAGAAGCCTTGATCCTAAATAAGAATTTGAAAGGAATATCTGATTCAAAAGAAAATTAAGATTTCATTATTAATATTTTTACTACAGGAAAAGAATATTCAGTGAGTTGAGAGACTTCCTACAAGAAATTTAGGAAGAGTATATTCTATAGAATCAATTTAGCACCTGAATCAAAAGATATCAAGATAATAACTTATTGAAGAACTTTCAGACTTGGAAGAAGAAGAAGGACTAGGAGAGTCCTTATTGAATATAGAAGTAGCAGAATCAAATATCCAGGAGCAAATCACACCACCAACACTTCCAAAAGTAGAAGTTTGAAGAGGTCTCAAGGGAATACCAATAGAATTTGCAAGATCAAAGACCTTGGCAAGGTCTCATTGAGCATCTATAAAAGGCTATGAAATACTTACTGAAGAAATCATCAAAGGATAAATCACTGGAGAAATCTACTACCAAGGAGAAGCCCCTTATAGTGGAGTTGGGATAATTGTTGCCATTCGACAACAAGCCCAAGAAAAGGAGAATTTGGCAAGGAGTACCAAATTTGAGGAGAAGAATTTGGTAAGGAGTGCCATATTTCAAAAGAAAAACCTAGTGAAATACCTCAAGATATTCAAAATATTGAGAAGAATATCCTGAAAGCATGAGGATACGGAAGCAAAAAGGAAAGCGAATATGCGATGCAAATAGAACCGGACTTAGAGCTAAATCCTAGAAACTTGAAAGTGCATGAAAAGAGGGAAAAGCATGAGCGAATCAAAATGAAACAAATATGAATAAAGAAGACAAAACTTTTTATTGATATGTTTCAAACTTGGTTACAATGCGCATCCTCCCCTTCCAAGGGCTAGGAGCATTTAAGCATGCGTTCTTGTTACATCCATGGGCGTCTTTCCTTCTTTCGCATGCCCACATGTAAAATGGGTAGACCAAAATGTCACTGCCACTTGCATTGATGAGTCTCGACTCCTTGCTACTCCTTTGATGTCCAAACCCTACGTTCAAAATAACAATAAACGGTCGGTAGCACCTGCGGATAAAACAAAGCATGCAATCCCCAAGCCTACGATAAGTAAATGAGAAAAATGAATTAAAATATGACTAAAACAAATCCAAATGCTCTAAAAATTTTATAGGGACATCAAGGCACCACTAGGAAGGCTTTGCAAAAATAACAGTCAAGAAATTCCTCACCGATTTGGATTCGCTCCGCGGCGGGACGAATTCACCTATAACAAAATGCCAAAAAATGTACTATCCAAATGTCCTGCCTAGGAAGCTCCAAAAAACCTACAAACTTGGGGTTAGCTAATTGGGGGCATTTTGGGAAGACCTAGATGGTCAGATTTTCCCAATTTAGCCTCCATCAATGGGAATTTGATGATGCTACTTGTAGGTTAGTAGAAGCGAGCAAAGCTAGAAATATGATCAAACTTGTTCAAAACAAAACGAAATTCAAATGAAAACCTATCTAAGCATCATAGAATTGAATGCAAAAATGAAAGAAAGCAAATCTACCATGGAATTCCCATTTCTTTGAAAAGGGGTGATTAGTATTGTGGAAGTGTGGGAAGGGGTGCCCATGGGGCAGGCTGCCCGTCGTTTGAGGCCTAATTTTGGCACCAATCCACTTGCGATGGGTCCAAAACCTCTTGTGTGGTATTGTCGGCAAATTTGGTGGGATATTGTGGCCAAATGTCAGGTTTTGGGTTCAATATTCATCCTACCAATAGTCACCCAATGACCTCCCCTCTAAAGGAGATCAAGGACGTGAAAGGCACAAATCCAAAAGGTGTGAGGTAAGACAATAAAATGACAGCACTTTGTTGCTCTAAAATGATCCTTCTCTCCATATTTTGGGGTGAGGAAACTCACCAATTTATAGACCTGGAGGTCTCTTGAAATGGGCATGCAGAGGTGCCACTTGGCAATCATGCCTTCCCATGGGGAAGGATATTCCTCCCTGAATTGGGACTTCATGACTGACCTTGTAAATGCCTCTAATGCTCGAAAACGCTCACCCATACTCCCATGCGATGAAGGAAGCATTGAGTGGTGAATCTGAGCTGCCATTTGTCAAGATTTGACTTTTTTCCCTTCAAAACTACAATTCTCCCCACCTCGGAGCGAATCTAGAATTCGTCCTTGGGTGGGGCGAATCCTAGTTTGAATTCGTTCCAAGGTGGAACGGATATTGAGCAAAGTGCCTGAAGGTGCCAAATTGATTTCTGACCTTTCAAAATTGCTGTGAGAGTGGTTAGGACCACTGTTTGACCTCTAGGGGCTGCCCTTGGGGCTATGTGTGTCAAAGTGATCAGTGTTTGTAGTCACATAATCGGATTGGTGCTGTTTTGGTGTCTACAGATGCCCCTTTTTGGGATGTACTGTGCATGGCACAGCACCAAGAAAAAATAGATAACTGAAGCACTAATGATTAGGGTTTCTCAGTAACCTAACCAACTTTTGATGCCCCAAGTATGGAAAGGGCATGCATTCTTGAATCCTTTCTTCTAACGAGTGAAGTAACTTAACTCAAGTGTTAAACTTTTTCGGTGAGGTGTTACTTGATCTTGGACATTGATCAATCATGAATAGGCAAAGGGCGCAACATTTTGTCTGTGAGAACCTTGAGTTCATGATTCATGAAATGCCAAGTGATTTGATCATGTTGTGATTATTGCTTGTTTACTGCCCCAAGCAGGAGCGTAATTGTATTTGTCAATGATTCTTTGAATGCATGCCATTTTCCTTAATTGGGTGTGTACTTTTTGGTTGGTGACTAAGTGTGACTACCCCCTCAAGCGACGAATCGATGAGGGAATGACCTTCACGAGAAAAGTGATGAGTCGCTTGACCCAATATGACTTGTGCAAGGGTACCCTTATATGTTTTAGCGTTAAGTGTGTGCAGTTTTCTGACATTTAGACCTATTTTTGTTGGGTGTTAACCCTTTTTGCGACACTTTTTAGAGCTAAAATTGGCAGAAATCCGTCCTCCTATGGAGCGGTTCGGCTATGGTAGCCTTCTTAGGGAGTGGGATGGTGACAATTTGTAACCCCAATGTCTTTTTTGCATGCCTGGAATGTCAAGTGCCAAAGCACTCTCATCGAGCAAGTTTATTAGCTGTTTTGGTGCATTTTTGTCCAATTTTTGTTGTTTTTTGAAAATTTTGCCCTGAATTCGTTTTGGGGTGGGAAAAATACCAACTTAGTATTCGTCCCAGGGTGGGATGGGCACTAACCAGAGTGCTCATCCCAGGGAGGAACGAGTATAAGCTCAAAAGGCCTATTTAAAGGCCAAAACTAGGGTTTGGGCTCATTTGCATTCAAATTTTCTTACGATTTGGAGCTTTGAGGAGGAGGTTAATTCTATGAAGTGAAGCACTGCCGAATTTCTTCCAACATCATAAGTGCACAAACAGGATCAAGCAGTAGAGCCGAAGCAAGACCAGTAAGTTCTCCTTAGTGTTATTGCTTTTGTTATACGTTTTAAAACTGCAAGTGATTTGTTTAATTTTCTTTGTGATGCTATTTTTCAAAATTAAAATTGAAAACCCTAAAATTGAGCTGAACACAAACCAAGATTTAGCTTAAAAATGAATGACAAACGTAGTTAAAACCTAGGTGAAATTTTTTTTATTTTGCTTTTAACTAAAACCCTAGGATAAATGGAACGTAAAACCCTAGTTTTTTAGGTTGAGCTTGTCAATTTTAAAACGTAGGTGAAAACCCTAGGTTAAAAAACTGTTATTTTAATTTTGTTTTGTTTGTGCAGACTTTGTCAATTTTAAACTTAGAATACAAAAATCCTAACATTGACAACTGTATTTTTTTTTTTTTGTTAATTAATCAGTTAGAGTTTAAAAACCCTAGGGCTGACAAATTAATATTTTTTTGAATTTTTGTTTTGTTTTTGAATTTATCAGTTAGGATTAGAAACCCTAGGACTGACAATTGATCTTTTCTTTTTGTTGTTTTGTAATTATTTTCGTTGTTAATTAATCAGTTAGAGTTTAAAAACCCTAGGGCTGACAAATTAATTTTTTTTGAATTTTGGTTTTGTTTTTGGCTGTACAATTTTAATGCAGTCCTGTATATATATGTTAGGGTTGTATAGTTTTTCATTTTTTTTAATGTTTTTGTGTTGTTTTCTTTTGCAGGTTGTGAAGAGCCGGTATCGTGTACCAACTGCTTTTGTTGAAGTGCGGGGGGCACTAACTGTGGCTTATTAGGAGTGGCTTGATGCCCTTGGGCTCAAGCAGGTGGCTCGACTAGAGCCTGTGGTTGGGGATCAGGCCTACCTGACAGCCCTGATCAACCTATGGGATCCTTGGACCAACACCTTCCATCTCCCAATAGGGGAGATGACAATGACCTTGGAGGATGTCTATCAGCTTCTATGGATTCTGATAGATGGACTGCCGATCAGAACGTCATCGCGTGATCAGCAAACAGATGTACTGATATGATGCTTTGGGCATGGGTAGGAGCTGGGTGTGGAGAGCCCAGTGGAGATGGCAAACGGAAACTGCCAAATTGGCAAGATTTTGGTCTAATGGTGGCTGGAGAGAAGGGTGTTGGGAGTGAGGCACGCAGTACTCATGGGCCTCATTTCCAACATGCTACTACTTGACTCGTCAGGTGCAAGGTTCTCGTGGAACTTGTTGGATGTGGTCTGGAAGTTCATAGAGTGCCCAACAGAGGCACCGTTGATCCTAACGTGGGGACAGATGCTGCTAGCATAGCTCTATGGTGAGCTGTACGAGGTCCACTACCAGAGGTAGAAGGGGATTAGCTATAGCTATCTATTGTAGAGCTAGGATTGGCAGCAAATAGCGGTGGAGAGGCTAGCCGGGCTACCATGGACAACTCGGATGGAGATGGAGGATAAGGATATAGGTTATGCAGCTCTATGGCAACGATCTGAGGAGCAGGGACAGAGTCGAAGGTGGGAAGGTGTCGTAGGACACTATGCCAATGCCCTCACTCAGCTTACTCTAGGGGAGGTGTTCTGGTGCCCTTATCAAGACTGTCCAGCCTGGCCGAAGGTTGGAGAGTGGCTCCGATGGGTATGCAAGGAGTGGTGGCTGATTGGGTGACATGGGACCGAGCATGAGTTCTTCCCTTACAGCCTGGTGACACAACAATTTGGGGTGCGCCAGGGGTTTCATGGTGAGCCCGTGGTCTATCGGCACTAGGGGTATGAGAGGACTCTAGATCGATTAGTCATCACACCACTAGGCAAGGATTTAGATGCAGCAATCGATGTCCTGGATGTGGATGACGTCAGGACTATCGTAAAGTACGACCAGTGGTGGGTACTATGGCGATGGTGAGGAGAGGGGCCACTAGGAGGCATGGAGGCAGTGATAGTGGGTGGGGAGGGTGTCAAGGGACTAAGAGATGATTGGGGAGCTCCTCGTGAGGATGCAAACATAGTGGAGGTGGAGGATGAGGATGTGGATTTGGGGGTTTCGGATCAGCCAAAGATGCAGGACATCACAGAGTAGTGGGAGCCAAAGCAGGCTGCTATTCCAGAGATGCCCACACCTCAAGCGAATGCGAAGGACACGATGTTTAGGCTACATGCTAAGATTGCATGGTTGGAGGGGCTATTACAGCGGTGCAATGGGGAGATGGGGTATGTGTTGTAGGAGAGGGATCTCTTGCGCATGTAGCTGGAAGAGCAAAAGAATGCATTGGCTGCCTACCATCAGTATGATGGGGGTACTGATGCTACACGGGAGAGGGAATTCCTATGCACATAGCTGGCAGAGAGGGATAGGGCTTTGGCATAGTGTGAGGAGAACTTGGCGACGTATCGCCAGTGGGAGATAGACTCGATGCAGCAACGGTTGGAGCTGGAGGCAAAGATTAGCCACCTTCATGGGCAGGTCCCTACGTTCAACGAAGGCGGATTGTCGTGCCGCTCGAGAGGGAGTGAGACTGAGCAGTCAACATCCTCTCGGTGTAGGTGACTAGATGAGGGGGGGGCGAGTAGGTGTGATGCAGGGGCTAACAAAAGTCACCCTGAGGGGTCTCATAGGACCCACACCATGAGGGGTAGTTCCCGTTGCACCAATCCTGTGTGATCACAATGGTCTATGCCATAGACTTGGGGGTTTTTGAGTTTTTGGATTTTTTTGCGGGGTCACAGGACCGGTTCATTGTAGCCTACAGGCATTTTTGATGATATATACAGATGACTTTATTTTTTTTATGCGAGTGATGATTTGATGTTATATATGATGAGTGATGAGTATGGATGTATGCATGTTAATTTATTTTGATGGATGCATATGTTATGATGAATGCAAATGTTTTTGATTTATATGTGATATGCAAGATGGAATGGATGAATTGAATTTGTGTTGTTTGGTGAGAGCACCATAGACTGTTTAGACCTTTGTGGGGTTTTTTAGCGATTGCTGATGGCAATGCGAGGATGAAAGATAGCGTAGTTGGTTTAGAAATGTAGCTAAGGTTTTCTGAGACCCAGACAGTTTTAACTCACTAGCCATGATTGTACTTTATCTTACAAGACTTTTGGACAAGATATGAATCAAACATGTCTTTGACCAAGTTATTTCACATCCTCGTGTGTGTAATTGAGTTTGTTTATGTGGTATTTGTCAGGATACCGCTAGTGCTAAATAGGCTGTCAACCAAACCTATACTGAGGTTCACCTAATTAGCTCCACTAACTCCTTTGTTGTATTTAGCCAGATTAATCTATGGTGCTATCTAGGATACCATAAGCTAGCTCATCCACATGCAAACATTGATCTGTACACAAGTTAATGTGACAGATATATTGTCATGCGAGAGGTTTACCACCAGTGACTGATAGGCTATCCACAAAATTGATACTGAGTTTTGCCTCATGACCTATCAAAATGCTAAGAGTTCCAGGGATTCAAGTTCGACTCCTTTCTTTTCTTCAATTGTATTGGGATACTTGCTCTTTTGTAGTGATAAAAAACATTGTTTATTTTTATATATTCTTCTTTTGAGCAAGGGATTTGAATTTCGAGTGATGAGAATCACTATTGTATGTGCCTTTTGATGTATGCACTCTGGTGGTGATGTTAATTTTTTTTTTGGAGTTTTGACTTTTTGCAAAATTTTGATGTTTGCAACTTTTAAGAACTTAGGATTCTTGGGGAATTGGGTAAGGAGGATGCTTGTCCTTTTGCCAACTCTCAGCATTATTGGGGTAATTCGTATAGGGGGATGAGCAAGATAATCGTTTCGCTTATGGTGACCTAGATTGCTGTGCAGGTTTCATATTTCATTCACATAACTTGGGAATTTTTATGTGTTTTGATTTGTGTTGGGATGCTACGTAACAAGGTGCGATCCAAGTAGAACTCTACCTATGTAAAATCTATCTGACTTGGTATAGTATGTGGCTAGAAAGCAAAGTGACGACTAAAGGGCGAAAAAATCTTGATACATTAGAATACCACTGAATATGGTATGGTAAAAAGAAGTGAATGGCATTTGTTTTTGATGGTCTCCTTATAAAATGGAGACATGTGGAACAGGATGGGTTGGCGGAGTAATTACAATCTATGGTGCCTTTGACCTGTATGACCACAAATATGCAATGTATGGATGTGATGCTTAATGCAGCTACATATTTTTATGTTTTTGATGGATTTATTTTTGTGAATATGAAGATGAGATGCGAGAAGAGCTCTCCATTTGTGTGATGAGTTTGAGCATGCCTGGAAATGAGATGCAATTTTTTTTTGTTTTTGATTATTTTACTATTTTTGAATTTTCTTATTGTTGACCAAGCGATTGTGGGAATCCTTGGAGATTTTTTTGGGATTGACCAAGCGATTGTAGGAATCCTTGGAGCATTTTGGGATTGACCAAGCGATTGTAGGAATCCTTGGAGCATTTTGGGATTGACCAAGGGATTGTAGGAATCCTTGGAAAATTTTGGGATTGACCAAGTGATTGTGGGAATCCTTGGAGCATTTTGGGATTGACCAAGCGATTGTAGGAATCCTTGGAGAGTTTTGGGATTGACCAAGCGATTGTAGGAATCCTTGGAGCATTTTGGGATTGACCAAGCGATTGTAGGAATCCTTGGAGCATTTTGGGATTGACCAAGATATTATAGGAATCCTTGGAGAATTTTGGGATTGACCAAGCGATTGCAGGAATCCTTGGAGGATTTTGGGATATGACTCTCTTAGATATGGAATGGCCACAAATGACTGATGTTCAAGGGTTCTAGTTCCTTTATTCCGTCAAGAGAGGCTAGCTAGTACATCTTGGGTCCTATTTTACTATCAATTACATATGGACCTAGCCAATTTGTCATGAACTTGTCCCTTAGATGGGACAAAAAACTAGAGTTTTGTTGGTTTTCCTTTAAGACCAAGTCACCAACCTGAAAATCCCACAGGTGAAATTTCATGTTGTAAGCTTTCTTAAATCTCTCTTGATAAATATGTAAATGCTCAAGGGCATTAATGCATCGTTCTTCAAGTAATGTAAGCTGGTCTAACCGGGCCTGCTGCATAGTGTCATCATCAATGAACTCTTACATTGATATGCGTAGGGAAGGAATTTCCAACTCAAGAGGCATGACTGCCTCAAAGCCATACACGAGTGAAAATGGAGTTGCCCAAGTGGGCATCCAAATGCTAGTGCGATAAGCCCACAGGGAAAGTGAGATTTGGATGTGCCAATCCTTATGACTATCTGTGATGGTATTTTTAAGGATGGCAACTAGCATTTTGTTTGACGCCTCTACTTGCCCATTTTCTTGCGGATAATAGGGTGTCAAAAAACTGTGCTAACTTTTGTACTTTATGGTCAAAGCACGCACGTAATAATAGCCAATAGCCAATAATATCCCATGCGAAGAATGCACTTTACGATGGCCATACCACTGAAGTGGCCACCACACGTACCATCATGCGCTTGGGCAATCGCCCAAGTGGACTCTTGCTGGTCCAAGCAATGAAGCAGGATTCCTTCATAGCTGCGATGATACAAAATGTCTCATAACAAGACATACTTAGCCACTTTTTGTTTGAATGCTCGTTTTGCGATGTGCATCACTCCAAGCGGGAGATTACCTAACTTGAGGTAGTCCGTTACGGGTGAATACCAATCCTGCTAATCGAAAGCCTTGACGGTATGAACATCCAATCCCTCTTGAAGTTCATACCTAGCAAATGCTGAGTGGGAGAGGACTTGTAAGAATACCGTTGTGTTGCTATTAATGGGAGTAGGGAAGAACAAGGACCCCTAGTTGGCATGTTTCAGATGATCATGGATTCGAGAGAACTTATCCAAGGATAGTTCAAGCTGGATCATGTGGATTCTTGGTGTCAAGTCAGAGCTTGCACGCTCCATCATAGATTGGGATAGTGTTTTAACTTGAATGGTTGTCATATCACCAGAAAGGTCTTACGGGATTAGTGACCCCAAGGAGGCCATAGTGTCTGCAAAATGATTCGATGATCAAGGGAGTGCCTCGATGTCATACCATTCAAGCTTCGCTAGGAATTTTTCCACAAGGGCTTTATAAGCCTGCAGAACTAGGCATTTGCATTGGAATACCCCTTTGACTTGGTTGACAATTAACAGCGAATCACCAAAGATATTTAGTTGTTTGATGTTCATGGTGATTGTTGTCTGAAGACCTATGAGCAAGGCTTCATACTCTGCATTATTTTTGGTGCATGGGAAGTCTAATTTAAAGGACAAGGGAACTAGAGCCCCTTGCGGTATGAATAATACAATTCCCGTGCCACCACTTTGCTCACATTTAGAACCATAAAAAAATAGGGTTATGTCGACCTGTAACTTAGGCTCATCATAATCTAGTGATTCTAAGACATGGAAGACCCCATCATCGGGTAGTTCTATGACCAGAGGCTAATCGTCTTTAAAGAGGAGCCTCTGCTAGTTGATCGGCTTTGACCTATCCTTTGATAGATTTTTGTTCGATAAACTCTATGTCAAATTCTGTCAACAGCATGATCCATTTCACCGTGCGACTACTATGATAAGTATGACTCATCATGTACCGTAATGGATTCTTCTTAGACACAACATACATAGTGTTGCTCAGCATATAGTGGCATAGATTTTTGGTAGAAAACACCACTGCCAAGCAGAGTTTCTCGACGTATGCATAGTTAAGTTCATAACTGACCAGGGTATGGCTAAGATAGTAAGTAGCCTGTTCTTTGTGAAGTTCATTCTTCTGGGTTAGCATGGCACCCAGTGCCACCTTAGTAGTTGAGATGTATAAGTAGAATGGGAAGCCTGGTCTAGGTGGTGCCAATACTTGCGACGAAGCCAAGTATCTTTTGATGTCATCAAAGACTGACTGGCACTCGTCATCCCAGTGAAATACTACCCACTTGTGCAATAATTTGTTCATGGGTCGGCACTTGTTAGATAGCTATGCTATGAAGCACTTAATTGACGCAACCTTTACCTGTAGACTTCTGAGCTACTTAATGGTAGTTGGGGGAACCATTTCAAGGATTGCCTTGACTTTGTTTGGGTCCACTTCGATGCCTTGCATTGAGACTATGAAACCCAAGAGTTTTCCAGATGTGACGCCAAATATGCACTTCTTAGGATTCAGACTAACTTTATGTTCCATGAGGCGATTGAGGATCTTGATTAAGTCATCAAGATGATCTGGGCGCAAAAGATATTTGGCCAACAAATCATCCATGTAGTCTTCCAAAGTTTTATGCATGTAATCATGGAAGATGTACGTCATGGCATGTTGGTAGGTGGCGCCAGCATTTTTAAGGCCAAATGGCATGACCTTATAACAAAATGTCCCCCAAGGCATTATGAACGCCATTTTTAGTTGGTCTTTGGGATTGATACGAATATGATTGTATCCCGAGAAACCATCCATGAGGGATAGCATTTCATGACCTGCTGTAGCATCTACCAATGCATCGATGCTTGGCAAGGGGAAATCATCCTTAGGACTCACTTTGTTTAGATCTCAAAAATTAGTGCATATGCGAATCCTCCCATCGGGATTTTTGATGGGCACCATGTTGGACAGCCATGGCGGATAATCCACGTAGATGACAAACTGTGCATCCAACAACTTTTGCAATTTTTCTTTGACCATCAAGGCCATTGTTGGGTGCATCTTACGTAGTTTTTGCTTAACTGGCTTGATTGTCGGATCAAGCATTAGATTATGCATGACTAGCTATAGATCTAGCCCCGACATAACTCTCTATGACCATGCAAAAACCTCCTTCTTCTCTTTGAGAAGAGCAATGTAGTCGGATTGCTCTTCGAGGGATAAGCTTACCCCTAGCTTGATAATCTGTGGATTCATTGGATCCAAGCCGATTTCTACGTCAGTCATCTCCTCGACCGACATGTGGGATCCGTCCTCCAACTGATGTGGAGTTGGGATCAAATGGATATCATTTTCTGAGTTTAAATCTGCATTGGGAACCTCGGGTTCCTCTTCGACATGAAAGATATCTTGAGTTGTCCCTAGGGTAAAATGAAGCATTTTACCGAAAGGCCAGTACTCTTATGGGGATGGAAGTGAATTGAAATGATCCCAATCAATGGCATATATGTCTAGATGCAAGGAATATGCTATATTGGCCAGATTGTGAATGGGGGTAGTTAAGTCAATGGAGATCATGCGGATGAAATGATTTTGGTCTCCATTACTGCTGGTGTGATGACTTGAACACTCTAGATGCTATCTGTGCTTTGGATCTGGATCTAGAGGTATTGGCATGAATGGATCGGCCCTATGTGTTGATAGGAGGACATGGTCTACCCTCAATACTGATATCACCCTAGGGTCTCAGAGTGGAAGGTGTTCTTCGTATACCTCGAGCGGTGGATCCAACACTTGATTCCACCCCGCTGGGTCTACATACCACTCATGCCCTAGCACTATGACCATATATTCACATATGTAATTAATCTCCAAGGGGTATGGTTGTGGCCTCTATCACATGTGATTAAAATATGTCATTTCTGTTTCATCTTTGTAATCACTATCAGAGATCCAAAATCCCTCGTTGGCTCCGACAACTGTTTGAGGTATTACAGGCTCATCCTACTCGAGAAAATTAATATAGACCCATTGTGGTTGTTCCACTCTCTGTGGGGGTACTTTATCACCACTGAAAGCATGAGGATATGGAAGCAAAAAGGAAATGAAATATGCGATGCAAACAAAATCGGACTTAGCGCTAAATCCTAGAAACTTGAAAGTGCATGAAAAGAGGGAAAAGCATGAGCGAATCAAAGTGAAACAAATGTGAATAAAGAAGAAAGCCCTTTTTATTGATATATTTCAAACTTGGTTACAATGTGCATCCTCCCATTCTAAGGGCTAGGAGCGTTTAAGCGTGCGTTCTTGTTACATGCATGGGCGCCTTTCCTTCTTCCGCGTGCCCACATGTAAAATGGGTAGACCAAAATGTCACCGCTGCTTGAATTTATGAGTCTTGACTCCTCACCATTCCTTTGATGTCCAAACCCTACGTTCAAAAGAACAAGAAACGGTCAGTAGCACCTGTGGATAAAACAAAGCATGCAATCCCCAAGCCTACGATAAGTAAATGAGAAAAATGAATTAAAATATGACTAAAACAAATAAAAATGCTATAAAAAATTGACAGGGGCATAAATGTACCACCAGGAAGGCTCTGCAAAAATAACATTTAGGAAATTCCCCACCGATTTGAATTCTCTCTAGGGCGGGACGAATTCACCTACAATAAAACACCGAAAAGGTACTATCCAAATGTCCTACCTAGGAAGCTCCAAAAGACCTAAAAAATTAGGGTTAGCTAATTGGGGGAATTTTGGGAATACCCAGATGGTCATATTTTCCCAATTTAGCCTCCATCAATGGGAATTTTATGATGCTACCTGTAGGTTAGTAGAAGTGAGCAAAGCTAGAAATATAATCAAACTTTTTAAAAACAAAACGGAATTCAAATGACAACCTATTTAAGCATCATAGAATTGAATGCAAAAATTAAAGAAAGCAAATCTACCATGGAATTCCCATCACTCTGAAAAGGGGCAATTAGGATTGTGGCAGTGTGGGAGGGGATGCCCATGGGGCAGGCCGCCCATCGTTTGAGGCTTGATTTCAGCACCAATCCACTTGGGATGGGTCTAAAACATATTGTGTGGTATTGTAGACACATTTTGTGGGATATTGTGGCCAAATGTCAGGTTTTGGGTTCAAGATTCGTCCTCCCAATAGTCACTCAATGACTTCCCCTCTAAAGGAGATCAAGGACGTAAAAGGTGCAAATCCAAAAGGTGTGAGGTAAGACAATAAAATGACAGCACTTCGTTTCTCTAAAATTATCCTTCTCTCCATATTTTGGGGTGAGGAAACTCACCAATTTATAGACCTAGAGGTTTCTTGAAATGGGCATGCAGAGGTGCCACATGGCAATCATGCCTTCCTAGGGGGAAGGAGATTCCTCCTTGAATTGGGACTTCATGACTGACCTTGTAAATGCCTCTAATGCTTGAAAACACTCACCCATACTCCCATGCAATGAAGTAAGTGTTGAGTGGTGGATCTGAGCTGCCATTTGTCAAGATTTGACTTTTTACCCGTCAAACCTGCAATTCGCCCCACCCCGAAGCGAATCCAGAATTCATCCTTGGGTGGGGCGAATCCCAATTTGAATTCTTTCTAGGGTGGAACGAATATTGAGAAAATTTCCTGAAGCTACCAAATTGATCTCTGACCTTTCAAAACTGTTGTGAGAGTGGTTAGGACCACTGTTTGACCTTTGGGGGTTGCCCTTGGGGCTGTGTGTGTCAAAGCGATCAGTGTTTGCAGTCACATAATCGAATTGGTGTTGTTTTTGTGTCTACAGATCCTTCTTGAAGTTAGAATTTGACAAGAATAATTGAAGACAGAAGAAGCTCATAAAATATAGGATATTTTAATATTGCCTCTCACAACAAGAAGGCACCACTTTAGAGATAAAAACTTCTCCAAATATATATTAGAAGGAGGAGACCACAATAGGAGAACAAGCCACCAAATATTAGGCTTGTGAAATAAAGTTTCATACCATAATTTATTGAAGAATGAGCTATTCAATACAGTCTACAAAAAGTTACAAGATCCTACTCGAAGCAACAACTTGGTGATCTTAGACACAAATATGCACATCCTATATAGAAATGGTAAAATAAGCTATAGAAGTTTTTAAAAATTTATGCAACTATTGGTGATAACTAACTCATTAATTAGACTACTTATCAGATTCATTAGAGCACCTTATTTGGATTAAAATTGCATGAAGAAAAAAATAGATTACAATCTTCAAAAGTGCAAAAAGGAAAAGGTTATTTTTACGGTTCATTTGCAAATTAATTAAGAGTTGATTAGATTTTAGAATTATATCTATCAACCACCTATCATCTACTTTGGAAAAATAAAATAATACTAAGCCCTACAATATTATTTGTAGTTAATTCTTGAAGATTTTTTTCAGGTTATTCTTGATTAGTTGCAGTAAATAGATTAAGTGCATTATATTGAGAGTTGATTGGAGTGATAAATTGAAATTGTTAGTGCATTAAAAAGAAACTCTATTAGATTTATTTGAACTATTATACTACTCTCAAAAGAAATTAGTTTCATGTTTTGAAGGGCAAAAAATCTGATTTGTATTAAGTTTCTAAAGACACTATTGAAGCACAAAAATCTACAACTCGTAGTGACCAAAAGAAGCCACCCAAAAATGTTAGAATCCTCCAAAACTTGGAGAAGAACATAACTAACCAAAAACATAAATAGAAACTTCAAATATTGAGACTTGGTGAGTCTCAAATCCAAAGCATTACAAGATTACATGTAAGAAAAGAAAGTGCAGAAAATTGCATAAATTAAAGAACTTCTATATAGTGTTATCTAATATTGGATTTGTTATCAAAGTTTCCAAGAAAAAAGAGGAAGGTGTCTACTCATAAAAGACAACCTCAAAACCCTTTTTTTGCAGGAGAAAAAAATATTAGATTTGTTATCAAAGTTTCTAAGCATTACAAGATGTTTGAATGAATGATTTATGCATAATTACATTGTATATATTGTGTAGTTTCAATTTGGCATCCAATTCATAAATACACATGTTTCATAAGTCATTTATAAAATGCATTTAGTTGCATACTTCATAAGATCTATGAGTTGTCCTAATACTTTACTACCATCAACTAAGTGAAAGAGAAGTAAAAATAACAAGGAAGACACTTAGATACAAGACATTGACCTTTTTGGTACATAATGTAGTGATGCTCTTATGGAAAACTTATTGATGAGTAGGTTCTAGCATGAGTAATCTCCTAGTTTGAATAATTATGTAATACTCTATTATTTTAGTGTGGTGATAATTTTACCCTACTTGGGTTATTTAATTTATGAATAGATGATGTATCTTTTGCTTGTTATAAATAAAAGATCTATGATTTCGTAGTTTCATAAGATATTATGTTTTATTAATTTTTTTAGATATAAAATTAAATCTTATTATTATATCCCTTTGATGATATTATAGATGTATCCAATTTTTAATTACGTGGGTAGACTTAATAACATCCCTTTTAAAGTAAATAATTGTTAGGAGATCTTGATGGTTTAATGTAGTTTAGATGATTAGAAATAGTATCTAAAATTATTATGCTTATGTGTTAGAAGTAGAAAGAGAAACCTAAGGGATTATGGGATCCCTTATGGAGGAACTTTAAGTAATCTTGTTCTTCAAGGAACTTTCCTAAAACTAAACTAGTTAGATGCACGAAAACATTAATAGATTAAGATAAATAAATTTGGTTATCACTAGGAGTGATGGATGGAATAAGTTAGCTCATCGTGGGGATGAGACTAATAGCTTATTTGCATTATGCTTAGTGCACCTGCATAGATAGAATTATGTATGGTGTAGTGATGGGCATATCCTTTTGATAGATAAAAAATATAACTTAACTAATTCATGGATATGAGATTGATAGCATATTTTTAGTATGGTTAGTATACCTACATAGAAATACTTATGTATGGTGTAGGGATGGACATATCCTTTTGATAGATTAAGGAAGGAGATAAGTTGGCTCATCATGGATATGAGACAAACAACATAAAAACATTATATTAGGCCTTAGATATCTTCATATAATGACATATACTGGGTATATATATGCAAATCCCTATCGATTATATGTTTGTACAAAAATATCCTTAGTTTGTTAATTATATTTTTTGGCTCATTACAAAAGTGGAAAATATCATACCTTGTGAGGTTGATGGAAAATTTGACTCAATAAATGCATATGAATTATAATTTCCTAGAGGGATAGATTTCATGTCAATATTTAACATTGCATATTATAATGATTTTCATGTAGATACAACATAAGCAGAGAGAGATCAATTTTGATTTAGAATTTGAACAATAGGTACAACAATTGCCAAATAAAGAGAGGGAAAAATTATAATGGATATTTGATGATCAAGTTATCAGGAATACAAGGGGCCATGATTATAAGGAATATCTCATCAAGTGGCTTGATATATCAATAAAAGAGACTACTTGTATGTTAGAGGTTTAAGTTGCCAAACATGGGATCTCCAATGAGATCTCATGATACAATTATTTTGTTTTCCAAACTCAAGATACATTTATTGTTACCTAGGATGTCTGATGTAGGAGCATCTAGGTGAACAGGCTATCATGCATTATCAAAAAATAAAATTTCTATAATTTGAATCACAAGTAAGCAAGTTTTATAGAGGTGACAACTTTATTTATTTGTAACAACTTTATTTGCTTATGGAAACTTTATTTCCTTGCAAAATATTTATTTTTTTGTGATATATTTCTTTCTTTATGGTAGCCATATTTTGTATGATAATTTTTTAGATATATGAATAGTTGTATAAAGTGACCCAAGGATAGATATAGAAAATTAGTTTATCAATGTGATAAAGTGAGTAAAATAGAGTAGTGTAGGGGGTAATTTAGTCTATAGGTTAAGTATTTGAGACCACAACATTATTATGGCTATTTTTTAATGTAATATTATAATTTCAAATATTATAAAAACCTATGCTATGCACAAGATAGTAATTATAAATTATTAGAAATAGATTATATTACATCATTTGGATCATGTAAATGTACATTTCTTGGTACATTCTTAAGACATTAGATTAATTTAGGTGGAACTTATCTACTTACTTCATGCAATGTAATAAATGCACAAGTGTCAAAGTACAAGCTATATATGTGCAATTTTTGACTTGCATAGCTAGGTAGAGTGTTGGCCAAGGAACCTATTTTAAAGGGCCATAGACATAGAGTAAGATACAATAGTAGGAAGTAGTGTAGACCATTGTAGTGTGATGTAGCAGTGTGATGTAATGTGATGGAGTGTGATATGCTCAATGCCCATTCTTGAGCAGTAGATTTATTCATGGAGTATTTATTTCCTCCATATCTACTTTTGAAAACATCTCCATCATTTATATTTATAGTATATTTTTAGTCTTCCCGTATATTTACTTTATTTCATGTTATTTTGAATTTTGTGATTGCTATCTCCTATTACATGCTACATCAAAAGCTAACAATGGTATCTGAGCCACAATGGGTCAATTGAAAAACCACCATTATCATTGACCTCGAGTTTTTATCAATCTATCTTGCCATTGGACCAATCACTAATAAAAATTCTTAGAAGAGTCTATGTGGTAGAATTAAGGAGAACCACAAGTAAGGAGTGAAAGAAATATCAATTTCTAGAATACTTGAGACTGCATATGGCTAGAGTCTTTCCATAGAGTTTGAAGGGAAAACTTGTGAAGACTAGGACTCATAATTTGATCCACTAGATTGATTAATCAACTAGTGAAGATAATATAAGAGGTCTAGAGAAATTTATCTGAATTTTATTTTTATTGCAATAAACTTAATTCTAGGATGATTGGGATACCTCATAAAATAGAAATTTAGGATATTTCAACTTCGTTGCTCGAAGTTCGGAGTGCCTTCATAGTGTAGAGATTAGTTGCCGCACGAGAATAATACTACATAAGAGACTTTTGGAGAAGAATTATGGTGAAGTTGGGAGATATGAGATCTCCATTTCCAGATTGGAAACTTAACAAGAAGAAAATGCCATAGAAGCCTTAATCAAAAAAAGGCCACAAAAGCCTTGATCCAAAACAAAAGGCCATAAAAGCCTTGAACCAAAATAAAAGGCCATAGAAGCCTTGATCTAGATGAAAATGCCATAGAAGACTTGATAATGAAAATGCCATAGAAGCCTTGATACTAAAAAAGGACACATAATACTTAATCCTAAAGAAGACTCTAGAAGAGAGTATCTAATTCAGAATAAAAGTTTAATACTAATACATTGTTGCAGGAATAGGGAGATTCATTGAGTTGGGAAAGCTTCATATAAAAATGTTAGGAAGAGTATCTTCTTAAGAATAAATTCAGTGCTTGAAGTAAAATATATCAAGAGAAGATCTCATTGATGAATAAGGACTAGGAGAGGCATGCTTGAATATAGAGGTAACAAAATCAAAGATCCAGGAGAAGATCTCACCATCAACACTTCCAAGAGCAAAAGGTTGAAGATAAGGTCTCAAGGAAGACCAAAAGTAGTTGTAATATCAATGAAATTGGAGAGGCCCCTACAAGCATCCATTAAAATGCTTGGAGAGCCTTACTAAATAAATAATCAAAGGAGTTCCAAGAACTCATTGGAGAAATTTACTATTGGAGATAGTGAAAGATTTGGGACAATTGTTTCCATTTGACAACAATCCCAAGAAGAAGAAGAATTTGGCAAGGAGTTCAAAATATCATAATACCTCAAGATATTAAGAATATTGAGAAGAATATCCTATTTGAAGTCATAATTCAACAAGAATCTTGAAGGAACATTCAGACATAAGAAGCCTACCAAATCCAAGATATTTGGAGATTTCCTCTCACAACAAGAAGATGCCACTTTATAATCAAATATCTCTTTAAATCTATAGAAAAAGTAAGAGACTACAAGAGGAGAAAAATCCATCAAAATCCTAGGCTCACAAAAGAGAGACCATATTTTGGTGAAGACAAAGCTATTGAAGGTAGCATACAAAGAGTTGCAAGATCTTACTCAAGGCAATAATTTGGTGATTATAGACACCAATATCTACATCCTCCATAGAAGTGGTAAAAAATGCTTTCAAAAAAATGTAAGAAACTATTGGTGCAAGTAGATTTATTAAGTGGACCACTTATCAAATGTGTTTAAGAATCTTAATTGGATTTAAGTTGCAAAAAGGATAGTTGAATTAAGAGTCTTAAAAAGTGTAAAAATAAAGTATTCTTTCAGGTTCATTTGTATTTTAGGAGTTGATTAGATTTTAAAATATCAAACTATCTATCAACTACCTATCATCTAATTTGAAAAGAAAAGAAGACTAGCTCCTATTACCTTGCTTATGAAGAAATTTCAAAATAGTTCTTGAAGATTCATTTCATATTATTTTTGATTAGTTGTTGTAAATTGATTAAGTACATTATTTTTAGAGTTGATTGGAGTGATAAGGTGAAATTTTTAGTGCGGTAGAAGTAAAATATTATTAGATTCATTTACACTATTATATTGCTCTCAAAAATATTATTGTTTGTGTTCATAATAAAGGCACAAAAATAGAATTTTTCAAAGTGTCTAAAGACAGATTTAAAGGAATAAAAGGTATATTTTTCAAAGTGTGTATTTTACACTATCCTAATCTGGATATGGGAAGAAAAGGTAGATTTAAAGCCTCAAGGCACTACAGTCATTGGAAAAAATAGTCAAAAGCAACCATATGCTAGCATCCATCGAATCCTAGCTCAAGAAATCACTCAAAGTGCTCATTCTCCTCACATCCTGGATGGCTGAACCTATAAGATACAATGTGTAAAAGCAAAAGGAGAAACAATGTCATTAAAGAGAAATATTATCTATGGAATGAGGATGTAAACAAGTAAGAAATAAAGAGAAAATTGAAGCACCATTCGACTGTTACTTACTCCACATTCATTGGCTGATATCGGTGCTCAAAGCCTATAATTTTCTGCTCTATTCCAAGCTAAAAATAGTGCATGTGAATGAAAGAATAGTTGGGTATTCTTAAAGCTAAAAATATCTCCAAAGGGTTCATTTGAACTAGCAAGAATCTTCTCCATTTTAATTACATCAATAGTCAAGGTCAACAAGAAATCTTCATCTTTGTATTTACCACCTTATTATTTGCACACACAGGGTCGAGTTGCAACATATCAAGAAAGAGATATAGCCTTAAATGCTCAAGGAAACCAAGGTCAAGGGAAGAGTCTAAATGGTGCCATATTTGGAATGCTTTAAGCTCCAAGCGATTCCATTGGATGGTATAATCAAAACATTCAAGGCATCTACATCAATACTGTAGCTCTAGCTTCTTTGAAAAAAATACCTTATATTTCTTGGTGAAAGGTAAAGTTTATTCCCATTCTTATGTGCTTTCTTTATTTAAATTTTATAACGTTAAAATTGAAAGAATTTAACTATATAGAAATCCATCCATCATAGGGAATTTTCCTATCAAATAAATATAATATTTTCATTATAAAACCTAGGAGTAATAAGGGTTTCTACTAGAATAAATATTAAATATTTGTAAATTCTAGAGTGGTCTAATTTTTCCAAATATTAGGGAGTCATAAGGGCTACTACATCAAATTAATTAATTGGAAATTAGATACACTTAAATTAATTTCCCAAAGATTTATTGAAAAGAGAGGTTTATAAGTTTTTTCAAGGGTTAGATATTTATAAAATTATTGTCTCAAATTTCGTAGAAGGAGACAAAAAATCCAACATTATAACCTCTTAAAAATTTGGGAAAAGTGTTTAGTTCAATAGGAGAAATAAGGGATAATAAGAGTTGATTTTTGTATTTGCAAAACTTTACAAAATCAATCAAATATTTAACTATAATTTATAAAAGTACTATATCTTATCCATAGCATACTAGGGAGTCATAAGGTATTCTACAAAACTTGGTAATATCAGCATATATCAAATATTATCAAGTTACAAAATATAAGCTTTCCTAAAAACCTAAAAATCCTTAGGAATATATACTCACATTACTTGATAGACATAAGGAAGTCTACAAAACTAGGATTAATAAAGGTTTTATCAAATCAATCTTATATTATTCAATAAGGAATCATATATCCTAATATAGGGAGTCATAAAGGTCCGAGGTGTAGACCAATTGGTTCATCCAAACCCTATAATGGGGGCGAAGGTCCAAGGTTCAAATCTCGGGCCTCGTCGGACTGAACTCTTGTCCCTTTCCTGGTGCTTTCAGTAGCATAAAAGGTTTAAAATGATTGTGGCATGGTGATTATAGGGGTGGACTACGTGAATATTTGTGTGGCGGTTTCTGGGGCGGACAACGCAGAATACTGTGGTGGCCATAAAATTCGGATAGCCTGGTTGGATTCGTGGCGGCTACCGATTCTACCATGTAAATTCAAAAAAAAAAAAAAAAAAAAATATATATATATATATATATATATATATATATATATATATATATATATATATAGGGAGTCATAAGGTAGACAATAAAGAAAATCCTATCTCAATTCTTCTACTTATTCAAATGGAAAAAGGAATGTCATATAATGAATGTGAAATTTGCTCCAATAAAAATTATTCTACAAAACACAAAAATATGTGGTACATTGACTCAGGGACCAGTCATCATATGATAGAAAATATACAGTGGTTCGACTATCTTGAATATGTTAAAGGTTACAGAATAAGGATTTTGGATAGCTAAAATTATCCCATGCATGGATATGGATGTGCAACACCAAACATATCATTTCCAAATCTTCTACTACAAAATGTATTGTATGTTCCTGATTCAATATCATCTCAATAAGCAAGTTAGTAGAAGACAACTATATGATCAACTTTGGATAAATGGATGGAATCAATACATGTCTCATCATGAAATAATGTGAAATAAAAGCATCAGGGTCAATCCATGAATATATATATATATATATATATATATATATATTGGATTCAATGGAAAAATCATGGAATATTGTGATGTTTCATAATGATGCTAACTTATTTTTAAAAAACTAGGTTCAATATAATGAAGAACCAATACATAAAAAAGCTAAGCATAGAAGAATAAAAATCAATAAAATGAGAGGACAAGTGCGCCATGCTCTACTCAGTCATCAAAATTCAGAACCAAATGAAGATACCCACAAAGAATTCAATAAAAGTGGTTGAATGGAAGATAAGGATGATGAACCTAAATGAAAGCATGAGGATACATAAGAAAAAAGGAAAGCGAAGATATGCAAACCGAACCAAACTTAACGCTAAATCCTAGGAATTGAAAGTGCTTGAAAAGAGGGAAAGCATGAGCGAATCAAAATGAAACAAATGCAAATAAATAAGACAGCCCTTTTTATTGATATGTTTCACAACTCGGTTACAATGTGCATCCTCCCCTTCCAAGGGCTAGGAGCATTTAAGTATGTGTTCTTGTTACATCCATGGGTGCCCTTCCATCTTCCGCGTGCCCACATGTAAAATGGGCAGACCAAACATCGTCGTTGCTTGTGTTGATGAGTCTTTACTACTTTTTGCTCCTCTGATGTCCAGACCCTACGTTCAAAGGAACAAGAAGCAGTTAGTAGCACCTGTGGATAAAATAGAGCATGCAATCCCCAAGCCTATGATAAGTGAATGAGAAAAATGAATTAAACTATGACTAAAATGAATCCAAATGCTCTAAAAATTTGATAGGGGCATCAAGACATCCCAAATAAAAATACTACAAATGGAACAATCAGGAAATTCCTCGCCGATTTGAATTCGCTCCGGGGTGGGACGAATTCACCTGCAACAAAACGTCGAAAAGGTACTGTCCCAAATGTCCTGCCTAGGAAGCTCCAAAAGACCTAAAAACTTGGGGTTAGCTAATTGGGCGTACTTTGGGAAGACCCAGATGGTTATATTTTCCCAATTTGGCCTCCATAAATATGAATTTGATGATGCTACCTGTAGATTAGTAGAAGCGAGCAAAGATAGAAACATGATCAAAATTGTTCAAAACGAGATGAAATTTAAATGACAACCTATCTAAGCATCATAGAATTGAATGCAAAAATTAAAGAAATAAAGTCTACCATAGAATTCCCATCGCTCCGAAGGGGGGCGATTAGGACTGTAGTAGTGTGGGAGGGGGCGCCCATGGGGCAGGCCGCCCACCGTTTGAGGCCTGATTTTGACACCAATCCACTTGGGATGGGTCCAAAACCTCTTGTGGGGTATTGTCGACAAATTTGGGTGGGATATTGTGGCCAAATGTCAGGTCTGGCTTCGGATTTGTACTTCTAGTAACCACCCTATGACCTCTTCTCCAAAAGAGATCAAGGATGTGAAAGACACAACTCAAAAGGGTGTGGGTGTGAAAGTAAAATGATAGCACTTTGTTGCTCCAAAATGCTCCTTCTCTTTATATCTTGGGGAGAGAAGACTCACCATTTTACAGACCTGATGGTCTCTTTGGATGAGCATGCAGAGGCACCACTTGGCAATCATGCCTCCCTAGGGGGAAGGAGATTCCTCCCTAAATAGGGACTTCATGACTGCCCTTGTAATTGCCTCTAACACTCAAAAATGCTCACCCATACTCCCATGCGATGAAGGAAGCATTAAGTGGCAGATCTGAGCTACCATTTGTCAAGATTTGACTTTTTTCCCATCAAACCTGCAATTCGACCCACCCTAGAGCGAATATAGAATTTGTCCCTGGGTGGGGCGAATCCCAGTTTGAATTCGTTCCAGGGTGAAACAAATATTGAGCAAAGTGCCCGAAGGTGCCAAATTGATCTCTGACCTTCCAAAACTATTGTGAGAGTGGTTAGGACCACTGTTTAACCTCTGGGGGCTGCCCTTGGGGCTATTTTTGTTAATGCAATTAGTGTTTGCAATCACATAATTGGATTGGTGTTGTTTTGGTGTCTACAGATGCCCCTTTTTGGGA
Source organism: Wollemia nobilis (assembly GCA_028583015.1). NCBI lineage: Eukaryota > Viridiplantae > Streptophyta > Pinopsida > Araucariales > Araucariaceae > Wollemia > Wollemia nobilis. The sequence goes on along the minus strand of JAQPPZ010001886.1, from coordinate 1,570,649 downwards.
TGCACTATGCATGGCGTAGCGTCGAGCAAAAATAGATAACCAAAGCACTAATGATTAGGGTTTCTCAGTAACCTAACCAAATTTTGATGCCCCAAGTATGAAAAAGGCATGCATTCTTGAATCCTTGCTTCTGACGAGCGAAGGAACTTAACTCAAGTGTTAACCTTTTTCGGTGAGGTGTTACTTGATCTTGGACATTGATCAGCCATGAATAGGTAAAGGGAACAACCTTTTGTCTGTGAGAACATTGAGTTCATGATTCATGAAATGCGAAGTGATTTTATCAGCTTGTGATTATTGCTTGTTTGCTGCCCCAAGAAGGAGTGTGATTGTATTTGCTAATGATTCTTTGCATGCATGTTGTTTCCATGATTGGGTGTGTATTTGTTGATTGGTGACTAAGTGTGACTACCCCCTCAAGTGATGAATCAATGAGGGAATGACCAACATGATAAAAGCGACGAGTCACTTGACCTAAGATGACTTGTGTAAGAGTACCTTCAGATGTTTTAGCATTATGTGTGTACAATTTTTCGACATTTAGACCTATTTTTGGTGGGTGTTAACCCTTTTTGTGACGCATTTGGAGCTGAAATTAGCAAAAATCCATCCTTCTATGGAGCATTCAAGCTATGGTAGCCTTCTTAGGGAGTAGGATAGTGATAATTTGTAACCCTAATATCTATTTTGGATGCCAAGAATGTCAGGCACAAAGGCGCCTTCGTTCAGCACTGTTATTGCTATTTTTGGTTCGATTTTGACCCTTTTGTTGACACCGTTTAGAGTGGAAATTCTTGAAAATCCGTCTTCCCCTAGAGCGGTTCGGCTATGGTAGCCTTCTTAGGGAATAATATAGCAAGGATTAGTGAACCTAACATCCATTTTGTATGCCCGAGATGTCAAGTGCAAAAGCACTTTCATTGGACAGTTTTATTGCTTGTTTTGGTGCATTTTATTTTATGATATATATACATATGACTTTATTTTGTTTATACACATGTCGTCATTTGATGTTATGCTCAATGATTGTTGAATGTGTATGTATGCATGTTAATTGATGTTGATGGATGCATATGTTATGATGAATGCAAATGTTTCTAAGTTTTAGGATATGCAAATGTAATGGATGAATTGAGTTTGTGTTGTTTGGCGAGGGCACCATAGACTATTTAGAACTTTATGGCTTTTTGTCCTAGGCGATTGTTGTGGTAAATGAATTTTCATGTATACATGTTGTTTTTTGTATTTTTTGATGGCGATGCAAGGATGAAATATATTAGTTGGTTTAAAATGTATTTTAAGGTTTTCTGAGACTCAGATGTTTTAACTAACTAGACATGACTGTACTTTATCTTACAAGACTTTTGAACAAGGTATGAATCGGACTTGTCTTTGACCAAGTTAGTTCACATCCCTGTGTGTGCAATTGAGTTTGTTTATGTGGTATTTGTCAAGATACTGCCAGTTCAAGATAGGCTATCAACCAAACCTATACTGAGGATCACCTAATTAGCTCCACTAACTTCCTTTGTTGTATTTAGTCAGATTAATCTATGATGCTATCTAGGATACCATAAACTAGCTCATCCACATGCAAACATTGATCTGTACATGAGTTAATGTGATAAATATATTGTCACGTGGGAGGTTTACCACCAATGACCGATAGGCTATCCACCAAACTGAAACTGAGGTTTGCCTCATGACCTATCGAAATGCTGAGAGTTCCAGGGATTCAAGTTCAACTCCTGTCTTTTATTCAATTGTATTGGGATACTTGCTCTTTTGTAGTGATAAAAATCACTGTTTATTTTTTTATTTTTCTTTTGAGCAAGGGATTTGAATTTCGAGTGATGAGAATCACTATTGTATGTGCCTTTTGATGTATGCACTTTGGTGGTGATGTCAAATTTTTGCAGTTTTGACTTTTTGCAATATTTTATGATTTTTGCAACTTTTTGAGAACTTGGGATTCTTGGGGAATTGGGTAGGGAAGATGCTTGTCATTTTTCCAACTCTCAGCATTCTTGGGGTCATTGGCACAGGGTGATGAGCAAGATAACCGTTTGGCTTATGGTGACCTGGATTGCTGTGTAGGTTTCATCTTTCATTCACACAAGTTGGGAATTTTTATGTGTTTTAATTTGTGTTGGGATGCTACGTAACAAGGTGTGATCCAAGTAGAAGTCTACCTTTGTAAAATCTATCTGACTTGGTACAGTACGTGGCTAGAAAGCAAATGATGACTGAAGGACAAAAAATCTTGATACCTTAGAAGACCACTGACTCTAGTATGGTAAAAAGAAGTGAATGGCATTTATTTTTGATGGACTACTTATAGAATGGAGAAATATGGAACAAGATGGATTGGCAGAGTAGTTACAGTCTATGGTGCCTTTGACCTATATGATCACAAATATGCAATGTATGGATGTGATGCTTAATGCAACTACATATTTTTGTGTTTTTGATAGATTGATTTTTGTGAATATGAAGATGAGATGTGAAAAGAGCTCTCTATTGTTGTGATGAGTTGGAGTATGGCTGGAAATGAGATGCAATTTTTTGTTATTTTTGATGATTTTACTATTTTTGAATTTTATTATTTTTGACCAAGCGATTGTGGGAATCCTTGGAGCTTTTGGTTGACCAAGTGGTAATGGGTACCTTTGGGGAATTTTGGGATTGACCAAGTGATTGTAGGAGTCCTTGGAGCATTTTGGGATTGACCAAGATATTGTAGGAATCCTTGGAGCATTTTGGGATTGACCAAGCGATTGTAGGAATCCTTGGAGCATTTTGGGATTGACCAAGGGATTGTAGGAATCCTTGGAGCATTTTGGGATTGACCAAGCGATTGTAGGAATCCTTGGAGCATTTTGGGATTGACCAAGCGATTGTAGGAATCCTTGGAGTATTTTGGGATTGACCAAGCGATTGTAGGAATCCTTAGAGCATTTTGGGATTGACCAAGTGATTGTAGGAATCCTTGGAGCATCTTGTTTGGGCTATGGCTCTTTTAGATATGGAATGGCTGTAAATGACTGATGTTCAAGGGTTCTAGTTCCTTAATTTCATCAAGACGGGCTAGCCGGTATGTTCCAAGTCCTATTTTACTATCAATTACATAGGGACCTAACCAATTTACCATGAACTTGTCCCTTAGATGGGATGACAAACTAGAGTTTGGTTGGTTCTCTTTTAAGACCAAGTCACCAACCTGAAAATCCCTCAGGTGAAATTTCATGTTGTATGCTTTCTTAAGTCGCTCTTGATAGATATGTAAATGCTCAAGAACATTAACGTGTCATTCGTCAAGCAATGTAAGTTGGTCTAACTGGGCCTATCACGTAGTGTCATCATCGATGAACTCTTGCATTGATATGTGCAGGGAAGGAATTTCCAACTCGAGAGGCATGACTGCCTCGAAGCCATACACGAGCAAAAATGGAGTTGCCCTAGTGGGCATCCGAATGCTAGTGCGATAATCCCACAGGGCAAGTGGGATTTGAATGTGCCAATCCTTATGACTATCTATGACTATATTTTTAAGGATGGCAACTAGCATTTTGTTTGATGCCTCTGCTTGCCCATTTGCCTGTGGATAATAGGGTGTCAAAAAACTGTGCTAAATTTTGTACTTTGTGGTCAAAGCATGCACGTCTTTGTTATTGAATGACGTCCCATTATCTGAGATTATTTTGGATGGAATACCAAAACAACATATGATGTTATGTAAAATGAACTCCACAATGCGGGGTCATGTCGTAGAGGTAAGCGAAATTGCTTCCACCCACTTGGTGAAATATTCTATAGCCATTATGATAAACGTGTGATGACCTGACGATGTAGGGGAGATCTTTCCAATTAGATCTAAGCCCCACTACAAAAATGGCCAATCTTACTGGATCATCTGCAAGTCCTGGGAAGGTACGTGTGTCAAATTGGCATGATGTTGACACTTCACGCACTTCCTTACATATGCGCTACAATCTCATTCTAAAGATGGCCAATAATAGCCCATGTGAAGAAGGCACTTGGTGATAGCCATACCACTGAAGTGGCCACCACATGTACCATCGTGTACTTGGGCAATCACCCAAGTGGACTCTTGCTGGTCCAAGCACCGAAGGAGGATCCCTTCATAGCTGTGATGGTACAAAATGTCTCCTAACAAGACATGATTTGCCACTTTCTATTTGAATGCTTGTTTTGCGGCATGCGTTAACCCAAGTGGGATATTACCTAACTTGAGGTAGTCCCTTATGGGTGAATACCAATCCTACTGATCAGAAGCCTCGATGGTATGAAAAACCAATCCCTCTTGAAGTTCATCCCTAGAAAATGCTGAGTGGGAGAGAACTTGTAGGAATAGCATTGTGTTGCTATTAATGGGAGTAGGGGAGAACAAGGACCCCCAGTTGGCATGTTTCAGACGATCGTGGATTTGAGAGAATCTATCTTGAGGTGGTTCAATATGGATCATGTGGATTCCTGGCGTCAAGTTAGAGGTTGCACGGTCCATTGTGGATTGCGATAGTGTTTTAACCCAAATGGTTGTCATATCACCAAAAAGGTCTTGCGAGATTAGTGACCCCAAGGAGGCCATAGTGTCCACAAAATGATTCAATGACCGAGGGAGTGCCTCAATGTCATACCATTCAATATTTTCTAGGAATTTGTCCACAAGGGCTTTGTAGGCCTGCAGAATTGGGCATTTGCATTGGAATACCCCTTTGAATTGGTTGACAATTAACAGAAAATCACCAAAGTTGTTCAATCATTTGATGTTCATGGTGATTGCTATCTGAAGACCTATGAGCAAGGCTTCATATTCTAAATTATTGTTGGTGCACGGGAAGTCTAATTTAAAGGACAGGGGCATTGGAACCCCTTGCGGTGTGAAGAATACAATTCCCATGCCACCTCCTTGCTCACATTTAGAACCATCAAAAAATAGGGTTATGTCGGCCTGTGACTCAGGCTCATCATAATCTGGCAATTCTGAGACATGGAGGACCCCATCATCGGGTATTTCTATGACCAGAGGCTGATCATCTTCGAGAGGAGCCTCTGCTAGTTTATTGGCTATGACCTGTCCTTTGATGGATTTTTGTCCAATAAAATCTATGTCAAATTTCGTCAACAACATGATCCATTTTTTCGTGTGGCTACTATGATAAGTACGACTCATCATGTACCGATTCTCCTTAGACACAACATACGTAGTGTTGCTCAGCATGTAGTGGCATAGCTTTTTGGTAGCAAACACCACTTCCAAGTAGATTTTCTCAACGTATGCATATTTAAGCTCATAAATGACCACCACTAAAAGCACGAGGATACGGAAGCAAAAAGGAAAGCGAAGATGCGATGAAAATTGAACCAAACTTAACGCTAAATCCTAGGAATTGAAAGTGCTTGAAAAGAGGGAAAGCATGAGCGAATCAAAATGAAACAAATGCAAATAAAGAAGATAGTCATTTTTATTAATATGTTTCACAAATAGGTTACAATGCGCATCCTCCCCTTCCAAGGGCTAGGAGCGTTTAAGTATGTGTTCTTGTTACATCCATGGGTGTCCTTCCTTCTTTCGCATGCCCACATGTAAAATGGGTAGACCAAATGTCACCACCACTTGTGTTGATGAGTCTTGACTCCTTGATACTCCTATGATGTCTATAACCTATGTTCAAAGGAACAATAAGCAGTCAGTAGCACCTGTGGATAAAATAGAGCATGCAATCCCTAAGCCTACGATAAGCGAATGAGAAAAATGAATTAAAATATGACTAAAATGAATCCAAATGCTCTAAAAATTTGACAGGGGCATCAAGAAATCCCAAAGAAAATACTGCAAATGGAAAATTGAGGAAATTCCTCGTCGATTTGAATTTGCTCCAGGGAGGGATGAATTAACCTGCAACAAAATGCCAAAAATGTACTGTCCCAAATGTCCTACCTAGGAAGCTCCAAAAGACCTGCAAACTTGGGGTTAGCTAATTGGGGGTATTTTATGAAGACCCAGATGGTAAAATTTTTCCAATTTGGCCTCCATAAATGGGAATTTTATGATGCTACCTGTAGATTAGTAGAAGCGAGCAAAGATAGAAACATGATCAAAATTGTTCAAAACGAGACAAAATTTAAATAAAAACCTATCTAAGCATCATAGAATTTAATGCAAAACTTAAATAAAGAAATTATACCATAGAATTCCCATCTCTTTGAAGGGGGGCGATTAGGACTGTAGCAGTGTGGGAGGGGGCACCCATGGGGCAGGTCGCCCATCGTTTGAGGCCTGATTTTGGCACCAATCCACTTGGGATGGGTTCAAAACCTCTTGTGGGGTATTGTAGGCAAATTTGGATGGGATATTGTGGCCAAATGTCAGGTTTGGCTCTGGATTTGTACTTCCAATAACCACCCTATGACCTATTCTCCAAAAGAGATCAAGGATGTGAAAGACACAACTCAAAAGGGTGTGGGTGTGAAAGTAAAATGACAACACTTCATTGCTCCAAAATGCTCCTTCTCTCTATATCTTGGGGTGAGAAGACTCACCATTTTATAGACCTGATGGTCTCTTTGGATGAGCATGCAGAGGTGCCACTTGGCAATCATGCCTCTCCAGGGGGAAAGAGATTCCTCCATGAATAGGTACTTCATGACTACCCTTGTAATTGCCTCTAACGCTTGAAAACGCTCACCCATACTCCCATGCGATGAAGGAAGCGTTAAGTGGAGGATCTGAGCTGCCATTTGTCAAGATTTGGCTTTTTGCCCATCAAACCTGCAATTTGCCCCACCCTAGAGCGAATCTATAATTCGTCCCTGGGTGGGGCGAATCCCAGTTTGAATTTGTTCCAGGGTGAAATGGATATTGAGAAAATTTCCTAAAGGTGTTAAATTGATCTCTAACCTTCCAAAATTGCTGTGAGAGTGGTTAGGACCATTGTTTAACCTCTGGGGGTTGCCCTTGGGGTTGTGTGTGTCAATGCGATTAGTGTTTGCAGTCACATAATCGTATTGGTGCTATTTTTGTGTCTATACTAAACAAGTCAAAGATCATCAGATGGAAGAAGATCCACAAAGAATACTAAAGTCTTCAATATCCAAATAATGTAATAGAGGGGGTTGTTAGAAATAGATTATATTACATCATTTGAATCATGTAAATGTACCTTTCTTGGTACATACTTAGGACATTAGATTACTCTAGGGGTAATTCACATAGTTACTTCATGCAATGTAATAAATGCACAAGTGTCAAAGTGTAAGATGTATATGTGCAAGTTGTCCCTTGCATAACTAGGTAGAGTGTTGCCCAAGGAACCTTTTTCCTATATAAAGAGTTATAGACATAGAGCAAGATACAATAGTAGGAAGTAGTGTAGACTAGTGTGGTGTGACGTAGCAGTGTGATGTAATTTAATGGAGTATGATATGCTCAATTACCATTCTTGAGTAGTAGCTTTATTCATGGAGTGTTCATTTCCTCCAAAGCTACTTTTATAAACATCTCCATAATTTCTATTTATAGTAGAATTTTAGTCAGCTTGTAGAATTTACTTGATTTCATATTATTATGCATCTTGTGATTTCTATCTCTCATTACATGATGCATCAAAATCTAACACAAACTTTTTATCACTTGTGTTTGTTGTCCCTGTCAAACATGCAACACCTATAGAAAATTACAATGATTGTGTTTTTAAGTTGATATATTTTGTATAGTGTGTGAGCAAGTTATACAACTTGGAGGTGTAACCTTAATTGATTTCCATGTCTAGGACTGCTTGAGGATAAAGGGATAAATAAATATAAAAAACCTCTACCTAAGACATGGAATATTCACTAGATTTTATTATCAATGATCACATGTTTGATAATGATATAATGGTTCTTAAAATAAAAAGGTTGATATTCAAATTCAATGGATATTGGTAAGTATTTCATAGATTAAAAATGATTAATTAATTACAACTAGATACTAAGTTAAAATTTCTTAATAATTTTTCTTCCAAAATATTTTTTTCTCATCATATTATCTAGTTATGAATTCATGTGCAAAATAATGTGTGGTGTCCTATAGTCTTAGTGAGAATGATCTTTTGTAGATAAAAACTATTTACAAAATTACAACATAGATTAGGCTTTTGTTATTTCTCTATTATATTTGAATAAGGAGGTTCTCAAGAATATTTGTAACACTTTAGGGGTGTTAATTCATTAGTTCTCAACTACAACAAAGTTAAATCATTTCATGTATTCTTAAATATGCATTACCATTGATATTTCAAAATAGTTTCCAAAATTGTTTAAGATTAAATCTTAATCAAGAGTTCAAGATCAATAAGTGGACTATGAATATATTTTATTTAAGGATATAAATATTATAATACAAGACATATTTAGAGAAATTTTACCTATGAAAATAATTATGGTATGAGATGCAAGTATTCATCATGAAAATACTTCAAAATAATGTAGCAATATCAAGTATTTTACACTTTAAAAAAATTCAAAGAAAACCCTTCTACCATGTCAAATGACAAATATATTTTATGGTTTATTTGAATAAAGTATGGAAGAACCTAAGAAATATGCAAAGTATGAGGAATTACAATGTGTGAGTTCAAAATTATAAGGAAATAAAGATACAACAAAAGATATAGAGGTAAATATTTTTAATCTAGGTAAGTATGTAAAAGCTATAATTTTTAATCTAGGTAAATTATCTTGTTTTCCTTAAAGTAGTATGAAACTATATCCTTGTAATAAAGTGAAAATAAGATAGAATTTATATCTTGTACATTAGAATTTCAAGGATAGTGTAAAAATAATTTATAGTATGAAATAAACTAATCATAATTGAGTGTTCTTAAGATACCATAATAAGGTCACTACTATAGAGGATAGTTTTTGTATTTTAGGTTTCTAGGCTAGTATAAATAAGAAATTATTTTTGAGGCTATCCCTTTCATTTTAGGTTCTCTAGGATAGTTTTTGTATTTTAGGTTTCATGTTATGAGCTATTTAGAAGAATGAAATAAATGGATCAAGATTATCCTAATCGAACATGTAGAGGAAGACCCTCAAATCATGAGCAAAGTAAAAATGAATTTTAAAAGGATATTGATTTGGAAATCTAGAAATAAATATCACAAGTTAATGTGAAATGGTATTAAGCCAAAAAATAAGGATGAAATTGATGGTGATAATTATATCTTGGAATATTTATGTTATAAATAAGGACCTAGCTTTACGAAGGAATTAAAATAAATAGTTATATAGATAATAGTTCACTTTATCAATTAGATAATTTTAACTAATTTTAATAATCCTACCAAATTTATTTCATCTGAATACAACATAAAATTTAATACACATAGAATTAAAAAAAATAGATTTAGATGACATATTAAAAGAATCCATTTATGATTTGATTATGCACACAATAAAATATCATAAGAATTGGTTTAGATGACAATAATAATGTGTAAAATAAAAGTTCACTTTAACAATGTTTAGATAATTTTAATTAATCTTAATCATCCTACCACATATATTTCATCCAATCACAACATAATCACTTGGAATAAACTAGGGACTTCAATACACGGAATTTAAGAAATGGATATCACAAGATAACATGAAAAAGGATTAATCTTACCATTAGGGATACAAATTGATGGTGAAGATGGCATCTTGGAATATGTAGGGTATTTATAAGGCCCTAGACGTTAATCACAAATGAAGCACGTAATTGCTAGAGCCAAAAAGTAATTGGGTTTCTAGTATTTTTTGGATGAAAGAGAAAAATATGAAAGTTATATTCATAAATTTGTATGATTCAACTATAATACTATTTGTAATAGCTATTGGAATATATAGGATATGGATAAGGATCTTGATTTACCAAGGAATTAAAATAAATTTCTATAGTCCTAGTTATTTTTCATGCCAAAAATAAAAGTAAGTTTTACAAAAATATAAGGATAAACATTTTATCTATGGGATTTTCAAGAGGTAATGCAACAATATATGGGATAATCACGGATGAGATAGATAATTTCTAGAAAAAATAAGTAATTGGGTTTCTAGTATTTTTTGGATGAAATATAAAAATATAAAAATTGGATTCACACATTTATATGATTCTACTATAAATACTATTTGTGATAGATATTAGAATATTGAGGGTATGAATAAGGCTCTTGATTTACAAAGGAATTAAAATAAATTTTTATAGTCATAGCTATTTATAATGTGAGAAATAAACATAAGAATTATGAAATATAAGGATAGTTATTTTTTCTATGGGATTTTCAAGGGTTAATGTAACAATATGTAAAAATCACAAATGGGAAAAATAATTGGTATAACTAATAAGTAATTATGTTTCTAATATTTTTCGGATGAAAGGGAAAAATATGAAAGTTGTATTCATAGATTTATATGATTCAACTATAAATACTATTTGTAAATACTATTTGTGATAGATATTGGAAAGTAATTAGTTTATTAATATTAAATTCAATGATGAATTATATCCATTATACTTGTGGATGAGACTTCAACATGGTTTTACTTCCTCTATAAAATAATGATGGTGCTCATGGGTGGTCTACATCAATAAATAATTTTGCTTTATTTGTCACTAAAATGTTACAATAAGGATGGTATCTTGTAATATTATGGGTATAAATATAGCCCAAAAAAGAACTATCAAGGAATTAATATATTGTGATATTCATATATTTAATTTAATAAAAGAAATAAAATTAAATAGTGATGAACATAAGAAAGTATTTAAAAGCATTTTGAATATGGGGGATTATCAAGTGATTTCTAGAATAGGTTATTTAGGAGTTATTATAGTGATATAGGACAATGACAAATAGGATGAATATTTGTTGAAAGTAAGTAATATGATTGCTACAATTGTTTGAAGAAGAGGATGATTTGAGAATTTGATTTATAACATGTATGCACCAAATATAGTCTCTCTTCAAGATATATGTTAGAAAGACCTTCATTTATTCATGTTATAATTCAATGATGAATTACAATAATTATATTCTTAGAGGACACTTTAATACAATTTTATCTCCTATAGAAAAGTCATAATATTGGTTATTATAGATAAATAAAGGATTTAATTTTTTTTAATAATTTAAATGGCTTTTGGTATATTGTTTTTTAAATACATCAATATAGATAGGATAATAAACATGCTAGAAAACACTAAATAATAGAAACATTAGATAATATGTTCATATCTCATTGTTGGGTATAAACAATGACACAAAATCTTATAATATTTTATTGTGAGCATAATCAAATCATAAACTAATAATTTTATTATACCATCTACTCAATAATCATCGTCTAAATTCATTTTGCTTTAATTATATATGTATTAAAGTCCCTAATTTAGTCCAAGTGAGTATGTTGTACTAGGATGAAATAAATCTGATAGGATGATTAAGATTAATTAAAATTATCTAAAATTTAATAAATAAAACTATTATATATCACATTTTTCCCAATTACCATGGTAAGTTTTAATACGCCATCATAATTTAAAGGACTTAAATTTATTTTTTATTTAAATAAAGACTATACAATTTTTTCAACTTTCACCTATATACCATTATTATTTATGAACTAATACTTAATGTACTATTTTAAATAACATCATCTTATTTAATGGGTCTTATGTTTTTACATTGAAAAGAAGTGTACTTATCTAGATTCTTTAAATTCAATCCCAAGGTCTGAAACTTATACATACTAATAAAAATGATGAGTTTTATTTAATGGGCCTTATAGTTTTTTTTTAATTATTAAAAAAATTTAATAGGGACCTTTTATATAAAAGTGAGCTAGAAACTAAAATATTCTCATGATATAAATTATTATTATTAATGGGTTTTATAGTTTTTTAAAGTAAATATAATTTTAAGGCCTAAACTTATATGTAGTAGTAAGAATGATATAAACAACTCAATGATTTAGGGTTTGGCTCTTCTTCAAGAGGTTCAAGGTTCAAACTATGACATGTGTGTTTGTGTTTATGTATTAATTCTTTATTGATAAGTATAACTCTTGGTCTTACAAGGGGTCATCGTTAAGAGAGAATTGCTCAATATTATGTGTTCAATCCTATGTATTAATAGTAGAAATTTATCACACTACCTATATCCAAAAAAATGATGTTTATCAATAAAATATTTTATTATTAATAATATTTTTCCATTTTTCGTATGTAAAATTTATTATTAATAATATTTTCTCCCTTTTCTTATTACCTTTACATAGATAGTCGCAAGGTAATTTTTCCTCTTAAGTACATCAACCTTGTAAATATTCATGGGTGAGTGTGTGTTCTATGTATGGTCTAAATATATGTGGTTGAATAAATTGCCACTTCAAGGCCGCAGAACCAATGGTTTTAATATCGAACTAGGATTTAAAAAGTATATTTTTAAATTGGATTCACCCCAAGTAGTATACTTTTTAAATTGGATTCACCCTTCTCAAACAAGCAATAACATTTTTAAATTGGATTCACCCTTCTCAAACAAGCAATAATCTTTAGGCAAAGGATGAAGAATAGAACATAATTCATATATTTAATATATTTTTTACTTTGAAATATTTAAAATTGAAACGGTATTTTTATAAAAGGATATTTAAATTTTATGAGATATCTAAATATGAAAAAAAAATAAGGTTCATTGCTTCAAATTCTCAATGGATCTCTAGAAGACATATTTAGATGTTGTAAAGGTAGTTTAGAGTGGTAATATATAATAAAATTCCTAATAACAAGGTAAAGTATTTTTTAAAATAAGTTTAATAAGTTGTCTTAGTCCCTTCACATTAAATGGGGTTTGAACCAATCTCTTATTACTGATAGGATCCCCTCACTTAAAATAAAAGTTTACAAGGTGAAACATGGTATAATGATAGCTTTATGAATTTGAAACCATACCCATAAAATTAAAATAATAGAAATATTGCAACTCTTCTCTAAAAACAAAGAAAAATATTTAACCCTCTATATATATATTTAATGTCCAAAATAGTTTTTGGATGACTTGAAGAGTTTTAGAATCCCAAGCCAATTAGATTTTTATTACATTAATGGTAAATAAATAAGTATTTGAAAACACTAAGTGGTGATCATTCTTTAAATGGTTGTGGTTGCGTGGATAAACACAAGATGTTTATCCAAATAACAATGAAATTAGAGTGGATAGAGGTTGTAAAATTATATTAAAAATCTACAAATCCACTTGTATCTTTATAAAATATAGTGTAATATAAAAATGATCTCTTATAATTTTAAATATCTTATTCATACTGACTATTTATATAACAATAAAAACATCTTTTATTTATAATAAATTATAATTTAAATACTTTTATTAAAATTAAATTTTAATTAAACAAACTACATCACATAGGCACCACGACCATTAACATCAAACTAGAAACATTCTACAACGAGAAAGGTCTTAAGGAAGGGGGCTCATGGCAGAAAAAACTTTATCCATTTGAAGTGGGTGGTTCTCCCCACCCATCACAATGCTCCTCAACCCAACCTCAAACATGAGTAATTGGAAATGAAGTACGGGACCAACCATAAATATGTCGATGGCTTTCCAAAGCCCCCAACCATCATTAGGCACAAGCACAAATTACGGTGTGATCGCAAGCGTAGAATGCTGGGAGGTATACGGATCCGGCTGCTGTAATGGCCCTCCACAGTCACGAGATCTGCTCCGAGGAAGTTGAAGCCATGCATGATCAGGGCGTCGATGTGAACGGGATCTTCTTGGGTGAGGAGGCGAACGATCAGGGGCCTCCCTAATGATGGCACAAGAGGCGTTGTCTCAATATTTTGGGAAAACCTGCAAATGGTCTAGCTCCATAGTCACCTTTTTAACCTGGTCATAGATCTGAAATCACACATCATGAAAAAATTCGAACTTGTCAGCAAACAAAAAATTCTCAAAAAAACTTGTTTGAAAATAATTTTGTTTCTACATATTGAAGATTTGCCACACATCAATTGAATTTCATTTGAATTCTTCCATTTTCTTATATGTTAGTTTATATAAAATTAATTAAAATTTTATAATTAAACCATTATAATTCAAATCATGGTATTTTACTTAAAATTTTCTGTATGGATCAACTTAAGAAGCAATCATTAAATTGTAATTTCCTCTATCTGTTAAGAAATGCACCGACAGGAAAATATGCATGTCAACGTAAAAATATGCTTTCCTTTAACTCCATGAAAATTTCATTTACACTAGCACTCTCGTTCGTTGAGTGCGTCTTCTGAGCAGCACCTGGCTGGCCTTAACTTAAGAACATCTCACGATCTTCAACAAAGAGTAGATCACAGTTGCCCTGCTCGTTTATACCGTCGTAATCCCACCAATTTTGCGGTAGAAGCTGTTGCTTGGCCTCTCTCTCCATCAGAACATATTCAAAGTAGCCTTTGTCAGGATTATTATAAGCAGAGAAACGGGAATCAGCATCCACGATGTCCGAGACAGGGCTTCTAGAAATGCCCAATTCCTCGTCGCTAGTGCCCAACAGATAGTCCAGCTCTATATTATAACTACTATCCTCCATCCCATTCTGTGGCGTATCCTCTCTTCTGCATGCAGCGAGGTGCAATTTCTATCATCAGATGTACAGTTACTTGTACTCGATTCATCTTCATACGAAGGGCTCGACATGATATCTTCTAGGAGGTTTCTCATCATGTCCCATACTAACTCTTCCCGGAATTTCCCATCGAGGCACTCCAGGTTCTGGACATCCATTTCAGAAACGATTTCACTGAAAGCATCGACGTTTCTGCAATCCGAGTCGTGGCGGACACGCTTTGCGGGGCTGTTCTCAGATTCCGGAGAGATGCACTCCTCCCTGGACTCGAACCTCTGGCGTTTTCGGCTCTCCTTCTCCATGGCCTTCAGCTTCTGTAAAATTCCAAATGGTTTGGATGATATGTTTGAATCGAAAGAGAAAGGATGAATGACAGTGTTATGTTCTTGAATGAAAAATCTGTTGGGAAAGTGCAGCCATATATAGGCCAACCGAAAAGATTTGCGTAAAAGACGGATGAAACACAAGGTTACTAAGTCAAATTATAAAAAAAAAAAATTCCGCCATTGAAGATATGAAAAGGGTTGATACGCCAGATGGTGGATCTGAAGTTACAAGAGCGACCCCGAAAGTAGACAAGATTGATTGCTGGATACGATGTGACCCTCGCTTTGGAAACCAGGCTGTGTAAACATCACAAAGATAAGCATTTCAATTTCGTCCGACGCTGGGAAAGCAACAAGACGGAGATGGACTTAAATTGCAAAACTCGTTCCATGTGGTCCGTACAAACAGGTGAGAGGCATGTTTTATTTGCATTTTTGTTGCAGCCCACGATGAGTTGGGCAAAGGTATAATCTGGTCGGGAGATTTTCCGGTGGTTGAAGACGTCGGTCCAAGCGAAATTGGATGTATCGACACACGTTTCTCAAGAGGGTGCACAAAGTTTTCTGCTTCGGTTGGTACGTCGCGAAGGACTATTGTCCTCGATAGATTGTTTTAGATTAATCCGTACTATTCCTTTGATTACTATTTGGAAATAATTGATGTAAAAATCTTTATTATGTATATTTTATATTTTTCAATAGTTTTACCGATTATTTTGGATTTATTACGAATAGTCTTTGTCCTTTCATTTTTAGTAATTTTGGATTTATTAGGAATTTTTTTATCCTTTATCTTTATTTTGATTTTTTTATTTATTTTTATTATTATAGTTATAGGTGGCATAATAATCATAATTATAAAATAATGGAGGAGGTTAAATATAGATACAAGTGGTAAAAATATCAACACCAAAGGAGATTAGAGAGTGGAAAATAAATTGAAATATGTGCAAGAGACATAAGGAAATAAGAGAGGTGGAAACTAATATAATTGTTAGAGGGACAAGGGATTATAGAGAAGCTAAAGATACAATTAGCCTTACAAGAGGCTAGTGCAAGTGGTAGTGTGTAAGGTATTGATCATAAACAAAACTCTAGCAATGGTGAAGATAAGTCTTTAAGTTGCACAAAGGGTTTTGGAGGGATTTACTTTAGATGTATTCAAGCAGAGCATTAGACATTCAAATGTTTGAAAGTGTGATATGAGGGTCACGTAGAGAAACACATGCATGTATCAAAATAGTCATGAGTCAAGTAGTGAAGTAGAAAGAACATATCCAAATGTTAGAGAAAATTTTATGTTGTACAAGGTACTAATAAAGCCTACGTGTAAAGAGGAGTCATGGTTGATGAGGAGCCTCTTATGCACCAAGTGTACATCTAGAGGAAAGTGCTACAATTTGAACATTGATGGAGGTAACACAGACAAATTGATCTTCATAAATATGATGTAGATGTTGAGATTGAAGAAGATCATGCACCCAATGCCATATAAGATCTCTTGGTTGTAGAACAAATATCAACTGACTATGACAAAGCAGAGTCTAGTTACCTTTTTTATAGGAGGATATGTGGATTTTGTTTGGTGCAACGTGATTCCAATGTATGCATACCATATATTGCTAGGAAGGCCTTGGCAATATGATGTTAGCATTATCCATGATAGGTGTAAAAACACTTTTACCATCAAGAAGGATGGGAAGAAGTTTGAGCTGACTCTAATGAGAGAGGAGGAAGAATGTGTGTGGAAGGGTGAAGTGATGATGTTGTTAGCAGGATTGTACATAGTGGTGATATTCACAAATTCAGGAATTTTAGGATTTTTAAAATTAGAAACTAATGAATATGAGGACCCTCGATTTTGATCCATTCGCTTGAAATTTTTGAGACCAAATTTTTCTTAGGATCAATTCACCACAATATATATCCAAATATAGGGATATTTGTACTCGTTGGAAAGCTCTTTTCGATCCTAATCTAATGGTTGTGTTTTTATTAAGTTATAAGGAGATTTAATAAGTCAAAATTTATTCCAAATATGAAATTATTTTTTAGAGCTTCAAATGCCCCAAATTTTGGTGTGAAGATGATTGGTTTGATTTGCTTAGGATTCACATTGATTTCAATTAGAATTCACCATTTTTTTACAAGTACATTTTGAGTCCAATCCCTTATGCATAACCCTGGTTTTTAGTAAAGAAGTTTTTATAGGAGGTGGGAGACTTATTGAATTCTTATGCACTAGTAGTCATACCCACGCATGTAGAGCAATCCAAGCCATGTAACTTTGATGATCCAAATATTGGAGCACTGCTAGAAGAGTTTGTAGATGTAGTTGGTGAAGGAATACTAGATGGATTATTGTTCATGTACACTGTATCACATTACATTGATATTATTCTAGGTTCTAGTTTACCTAAAATGATACCACATAGGATGAATTTTGATATAAGTGTAGAGTTGAAAAAGTAGGTGAAGTAACTATTGAAATAAGGTTTGATAAGAAAACACCTAAGTCCTTGCATAGTACCTATAGTACTAGTACCAAAGAAGGATGGAGCATAGAGTATGTGTATAAACTCAAACTCTATCAATAAAATTAACATGAGGTATAGATTTCCACTATCATGCATGAATGACCTAATGGATTATTTGAGTGAACTACAATACTTTTCCAAGATGGATCTCAAGAGTGTATATCATTAAATTATGATTTGAAATGGGTATGAATGAAATACCACATTCAATTGTGTGTTATGATATTTTATTTATAAAAAACTCCAATCAAATTCATGAGGTTTACGAATGAGGTCCTAAATCTAGTTTTGGATAAGTTCATGATCATGTGCCTTGATGATATTTGTTGTTTAGCAATACAAGGGAGGAACATCTTGTGCACCTATAGTAGGTGTTTGTGCAACTAAGGAAGAAAATTGTATGCATTAACCTAAATAAGTGTAGCTTCTTTGAAGGATCTCACATACTTAGGATTCCTGATATCTCAAGATAGATTACGCATGCATCCATAGAAGCTCGACACAATAGTTGAGTGACCAAAACCATGGAGTGCAACTGAGACAAAAAATTTCTATGGGTTGATAAGCTTCTATTAAAATTTTATCAGGGACTTTAGTGGTATTTGTACATCATTAATGTATTGTATAGTTAAAATGGATGGTTGCAACTTACGAGAGTTTCACACTCTTGAAGAAAAAATTTAATAGAGAATCCCGTGTTAGAACTTCTAGACATTGGAAATGTGTTCCAAGTTGATTGTGATGTCAGTGGAAATTCTATCACTATTGTGTTGAGCCAAGAGGGTAGGACGATTGCTTACTTAGAAAAAAATTGAATGAGGCTAGACAAAGGTATTTTATCAATGACCAAGAATTATACACCATAGTGCAAGATTTATGTAAGTGGAGGTATTACTTTTTGTCAAAGGATTTCATGATGTACATGGATCACCAGGTGCTAAAATTCATCAATAGTCAGGTAAAGTTGAACCAAAGGCACATGATATGGCTGGAATATTTGTAGTGTTATACTTTTTTGTGTTGAAATATCATATAGGAAGTATGAACAATATCACATATGCTTTTAGTAGAAGGAACATATTGTTTTCTAAAATAATGGTTAAACTAGTAGGAATGTACGGGATGAATGGTTTGTATGGTGTAGATCCAGATTTTTTTTATGTATGGCATGCATGCATGGAGCTATGGGCTAGAAATAGAGGTTTATTTGTAGATTTATTTTTACAAGAGGGACACCTATTAAGGAGAAATAAATTATGCATCCTACATAGTTTGATGAGGACGAATCTCATCAAGCAGTTACATAGAGTTGGACTTAGAGCGTACATTGATGCATACAAGACATAGGTGATGGTGGAAGAGAACTACTATTGGCCTAGTTTGCATAAGGATATTTGCAAATTTATAGAAATATGTAGAATCATCTAGATAAAAAATAAAGTGGTGTAAAACATTGGGTTGTACAAGCCTTTGCACCTAACAGATGGACCATGGGAGGAACCATCCATGGAATTTGTTCTTGGATTATCATACTTGTAGAGAGATCATAATTATATCTTTGTAGTGGTGGACCAATTCTCTAAAATAGTACATTTCATTCCTTGTCAAAAGTTGAATAATTCATCTAGGATAACACATTTATTCTTCAAGGAGATAGTGACATTGCATGGGTTATCATGAAACATTACGTTTAATCATGATACAAAGTTTCTTATCCACTTTTATCCACTTTTGGTACACTCTTTGGAAAAATATATGTGTTTAACTCAAATATAGTCTAGTATATCATCCTTATATGGATGGATAGATAGAGGTTTTCAATCAAAGTCTTGGCAACCTATTATGATATCTTGTAGAGGAGAACCTTACACAGTGGGAATCTAAGTTAGCACAAGTAAAGTTTACATATAATAATCTGATGAACAGGTTGATTAGAAGGATGCCATGTGATGTGGTGTATGGATTTTTTTCTCAAAGAGTTATATATCAATTGGAGGTGGAAGTTAGTACTTGTGACAAAACTAAGTTGAAATACTTCGCTTAACATGTGCAAGAGGTGTATACATAAGCAAATAAAAAAATTGAGAAGATCAATACTAAGTATAAGAAGAGTGTAGATGTTCATCATAGAGAAAATACCTACTTAGAGAAGGAGTTAGTCATGGTGCATCTAAGAAAGGAGAGGTTCCCACTCAACATATATAACAAGTTAAATCCCAAGAAGATAGGTCCTTGTTGCATTTTACATCATTTTTCTAAGAACACCTATAAAATCAAGTTTTCTAAAGGGTTGGATATCTTTCTAAAATTCAAAATATTTGATCTGTATTCATTCCATGCACTCAAAGATTTAGAGGATACACAGATGAAGGAGGGAGATACCTATGAAGTAGTAAGAGGAAATAGTGCAAATATTAGATTCATACTTTGGCAAGAAAACTTGATAAAGCAAGTACAAAGAATATATAATCCGTTGGAAGGGTAAAGGACCTAAGGAAGGCTCATAAATTTTTTGAAGTTGAAGTAAACCAACTTGGGTGGCAAAATTAGTCATTTGTGCAATCATAATGTAATCCTTAGGGTCACATTATTTTTTAGCAAGGGTGTCTGATGTAGGAGTATCCTAATGTTCATGCAATATTACATCATCCAAAAAATCTATAGTGTTATGATAGTCACCATGTAGTTCTAAAGCATTTGCATGCTATACATAATGGTTAGATTTTTGTGGTCAACATGACCATTTAATTAGCTTTACTTGGATTATGGTTTCCTAGATTCACGACACAAATATTATTCGATATGTAGCATCTTAGTTCATTGCTAGGGATCAAGTTCTATTTGGGTGAGATTTTGGTTTGGGATAGTTTTACGGGTAGAGTTTTAGATTGGTTTTATTGTAACACATAGAGTATTTATTATTGATATCTAAGGTTTCATGATTTATTATAATATTCCTTCCATACAAATATGTAAAACTTTATGTTTTGACATCCATTGATTCTTCCTTCTTTCGTTGTGTACTCTTGTACCTACATGTTTGTTGTTAATTCAACCCACATATGGTGTTGCATCATTCTAGTTATTCATGCAAATACTCCTACATCCTACTCATCAAGTAAAATGAATGTTTCATGAATATTGTTAGAAATCTCCATGTGCTATGTCAACTTCCTGGTTCTTCTCCTTAACTAGATACTCATAATATGCCTTACCTCTTGTTATTCTTATTAGAAATATATTATATTCCATCATTTGTGTCATGTAAATGTATCTTCCAAGGTACATACTTAGGACATTAGATTACTTTAGGGGGAAGTTATCTAGTTACTTCATGCAATGTAATAAATGCATAAGTGTTATTGTGCAAGTTGTAAATGTACAAGGTGTCCCTTGTATAGCTAGATAGAGTGTTGGACAACTAATCTATTTTCCCTATATAAGGAAGGCCTCATTGTTAGATATATAGTTATATAGAGATAGATAGAGATTCAGGGATATAGTAGCTTAGACCATCTTCGTAGGTAATACAATTTTGTGTGGGTCACCATCCAATGGTGATGGGTGCAATGTAGTCTAATAGATTTATTAATGTATTTTTCACTTACTCTATAGCTATATTGTATTAATTTGTATCATTTATATTTATTGCATGTCTTAATCATCTAGTAGACCCACTTTATTTTTTATTATTCTAAATCTCATGATTGTTATATCTCTTTGCATATTATATCAAAATATAAAAGTGGTATCAAAGCTACGGTAGATCTAGTCTATGCAGATCTATAGAAAAAGTACCATAATTATTGATCTTGAGTGTTTTTTCAACTTGACATGTCATTGGACCAGTAACTATCAAAATATCTTAGAAGAATCTAGGTGGTAGAATTAGGGAGAGTCATAAGTGAGGACTAAAAAAAATCTTAGTTCTATAAAATACTGAGATTATAATTTAATTATAGTATTTCCATAGATTTATAAGAAAAAATCATGAAGACCAAGAATCAACATTAAAACCACTAGATTGAAAAATCATCTAGTGAAGATCTAGGATATCTAGAACTTGCTAATTTTTGGTCAAATTTTCTTTTTTTACATATATTTAATTCTCAGATGATTTGTAATCCTATAAAAGAAATTTAAGAGACTAAAAATTCATTGGTTGAATGTCAATATGCCCTCATAGTGCAGAGATTAGTTCCTTGTACAAGATAAGAACACTATGGAAGAAGACTTATGGAGAAGAGTCATGGTGAAGTTAAAATACTAAAGATCTCCATTGCTATATTGAAGAACTTCACAATTGAATAATAGGATATAGAAGCCTTGATACAAAAATGCCATAGTAGCCTTGAAGAAAAGGTCATAGAATACTTGAAGTAGAAGCTATAAAAGTCTTGATACTGAAAATACCACAAAAGCTTTGATACTGAAAATACCATAGAAGCCTTGATACTAAAAAAGGTTACAAAAGTCTTGATAATTAAATAAGCCATAAAAGACTTGAAAAGGTTGCAAAAGTCTTGATATTGAAATGCACCATAGAAGCCTTGATACTAAATAATAATTTGAAAGGAATATCTGATTTAGAATTATATTAATATTTTAGTATTAATATTTTTGATGCAATGAAAGAAGATTCAGTGAGTTGGAAGACTTCCTATAAGAAAGTTAGGAAAAGTATCTTCTTCAAAATCAATTCAAAACATGAAGCAAAATAGATCAAAAGAATATCTCATTGAAGGACTTCTATATTTGGAAGAATAAGAAATACTAGGAGAGTCCTGTTCGAATCTAGAAGTAGCATAATCAGAGATCTAGGTGATAATCACACCACCAAAACTTCTAGAAATAGAAGGTTGAAGAGGTCTCAAGGAAATACCAGTAGAAGTTGTAAGATCAAAGATCTTGGGAAGGGCTCATCGAGCATCCAAAATTTTTTCAGGTAAGCCTTAGTAAAAAAATCATCAAAGGAGAACTTACTAGAGAAATCCACTACCAAGTAGAAGCCCCTTATAGTGATGGACATGGGACAATTGTCGCCATCTGACAACAAGCCCAAGAGAAAGATAATTTGGCAAGGAGTACCAAATTTGAGGAGAATAATTTTGTAAGGTGTTTCAATTTTTAGAAGAAAATTCCAATGAAAGACTTCAACACATTCAAAATATTGAGAATAAGATCCTTTTTGAAGTCAAAACTTGATAAGAAGACTTGAAGACAAAAGAAGCTCATCAAATCTAAGATATTTGAATATTATCTCTCATACCAATAAAACACCACTTTAGAGATAGAAACTTCTCCAAATCTATAGTAGAAGGAAGAGACCACAATAGGAGAACAAGCCACCAAATCTTAGGCTCGTGAAAGAAAGTTCGAGACCATAATTTTTTGAAGAAGGAGCTATTCAAGATAGTCTAAAAAAAGCTACAAGATCCTACTTGAAGAAATAACTTGGTGATATTAAACACCAAGATCCACATCCTCTATAGAATTGGAAAAAGAAGCTACAATTTTTTTTAAAAGATATGCAACTACTAGTTCTAACTAACTCATTACTTAGACTACTTATCAGATTCATTAGAGCACCTTATTTTATTTAAATTTGCATAAAAAAAAAATAGATTACAAACTTCAAAGTGCAAAATGGAAAAGGTTCTTTTTAAGGTTTATTTGAACATTAATTAGGAGTTAATTAGATTTTAGAATTATATCTATCAACTACTTATCATGTCCTTTAAAAAAAATAAGTATACTAAGACCTACAATATTAGTTGTAGTTAACTTTTGAAGATTTATTTTAGGTTATTCTTGATTAGTTGTAGTAAATATATTAAGTGCATTATATTAAGAGTTGATTGGAGTGATAAGGTAAAAAATTTAGTGCATTAAAAAGAAATTCTATTAGATTTATTTTAACTATTATACTACTCTAAAAATAAATTAGTTTTGTGTTTTTGAAGGACACAATATATGATTTGTATCAAGTGTATAAAGATACTATTGAAGCACAAAAATCTATAACTTGTAGTTGTGAAAAGAAGCCACCTAAAATGTTAGAATACTCCAAAACTTGGAGAAGAACACAACTAACCAAAAAAAAAATAGAAGCTTCAAATATTGAGACTTGGTGAGTCTCAAATCCAAAGCATTATAAGATTGGATGTAATAAAATAAAGTGCAAAAAATTGCATAAATTAAAGAGCTTCTATCTATTTTTATCTAAGATTGGATTCATTATCAAAGTATCCAAGAAAAAAAAGGAGAAAAATCCTTGTATTGCAGGAGAAAAATCTACAATAAAACAATTAAATCCATATTTGAAATAAAAGTGCATCAAAGGAGGTTTATGTACAATTTATGGTACATTTTATTGCACTGATATAATCTATTTTTTACATCTCAAGAGCATATTTTAATGTACCTCAAAAAGACATAATAACTTTAGGGAAAATCATCCAAGAAAGACCAAACATTAACACTCTTCCTTCCAAGCTAAAGAATCCACTCAAAGGACTCATCTTGGATGGACAAATCTAGAAAAACAAAGCCCACAAGAGGCTATCATCAAACTATATTTACATAGACAAAAAAAGTGCACATCTACCAATGGACAACATCCACATCTACCAACATGGGATGGATAACATCTACACTACAAAGAGAAGGTGTCTACTTCTACCAACATGAGATGGACAACATAACAAGAGGCTATCTACACTACAAAGAAGCACATGAATTAGCATGTTGGAGGCATAGAAGATAAAGATCAAAGGAGATACATTCAAAGTATTAAACTTGGTGAAGATCATCCACCAAAGGAAGCACCAAAATTGCTATTCAAGCTCCATAGCACCTCATCAATCCACTTGCAAAAGATAAGCTTTCTTATTGCTCATGAAACATAGTAAAGAAAAGTAATGACACACAAAAGGACTTAAGGAGTTATAATAATCTCCTTGGAAGGCATTAAATAAAATGACTTCATATAGAGAGCTTGAATACCATTTGGTATCAATCTTTTAAGATGCATACATTATAGGAAATTCATCTCTCAATGCTCATCAACCTCATGCATACATTATAGATGTGGTGATACTTGTTATCCTCCAGAATCCCCACACGAGTGCGCATAATTTATAGGGTGACCAAGAGGTATTGAAAAAGAAAGTGGTACATTAAGAAAATGAGAAGGAGCACTCATACATAACGGGTGTGACACATGTCACAAATATCAATATTATTCCTCCATAAAAGGTGCTCGAAGTCCAAATTTCATAGCACAGTAAAACACAATGTTGCTGAACACGGTGAGGTCAACTCAATTATGTGCATTTAAAAAAAAATGGGTTCAAATGGACACCCAAATCAAAATTTATGTCCCCGAGAAGTTAGAACTTTAATTTAGCTAAATCAAGAAATTGTCACTGGATGTTGCGAGTGCATCATTTTCCTCTAGTTGAAAATAACTCAGCTCCTGTGAGTTCTATAGATGAAACTCCTGAAGCTTATCCTACATAATATTCTTTAGCTCTCCTTCAAAAATCTAGGTACTTTCAGCTGATGATAATCCTTCCCACAGTACCAAGTACTTGTTGTAGTTGCCATTGCGTGTGGTGATCACCTTCTTATCCAAGACTTGCTCAACATGATCCTTCTTCTTCTTGGGAATCTATTGTGCCCAATTTATCACTTTTGGTACCTCAACATCCCCTACATCTCCATGAAATTGGTACAGATCAGAGACATTGAAGATCGATGAGATATCCAGGTCCTCTGGCAATTTTACCACATAGGCATTGTCATTCCTTTTCTAAAGAATCCTACAGGGCCCAATATTATTCATTTTGATCTTATTGTATGTGCCCTTTGGAAATATTTCTTTACGAATGTGGACCATTACCAAGTCACCTTCCTGAAACACCTTTGCTTGCCTATGTACATCTCTTGCTGCTTTATACTTGGCATTACTCTCCTGCAACTGCTATAGAACTTCCTCCTACAATTTTTTGATATGTTCTACAAAAGCCTCTAGGTCTTCACTAACAATTTTAGTAATCGACAATTCCACTAAATCAAGCACACCATGGGGATTGTGGCCATAAAAAATATGAAATGAGGACTTTCCTATCGAGTGATTTATTGAGATGTTGAATGCAAACTCAGCTTGTGGTAAGGCTCGATCCCACTATTTTGGATTTGTACCAACTATGCACCTCAAAATATTAACCAAACTTTAATTCACTACCTTCGTATTTCCATCAGTCTATGGGTGATATGCACTATTGAACTAGAGCTTGGTATCAAGCTTCTTCCATAATGTCCTCCAAAAGTGGCCTAAAAATTTGACATCCCAATTCGAAGTGATAGATCTTGGGATGCCATGCAAACGCACAATCTCATAAAAAATAGGACTACAACTCCTGTGGCACCTTCAATTTTATGGTAGGGGATAAAGTGAGCCATGTTAGAGAACCTATTAAGAATAACAAATATTGAATCCTTACCTCACTGGGTACGCAAAAGTCCTAACACAAAGTCCATGCTCAGGTCATTCCAAGGTCCTGTGGGAACTGGTAAAGGCATATACAACCCGGTATTCTGGGCATGGCCTTTAGCCATCTGATAGACTCTACAATGAGATACAAACCTAGTTATATCTCTTCGCATATTTGGCCAATAATACTTCTCCACCACAAGAGCAATAGTTTTATCCACCCCAAAGTGTCTAGCTAAACCTCCACTATGTAGCTCTCTTAGGATGTTCCCTCTCATGGAACCAATAGGAATGCATAACTGTTTACCTCTAAATAGGTAACCATATTACATAACATATTCTACAAAAATATTACTAGACACACCCCCTACTGGATTCTTATATTGTGCCACAACCTATCCAAAGTCAGCATCAGCCTCATATAAATTATTGATACTCTCAAATCCTACCACAAAATTCTCCATGGTAGTCAGCAACATTACCTTCCTACTTAAGGCATATGCCACCTTATTATGTTTTCTTAATTTATGCTTCAAATTAAACTCATACTCTTGTAAACATGATACCCAATTTGCATGTCTACTATTCAAATTTTTCTGGTAATTAACATACCTTAATGCTTTATGGTCCGTGAAGATTACAAACTCTTTGGATAATAGGTAATGTCTCTAATATCTTAATGATTGCACAATAGCATATAATTCAACATCATAGGTGGAGTAATTTTTCTTGACCTCATTCAACTTCTCACTAAATAATGCTATGGGACGCCCTCCTTGGCTCAACATAGCTCCAATTTCAATATGTGATGCATCATGATCAACCTCAAATAATTTGCTAAAATTAGGTAACACTAAAATAGGTGTGGTGGTTACCTTTTTCTTTAGAAGCTCAAAGCCTTCTCTTGATGCCTTTGTCCATACGAATTCCTTCCCCTTGGTGAATTATGTGATGGGAGCCATAATGCTACTAAAATTCCTAATGAACTTTCTGTAAAAAGTTACCAAGCCATGGAAAATTCTAACCTCTATTACATTTCTTAGGATAAGACATTCAATAATTTTTTTTATCTTTTCCTCATCCATCCTGAGGCCTTCCCTTGAAACTACAAACCCCAAAAATACTAAACTCTCTTGAAGGAAACTACATTTCTTAAAATTGACATATAGTTTCTCTTTTCTTAATATATCTAACACCAACCTTAAATGGTGCACATGCTCTGCTTTAGTCTTACTGAAAACTAAGATATCATCAAAATAAACACCCAAAAACTTACCATTATACTCCTGCAACACTCTGTTCATCAATCGCATAAAGGTACTGGGGGTATTAGATAACATGAATGCCATCACCAACCATTCATATAATCCATCTCGAGTTTTGAAAGTTATATTCAACTCATCCCCTTCTCTTATCCTAATCTGGTAATAGCCACTTTGTAGGTCAATATTACTAAAATAATTAGTCCCTGCTAAAGCATCCATCATATCATCAATCCTTGGCATTGGGAACTTGTATCTTATAGTAATATTATTTATGGTCCTGCTATCCATGCACATCCACCATGATCCATATTTCTTTGGGGTTAAAAGTGCAGGAGTCATGCAAGGACTCATACTCTCCCTGACCAATCCCTTTTGTATCAGTTTTGTTACTTGTTTTCTCAACTCAACATACTGTTTTGGATTCAATCGGTAGGATGCTTGATTTGGAAGAGCTGACATAGGGATAAAGTCGATATAATGTTGGATGTCCCTCTTTAGTGGTAGCCCAATTGGTAATTCATCAGGAATGACATCAACATATTCTTGCAGCAACCTGGACACCATTGGTGGTATGATAGTTTCTTCATTTACGACCTTATTGGCTATTAAGGCATAACACCAACCAACTTATTTCACTTCTATAAAAAAAAATTTTGCAATAAGCAAAGTTTCACTCTATCCATCTTCCTTTAGAGGTAACAAAACCACCTTTACCCCCTCCTTCCAAAATGTGTATGTGTTTCGAAATCCATCATGGGAGGTCTTCCTGTCATATTTCCATGGCCTCCCTAGCAAAATATGGCATGCATCCATAGGAATAACATCACACCACACTTCATCCTTATAGGTACTCCTAACTATGAATTTCACCAGACACCTATTATCAATAGTCACCTCATTCCCCTTTTTAACCCAGAAACTCGATAGGGGGTTGGGTGCTTCTCAAATGGTAGATTCATTTTCTCAATCACAATAGTTGATACTATGTTCTCACAACTACCAGGATCAATAATCACTTTACATACCTTTTCTCCTAAGGTGCATCTTGTTCAGAAAATGTTTGTACGTAACCATGATTCATCACCATTTTTTATCCACATATTTTCCTTCTTTTGAGTAATCAATGTCCTTCGTATCATGAGACTTTCGCCCATATCAGCAACAAATTTTGTTTCATATTCCTCCTCTTTCTCAACCAGATTAACTCTAGCTTGGCCTCCCTGCTCTTCAGCATCATAGTGGGGGTATTCAAATGCTCTATAACCTTCCTCACCACAATTGTAGCAGATAAAGGGCCTGCGTGGTCCACTCCCAATGCGACCTCCCCCATTACCTCTACCTCTTGGGATTCCTCTACCTCCTCGGTAGGCATCACGCTCTAGTCCAATTTGTTGTGATTTTTCTACATGCATAGAAGATTTGTCCTTGGAAAAATTAGATCCACCATGCCCATGACTTAAGGAAGATGAAGATCCCATCTTTTGATTTATCAGCCTGCTCTTTATCTTATCTTCGACTCTTATGGCTAACTCATATGTTGCATCTACTGTAGGATTACGATGCATGCACAACTCATATTGAATAACATAGCTTAGACCATTCACATACCTCCTGGAATTCTGATCTTCTATCTCATTAAGTGCTACTCGTATAAATAACTTATAGAACTCATTGGTGTAGTCCTCCACACTGAGATCCCTCTGTTGAAGGTTCTGAGACCTACGAAATAAAGTTTGGTTATAATTGACAGGTATAAACTTCTCTTGAAGCTTCTTCTTCATCTTATCCTAGGTCCTAATCTTCTATTTTCCATTATTATGTCGTTCCTTCTGTAGATGGTCCCACCAAATCATTGCATGTCCCTTCAGCTTTGTACATGCAAGCCTCACCCTCTTCTCCTTAGAAAAATTACTCCATTAAAAATATTTTTCCATACTGTTCACCCAATAAATGAGCTCCTCTGGTTTTAACCCACCATCATATTCAAAAACCTCAATCTTGATATTATCTTGGTTCCCTTAGATTCCATCCAAGGCTAGGAGTAATTTTTCTTTAAAATATGGCTCCTCTCTTGGGTGTTCTAAGCCTGCTTCAGACCTATCCTCTCCTACCACACCCTCATCAGTAGACCCTAGATCTGAACATAATATGGGGCATCTCTCCATCATGTGGTCAATCATATTTGTTAGTCGTGCTACTTCCCCATGCAAATCTTCTATCTGCCTATTCATCTGAGCATAGTTAGCTCAACCTCTTCTAGGTAGCATGATATCTCCACTAGCGAGAGCTTACCCGCTCTGATACCAAATGATGTAGATCCATATTGATTCTCAAATACACAAGCAAAATCAATGGGAAAACAATAATTCTGCAACTCAAATTTTATTATTTCCTTGGATCTCCATCCTCTTACAGTGAAATCACTTCCTACATATAATATCCACAAAAAACCTAACCTAACATGAACTTACTATTTTTAGTAAGTATCAGGACTTACTATTTTTAGGAATTCTAAACTATCACTCAGATGGATCCTAAAAAAATATCATGCATCTGTTATTCCAAAATTAAGACTTTCTTAAAATATCTCCCTAGACTGACTCATGCAACAAAAGATATTAAATACCGAAAAACTAAAAAAATACTGGAACAAAAACTTTTGATCCCATTTTTGGCCACCAAGTGATGTTTCAAGGCCCAAAAATGTGTTGAAATGGCCACTTCAGTGATAGTGTTGTTGAACATGATGAGGTCAACTCAAACAATCCATTAGGTCATTCATGCACGATAGCGGAAATCTATATCTTATGGTAATATTATTGATATAGTTTGATTTTATGCACATACTCTATGTTCCATCCTTCTTTGGTTCTTGTACTATAGGTACTATGCAAGGACTTCGGTGTTTTCTTATCAAACCTTATTTCAGTATTTCTTTCACCTACGTTTTCAACTCTACACTTATATCAAAACTCATCCTATGTGGTGTTTTTTTAGGAAAACTAGAACCTATAATAAGATCAATTCAATGTGAGAAAGTGCACATGAACAACAATCCATCTAGTATTCCTTCACCAACTACATCTACAAACTCTTCTAGCAGTTCTCCAATATTTGTATCCTCAAATTTACATGGCTTTGATTGCTCTATGTGTGTGGATATGACTACTAGTACATAGAAATTTGATAAGTCTCCCACCTACTAGAGAAACTTCTTTGCTAACAACCAGGGTTATGCATAAGGGGTGGGACTCAAAATGTACTTGTAAAAAATGGTGAATCCTAACCGAAATCAAGGTGAATCCTAAGAAAATTAAACCAATCATCTTCACACCAAAATTTGGGGCATTTTAAGCTCTAATAAGTAATTTTATATTTGGATACATTTTGACCTAGTAAATCACCTTATAACTTCATCAAAACTCAACCATTACATCAGGATCGAAAAGATCTTTCCAACGAGTATAAATATACCTATATTTGGATATATATTGTGGTGAATTGATCCTAAGAAAAAATTGGTCTCAAAAATTTTAAGCGAATGGATAGAAATCAAGGGTCCTCATATTCATTAGTTTATAATTTTGAATATCCTAAAATTCTCCTATTTGTGAATATTCACCACTATGTACAAACTTACTAACAATATCATCACTTCACCCTTCCATACACATTCTTCCTCCTCTCATTAGAGTCAGCTCAAACTTCTTCCCATAATTCCTGATGGTAAAGTATTTTTGCACCTATCATGGATAGTGTTAACATCATATTGCCAAGGCCTTCTTAGCAATATATGGTATTCATCCATTGGAATCATGTTGTACCAAAAAAAATCCACATATCCTCCTATACAAAAGGTAACTAGACTTTGCTTTGTCATAGTTAGTTGATATTTGTTCTACAACCAAGAGATCTTATATGGCATTGGGTGCATGATCTTCTTCAATCCCAAAATCTACACCATATTTGTGAAGACCAAGCTATCTGTGTTACCTCCATAAATTTTCAACTTATAGCACTTTCCTCTAGATGTACACTTGGTGCATAAGAGGCTCCTCCTCAACCATGACTCCTCTTTACACATAGGCTTTAGTAGTATCTTGTACACCATCAAATTTTCTCTAACCTTTGTATATGTTCTTTCTACTTCACTACCCGTATCACGACTATTTTGATACATGCATGTGTTTCTCTACATGACCCTCATATCACACTTTCAAACATTTGAATGCCTAATGATCTACTTGAACACATCTAAAGTAAATCCCTCCAAAACCCTTTGTGCAACTTATCCCCTTCCTTAATCTATCAAAAGGACATTCCCATCCCTACACTTTACATAAGTCTATCTATGTAGGTATACTAAGCATGCTACAAATAAGCTATCAATATCATCTCCATGAATTAGTTAACTTATCTCTTTTTATCTATCACAAGAATATGCCCATCCCTACACCATACACAATTCTATATATGCAGGAGCACTAAGAATAATGCAAAGCTATTAGTCTCATCCTCATAATGAGATAACTTATTATTTCGTCACTCCTAGTGATAACCAAAGTTATTTATCCTAATATATTGATATTTTCATGCTTCTAACTAGTTTAGTTTTATGAAAGTTCCTTGAAGAACAATATTACTTAAAGTTCCTCCATAAGGGATCCCATAATATCTTAGGTTTCTCTTTCTACTTCCAACACATAAGCATAATCATTTTAGATACTATTTATAATTATTTAAATCACATTAAACCTTCAAGATCTCATAATCATTATTTCCTTTAAAATGGATGTGATTAAGTCTACCCACTTAATTAAATATTAGATGCATCTATAATATCATCAAAGGATGATGCATAATAAGATGTAATTTTCTATCTAAAATTTTTAATAAAACATAATAGCTTATGAAACTATGAAATCATAGATATTTTATTTATAACAAGCAAAAGATACATCTTCTATTCATGAATTAAATCATTAAATAACCCAAGTAGGGTAAAATTATCACCACACTAAAATAATATAGCATTACATCATTATTCAAACTAGGAGATTAATCATCCTAGCACCTACTCATCAATAAGTTTTCCATAAGAGCATCACTACATTATGTACCAAAAAGGTCAATGTCTTAGATCTAAGTGTCTTCCTTGTTCTTCTTGCTTCTCCATCACTCAGTTGATGGTAGTAAGGGATCATGAAAACTCATAGATATTATGAAGCATGCAACTAAATGTATTTTCTAAATGACTTATGAAACATGTGCATTTATGAATTGGATACCAAATTGCAACTACACAATATACACAATGTAATTATACATAAATCATTCATTCAAACATCTTGTAATGCTTGGAAACTTTGATAACAAATCCAATATTTTTTTCTCCTGCAATACAAGGATTTTGAGGTTGTCTTTTATGAGTAGATACCTTCCTTTTTTTGCTTGGAAACTTTGATAACAAATCCAAGCTTGGATAACAGTAGATAGAAGCTCTTTAATTTATGTAATTTTTTGCACTTTCTTTTCTTGCATCTAATAATGTAATGCTTTGGATTTGAGATTCACAAAGTATCAATATTTGAAGCTTCTATTTCTATTTTTGTCTAGTTGTGTTCTTATCCAAGTTTTTGAGGATTCTAACCTTTTTTGGCTGGCTTGTTTTGGCCACTACGAGTTGTAGATTTATGTACTTCAATAGTGTCTTTAAACACTTAATACAAATCATATTTTGTGCCCTTAAAAAACATGAAACTAATTTCTTTTGATAGAAGTATAATAGTTCAAATAAATATAATAGACTTTATTTTAATGCACTAACAATTTCACCTTATCACTCCAATCAAATCTCAATATAATGCACTTAATATATTTACTGCAACTAATCAAGAATAACTTGAAATGAATCTTCAAGCGTTAACTACAACTAATATTGTAGGGCTTAGTATTATTTTCTTTTTCCAAAGTAGAATATAGGTAGTTGATATATATAATTATAAAATCTAATCAACTCCTAATTAATGTGCAAATGAACCTTAAAAAGAACCTTTCCCTTTTTTCAGTTTTGAAGATTATAATCTACTTTTTCTTCATGCAACATTAATCCAAATAAGGTGCTCTAATGAATCCAATAAGTAGTCTAATTAATGAGTTAGTTAGCACCCGTAGATGCATTTATTTTTAGAAACTTCTATATCTTATTTTACCATTTCTATAGAGGATGTGGATATTTGTGTCTAAGATCACCAAGTTGCTGCTTTGAGTAGGATTTTGCAGCTTTTTGTAGATTGTATTTAATAAATCCTTCAATAAACTATGGTTTCAAACTTTATTTCACAAGCCAAAGATTTATTGGTTTGTTCTCCTCTTGTGTTCTCATTCTACTATAGATTTAGATAAGTTTATAACTCTAAAGTGGTGCCTTCTTGTCGTGAGAGGTAATATTCAAATCTCCTAGATTTGATTAGCTTCTTATGGCTTCAAGTCTTCTTGTCAAATTCTAACTTCAAGAAGGATATTTTTCTCAAGATTCTAAATGTCTTGAGGTCTTTCACTAGATTATTCTTTTGAAATATAGCACTTCATACCAAATTCTTCTCCTTGGATTTGGCACTCCTTCACAAATTATCCTTCTCTTGGGCTTGCTATCGAATGGCAACAATTATCCCAACTCCACTATAAGGAGCTTATCCTTGGTAGTGGATTTCTCCAATGAGTTCTCCTTTGATGATTTATTACGTAAGGATTGCCTATACTTTTATAGATGCTCGATGAGACCTTCCCAAGGTATTTGATATTGCAACTTCTATTGGTCTTACCTTGAGACCTCTTCAATATTCTACTTACGAAAGTGTTGGTGGTGTGATTTTCTCTAGGATATTTGATTTTTATACTTCTATATTCAAGTAGGACTCTCCTAGTCCTTATTCTTCTTCCTAGTCTAGAAGTCCTTCAATGAGATATTCTCTTGATCTCTTTTGCTTTAGGTGCTAAATTGATTCTGTAGAAGATAATCTTCCTCACTTTCTTGTAGGAATTCTCCTAACTCACTAAATCTTTTTTCCCTGTAATAAAAATATTAATAATGAAATCTTAATTTGCTACTGAATAAAATATTCCTTTCAAATTCTTCTTCAGGATAAAGACTTCTATGTCATATTTCAATATCAAGGTTTTTGCAGTCTTTTCAAGGCTTCCATGGCCTATATCAGTATAAAGGCTTTTGTGGCCTATTTTAGTATCAAGGCTTCTGTGGCCTTTTTGGCATCAAGGATTCTATGGATTTTTTAATATCAATAATTTTGTGGCTTCTAATTTAAGGCTTTTATGGCCTTTTATTCAAGGCTACCATGGCCTTCTTGTATCAAGGCTTCTATGGCATGTTCTTCAACTATAGAGTTCTTAAATATAGCAATGGAGATCTTCAGTCTCATAAATTCACCATGTATCTTCTCCAAACAGTGTTCTCCTGCACAAGGAACTAATATATGAACTATGAGGGTATGCCGACCTTCATGCAATGAAGTTGGAGTCTCCTAATTTTTTTTTGTATGAGGAGTACCAATCTTCTGAGAATTAATTATCTACAACAAAAGAAACTTTGTGCAATATTTAGAAAGTTCTAGATATCCTCAATATTCACTAGATGATATGTCAATATATTGGATTAAATATTGAGTCCAAGTCTTCACGAGTTTTTCTTATAACTCTATGGAAAGGCTCTAGTCAAATTGTAATCTCAATATTTTCTAGAGCTGAGATTTCTTTCAATACTCACTTGTGACTCTCCCTAATTATACCACCTAGATTATTTTGATATCTTTTGATAGTGATTGGTCCAATGATGTGTCAGGTTGACAAATCACTAAAGATCAATAATTATGGTGGTTTTCTTATAGACCTACATAGACTAGATATACTATAGCTCTGATACCATTATTAGCTTTTGATATAATATGCAAAAGGAGATAATAATCACAGGATGTTGAATAATATGAAAGAAAGTAAATATTCTAGATGACTAAGACATGCAATAAATAAAAATAATAAAAATGAATACAATGTAGCTATGGATGAAGTGAACACTCCATTAATAAAGCTACAAGACTACATTGCACCCATCACCATTGGATGGTGATCCACACAAAAATGTATTACCTAAAAATATGCTCTAAGCTACTATATCCCCGACTCTATAACTATAACTATAACTATATATATATATATAACAACGAGGTATTCCTTATGTAGGAAAAATAGGTTACTTGACCAACACTCTATCTAGCTATACAAGGGACATCTTTCAGATTTACAACTTACACATTAACACTTGTGCATTTATTACATTGCATGAAGTAACTAGATTACTTCCCCCTAAATTAATCTAATGTCCAAAGTATGTACCTTGGAAGATACATTTACATAAACCAAATGATGGAATATAATATATATCTAACCATAAGAACAAGAGTTAAGGCATATTATGAGTATCTAGTTAAGTGGAAGAACCAGAAAGTTGACATAGAACATGGAGATTTCCAAAAATATTCATGAAACATTTATGTTACTCGATGAGTATGATGTAGGAGCATTTTTATGAATAAATAGAGTTATGCAACACCATATGTGGGTTGAATTAATAATAGACATGTAGGTACAAGAGTACACAATGAAAGCAAGAAGAATCAATGGAAGTAAAAACATAATGCTTTATTTATTTGTATTGAAGTAAGATTACAATAACTCATGAAACCTTAGATATCTACAATAAATACTATGTGTTACAATAAAACCAATATAAAAATCTACCCTAAAAACTATCCCAAACCAAAATCTCATCCAAATAAAATTTAATCCCTAGAAATGAACTAAGATGCTACATATAGAACAACATTCGTGTCATGAATCTAGGGAACCATAATCCAAGGAACCCTAATTAAATGGTTATGTTGACCATAAAAAACTAACCATTATGGATAGCATGTAAATGATATATAACTACATGGTTACTATCACAACACTATATATTTTTTTGGTTGATACAAGATTGTAGGAACACAAGGATGCTCCTACATTAGATACCCTTGCTAAAAAATAATGTGACCCTAAGGCTCACATTGTGACTAAACTAATGACTAATTTGGCCATCCATGATGGCTTACTTTAAATTCAAAAACTTTATGAGTCTTCCTCAGTCCTTTACCCTTCCAACAAATCATATATTCTTTGTACTCGCTTTGTCAAGTTTTCTTACCAATGCGTGAATTTAATATTTGTACTATTTCCTCTTATTTATTCTTAGGTATATCCCTCATCCATCTACATATCCTCTAAATATTTGGGTGCATGGAATGAATACAGATCAAATATTTTAAATTTCAGCAAGATATCCAAGCCTTCAGGCAACTTGATTTCATTGGGGTTCGTAGAAAAATTATGTAAATTGCAAAAAAGACCTATCATCTTGGGATTCAATTTGTTATATATTTTATGTGGAAACCTCTCCTTTATCAGATGCACCATGACTAACTCCTCTTTTATGTAGGTCTTTTCTCTATGATGATAATCTACACTCTCCTTATTCTTAGTATTGCTCTTCCCAAGTTGTTTCTTTACTTGTGTATGCACCTCTTGCACATGTTAAGAAAAGTATTTCAACTTAGTTTTGACATGAGTACCAACTTCTACCTCCAATTGATATATAACTCTTTTAGGAGAAAATCCATACACCAAATGACATGGCATCCTTCCAATAAACCTATTCATCAAATTATTTTATGTAAACTTTGCTTATACCAACTTAGAGTCCCACTGTGCAAGGTTCTCCCCTACAAGACATCATAATAGATTTCCAAGACTTTTATTAAAAACCTCTATCTATCCATCCATGTAAGGATGATATGCTAAAATTTTGTTGAGTTGAACACCTAAAATTTTCCAAAGAGTGTGCCAAAAGTGGCTAAGGAACTTTATATCATGATCCAATGTAATGTTGCATGACAACCCATGAAATCTCACTATCTCCTTGAAGAATAAATCTATTATACTAGATGCATCATTACAATTTTGACAAGGACTGAAATGTACCATTTTAAAGAATTAGTCTACACTACGAAGATAGAATCATGACCTCTCTACATGAACAACAATCCAAGTACAAAGTCAATGAATAGTTCCTCCCATGGTCCATTTGGCATGTGCAAAGGCTTGTACAACCCCATGTCTTACACCACTCCCTTTGTTGTGTAGATGATTCGACACATTTATAAAAATTTGCACATATCCTTATGTAAAATAGGCCAATAGTACCTCTCTTCCACCATCGCCTATATCTTGTATGCATTTATATTGCCTTTGAGTCTAGATTTGTATAACTCCTTGATGAGATTTTTCCTCATCAAACTATGCAAGATGCACAACCACTTTCTTCTTAATAGGTGTTACTTTTGTACAAAAAAATCTACAAATAAACCTCTATCTCTAGCTCATAAATCTATGCATTTATGCCATACATAAGAAAAATCTACATCTACACCATACAAACACTTCATTCCTTACATTCCTACTAGTTTAATTATTATTTTAGATAATAACATGTTCCTTCTACTTAAAGCATTTATGACCTTGTTCGTACTTCCTACATGATGTTTCAACACAAAATAGTAATACTAAATATATTCCACCCATCTCATGTGCCTCTGGTTCAACTTTACTTGACTATTGATGAATTTTAGCACTTAATGATCCATGTACATCATGAACTCATTTGATAAAAAGTAATGCCTCCACTTGTGCAAATATTGAACTATGGTGTATAATTCTTGGTCATTGATAAAATACCTCTGTCTAGCCTCATTCGACTTTTTTCTAAGTAATCAATCATCCTACCCTATTATTTAAACACAATTGTGATAACCTTTCCACTGACATCACAATAAACTTGGAACATATTTCCAATGTCTAGAAGTGCTAACACAAGTTTCTCTATCATATTTTTCTTCAAGAGTGTGAAACTCTTGAATGTTATAGCCATCCATTTGAACCCTCCTTTGTGCATACAATGCATTAATGATGTGTAAATACCACTAAAGTCCCTAATGAACTTTTGATAGAAGCTTGTCAACCCATAGAAAATGTTTGTTTCAATTGCATTACATGGTTCTAGCCACTCAACTATTATGTGGAGATTATATGGATGCATATTCAATCTAAATTATAATTTCATGATTCCTAATTATGTGAGCTCCTTCAAAGAAGCTACACTTCTTGAGTTTGATGCATAAAATTTTCTTTCTTAGTTGCACAAAAACCCACTATAGGTGCACAAGATGCTCCTACCTTATCTTGATAAACACCAAAATATCATTAAGGCACATGATCATAAACTTATCCAAAATTAGATTTATGACCTCATTCATCAACCTCATGAATTTTATTCGAGTGTTTGGTAACTCAAATGGCATAATACACCATTAAATGTGGTCTTCCATTCATCCCTTTTTTGAATCCTAATTTAATAATATTCACTCTTGATATCTATCTTGTAAACGTATTGCACTTCACTCAAACAATCCATCAGGTCATTCATGCATGATAGTGGAAACATATATCTCATGGTAATATTATTTATAGGGCGGGATTGATTCTATGCACATACTCGATACTCCATATTTATTTTGTGCTAGTATTGTAGGTACTATGCAAGGACTTAGACATTTTCTTATCAAACCTTATTTCAGTAGTTATTTCACCTACTTGTTCAACTCTACACTCATATCAAAACTCATCTTATGTGGTGCCTTGTTAGGAAAACTAGAACCTAGAATAAGATCAATGCAATGTGATATTGTGTACATGAATAACAATCCATCTAGTATTCCTTCACCAACTACATCTACGAACTCTTCTAGTAGTGCTCTAATATTTGGACCCTCAAGGTTATATGGATTTGATTGCTCTACGTATGTGGGTATGACTAATAGTATATAGAAATATGACAAGTCTCCCACCTCCTTGATAAACGTCTTTGCTAACAACATAGGTTATGCATAAGGTATTGGACTCAATGTACTTGTAAAAAAATGGTGAATCCTAATTGAAATCAAGGTGAATCAAAGCGAATCCTAAGCAAATAAAATCAATCATATTCACACCAAAATTTGGGGTATTTTAAGCCCTAAAAATTAAGGTCATATTTGGGACAGATTTTGACCTATTGAATCACCTTATAACTTCAAACAAACACCACCATTATATCAATATCTAAAATAGCTTTCCAAAAAGTATAAATATGCCAATGTTTGGATGTATATCATGGTGAATTGATCCTAAGAAAAAAATGGTCTCAAAAATATCAAGCGAATGGGCCGATGTCAAGGGTCCTCATATTCCCTAATTTTCAATTTTTAAAATTCTAATATTCTCCAATTTATGAATATTCATAATTATACATAACCTTGCTAACAACATCATCACTTCACCCTTCCACACATATTCTTCCTCTTCTCTCATTGCAGTCAGCTCAAACTTCTTCTCATCCTTCCTGATGGTGAAAGTGTTTTTGCACCTATCATGGATAGTGCTAACATCATATTGCCAAGGCCTTCCTAGAAATATATGACATACATTCATTGAAATCATGTTACAAAA
Source organism: Wollemia nobilis (assembly GCA_028583015.1). Classification (NCBI taxonomy): domain Eukaryota; kingdom Viridiplantae; phylum Streptophyta; class Pinopsida; order Araucariales; family Araucariaceae; genus Wollemia; species Wollemia nobilis. Next base: position 1,530,673 of record JAQPPZ010001886.1, on the reverse strand, counting down.
AATAAAATCCACATATCCTCCTATACAAAAGGTGACTAGACTTTGCTTTTTCAAAGTCAGCTAATATTTGTTCTACAACCAAAATATCTTATATGGCATTGGGTGCATGACCTTCTTCAATCCTAAAATCTACACCATTTTTGTGGAGACAAAGTTGTATGTGTTGCCTCCATAAATAATCAACTTGTAGCACTTTCCTCTAGATATACCCTTGGTGCATAAGAGGCTCCTTCTCAACCATGACTCATCTTTGCATGTAGGCTTTAGTAGTACCTTGTAAACCACAAAATGTTTTCTAACCTTTGGTCATGTTATTTCTAATTCACTACCTGAATCACCACTATTTAACTACATGCATGTGTTTCTATATGTGAACCTCATATCACACTTTCAAACATTTGAATGTCTAATGCTCTACTTGAACACATCTAAAGTAAATCCCTCCAAAATCCTTTGTACAACTTTGAGACTTATCTTTACCATTGCTAGAGTTTTGTTTATGATCAATGACTTACATGCTACCACTTGCACTAGAACCTTTATTGCATTGGTTATTCTACCTTACCCCCTAGTTGATTTGTCTACCATCCTTTCCCTTACAACTACTACCACACATGCCTTGTTGTCTACAATACAACTTCTCCTCTGCATGTAGCACCAACTAGTAGACTCTTTTGATATAGTTGATCATCAACAAACACATCCTATATTGAATCAATATGTGTAAACCATTCACATACCTTGACACCTTCTTCGTTTTTTTCTGTATCCATCCTACATGAATGCACAGTTTATAGAATTCCTTTGTGTATGATTGCATAGTGGTGTCTCTATGGTGTAGGTTTTTGAGTTTTTTGAACAAATCATGAATTTGGATATATTTTAGGAACTTTCTTCTAAGCTTCACCATCATATTATCCCATGTGGATATTTTGTGATTGTTCCTTTCCACACGACTCTTCTGGATTGAGTCCTACTATAAGGCAACATGCCCTTTCAACATCATGGTGATGCACTTGAATATTTTAGCATCCTTAATTTATTTGAACTCAAAGTATCTCTCTAGATCAATGATCCAATCCAGTAAGTCTTCTACATTCAATATCCCTACATAGATCAAAATATCAAACCTTAGATTACTTTAAACCTTCACTATGGCAGTCATAAATATTTCTTCCATCATGATGTTTTTATCACTCTCGTCATGATCATCTATATAATATTCACTGATATCAACTATAACTACAATACCTATGCATTGTGTAGCCTCAATATCCTCCAGTATCACTAGGATGACTCTCATTTTATTAGCTAGATTAGTGATGCATAGGTCATAATTATTTCTACCATCTCTTCCAAGTTTGTGAGCCATATTTATGGTTCACCTGTAATGCAATCACAACTACATGAATAGTTCATATCGAACAACTATTATGAGACAACACCATAAAATATGAGCCTAAAATTTGATACCAATTGATAAAACATTGTATGTAGGTTGAATTAACAATAGGCACATGAACGTAGGAGTACACAATGAAAGCAACAAGAATAAATGAAAGTCAAAACAAAAATATTTTTTTACTTGTCAAGGAGGAAAGATTACAACTCATAAAACCTTAGAGATCTACAATAGAGACTCTCTATGTTATAATCAAATCAATTTGAAACTCTACCCTCAAAACTCTACCAAACCAAAATTTCACTCAAATAGAATATGATCCCTAACAATGAACCAAAAAGTTACATACATAGAATAATATTCATGTCATGAATCTAGGGAACCCTAATTTGGGATCTATGGAACCCTAATGCAATGGTAATGTTTTTTTTTTGGTAGATAATATACTATAGCATTAATACCGAGTTTTACAAGTTGACCCAAAACCTTTTACAAAAATCAGCCCAGGGCTGTTGATGAACATATCCTTACCAAGGATCCTATATATGTAAAATCTACATGCCGCCAAAGCCATTACATCCGGTAAGGCACATAGCCTGTTATAAAAAAGAAACTTCCTATACAAAATTTTGGGTATACCTCAATAAAACACAGATGCATCATATTACAAAAAAGAAATAGACACAGATCCCTTCCTTGGGACAATGGAGAAACAAAAAGTTATAGAAAAACATAGTAGAGTACTAAAAAAAACTCCCACAAGCTCTATATTGACAGTTACTCTTAATAATTCTTTGGTAATTGCTTTCTTCCATATATGACATGCTTTGGTGCCACATACTATCTTAGCCAATCAGCATTGGAGAAGTGAACCTGCTGGCTAGATTTATGGTGGTGGCTATCTGGTGGTCCACATGTCTTATTTTCATTTATTTCCTTCCTTGTGATTATCAACCAACCTCAAATTACTAATATAACTAGGAGCCATGTTATCTGACATGTGACTGTCCCCATTAGTCTTTGTGGTATTTCCAATCAGCATCCACGAATACTGACGGCTCAGATAATTTTTATTGTGAGTCCAATTCAAAAGGAGACGGGAATACTCCTAGCCTTTGAACTTACAGTGCCTTCCCTGTTGGTAAATTTGACTATCATTCTTGGCATTCTTGTTGAATAAGATCCTCTACTTCACTCGGGACACTGTGTTCCCATTTGAAAAGTTTGTCACCATCGAAACCCAAATTGGCCAGCTTATTAGCAATTTTGTTAGCTTCGTGAAAGACATGTTGGGCTTTTCTATCCTGTCTTCCCTAGAAAAGGATCCTAGCCTCTTCAACAATTATTTTAATCCTCCAAGGAGGTGTTTTCCAATTATTGAGGATATTTATAACATGCATAGAGTCTCCTTCTATGATCAAATTACCTTCTAAGTCTTGAGTCATTTTAAGGCCTCTCCACATAGCTCTAGCTTCAGTCGTCCTTGTTCCCAAATATTCAAAAAACACAAGCATCATATTCCCATTATAATATCGCACAATACCACCAGTGCCTGCTCTTCTAGAATTGTCCTTAGCTGCTCCATCAAAATTAAGCTTAAACCAACCCATAGGAGGTGGAGACCACTTAACATTCGCTCTAGGGTTGACTACCCTAGGCATCGACTCATCAAACAAGGTTAATATTAAATATTGAGCAATCGTGGTCTCCTGTAGATGAGGTTTACAACTATCAAAAGGGATAAGGTTCACATTCTCATTGGTAAAGTATAGGATCCTAGAAATGATAGTTTGATGATCATGGATATTCTCATTAAAGACTCTATGGTTCCTTTCTAACCACACCTACCAAAGATAGTGATTGAGACAAATTTTCCACATGTATCTAAGTATTTTGCTTGAAAATGGGTAAGGCCACTGGACAAATAAATCAAGTACGGTGGCTGGTTTAACCTATGAAATATTGAAGGCTTCAAAAACCCCACTTAGGATAGTCAAGAAAAAATGGCACTAAAGGAAAATGTGATAAATGGTCTCCCAATTAGCCCTGCACAGATAACAATGATTAGTGATACAAATACCTTTACACATCATATTATAAATGGTTAGAATTCTTCCTTGGATAACCAGCCATGAAAAGACTGTAATTTTTGGAATTAAATTTTTTATCCAAACTATGTCCTTTTGGAGAACAAAATCCTCGTCATCAAGCAGAAGCTTATAAGCTGATTTAACAGTGAACTTCCCTTTTTTTGTAGGATCCCAGTTCACTTGATCTTCCTTAGGTCTCATGGGGATAAACTATTGCCCGAGAATGTTACAAAGATCATTTGATTTTGCTTGAAATCCCTGAATTCTTATTTGTTTCCACTTCATTCTACCTCTGTCCTCAACTATATAATATAAGACTTTTCTACCAATGAGTTATTTTGTGATATATCTAATTTATGCTAAGTTATGATATTGCGTTAGTGGTTCATCCTTAGCCCACCTATCATTCCAGCAATTTATCCTCTCACCATTGCCTAAAACCCATCTTAAACCTTTTTTGATGATTTCCTTACAATTAAGAATTGCTTTCCAGAAAGCAGAACCTCTGATTGGAATTGAGTCACTTAGAAATTCCATATTTTGAAGATACTTTCATTTGATGATAGCTGTCCATTCATTTTATTCACTAGAAATGAGACACCATGCCTGCTTAGCTAGTATGCAATGGTCATGTTAACCACTAAAAATTTAACCATTATGGTCAACATGTAAAGACTACATAACTATGTGATGCCTACCATAATACTACAAAATTTTTTGGTCGATGCAAGATTGTGCAAACACAAGGATGCTCCTACATCATGAAAGGCCAATCGTCTAATGGCCGTTATAAAAATGCTTCACAAAAGTAACCATTTCTCAAGCCTATAAATTAAAAATGGTTTGAGAGGTAAAGAGGATAGAAGAGGTGTGGAGAATAAATGCAAGATATGAGAAGATAGGATAAAGGAGAGCAAGAATAGGGGTAATAAATTGAGTTGATTTACTCTAAAATATATTTTTATTGGATGATGTAATTGTGAACTACAATAATAAATAAAAAATATTTTCCATCGTCCTTTAAATTTATTTGTGTTGTGTGTTGTTGCTTGAATTGGTAGTATGATTTGATTGATTTTTTTTTACCCATTGCTATTATAATTGTTGTTCAACAGAGTCACACGTCATTGCATGGTCTCATTCATGAATAAGCCATCATCTAATGTAAAATAGCATCAAAGGGAAGTTATCATCTAAGGAAAAATTATTTTCAAGGGGAAGCTAATGTTTGAGGAAAATTGCAATGAAGGGGATGTTTTCATCTAAGGGAAACTCAGATGAAGGGAAATTTTCCATCTAAGGAAAACTACCATCAGGGAAGTTATTTATCATCTAGTGCATGTCATCCAATACATGCCATCACAAAAGTGTCATCGTATTGGTAAATTATGCCACATATAGATGTTGTCCTTCTGTGGATACCTCTCACTCATGCACATCAATTTGGTTTTTTTCTTTATTTTTCACCATGGTAACTTTGATAAGCCCATATTTTCCTTCTCTTATTTCTTTCATTAATCCCGCTTTGTTGTTTTTATTGTAGTTTGTTTTGAAGAAGCCTCTTGTAAAGCTAATCATATCTTTAGCTTCTCTATAGACCCTTATTCCTCTAACAATTATATTAGTTAATTTATCATGTATTTCCTTATGTCTCTTGCACATATTTCAATTTATTTTTCACCTCTCTTATTTCCTTTGGTATTGATATTTTTACCACTTGTGTCTATATTTAACCTCCTCCATTATTTTATATCTATGATTGTTGTCACCTATAATAATAATATAAAGGGTAAAAACAATTCCTAATAAATCCAAAATTATTTATAATGAAAGGATAAAGACTATTCATAATAAATTCAAAATAACTAATAAAATTGTTGAAAAATATAAAATATAAGATTTCTACATCAATTATTTCCAAATAGTAACCAAGTAAATAGTCCGGATTATTATTCTAAAACACAAGTGTACGTAAGCAAGCTATATCGACGGTAATAGTACTTCATGATGTACCAACCAAAGTAGAATACTTTGTACACCTTGTTGACAAACGTGTGTCGATACATATAATTTTGCTTGGACCGAAGTCTTCAACCACCAGAAAATGTTTCGACCAGATTATACCTTTGCCCAACTCATCATGGGCTACAACAAAAATGGAACATGAAACGAATTCTCTAATTTAAGTTCATCTCCATCTTGTTGCGTTCTTAGCATCCGATGAAATGAAATGGTTATCTTTGTGATGTTTACCTAGACCATTTTCCAAAGCAAGGATCACATCGTATCCAAAAATTAATCTTGTATACTTTCATATCTTCAAGAGGGTATGTTTTTTATTTATTTATAATTTAACTTAGTAACCTTGTGTTTCATCCATCTTTTACACAAATCTTTTTGACTCGCTTATATATAGCTGCACTTTCCCAACAAATTTTTCATTCATCCTTTCTCTTTCAATTCAAACATATCATCCAAACCATTTGGATTTTATAGAATCTGAAGACCATGGAGGAGAGCCAAAAACACTAGATATTTTAAAATATTTAAATACATATTTCTATTTTTATTTTATATAAAAGAGTTGATAATGTTCTCATCATTTTATTTTTGTGGGCACGATAAATTTTTACTTCAAATAATTAGACCCAAGAGAGGCTTGGGATTGGAACTATCAACCTCGACCTCAACTTAAGTGATAAAGGATTTGGCCTCTCTTTGCAAGGTTCAAGGTTAAAACCCCACTTAATATAAAAGGATTGGAACCCCTCATAAAAATCTATATATTCATTAAACATATAAAAAAATATGAGTTTTTATTAATATTTTTATTTTATATTACAATTTTATGTTAGAATTTCACAATAATAGATATGCAAAGCATTACACAAAATATGAAGAGAAGAGTGGAACTAATTGATTTATTCCAAGGATCAACTTTGTATAAATAGTAGAGTTAATAATTGAGATCCATTGGATTACAACTCATCAGACCTGATGAAGACACCACTAAGAGTTCTCCTGATGCATGGAGGAGTGGAAACTCAAGTGTCTATCCTAGTGGAACTTAAGATAATATTCTCTTATTCTAAAACCCCCCTTAAGTGATACAAGGGATGAGTCATACAAATGAATCCTAGAAACAAGGATTGATGAGGTACTCATGTACAATGACTTCTTTTGAAGAAATGGTAAAATCCAATGGGAAAAAACCATCAATCAAAAGGAAGTTAGAAGCTTTTCTTCATATGGCAATGTCCCCCTAATACAATAGATAGTTGGTAAAAAAACCCTTATGGAGAAAAACCAACTATGAGACTCACCAAGTATGCTTTGGATTTGAGACTCACCAAGTCTCAATATTTGAAGCTTATATTTTTGTTTTTGGTTAGTTGTGTTCTCCAAGTTTTGGAGGATTCTAACATTTTGGGTGGCTTATTTTAGCTACTACGAGTTGCAAATTTTTATGCTTTAATATTATCTGTTGAAACTTGATACAAATCATATATTGTGCTCTTCAAAAACATAAAACTAATTTCTTTTGAGAGTAGTATAACAGTTAAAATAAATCTAATAGACTTTACTTTTAATGCACTAACAATTTCACGTTATCACTCCAATCAACTCTCAATATAATGCACTTAGTGTATTTACTGCAACTAATCAAGAATAACCTGAAATAAATTTTTAATATTTAACTTCAAGTAATATAGTAGGGCTTAGTCTTATTTTCTTTTTCCAAAGTAGATGATAAGTAGTTGATAGATATAATTCTGAAATCTAATCAACTCCTAATTAATGTGCAAATAAACCTTAAAAATAACCTTTTCCTTTTGCACTTTGAAGACTGTAATCTATTTTTTTCATGCAAATTTAATCCAAATAAGGTGCTCTAATGAATCTAATAAGTAGTCTAATTAATGAGTTAGTTAGCACCAGTAGTTGTGTATTTTAAAAAAAAAAATTGTAGCTTCTTTTGCCAATTCTGTAGAGGATGTAGATCTTGGTGTTTAAGATCACTAATTTATTGCTTCAAGTAGGATCTTGTAGCTTTTTGTAGACTATATTGAATAGCTCCTTCTTAAACAAATGATGGTCTCGAAATTTCTTTCACGAGCCTAATATTTGGTGGCTTGTTCTCCTAAAAAAATGTAACACTACAAATATTCCATCCATCTCATGTGCCTTTGGTGGCTTCTTCCTAAATTTTATTTCAACACAAAAGTGTAACACTACAAATATTCCACCCATATCATGTGCCTTTGGTTCAACTTTACCTGACTATTGATGAATTTTAGCACCTGGTGATCCATGTACATCATGAAATACTTTGACAAAAAGTAATACCTCCACTTGCGTAAAGCTTACACTATGGTGTATAATTATCGATCATTGATAAAATACCTCTGTCTGGCCTCACTCAACTTTTTTCTAAGTAATAAATCTTCCTACCTTCTTGGCTCAACATGATAGTTATAGCCTTTCCACTGGCATCACAATCAACTTAGAACACGTTTCCAAAGTCTAGAAGTGCTAACACCGACTTCTCTATCACCTTTTTCTTCAAAATGTGAAACTCTTGGAAGTTGCAACCATCCATTTTAACCCTCCTTTGTGCATACAATGCATTAATTATGTACAAATGCCACTAAAGTACATGATGAACTTTTGATACAAGCTTATCAACCCACATAAATTTTTGGTCTCAATCGCACTCCATGGTTCTGGTCACTCAACTATTGTGTTGATCTTCTATGGATGCATGTGTAATCTATATTGAGATATAATGAATCCTAAGTATGTGAACTAATTCAAATAAGCTACAATTATTTTGGTTGATGCATACAATTTTCTTCCTTAGATGCACAAAAACCTAGTATAGGTGCACAATATGCTCATCCCTTGACTTGCTAAACAACCAAATATCATCAAGGCACATGATCATAAACTTATCCAAAACTGTATTTAGGACCTCATTCATCAACCTTATGAATGTGCTTGGAGTTTTTGATAACTCAAATGGCATAACACACAATCGAATATGGTATTTCATTCATCCCCATTTTGAATCATAATTTAATGATATACACTCTTGAAGTCCATCTTGGAAAATTATTGTATTTCACTCAAAAAATCCATCAGGTCATTCATGCACGATAGTGGAAATCTATATCTCATGGTAATATTATTGATAGAGTTTGATTTTATGCACATACTCTATGTTCTATCCTTATTTTGTGCTAGTACTATAGGTACTATGCAAGGACTTAGGTGTTTTCTTATCAAACCTTATTTCAGTAGTTCTTTCACATACTTTTTCAACTCTACACTTATATCAAAACTCATCCTGTGTGGTGTCCTTTTAGGTAAACTGGAACTTAGAATAAGATCAATTTAATGTGAGATAGTGTACATGAACAACAATCCATATAGTATTCCTTCACCAACTACATCTACAAACTCTTCTAGCAGTTCTCCAATCTTTGGATACTCAAATTTACATGGCTTTTATTGCTCTACGTGCATGGATATGATTACTACTACATAGCAATTCGATAAGTCTCCCACCTACTAGAGAAACTTCTTTTCTAACAACCAGGGTTATGCATAAGGGGTTGGACTCGAAATGTACTTGTAAAAAATGGTGAATCCTAATTGAAATCAAGGTGAATCAAGGCAAATCCTATGAAAATTAAACCAATCATCTTCACACCAAAATTTTGGGCATTTTAAGCTCTAATATGTAAGTTCATATTTGGATACATTTTGACCTAATAAATCACCTTATAACTTCATAAAAACACAACCATTATGTCAGGATCAAAAAGAGCTTTCCAACGAGTACAAATATACCTATATTTGGATATATATTGTGGTGAATTGATCCTAAGAAAAAATTGGTCTCAAAAATTTAAGTGAATGGATCGAAATTGAGGGTCCTTATATTCATTAGTTTCTAATTTTGAATATCCTAAAATTCTCCAATTTGTGAATATTCACCACTATGTACAACCCTAATAACAACATCATCACTTCACCCTTCCACACACATTCTTCCTCCTCTCTCATTAGAGTTACCTCAAACTTCTTGCCATCATTCCTTATGGAAAAAGTGTTTTTACACCTATCATGGATAGTGTTAACATCATATTACCAAGGCCTTCCTAGCAATATATGGTATGCATTCATTGGAATCATGTTGTACCAAACAAAATTCACATATACTCCTATACAAAAGGTAACTAGACTTTGCTTTGTCATAGTTAGTTGATATTTGTTCTACAATCAAGAGATCTTATATGACATTGTGTGCATGATCTTCTTCAATCCCAAAATCTACACCATATTTGTGAATACCAAGTTGTCTGTGTTACCTTCATCAATTTTCAACTTATAGCTCTCTCCTCTAGATGTACATTTGGTGCATAAGATTCTCCTCCTCAACCATGACTCCTTTTTACACATAGGCTTTAGTAGTACCTTGTACACCATAAAATTTTCTCTAACCTTTGTATATGTTATTTCTACTTCACTACCCGTATCATGACTATTTATCTACATGCATGTGTTTCTCTACGTGATCCTCATCTCACACTTTCAAACATTTGAATGCCTAATGCTCTACTTGAACACATCTAAATTAAATCCCTCCAAAACCCTTTGTGCAACTTATCCCCTTCATTAATCTATCAAAAGGATATTCCCATCCCTACACTGTACATAAGTCTATCTATGTACGTATACTAAGCATGCTACAAATAAGATATGAGTATCATCTCCATGAATTAGTTAACTTATCTCTTTTTATCTATCAAAAGGATATTCCCATCACTACAGCATACATAATTCTATATATGCAGGTGCACTAAGCATAATGTAAATCTATTAGTCTCATCCCCACAATGAGCTAACTTATTATTTCGTCACTCCTAGTGATAACCAAATTTATTTATCTTAATATATTGATATTTTCATCCTTCTACCTAGTTTAGTTTTATGAAAGTTCCTTGAACAACAATATTACTTAAAGTTCCTCCATAAGGGATCCCATAATCTCTTAGGTTTCTCTTTCTACTTCTAACACATAAGCATATTCATTTTAGATACTATTTATAATTATCTAAATCGCATTAAACCATCAATATCTCCTAATAATTCTTTCCTTTAAAAGGGATGTGATTAAGTCTACCCACTTAATTAAACATTGGATACATCTATAATATCATCAAAGTATGATACATAATAAGATGTAATTTTCTATATAAAAAAATTAATAAAATATACTAGCTTATGAAACTATGAAATCATAGATCCTTTATTTATAACAAGTAAAAGATACATCTTCTATTCATAAATTAAATCATTACATAATCCAAGTAGGGTAAAAGTATCACCACACTAAAATAATAGAGCATTACATCATTATCCAAAACTAGGAGATTACTCATGCTAGAACCTACTCATCAATAAGTTTTCCATAAGAGCATCACTACATTATATACCAAAAAGTTCAATGTATTAGATCTAAGTGTATTCCTTGTTATTATTGCTTATCCTTCACTCAGTTGATGGTGGTAAGGGATCATGAAAAATCATATATATTATGAAGCATGCAACTAAATGTATTTTATAAATGACTTATGAAACATGTGCATTTATGAATTGGATACCAAATTGCAACTACACAATATACACAATGTAATTATACATAAATAATTCATTCAAACATCTTGTAATGCTTGGAAACTTTGCTAACAAATACAAGATTTTTTTCTCCTGCAAGACAAGGGTTTTGAGGTTGTCTTTTATGAGTAGACACCTTCCTCTTTTTTCTTGGAAACTTTGATGACAAATCCAAGCTTGGATAATAGTAGATAGAAGCTCTTTAATTTATGTAATTTTTTTGCACTTTCTTTTCTTGCATCTAATCTTGTAATGCTTTGGATTTGAGACTCACCAAGTCTCAATATTTGAAGCTTCTATTTCTATTTTTGGTTAGTTGTGTTCTTCTCCAAGTTTTGGAGGATTCTAACCTTTTTTTTCTGGATTTTTTTTGCCACTACGAGTTGTAGATTTATGTGCTTCAATAGTGTCTTTAGACACTTAATACAAATCATATTTTGTGCCCTTCAAAAACATGAAACTAATTTATTTTGAGAGCAATATAATAGTTCAAATAAATCTAATAGACGTTATTTTTAATGCACTAACAATTTCACCTTATCACTCCAATAAACTCTCAAGATAATGCACTTAATCTATTTACTACAACTAATCAAGAATAACTTGAAATGAATATTCAAGAGTTAACTACAACTAATATTGTAGGGCTTAGTATTCTTTTCTTTTTCCAAAGTAGAATATAGGTAGTTGATGGATATAATTATAAAATCTAATCAAATCCTAATTAATGTGTAAATGAACCTTAAAAAGAAGCTTTTCCTTTTTTCACTTTTGAAGATCATAATCTACTTTTTCTTCATGCAACTTTAATCCAAATAAGGTGCTCTAATGAATCCGATAAGTAGTATAATTAATGAGTTATTTAGCACCAGTAGTTGCATATATTTTTGGAAAATTCTCTAGCTTATTTTACCATTTCTATAGAGGATGTGGATATTTATGTCTAAGATCACCAAGTTGTTGCTTCAAGTAGGATATTGTAGCTTTTTGTAGACTGTATTGAATAACTCCTTTAATAAACTATGGTTTCAAACTTTCTTTCAAAATCCTAAGATTTGGTGGTTTGTTCTCCTCTTGTGGTCTCCTTCTACTATATATTTGGATAAGTTTATAACTCTAAAGTGGTGCCTTCGTGTCATGAGAGGTAATATTCAACTATTCTAGATTTGATGAGCTTATTATGGATTCAAGTCTTTTTGTCAAATTCTAACTTCAAGAAGGATATTTTTCTCAATATTATGAATTTCTTGAGGTTTTTCACTAGATTCTTCTTTTAAAATATGGCACTCCATACCAAATTATTCTCCTTGGATTCGACACTCCTTGACAAATTATCCTTTTCTTGGGATTGCTATCAGATGGCAACAATTATCCCAACTTGACTATAAGGAGCTTATCCTTGGTAGTGTATTTATCCAATGAGTTCTCCTTTTGATGATTTATTAAGTAACGATTTCCTATACTTTTATAGATGCTCGATGAGACCTTCCCAAGGTATTTGATATTGTAACTTCTATTGGTATTACCTTGAGACCTCTTCAATATTCTACTTCTGGAAGTGTTGGTGGTGTGATTTTCTCTAGGATATTTGATTCTTATACTTCTATATTCAAGTAGGATTCTCCTAGTCCTTATTCTTCTTCCAATTCTAGAAGTCCTTCAATGAGATATTCTCTTGATCTCTTTTGATGTAGGTGCTAAATTTATTCTATAGAAGATACTCTTCCTCACTTTATTATAGGAAGTCTCCTAACTCACTAAATATTCTTTTTCTGTAATAAAAATATTAATAATGAAATCTTAATTTGCTACCGAATCAAATATTCCTTTCAAATTCTTCTTCAGGATAAAGGATTCTATGTCACTTTTCAATATCAATATTTTTGCAGTCTTTTCAAGGCTTCCGTGGCCTATATCAGTATAAAGGCTTTTGTGGCCTATTTTAGTATCAAGGCTTCTGTGGCCTTTTCGGTATCAAGGATTCTATGGATTTTTTAATATCAAGACTTTTGTGGCTTCTAATTTAAGGCTTCTATGGCTTTTTATTCAAGGCTACTATGGCATTTTTGTATCAAGTCTTCTATGGCATGTTCTTCAACTATGAAGTTCTTCAATATAGCAATGGATATCTTCAGTCTCAAAACTTCACCATGTCTCTTATCCGAAAGTCTTCTTCCATAGTGTTCTCTTGCACAAGGAACTAATATCTGAACTATGAGGGCATGTTGACCTTCATGCAATGAATTTGGAGTCTCCCAATTTGTTTTGTACGAGGAGTATCAATCCTTTGAGAATTAATTATATACAACAAGAAAAACTTTGGGTAATAGTTAGGAAGTTCTAGATATCCTCAATATTCACTAGATGATATGTCAATCTATTGTATTAAATGTTGATTCCTGGTCTTCACGAGTTTTTATTATAACTTTGTGGAAATGCTCTAGTCATATTGCAATCTCAATATTTTCTAGAGCTGAGATTTCTTTCAATCCTCACTTGTGACTATCCCTAATTATACCACCTAGATTGTTTTTAGATCTTTTGATAGTGACTGGTCCAATGATGCGTCAGGTTGACAAAGCACTCAAGCTCAATAATGATGGTGGTTTTCCTATAGACCTACATATACTAGATATACTATAGCTCTAATACCATTGTTAGCTTTTGATATAATATACAAAGGGAGTTAATAATCACAGGATGCTGAATAATATGAAAGAAAGTAAATATTCTAGATGACTGAGACATGCAATAAATAAAAATAATATAAATGAATACAATGTATCTATGGATGAAGTGAACATTCCATTAATAAAGCTAGAATACTACATTGCACCCATCACCATTGGATGGTGATCCACACAAAACTATACTACCTACAAATATGTTTAAAGCTACTATATCCCTGCCTCTATCACTATATATATATATATATATATATATATCTAACAACGAGGTCTTCCTTATATAGGAAAAATAGGTTACTTGACCAACACTCTATCTAGCTATACAAGGGACATCTTTCAAATTTACAACTTACACATTAACACTTGTGCATTTATTACATTGCATGAAGTAACTAGATAACTTCCCCCTAAATTAATCTAATGTCCTAAGTATGTACCTTGGAAGATACATTTACATAAACCAAATTATGGAATATAATATATATCTAACCATAAGAACAAGATGTAAGGCATATTATGAGTATCTAGTTAAGTGGAAGAACCAGAAAGTTGACATAGCACATGGAGATTTCCAAAAATATTCATGAAACATTTATGTTACTCAATGAGTATGATGTAGGAGCATTTTTATGAAGAACTATAGTTATGCAACTCCATATGTGGGTTGTATTAATAATAGGCCCGCAGGTACAAGAGTACACAATGAAAGTAGGAAGAATCAATGGAAGTAAAAACATAACACTTTATTTATTTGTATTGAAGTAATATTAAAATAACTCATGAAACCTTAGAGATCTACAATAAATACTCTATGTGTTACAATAAAACCAATCTAATACTCTACCCTAAAAACTATCCCAAACAAAAATCTCATCCAAACAATATTTAATCCCTAGAAATGAACTAAGATGCTACATATAGAACAATATTCGTGTCGTGAATCTAGGGAATCATAATCCAAGGAAACCTAATTAAATGGTTATGTTGACCATAAAAAACTAACCATTATGGATAGCATGCAAAGGCTATAGAACTACATGGTTACAATCACAACACCATAGATTTTTTTGGTTGATAAAAGATTGTAGGAACACAAGGATGCTCCTACATAAGACACCCTTGCTAAAAAAGAATGTGACCCTAAGGCTCACACTTATGACTACACAAATGAATAATTTGACCACCCATGTGGGCTTACTTTAAATTCAAAAACTTTATGAGTCTTCCTCAGTCCTTTACCCTTCCAACGAATCATATATTATTTGTACTCGCTCTGTCAAGTTTACTTGCCAATGCGTGAATTAAATATTTATACTATTTCCTCTTGTTGCTTCTTAGGTATCTCCCTCATCCATATACATATCCTCTAAATATTTGGGTGCATGGAATGAATACAGATAAAATATTTTGAATTTCAGCAAGATATCCAAGCCTTTAGGCAACTTGATTTCATTGGTGTTCATAGAAAAATTATGTAAAATGTAACAAAGACCTACCTTCTTGGGATTCAATTTGTTATATATTTTATGTGGGAACCTCTCCTTTCTCATATGCACCATGACTAACTCCTCTTTTATGTAGGTCTTTTCTCTACGATGAAAATCTACACTCTCCTTATTCTTAGTATTTCTCTTCTCAAGTTGTTTCTTTACTTGTGTATGCACCTCCTGAACTTGTTAAGCAAAGTATTTCAACTTATTTTTGACATGAGTACCAAATTATACCTCCAATTTATATGTAACTCTTTAAGGATACAATCCATACACCATATGATATGGCATCCTTCCAATAAACCTATTCATCAAATTAGTTTATGCAAACTTTTCTTGTACCAACTTAGAGTCCCACTGTGCAAGGTGCTCCCCTACAAGACATCATAATAGATTTCCAAGACTTTGATTAAAAACCTCTATCTATCCATCCATATAAGGATGATATGCTAAAATTTATTTGATTTGAACACCTAAAATTTTCCAAAGAGTGTGCCAAAAGTGGCTAAGGAACTTTATATCATGATCCAATGTAATGGTGTATGACAACCCATGCAATCTCACTATCTCATTGAAGAATAAATCTGTTATCCTAGATGCATCATTAAACTTTTGACAAGGAATGAAATGTACCATTTTAAAGAATTGGTCTACACTACGAAGATAGAATCATGACCTCTCTACATGCATGTCAATTCAAGAACAAAGTCCATGAATAGTTCCTCCCATGGTCCATTTGGCATGTGCAAAGGCTTGTACAACCCCATGTTTTACACCACTCCCTTTGTTGTGTAGATGATTCTACACCTTTATAAAAATTTGCACATATCCTTATGTAAAATACGCCAATAGTACCTCTTTTCCACCATCGCCTATATCTTGTATGCATTTATGTTGCCTTTGAGTCCAGATCTGTATAACTCATTGATGAGATTTTTCCTCATCAAACTATGCAAGATGCACAACTACTTTCTTCTTAATAGGTGTCCCTTTTGTACAAAAATATCTACAAATAAACCTCTATCTCTAGCTCATAAATATATGCATGTATGCCATACATCAGCAAAATCTACATCTACACCATACAAACCCTTCATTCCTTACATTCCTACTAGTTTAACTATTATTTTAGATAATAACATGTTCCTTCTACTTAAAGCATTTATGACCTTGTTCGTACTTCCTACATGATGTTTCAACACAAAATAGTAATACTACAGATATTCCACCCATCTCATGTGCCTCTGGTTCAACTTTTCTTGACTATTGATGAATTTTAGCACCTAATGATCCATGTACATCATGAACTCATTTGACAAAAAGTAATGCCTCCACTTGTGCAAATATTGAACTATGGTGTATAATTCTTGGTCATTTATAAAATACCTCTATCTAGCCTCATTCAAATTTATTCTAAGTAAGCAATCATCCTACCCTATTATCTCAACACAATAGTGATAACCTTTACACTGACATCACAATCAACTTGGAACATATTTCCAATGGCTAGAAGTGCTAACACAAGTTTCTATATCATCATTTTCTTCAAGAGTGTTAAAATATTGAAGGTTGCAGCCATCCATTTGAACCCTCCTTGGTGCATACAACGCATTAATTATGTGTAAATACCACTAAAGTCTCTGATGAACTTTTGATAGAAGCTTGTCAACCCATAGAAAATGTTGGTTTCAGTTGCATTACATGGTTCTAGCCACTCAACTATTGTGTGGAGATTATATGGATGCATATTAAATCTATATTATAATTTCATGATTCCTAATTATGTGAGCTCATTCAAAGAATTTACACTTCTTGAGGTTGATGCATAAAATTTTCTTTATTAGTTGCACAAACACATACTATAGATGCACAATATGCTCCTACCTTGTCTTGCTAAATACCAAAATATCATAAAGGCACATGATCATAAAATTATCCAAAAATAGATTTAGGACCTCATTCATCAACCTCATGAATATTCTTGGAGTGTTTGGTAACTCAAATGGCATAATACACCATTAAATGTGGTCTTCCATTCATCCCTTTTTTGAATCCTAATTTAATAATATTCACTCTTGAGATCTATCTTGGAAAGGTATTACACTTCACTCAAACAATCTATCAGGTCATTCATGCATGATAGTGGAAACCTATATCTCATGGTAATATTATTTATAGGGATTTATTCTATGCACATACTCCATACTCCATCTTTCTTTTGTTCTAGTATTGTAGGTACTATGCAAGGACTTAGACATTTTCTTATCAAACCTTATTTCAGTAGTTATTTCACCTACTTGTTCAACTCTCCACTTATATCAAAAATTATCTTGTGTGATGCCTTGTTAGGAAAACTAGAACATAGAATAAGATCAACGCAATGTGAGATTGTGTACAAGAATAACAATCCATCTAGTATTCCTTCACCAACTACATCTACGAACTCTTCTAGTAGTGCTCTAATATTTAGACCCTCAAGGTTATATGGATTTGATTTCTCTACATACGTGGGTATGAATACTAGTATATAGAAATATGATAAGTCTCCCACCTCCTTGATAAACATCTTTGCTAATAACCTAGGTTATGTATAAGGTATTGGACTCGATGTACTTGTAAAAAAATGGTGAATTGTAATTGAAATTAAGGTGAATCAAAGAAAATTCTAAGCAAATCAAACCAATCATATTCACACCAAAATTTAGGGTATTTTAAGCCCTAAAAAGTAAGGTCATATTTGGGAAAAATTTTGACCTATTGAATCACCTTATAACTTCAAACAAACACCAGCATTATATCAGTATCTAAAAGAGCTTTCCAACAAGTACAAATGTGCCTATGTTTGGATATATATTATGGTGAATTGATCCTAAGAAAAAATTGGTCTCAAAAATATCAAGCGAATGGGCCGATGTCGAGGGTCCTCATATTCGCCAATTTTCAATTTTAAAAATCCTAATATTCTCCAATTTATGAATATTCAACATTATGCATAACCTTGCTAACAACATTATCACTTCACTGTTCCACACATATTCTTCCTCTTCTCTCATTGGAGTCAGCTCAAACTTCTTCTCATCCTTCCTAATGGTGAAAGTATTTTTTAACCTATAATAGATAGTGCTAACATCATATTTCCAAGGCATTCCTAGCAATATATGACATACATCCATTGAAATTATGTTACAACAAATAAAATCCACATATCCTCCTATACAAAAAGTAACTAGACTCTACTTTTTCAAAGTCAGCTAATATTTTTTCTACATCCAAAAGATCTTATATGGCATTGGGTGCATGACCTTCTTCAATTCCAAAATCTACACCATTTTTTTGGAGACAAAGTTGTATGTGTTGCCTCCATCAATGATCAACTTGTAGAACTTTCCTCTAGATATACCCTTGGTGCATAAGAGGCTCCTTCTCAACCATGACTCATCTTTGCATGTAGGATTTAGTAGTACCTTGTACACCACCAAATATTTTCTAACCTTTGGGCATGTTCTTTCTAATTCACTACCTGAATGACCCCTATTTAACTACATGCATGTGTTTCTCTATGTGAACCTCATATCACACTTCCAAACTTTTAATGTTTAATGCTCTACTTGAACACATCTAAAGTAAATCCCTCAAAAATCCTTTGTACAACTTTGAGACTTATCTTTACCATTGCTATATTTTTGTTTATGATCAATGCCTTATATTCTACCACTTGCACTAGCATCTTTCTTGCATTGGTTAGTCTACCTTACCCCCTAGTTGCTTTGTCTACCATTCTTTCCCTTACAACTACTACTACTACACATGCCTTGTTGTCTAAAAGACAACTTCTCCTCTGCATGTAGCACCAACTAGTAGATTCATTTGATATAGTTGATCATAAACAAACACATCCTATATTGAATCAATATGTGTAAACCATTCACATACCTTGACACCTTCTCCGTGTTTTTATGTATCCATCCTACATGAATGCACAGTCTATAAAATTCCTTTGTGTATGATTGAACAATGGTCTCTCTAAGATGTAGGTTTTTGAGTTTCTTGAACAAATCATGCATTTAGATATATTTTAGGAACTTTACTCTAAGATTCACCATCATATTATCCCATGTGGATATTTTGTGTGTGTTCCTTTCCACATGACTCTTCTGGATTGAGTCCCACTATAAGGTAAAATTTCCTTTCAACATCATGGCAGTGCACTTGAATATTTTAGCATCCTTAATTTCTTTGAACTCAAAGTATCTCTCTAGCTCAATGATCCAATCCAATAATTCTTCTAGATTCAATATCCCTACATAGATCAAAATATCAAACCTTAGCTTACTTTGAACCTTCACTATGGCAGTCATAAGTATTTCTTCCATCATGATGTTTTTATCACTCTCATCATGATCATCTATATTATCATCACTGATATCAACCACCACTATAATACCTATGCATTGTGTAGCCTCAATATCGTCCAGTTTCACTAGGATGACTCATTGTATTAGCTAGATTATTGATGCATAGGTCAGAATTATTTCTACCATCTCTTCCAAGTTTGTGAGCCATATTTATGGTTCACCTATAATGCAATCACAACTACATGAATACTTCATGAGGTAACTAGACTCTGCTTTTTCAAAGTCAGCTAATATTTATTCTACAACCAAAAGATCTTATATGGCATTGGGTGCATGACCTTCTTAAATCCTAAAATCTACACCATTTTTGTGGAGATCAAGTTGTGTGTGTTGCCTCCATCAATGATAAACTTGTAGAACTTTCCTCTAGATATACCCTTGGTGCATAAGAGGATCCTTCTCAACCATGAATCATCTTTGCATGTAGGCTTTAGTAGTACCTTCTACACCACCAAATATTTTCTAACCTCTAGGCATGTTCTTTTTAATTCACTACCTGAATGACCACTATTTAACTACATGCATGTGTTTCTCTATGTGAACCTCATATCACACTTCCAAACATTTTAATGTCTAATGCTCTACTTGAACACATCTAAAGTAAATCCCTCCAAAATCCTTTGTACACCTTTGAGACTTATCTTTACGATTGCTAGATTTTTGTTTATGATCAATGCCTTACATGCTACCACTTGCACTAGAACCTTTCTTGCATTGGTTAGTCTACCTTACCCCCTAGTTGCTTTGTCTACCATCCTTTCCCTTACCACTACTACTACACATGCCTTGTTGTATACAAGACAACTTCTCCTCTTCATGTAGTACCAATTAGTAGACTCGTTTGATATAGTTGATCATCAACAAACACATCCTATATTGAATCAATATGTGTAAACCATTCACATACCTTGACACCTTCTTCATGGTTTTTTGTATCCATCCTACATGAATGCATAGTCTATAAAATTCCTTTGTGTATGCTTGCACAATGATCTCTCTATGGTGTAGGTTTTTGAGTTTCTTGAAAAAATCATGTATTTAGATATATTTTAGGAACTTTCCTCTAAGATTCACCATCATATTATCCTATGTGGATATTTTGTGTGTGTTCCTTTCCACATGACTCTTCTGGATTGAGTCCCACTATAAGGCAGCATGCCCTTTCAACATCATGGCAGTGCACTTGACTCTTTTAGCATCCTTAATTTATTTGAACTCAAAGTATCTCTCTAGCTCAATGATCCAATCCAATAAGTCTTCTAGATTCAATATCCCTACATAGATAAAAACATCAAACCTTAGATTACTTTGAAACTTCACTATGGCAATCATAAATATTTCTTCCATCATGAGGTTTTTATCACTCTCATCATGATCATCTATATAATATTCACTGATATCAACCACCACTACAATACCTATGCATTTTGTAGCCTCAATATCATCCAGTTTCACTAGGATGACTCATTGTATTAGCTATATTAGTGATGCATAGGTCAGAATTATTTCTACCATCTCTTCCAAGTTTGTGAGACATATTTATGGTTCACCTATAATGCAATCACAACTACATGAATACTTCATATAGAACAACTATTACGAGACAACACCATAAAATATGAGCCTAAAATTTGATACCAACTGATACAACATTGTATGTAGGTTGAATTAACAATAGGAACATGAGTGTAGGAGTTTTAGACACCAAAACAGCACCAATCCGATTATGTGACAACAAGCCATGATCGCATTGACACACACAGCCCCTAGGGCAGCCCCCAGAGGTTAAACAGTGGTCCTAACCACTCCCAAAAGCAGTTTGGAAGGTCAAGGGTCAATTTGGCACCTTTTTGGCACTTTTCTCCCTACTCGTCCCACCCTGGGACGAATACAAACTGGTATTCGTCTCACCCAGGGATGATTATCAGCATTCGCCCTAGGGTGGGGCGAATAGTAGGTTTGACTGGCAAAAAGTCAAACCTCGACAAGTCCGCCAGTTAACTGCAACTTCAGGCCATGCAATTGCGAGGAACGACTTCAAATCAAGGAGAGAGACTTCAGTCATGCATGTATTTGATTTTGGAGGCCTCATGCAAGGAGACTCTAAATCAGGGAATAATATTTTTTCCCAAAATAGGACATGCAACTCAAGTGGCGCCCTCGCATGCGCATTCAAATAGAGAGACCCTAGGTCTATAAATTGGTGAGTCTTCTCACCCAAAAAGATATACAGAGAAGGAGCATTTTGGAGCAATGAAGTGCTGCCAAATTACATCTTCACCCATTTTGATTTGTGCTTTCACATCCTTGATCTCTCTTTTGGAGGGAGGTTATTGGGTGATTATTGGAAGCGCAATCTAGACCCAAACCCAAACATTTGGCCACAATATCCCACCAAATTTTCCGAAACAACCCCATAAGAGGTTTTGGACCCATCCCAAGTGGATTGGTGCCAAAAAAGAGTCCCAAACGGTGGGCGTCCTGCCCCCGGGTGCCCCCCAAACTATCGCAGCCCTAATCGCCCCACCCCGGAGTGATTAGAAATATGTGATAGATTTCTCTTATTTTTATTTTGCATCTGATTCTAGGTTGTTTACATATGTTGTCATTTAAATTTCATGTGATTCTGACAAGTTTTGATCATGTTTTTATCATTTCCCGCCTTTACTAACATGCAGGTAGCATCATCAAATTCCTGGTGATAGAGGCCAAATTGGGAAAATATGACCTTCTGGGTCTTCCCAAAATACCCCCAATTAGCTAACCCCAACTTTTTAGGTGATTTGGAGCTTCCTAGGTGTGACATTTGGGACAGTGCTTTTTGACACTTTGTTGCAGGTCTATTCGTCCCGCCCCGGAGCGAATACAAATATGTGGCTAATTTGTGGACTATTATTTTTGTAGTGCCTTCCCGGTGATTTTTTTATGCCCCTGTCAAGTTTTTAGTTCATTTGGATCCATTTTAGTTATCGTTTTATTCATATTTTGCATATGCTAGTTGAAGGCGTGGGGATTGCATGTTTTATTTTATCTACAGGTGCTACTGACTATTTTCTATTTCCTTGAACATAGGATCTGGACATTAGAGGAGAAAAAGGAGTCAAGACTCATCAATGCAAGTGGTGACAACATTTTGGTCCGCCCATTTTACATGTGGGCACGCGGAAGAAGGAATACCATCTGTTGATGTGACAAGAACACATTTAACGCTCCTAGCCCCTAAAAATGGAGGAGGCGGATTGTAACCGAGTTCTAAAACATATCAATAAAAAGGGTTGTCTTTCATATTGGCTTTCTATTGGGTTTCGATTCGTTTATGCATCTTTCCTTTCATGCACTCTCAATTCATAGGATTAAGCGTTATCTTTTGTTTCGTTCGCATCGCATCTTGGCTTCTCCTTTTTGTTTCCGTATCCTCGTGCTTTCAGTGGTGATCACGGTGGGACCTCTATCCCTTGATTTTAAGATTAAATTTCTGATCAAAAGTTGCTTGTTTTTGCTTACAGGTACCAAGTTTTCAAACGTTGGACTGTTGTTCGTTTCAGTCTGTGACGAGTACAGAGCTAGAATTCATCTTACCCAGGGACGAATGGGCATTCGCCCCACCCTATGATGAATACAGTTCTGTTATTCATTTCACCCAGGGATGAATAGCTCTCTGTGCAGTTTCAGGGCAGAAATTCAGAGACATCCGATTTGGGCAGAGAAGAGGTAGGGGTCCTAAACACCCTCTGTCATTTTTTGCTTTCTGTTCTCTGGTTATTTGCTTGCATAGGAGAGTTTGAATGCTTGTTTCCTTCATTTATGCAACTTAAAAAGAACCCCACACACCACGTGGTAATTTAAAACAACAAGGAGTTGGTCGTAAAACCCCAACCCTTGAGCAAGACCAACGGTGGATTTCATCACCACCTTGGCTTGAGATACTGCATACATAACCCCGATCGTGACTATTGCTAGACGTAAATCCTGATGAAATCTGACCAAGTGTAGTTGGGGTGATTCCCAGTGCATGAGGATAAGTCTTCTATGGTAGGTGTCATAAATAGAGTGATTCCCCTTCCGTACCGCCTACGTTCCACGTACCATCTGCTCTCACGTACCAATAGTTTCCCTCACGTAAGGGCGGGTATATAGAGAGGTTGGTATATCGGCCTGGCAATGGTATATCGAAGGGGCGACCATTTTTGGGAGTCATAAGAGCCATCATATTGCATTTAAATGTTCTTTACAAAAGTTGTCAAAACAAACATCAAAACACACTAAAACCAGATTTAGGGCACACTTTTAATCTATAAACAAGATAACCATTGCTTTGATTGTGTGTTTCCCTTCTATTTAGTGTAGCATAAGAAATCCTAAAAGAAGATAAAAATGTACACATCTTTAGGTAAACATCACCATGGTGTACACCCGTAGCCGAGCCCAATCACGGGCAAGCACTGTAGAAAGTGTACAAAGGGGGACAAGTCACCTCCGATATAGTCTTGAGGACTTGGTCATCCCGCCTTGGTGGCCTGACACACAAGATAGTCCACATCATGCCATTACAGAATAGGACTATAGAGGCACCTCTTTGAGGGGCACCCCCACTCAGCATAGATCCTTTCAAGAGGAGAACCTACACGTGGCACTCAACATAGACAGGAGGCCTCCCTTAGATGCTCGTTATGAGTGGCCTAGTGATGAAGTGCTAGAGCAACATAGGGTCCATAAGGAGGGGCCACATGATTTCGTCATCCCTCCTCTACCCCTTATTACTATTAGAAACACTAGACCAAATCCAGAGCACAAGGCTCTCCAGACAGGGCAAGACAATTCTGCCCGCACCTTTCATGCATACGAAAGGGAGTATGAGGAAGACCACTACGTTCCTCAAGAGTAGTACACAATGCGGGAGCGATGCACCTCCGCACCTGCTATGTATCAGGATCACCCATTGAGGCCAGAGCCTCGGGTGAATGCCGCTAACCTCGATAGAGGAAAGCAACCCATAGGGGTCTCGGATCACCACGACCGAGATAGACATGTAGGAGAGGCATCTAGGCTTCCTAAACATGAGACGATGGAACAAATTGACTTGGCATTTTCCAGACATGCCACCCACCAAGCGCAAATCATGCAGCTCAGGCAAGATCAACAATAGTTAGAGCATCTGTATCGCCTTAACAAAGAGCGCATTCAGCGTCAGACAGCCGAATTGCTTCATAACAATGTGCCTGAGAAGGTCCCAACCCCTCGCACGCATAAAGTAGAAGTGTATGAGAGGCACAACCCCTTGGTGCGAGACAGGTCCCCGTGACCTTATCAAGTACTGCCTCCAAGACCTCCTAGACCTGAGCGGGAGGCCACTCCCAGAAACAATGATGGGCACCCTCCGCGGGCACCCACCCATGTTTATAGGTCTCGCCTAGGCACTCCTCAAGAAGCCTATGAGGAGTATGAACAAGAAGAAGAGCGGGCTGAAATGCCCTACCAAGGCAGAGGGGGTGCTATCCAGCCACCCCTCCATAGGCCTCAAGTTCCCCGCAACCCACAATGGGAGCAAACCAAGGAGGAAGAGATCAAATCCTTCGATGCATATAAAGCATTGCTAGAGCGCTTAGAGTCTATGGAGACCAAGACTTCTGGGCCCCAAAAGCCTACTTTACGCCAACTCTGTAGTCATCCTGTGCATCCGTCAGTTTCGGCACCTCCATACCCTGAACACTTTAAACTACCCTAGTTGGCACTCTTTAGAGGGGAGGAGGATGCCCAAGAGCACGTGACTAGATTCCTGAGCCAGTGCTTTGGCATTCAGGATAATGATGCTTTGTTGCTAAGAAAATTTATAACCACATTCGTAGGCCCTACCTCGGATTGGTTCACTCAGTTGCCAAAACATAGCATCAGTAACTTGGATCAGCTAGTGGATGCGTTCCTCGAATGCTTCACCTTCAACACCAAGAAAAAGGCATCACTAAGCGACCTAGCTAGCCTCAGGCAATATGAGGAAGAAACCATGGTGGCATATGGGAACCGATGGAGGACATTGCTTTCAAAGCTGCCCTACCTCCCTCCCATGTCCGACCTGACCCAAATGTTCTCAAAGAGCTATTTGAGATCGATCTCCATGCTATTGCAGCTGCAACAATATGCCACTCTTGAGGAAGCTCTGGCGCAAGCCAGAATCATTGAGGAGATCAAGATACAGGATGGCGAGATTGCCAAGCCAAAGAAGAAAGAATGGTCTAAGAACACCAAAATAGGGACCACGCAATAGAAACCCACTACGGTCAATCAAGTTGCTATAAACGTCCCTAAGCCTACACAAGCAACACAACCTCAAAAGGCTAACTATCAGGCGGTGCCTCCTAACAATTATGATAGAGAAAACCAGAGGCAAGAACAAAATCAGCAACGTCACCCTAGGCGACAATTTACACCTTACACAGAGTCCAGGGACTCCCTGTTTGACCGCTTGTCAGTGGCGAACTTGATCAACCTGCCAGAGATTCAAACCATAGACCCCAATGCACCAAAGCCTAAGGGGTACAGGGAGGACTTGTACTGTAGGTTCCACAGATGGAAGGGACATGACCTTAATGCATGTTGGAAGTTTAAAGGCTTGGTGCAAGACCTAATCGACAACAAGACGTTGGTGGTGGACAACCCCGTAGCGCCAAACAACCAATAGATGGGAGTCTTCAGAGACCCCCTTCCTGCCCATGATGCGTAGGAAAAACCCCTTCAAGTCAATGAGGTGCAACAGAATTGCCCCATGCAGGGGTATGTAGGGATGATAAGCATAGTGACTAGGAATAGGAGGTACCCAGGAGCTGCCCCTGCGGTGGCCACCGGAGAAGTTCCATCGACGTCACAACCTCAACAACACCCTACGCAACCTCCCCTGCCTAGACCAATGGCCATGATTCGGACTAGACTTACCCAAAGTCTAAGGACCATGTCGGCTAGGCTCTCCATATACGAGCTCATTCAACAATCAGCGCCCCATCGGGAGGCTCTAATGGAGATATTAAAAGCCATCGAGCTGCAGCCCCATGAAGCAAACTCTTTCAACAACTTTGTGGGACATGTAAAACAATGTACAGAACCAGTCATCACCTTTAGAGAAGATGAATTGAAATCGGTGACTGGTGATGTGGCGGATCCACCCCTGCACGTCATTGCATGGGTCAACGGGATTCCGTATAAGAGGGTGTTGGTGGACACTGGCTCATCCAATAATATCATTACAACAATAGCATTGAAACATCTAAAGTTGCCGGCATCTCACATCGTGGCCTCCACCTATACTCTTCGAGCATTCAATGATGCAATATGCTCGATGGTTGGCACAATTGTCCTACCCATCCAAGTGGGACAAAAGACTATTCATACATTGTGCCACATCTTGGAAGGTGAGATGGCCTATAATATCTTGTTGGGCCGGCCTTGGATCAGGGACATGAAGTGTGTCCCTTCAATAGCTCATCAGTGCCTAAAGTATACATTTGAAGGACAGGTGCATGTAGTCCCGACAGACTTAGAGCCCTTCAAGTACTGCAATATGGTGCAGCTAATGCCACAATCGACCCTTCCATCAATGCATTTGGATTTTTAGTTGAATCCATCTAAACAGGGTCCGATTCCGTAGGCGTCCCCATTGACAAGTCCATCAAATCCCCAGTCGGGTCCATCTTCCTCATCTGGTCCTTCAACAACGATGCCACCTACGGTGGCCACACCAAAGGACAAGGGAAAGAAACCCCTAGAAGAGGAACCACCCCTAGTCTCAACCATCTCTACCAAAGAGATGCCTAGCCGAATGGAAGTCGAGATGCCTAGTTCACCCTACATGGAGTGGACTCCGGAAGAACTCCCATTCGCTCCCCCTCAACCGCCAACGATCACCGTTGAGATGGCCAACATGGGCCTAGGGGAGTATTTAGTGCGGAACATTGTAGCAACACCCGCACTTGAGTCCATGCAGGACATGGGGAGACCTCGACTCCCCATCGGCTCTGTGGTTCCTCTAGGCTACCCACCCAATCAGACAAACTTTGTTTATGGGGGCCTGGATAATGGCATTGAACCTTACATGCAAGAAGATGAAGATGAAGAGCCCTTTGTTGAGGATGTCAACTATTTGTCCAACCCAGATTTTGCTTTGAGATATCTTGGCCAATGTAATTGGCATGGATATGGGTTGGGCAGGTATGAGCAAGGAGTGCATGTTCTTTGCCAACCGAGATATCAAATGTCGTATGACAAGTCAAGAGTAGGGTTCAACCACCCCCTGCCCCTAGACATCTTGGTAGAGAACATGCAAGGCCTAGGGATAGGCAACAAGGATGGGTTGGCATTAGATCCATATGCCAATCCTAACACAACATATACATTGGGAGATTATCTCCCATTGCTAACAACCAACCTTGTTGACCTTAACAACCCTTTCCCTTCGGTCAAAAAGGGAGAAAATTTGAGGACTCACCTACAAGAGGGATATGGACAAGACCAAGAAGGGTCTTCAGAAGATGAGTCGGAATACGAGGTAGCACCTTGGGATCCTTTCGAGTCTGATAGCAATCATTCACAAGTGACTCCCATGGATGATGATCAGGAGAGCTTCTTGACAATGTTCCCTTTGGATGCTCCAATTGAGCATATGCCACCTCAAGAGAATCAGGTCCCCTCATAGAGAGCGGAACAACCTCGATGGGACCACATTAATTTGCTCGAGCAAGATGAGCCTCATATGTCACAAACAACTATCGGAGCCAACGAAGGCCTTTGGATCTCCGACAGTGATTATGAAGATGAAACTGAGATGGCTTATCTCAATCATATGCGACAGCAGCAATATCCCTTGGACATAGACGACATGTTTGAACAGTTACACATCGGGCCGAGACATAGGTGGCACCTCAACCCGATGTAGTTGGACCAATTACTGCACCCGCCACTCTAGGTATACAGAGAGCACCTTCCGCCTGGAGACCCTATAGAGCCATCAGTGCCTAGGGTAGACCCTATCCTCTTATCCACACATAGGGCCGATCCATTTGTGCCAGTACCCATAGAGCCAGATCCAGAGCACAAAGATCACCTAGGATGTCCGAGTAACCACACCCATGGTAATGGAGACCACAATCATTTCATCAACATGATCTCCATTGATTTAACCACCCCCATCCATAATCCAGCCGACCCAACATGGTCATTGCATCTAGACCTAGATGCTATAGACTAGGATCATGCTGACACACCGCCATCCCCATCAGAGTACTGGCCTTGTGGTGGGATGTTCCATTTCACCCTAGGACAGACTCAGGATGTCTTCCATGTCTGAAGAGGAACCCGATGTTCTGAACGATGATCTAAATTCAGCAAATGATATCCACTTGATCCCAACTCCACACCAGTTGGAGGACGGGTCCCACATGTCGGTCGAGGAGATGACTGACGTAGACATCGGCTCAGATCTAGTGAATTTGCAAATCATCAAGCTAGGGGTAAGTCTATCCCCCGAAGAGCAAGCCGACTACATTGCCCTTCTCAAAGAGAAGAAGGAGGTTTTTGCATGGTCCTACAAAGACATGCTAGGGCTAGACCCATAGCTAGTCATGCATAATCTAACGCTTGATCCGACAGTCAAGCCAGTAAAGCAAAAACTACGTAAGATGCATCCAACAGTAGCCTTAATGGTCAAATATGAGCTACAAAAGTTGTTGGATGCACAGTTTGTCATCTGCATGGATTACCCACCATGGTTGTCTAACATGGTGCCCATCAAAAATCCCGATGGGAGGATTCGCATATGCACCAATTTTTGAGATCTAAACAAAGTGAGTCCTAAGGATGATTTCCCCTTGCCTAGCATCGACGCATTGGTAGACGCTACAGCGGGCCATGAAATGCTTTCCCTCATGGATGGTTTCTCAGGATACAATCAAATTCGTATCAATCTCGAGGACCAACTAAAAATGGCGTTCACAATGCCTTGGGGGACATTTTGTTATAAGGTCATGCCCTTTGGCCTTAAAAATGCTGGCGCCACCTACCAACGTGCCATGACGTACATCTTCCATGATCACATGCATAAAACTTTGGAAGATTACATGGATGATTTGTTGGCCAAATCTCTTTTGCGCCCAGATCATCTCGATGACTTAAGCAAGATCCTCGATCGCCTCATGGAACATAAAGTCGACTAAACCCCAAGAAGTGCGTATTTGGCATCACATCTAGAAAGCTCTTGGGTTACATAGTCTCCAAATGAGGAATCGAGGTAGACCCACACAAAGTCAAGGCAATCCTTGAAATGCTTCCCCCAACTACCATCAAGCAGCTCAGAAGTCTGTAGGGAAAGGTCACGTCAATCAAGCGCTTCATAGCATAGTTATCTGACAAGTGTCGACCCATGAATAAATTATTGCACAAGGGGGTAGCATTTCATTGGGATGATGAGTGCCAGTCAGCCTTTGATGACATCAAACAATACTTGGCTTCACCACCAGTATTGGCACCACCTAGACCAGGAGTGTCATTCTACTTATACATCTCAGCTACTGAGGTGGCACTGGGCACCATGCTATCCCAGAAAAATGAACTACACAAAGAATAGGCTACTTACTATCTTAGCCGCACCCTGGTCAGTTATGAACTTAACTATGCATACGTTGAGAAGCTCTGCTTGGCAGTGGTGTTTGCTACCAAAAAGCTATGCCACTACATGCTCAACAATACGACGTATGTTGTGTCTAAGGAGAATCCATTGCGATACATGATGAGTCATACTTATCATAGTAGCCACACGATGAAATGGATCATGTTGTTGATGGAGTTTGACATAGAATTCATTGGACAAAAATCCATAAAAGGTCAAGTCATCATCGATCAACTAGCAGAGGCTCCTCTTGAAGATGATCAGCCTCTGACCATAGAACTACCTGATGATGGGGTCTTCCATGTTTTAGAATCGCCAGATTCTGATGAGCCTGAGTCACAGGCTGACATGACCCTATTCTTCGATGGTTCTAAATGTGAGCAAGGAGGTGGCATAGGAATTGTATTCTTCACACCACAAGGGGCTCCAATGCCTCTATCATTTAAATTAGACTTCCCGTGCACCAACAACAATGCAGAATACGAAGCCTTGCTCATAGGTCTTCAGACAACAATCACCATGAACATCAAACGTTTAAACATCTTTGGTGATTCGTTGTTAATTGTCAATCAAGTAAAGGGGGTATTCCAATGTAAATGCCCAGTTCTGCAGGCCTACAAAGCCCTTGTGGACAAATTCTTGGCACAACTTGAATGGTATGACATCGAGGCACTCCCTCGATCATCGAATCATTTTGTGGATACTATGGCCTCCTTGGGGTCACTAATCCCGCAAGACCCTTCCGGTGAGATGACAACCATTCAGGTCAAAACATTATCGCAATCCATGATGGAGCGTGCAAGCTCTGACCTAATGCCAGGAATCCACCTGATCCAGATTGAACCATCTCAGGATAGGTTCTCTCAAATCCATGATTGTCTGACTCGAGCCAACTGGGGGTCCTTGTTCTCCCCGACCCCTCTTAATAGCAACACAACGCTATTTTTACAAGTTCTTTCCCGCTCAACTTTTGCTAGGGATGAACTTCAAGAGGGATTGGCCGTTCATACCATCGAGGTTTCTGATCAGCAGGATTGGTACACACCCATAAGGGATTACCTCAAGTTAGGTAACCTCCCACTTGGATTGACACAAGTCGCGAAAAGATCATTTAAACAGAAAGCGGCAAAACATGTCTTGTTAGGAGACATTTTGTATCGTCGAAGCTATGAAGGAATCCTCCTCCATTGCTTGGACTAGCAGGAGTCCGCTTGGGCGATCACCCAAGCCCACGATGGTACATGTGGTGGCCACTTCAGTGGTATGGCCATCGCAAAGCGCATTCTCCGCATGGGCTATTATTGGCCATATTTAGAGCGAGATTGTTGCGCATATGTAAAGAAGTGCATGAAGTGTCAACACCATGCTAATTTGACACATGTACCTTCTCAGGCCTTGCAACCGATCCAATCGGCTTGGCATTTTTCATAGTGGGGCTTTGATCTAATCAAAAAGATCTCCCCTGCATCGTCAGGTCATCACACGTTCATCATAACGGCCATAGAGTACTTCACCAAGTGGGTGGAAGCAATTTCGCTAACCTCTATGACTGGAACCCGCATTGCGGAGTTTATTTTACATAACATCATATGTCATTTTGGTATTCCATCCAAGATCATCTCGGATAATGGGACGTCATTCAAGAATAAAGATGTGCATGCTTTGACCACAAAGTACAAAATTCAGCATAGTTTTTCAACACCCTATTATCCGCAGGCAAATGGGCAAGCAGAAGTGTCAAACAAAATGCTAGTTGCCATCCTCAAAAATACCATCATAGATAGTCATAAGGATTGGCACATTCAGATCCCACTTGCCCTATGGGCTTATCGCACTAGCATTCGGACGCCCACTAGGGCAACTCCATTTTCGTTGGTGTATGGCTCTGAGGCAGTCATGCCTCTCGAGTTGGAAATCCCTTCACTACGCATTTCAATGCAAGAGTTCATCGATGATGACACTGCGCGGTAGGCCTGGTTAGACCAACTTACGTTGCTCGATGAACGACGCGTCAATGCTCTCGAGCATTTGCGTATCTATCAAGAGCGACTTAAGAAAGCATACAACATGAAGGTTCACCTAAGGGACTTTCAGGTTGGTGACTTGGTCTTAAAAGAGAACCAACAAAATTCTAATTTGTCGTCCCATCTAAGGGACAAGTTCATGGCAAACTGGTTAGGTCCTTATGTGATTGATAGTAAAATAGGACCTGGAACATACCGGCTCACCTCTCTTGAAGGAATCAAGGAGCTAGAACCCTTGAACATCAGTCATTTGAGGCCATTCCACATTTAGAGAGCCATAGTCCAACCAAAAGCTCCAAGGATTCCCCCAATCGCTTGGTCAACCCAAAATGCCCCAAAGGTATCTATAAACCCTTTGGTCAAACCCAAAAGCTCCAAGGATTCCCACAATCGCTTGGTCAATCCCAAAAATGCCCCAAAGGTATCCATAAACCCTTTGGTCAAAACAAAAGCTCCAAGGGTACCCATAACCGCTTGGTCAAAACAAATATTCAAAAACAAACAAAAACAATAAAATCATCAAAAATAACAAAAAAAATTGCATCTCCATTCCATGCATACTCGTAAAAATCAAAATACAAAAATATAAGTTGCATTAGGCATCACATCCATACATTGCATATTTGCTAGGTTATACATGTCAAAAGCACCATAGACTGTAATTGCTCGGCAATTCCATCATTTTCCACATTCAATCCATTTTATAAACACATACATCCAGAATAACACCATCCCCATTTTTAGCATAGTCAGTTGTCTCCTAATGTATATAGGGTTTTTCGTCATTCAGTTGTCTTTAAATTTCTAGCCAAAAACTGTACAAAGTTAAATGGATTTTACAAGGGAAAGTTTTACTTGGATCATGCCTCGTTACGTAACATCCCTACACAAGTTAAAACACATAAAATAATTCCCAAGTTGTGTGAACGCAAGATGCAAACTACAAAGCAGTCTAGGGTACCATAGGTGAACGATTAGCCTGTTCATCCCCCTGTGCGAATGGTTCAAGAGTGTTGAGAATTGACAAAAGGACAAGCTCTTCCCCATCAATTCCCCCTAATAAATAGTGGTTTTCACCACTCACAAAAATCCCAATCACCATTGGTCCCTAAAGTTGTAAGGATTCGTACTACACGTCCCTGCCAAGGATGGGTAGTCATCCCCAAGGCCTAAAAGGATCAATGCCATTCAAAAACAAAATCCCCACAAGCCATCATCACGACCATCTCCAATCACCTTTGGTCTCCAAAGTCGTAAGGATTCGTACTACACACCCCTGACAAGGATGGGTAGTCATCCCCAAGGCCTAAAATATCAATGCCCTGACTTCATCATATCCCTAATCCCCTTTGGTTCCCAAAGTCATAAGGATTCGTACTACACGTCCCTGAATAGGATGGGTAGTCATCCCCAAGGCCTAAAAGGATCAATGTCATTCATAAGCCACAAACCTACAAGCTCAACCTTACGAAGCTCAAAATCCAAAATCAAATAATAGTGGTTATCACCACTATTCAAAATCCTTGCTCAAAAAGAAAAATAAACAATGATTTTCATCACTATGTATACGAGCAAGTATCCTAACATGTTGAGCAAATAAAAATCCTGGACTTGAATCCTTGGAATTCTCAGCATTCGAAAAACCATCTAGGTGATCCTCATTACGGGTTTGGTGGACAACCTACCTAGCAATGGCGGTATCCTAAACGCATGATGATATGTCTGTCACATTAGCTTTGCATGTGAGCAGACCAATGTTTGCATGTGGATGAGCTAGCTTATGGTACCTTAGATTGTCCCGTGGATTAATCTTACTAAATACAACAACGGAGTTAGTGGAGCTAATTAGGTGATCCTCGAGTACAGGTTTGGTTGATAGCCTATCTGGCACTGGTGGTATCCTGACAAATACCACATAAATGAACTCAATTGCACACACAGGGATGTGAAATAACTTGGTTAAACTCAAGTCAGATTTATACCTTGTTCAAAAGTCTTGTAAGATAAATGTACAGTCTTGGCTAGCTAGTTAAAATATCTGAATCTCAGAAAAGCTTAACTACATTTTAAAAACAACTGGAACATTTCATTACGTACATCACCATCAAAAAATATGCAAAATACAAAAACAAAGTTATCACATGCAAAGTCATTCCACAAAGCCATCCCATAAGTACAACAAGCCAGTAAATCTTGTACAGTCTATGGTGCCATCGACCAAGTTATCAACAAATCATTTCATTCATTCCATATGCATACATCATATAATTAGACACATCGCATTCATAATACCACATGCATACATCATCATAAATAACTGTGCATAAATAGAAAAACAAACCATGAAAAGTGTATAAACACAAAGAAAGTCATCTGTATATATATCATCAAAAATGCCCATAGGCTACAATGAACCGGTCCTCTGACCTCGCAACAAAGCAAAAACTCAAAAACCCCCAAGCCTAGGGCATCGACCACCATGATCACGCAGGATCGGTGCGACGAGAACTACCCCTCATGGTGTGGGTCCTATGGGACCCCTCAGGGCGACTGCTGCTCGCCCCCGCATCATGCCCACTAGCCCTCCCCTCATCCAATCACCTGCGACGAGAGGATGCTGACTTCTCGATATCGCTCCATCTCATGCGGTACGATGATCCGCCTACACTAGCCATAGGAATCCACCCCTCGAGGTGGATAATCTCCACCTCCATCTCAAATTGATGCCGAATCAATTCCATCTCCCACCGATGATACATCGCACAAGTTCATCGTCATGCTGCACCAATACCTTCTCCCTCTCTGCTAGCTGCATCCGTAGAAGATCCCTCTCCCATGCAGCATCGGTATCCCCATCCCACCGATGGTATGCAGCCAATGCATTCTCCCACTCTACCAGCTACATTCGTAGGAGATCCCTCTCCCATAGAGCCTCCCCTAGCTCCTCATCTCACCTCTAGAGTAGCCCCTCCAATCATGCATTCTCAGCATGCAACCCTGCCTCCATGTCCTCCGAGACTGCCTGAGGCATCGACATCTCCAGAAAGGCAAGCTGCTCTGGCTCCCACTGCTCCGAGATGTCCTGCATCTCTTGCTAATCTGAAACCCCAAAATCCCCCCAAAATCATCCACCTCTACCATATTCGTATCCTCCAATGGAACCCCCCAACCCTCACCTGGTGCCTCTGCACCCTCATCACCTATTGCTGCCACCTCTGCACCGCCTAGAGGCCCCTCGCCTCGCCACCATCGCAAGGTCCACCACTGGTCATACTCTATGGTAGTCCCGACGTCATCCATGTCTAGGACATCAATCATAGTATCTGAATCCTCACCCAGTGGTGCAATGACTGGCTAGACCAGAGTCCTCTCGTCCCCTTAGTGTCGATAGATCAAGGGTTCACCAGGAAACCCCTGGTGCACCCCAAACTATCATGTCACCCGACCATATGGGAAGAACTCTTGCTCGATCCCATGCCACCCAATCAGCCACCTCTCCCTACGTACCCATCGGAGCCACTCTCCAGCCTCAGGCCAGGTTGGATAGTCCCGGTAGGGGTGCTAGAACACCTCCCCTGGAGCAAGCCGAGCGAAGGCATCGACATAGTGCCCTACGACACCTGCCCATCATCGACTCTGTCCCTGCTCCTCAGACCACCACCATAATGCCCCGTATCCGATCTCTCGGTCTACCATCTCCACCTGAGTCATCCATGGCAACCCAATCGACCTCTCCACCGCTATGTGCTGCCAAGCCCAACACTACAACAAGTAGCTACACCCAATCCCCTTTCGCCTCCGGTAGTGGACCTCGTACAACTCATCATAGAGCTATGCCAATAGAGTCTATCCCCATCTCATGATCATAGGTGCCTCCGTAGGACACTCCACCAACCTGAACACCACCTCCAGCAGGTTCCATGGGAACCTCGCACTCGAAGAGTCAGGTAGCAACATGTTGGAAATGAGGCCCATCAGTACGGCGTGCCTCACTCCCAACACACCCATCTCTAGCCACCATCGAACCAAAATACCACCAATCTGGCAGTCGCCCTCTGCCCTCTCCATTGGGCTATCCACACCCAACTCCTCCCCATGCCCGAAGCAACGTGTCAACACTATTGTCCTCTGATCCCGCGGCGTCATCCTGATCGGCAGTCCGTCTATCAAAATCTATAGAATCCGATAGACATCCTCCAAGGTCACCGTCATCTCCCCTATTGGGAGATGGAAGGTGTTGGTCCGAGGATCCCACAAGTTGATCAGGGCCATCAAATAGGCCCGATCCCCGACCACAGGCTCTAGCCGAGTCACCTTCTTGAGCCCAAGGGCATCAAGCCACTCCCAGTCAGCCAAAGTCAGTGCCTCCCATGCTTCAGTAAAAATCGTGGGCACACGGTACCGACTCTTCACAACCTACAAAAGAAAACAACACAAAAACATTAAAACAATGAAAAACTGTACAACAATAACATGCATATACAACAATGCATAAAACAATGTACAGCTAAAAACAAAAAAAACGAGCACCAAAATTCACAAAAATTCAAAAAATAAACAATTTTTCAGTCCTAGGGTTTTTCAATCTAAGTCAACTGATAAATTAAAAACAAAAAACAAAAAAATTCAAAAATAATTTTTTAGTCCTAGGGTTTTTAACTCTAAGTCTAAACTGATAAATTAAACAAACAAAAAACATTCAAAAATAATTTTTTAGTTCCTAGGGTTTTTAACTCTAAACTGATAAATTAAAAACAAACAAAAAAATTCAAAAAATAATTTGTCAGTTCCTAGGGTTTTTAACTCTAAACTGATAAATTAAAACAAAAAAAAAATTAAAAATAATAATTTGTCAGTCCTAGGGTTTTTAACTCTAAGTTAAACTGATAAATTAAACAAAAAAAAAAATTAAAAAAATAATTTGTTAGTCCTAGGGTTTTAACTCTAAACTGATAAATTAAAAACACAAACAAAAACAACAAAAAATAACTAGGGTTGAGCTACATTTTTAGTTTACCCTACGTTTCTAACCTAAGTTTTGATCTTTGTTAAATTAGGGTTAAGCAAAGTTTTTAAGTTACGTTCTAAACTAAGTTTTTTAGCTAAGTTTTAAACTAACTTTTGATCTTTGTTTAACTAGGGTTAAACTAAGTTTTAAGCTAAGTGTTAATTTTTGATAGACTAGGGTTTCTTTTAGTTTAAATGGTTTCATAGGGTTTATTTTTAATATTTTTTTTTTAGGTTTCATTTTTAATTTGAAAAACAAAATAAAAAACAAAAGGACATAAAACAACTAAATTGCGGTTTTCAAATTGTAACACAAACAAACAATAAAGAGGAAGAGCACTCACTGGTCTCGCTTCGGCTCCATCGTTGGATGATCCGGTCCATGAACTCATGGTGACGGGAAAAATTTGGCAGTGCTTCGCTTCACAGAATTGACCTCCTCCTCCTCAGAGCTCCAAATCGCCAGGAAAAACAAATGCAAATGAGCCCAAAACCTAGTTTTGGCCTTTAAATAGGCTTTTTGAGCCTATAATCATTCCTCCCTAGGATGAGCACTCTAGTTAGCACTCGTCCCACCTTAGGACGATTACTAAACTGGTATTCGTCCCACCTAGGAACGATTATAGAGCAAAAATTTCAAAAATAGCAAAAACTGCACAAAATGCACCAAAAAAAGCAATAAAATTGTCCAATAAGAGTGCTTTTGCACTTGACATTTCGGGCATGCAAAATAGATGTCGGGGTCACAAATCCTCACTATCCTACTCCCTAATAAGGCTACCATAGCCGGACCGCTCCACGGGATGACGGATTTTTGAGAATTTTATCCCCAAACGACATCACAAAATGGGTCAAAACCCAACCAAAAATAGCAATAACATTGCCGAACGAAGGCGCCTTTGTGCCTGACATTCTTGGCATCCAAAATAGATGTTGGGGTTACAAATTGTCACTATCCTACTCCCTAAGAATGCTATCATAGCTGGACCGCTCCTCGGGAGGACGAATTCTTGACAATTTCAGCTCCAAAATGCATCACAAAAAGGGTTAAAACCCACCAAAAATAGGTCAAGAATGTTCGGAAACTGCTTAAGCATTCAACGGTAAACAATTGAAGGCACCCTTACATAAGTCATCTTGGGTCAAGTGACTCGTCACTTTTC
This sequence comes from Wollemia nobilis, assembly GCA_028583015.1. Lineage (NCBI taxonomy): Eukaryota > Viridiplantae > Streptophyta > Pinopsida > Araucariales > Araucariaceae > Wollemia > Wollemia nobilis. The sequence goes on along the minus strand of JAQPPZ010001886.1, from coordinate 1,492,064 downwards.
TCATGTCGGTCATTCCCTCATCGATTCGTCGCTTGAGGGGGTAGTCACACTTAGTCACCAATCAACAAAGATATACCCAATCAAGGAAATAACATGCATTCAAAGGATCATTGACAAAGACAATCATGCTCCCGCTTGGGGCAGCAAACAAGCAATAATCACAAGTTGATCAAACACTTGGCATTCATGAATCATGAACTCAAGGTTCCCATAGACAAAAGGTTGCGCCCTTTGCCTATTCATGACTGATCAATGTCCAAGCTCAAGTAACACCTCACCAAAAAAGGTTAACACTTGAATTAAGTTCCTTAGCTCGTCCAAGCAAGGATTCAAGAATGCGTGCCCTTTCCATACTTGGGGCATCAAGAGTTGGTTAGGTTACTGAGAAACCCTAATCATTAGTGCTTTAGTTATCTATTTTTGCTCAGCGTTGCGCCTTGCACAACGCTTCCCAAAAAGGGGCATCTGTAGACACCAAAACAACACCAATCCGATTATGTGACAACAAGCACCGATCGCATTGACACACACAGCCCCTAGGGCAGCCCCCAGAGGTTAAACAGTGGTCCTAACCACTCCCAAAAGTAGTTTGGAAGGTCAAGGGTCAATTTGGCACCTTTTTGGCACTTTGCTCCCTACTCGTCCCACCCTGGGACGAATACAAACTGGTATTCGTCCCACCCAGGGACGATTAGCAGCATTCGCCCCAGGGTGGGGCGAATAGTAGGTTTGACTGGCAAAAGTCAAACCTCGACAAGTCCACCAGTTAACTGCAACTTCAGGCCATGCAATTGCGAGGAACGACTTCAAATCAAGGAGAGAGACTTCAGTCATGCATGTCTTTGATCTTGGAGGCCTCATGCAAGGAGACTCTAAATCAGGGAATAATATTTTTCCCAAAATAGGACATGCAACTCAAGTGGCGCCCTCGCATGCACATTCAAATAGAGAGACCCTAGGTCTATAAATTGGTGAGTCTTCTCACCCAAAAAGAGATACAGAGAGGAGCATTTGGAGCAACGAAGTGCTGCCAAATTATATCCTCACCCATTGATTTGTGCTTTCACATCCTTGATCTCTCTTTTGGAGGGAGGTTATTGGGTGATTATTGGAAGCGCAATCTAGACCCAAACCCAAACATTTGGCCACAATATCCCACCAAATTTGTCGACACAACCCCATAAGAGGTTTTGGACCCATCCCAAGTGGATTGGTGCCAAAACAGAGTCCCAAACGGTGGGCGTCCCGCCCCCGGGCGCCCCCAAACTATCGCATCCCTAATCGCCCCACCCCGGAGTGATTAGAAATATGTGATAGATTTCTCTGATTTTTCTTTTGCATCTGATTCTAGGTTGTTTACATATGTTGTCATTTAAATTTCATGTGATTCTGACAAGTTTTGATCATGTTTTTATCATTTCCCGCCTTTACTAACATGCAGGTAGCATCATCAAATTCCCGGTGATAGAGGCCAAATTGGGAAAATCTGACCTTCTGGGTCTTCCCAAAATACCCCCAATTAGCTAACCCCAACTTTGCAGGTGATTTGGAGCTTCCTAGGTGTGACATTTGGGACAGTGCTTTTTGACACTTTGTTGCAGGTCTATTCGTCCCGCCCTAGAGCGAATACAAATCTGTGGCTAATTTGTAGACTGTTCTTTTTGCAGTGCCTTCCCGGTGATGTTTTTATGCCCCTGTCAAGTTTTCAGTTCATTTGGATCCATTTCAGTTATCGTTTTATTCATATTTTGCATATGCTAGTTGAAGGCGTGGGGATTGCATGTTTTATTTTATCTACAGGTGCTACTGACTATTTTTTGTTTCCTTGAATGTAGGATCTGGACATTAGAGGAGCAGCAAGGAGTCAAGACTCATCAACGCAAGCGGCGGTGATGTTTTGGTCCGCCCATTTTACATGTGGGCACGCGGAAGAAGGAATACCATCTGTGGATGTGACAAGAACATATTTAACGCTCCTAGCCCCTAAAAATGGAGGAGGCGGATTGTAACCGAGTTCTGAAACATATCAATAAAAAGGGTTGTCTTCCATATTGGCTTTCTATTGGGTTTCGATTCGTTTATGCATCTTTCCTTTCATGCACTTTCAATTCGTAGGATTAAGCGTTATCTTTTGTTTCGTTCGCATCGCATCTTGGCTTCTCCTTTTTGTTTTCGTATCCTCGTGCTTTCAGGAGTACACAATGAAAGCAACAAGAATAAATGAAATTCAAAACAAAAATATTTGTTTACTTGTCAAGGAGGAAATATTACAACTCATAAAACCTTAGAGATCTACAATAGAGACTCTCTATGTTATAATCAAATATATTTGAAACTCTACCCTCAAAAATTTCCCAAAACAAAATCTCACTCAAATAGAATATGATCCCTAACAATGAACCAAAATGTTACATACATAGAATAATATTCATGTCATGAATCTAAGGAACCCTAATTTAGGATCTATGGAACCCTAATGCAATGGTCATGTTAACCACCTGAAATTTAACCATTATGGACAACAAGTAAAGATTACATAACTTGTGATGCCTACCATAATGCTACAAATGTTTTTGGTCAATGCAAGATTGTGCGAACACAAGGATGCTCCTACATCATGAAAGACCAATCGTCTAATGGCCATTATAAAAATACTTTGTAAAAGTAACCATTTGTCAAGCCTATAAATTAAAAAGGGTTTGATAGGTAAAGAGGATAGAAGAGGGGTGGAGAAGAAATGCAAGGGATGAGAAGAGAGGAAAAAGGAGAGCAAGAAAATGGGTAATAAATTGAGTTGATTTACACTAAAATATATTTTTATTGGTTGATGTAATTGTGAACTACAATAATAAATAAAAAATAGTTTCCATCGTCCTTTAAATTTCTTTGTGTTGTGTGTCGTTGCTTGAATTGGTAGTATGATTTGATTGATTTTTTTTTTACCCATTGCTATTATAATTGTTGTTCAATAGAGTGACATGTCATTGCATGTTATCCTTGGTGAATAAGTGATCATCTAAGGTAAACTAGTATCAAAGGGAAGTTGTCATCTAAGGAAAAATTGTTGTCAAGAGGAAGGTATTGTTTGAAAAAAATTACCATCAAGAAGATGCCTCTTGTAAAACTAATCGTATCTTTAGCTTCTCTTTAACTCCTTATTCCTCAAACAATTATATTAATTAATTTATCTATAGCCCCTTATTCATCAAACAATTATATTAATTAATTTATCATGTATTTCCTTATGTCTCTTGCACATATTTCAATTTATTTTTCACTTCTCTTTCTCTTTTTTCCTTTGGTATTGATCTTTTTACCACTTGTATCTATATTTAACTTCCTCCATTATTTTATATCCATGATTGTTGTCACCTATAATAATAAGATAAGGGATAAAAACAATTCCTAATAAATCCAAAATTATTTATAATGAAAGGATAAAGACTATTCATAATAAATCCAAAATAACTAATAAAACTGTTGAAAAATATAAAATATAAGATTTCTACATCAATTATTTCCAAATAGTAATCGGGGAAATAGTCCGGATTATTATTCTAAAACACAAGTGTACGTAAGCAGGCTAGATCGAGGGCAATAGTCCGTCACGACGTACCAACCGAAGCAGAATACTTTGTGCACCTTGTTGACAAACGTGTGTCGATACATATAATTTCGCTTGGACCGACGTCTTCAACCACCGGAAAATCTCCCGACCAGATTATACGTTTGCCCAACTCATTGTTATGTTTACCTAGCCCGTTTTCCGAAGCAAGGGTCACATCGTATCCAGCAATCAATCTTGTCTACTTTCATATCTTCAAGGGGGAATATTTTTTATTTATTTATAATTTGACTTAGAAACCTTGTGTTTAATCCGTCTTTTACGCAAATCTTTTCGACTCGGTTATATATAGCTGTACTTTCCCAGCAGATTTTTCATTCATCCTTTCTCTTTCAATTCAAACATATCATCCAAACCATTTGAATTTTACAGAAGCTGAAGGCCATGGAGGAGAGCCGAAAACGCCAGAGGTTCGAGTCCGGGGAGGAGTGCATCTCTCCGGAAACTGAGAACAGCCGCGCAAAGCGTCTCTGCCACGACTCGGATTGCAGAAATTTCGATGTTTTCTTTGAAATCATTTCTGAAATGGATGTCGAGAACCCGGAGTGCCTGAATGAGAAATTCCGGGAAGAATTAGTATGGGACATGATGAGAAACCTCCTAGAAGATATCATGTTGAGCCCTTCGTATGAAGATGAATCGAGTACAAGTAATATATCTGATGATAGAAATTGTATCTCGCTGCATGCAGAAGCAGAGTCTGTGATCAGAGAGGATACGCCACAGAATGGGGAGGAGGACAGTAGTTATAATATAGAGTTGGACTATCTGTTGCGCGCTAGCGACGAGGAATTGGGCATTTCTAGAAGCCCTCTCACGGATATCGTGGATGCTGATACCCGTTTCTCTGCTTATAATAATCCTGACAAAGGCTACTTTGAATATGTTCTGATGGAGAGAGAGGCCGAACAACAGCTTCTACCGCAAAATTGGTGGTATTACGATGTTATAAACGAGCAGGGCAACTGTGATCTACTCATTGTTGAAGATGGTGAGATGTTTTAAAGTTAAGGCCATCCAGGTGCTAATAAGAAGACGCACTCAACAAACGAGAGTGCTAGTGTAAATGAAATTTTCATGAAGTTAAAGGAAAACATATTTTCACGTTGACATGCATATTCTCCTGTCAGTGCATTTCTTAAATGATTGCTTTTAAAGTTGATCCACACAGAGTGATTTCAATTATAATGGCTTAATTATAAAATTTTAATTAATTTTATACAAATTAAGAAAATGAAGGGGCGGATGTTCAAGGTTTAAATCTTGAGCCTTGTTGGACTGAACGCTTGTCCCTGGTGCTTTCAGCGGAGTAAAAGGTTTAAAATGATTGTGGCGTGGAGTTATACCGGCAGACTGCGCAAAGATCTGTGTGACGGCGTTCGAGAAAGACAGCGCAAAATATTGTGACAGCCATAAAAAGCTGGACAGCCTACCTGAACTTGTGGCGGCTACCGATTTTACCATGTATAAAATAATAATAATAAATAAATAAATAAGAAAATAGAATTAAAATGAATCTGAATTGAAAATTTTGAAATTCAAAATTAAAAATATGTGTGAACCCTCACGAAATGTGTGTTTTGATATAGGATTAGACTTCTCCAACTAATGTTTGCTATGGTCTATTTTAAACGTGAAAATTTCGGCCATTTTAATATTTCAAAGTCTCCCCAGGGCTGATATAATTAAAAATTATATGTATAAAAGGATTAAAAATATGATCGATTACTTATTCAAGTGTCAATAGAGGTTGATTTTAAGTAATAAAAAATTTAAATTATAATTAAAATTTATTTTTATTTTAATAAAATTATTTAAATAAAAAATTAAAAAAATATTTAAATTATGGTTTATTATAAATAAAAGTTGCTTTTATTGTTATATGAATAATCAGTATGAGTAAGATATTTAAAATTATAAAGGTTGATTTTAAGTAATAAAAAATTTAAATTATAATTAAAATTTATTTTTATTTTAATAAAATTATTTAAATAAAAAATTAAAAAAATATTTAAATTATGGTTTATTATAAATAAAAGTTGCTTTTATTGTTATATGAATAATCAGTATGAGTAAGATATTTAAAATTATAAGAGATTACGTTTTATATTACACTATATTTTATAAAGATATGAGTAGATTTGTAGATTTTTTATAAACTTAATCATTGATAATTTTACAATCTTTGTCCACACTCATTTCATTATTACTTGGATAATCGATCTTGTTTGTAATTAGGATTTTAAATATATATATATTTCTATATATATATAGGAGTTGATAATGTTTTCATTATTTTATTTTTGTGGGCACGATAAATTTTTATTTCAAATAAGGGGACCCAAGAGAGGCTTGGGATTGGAACGGTCGACCTCAACTTTAGTGATAAGGTATTTGGCCTCTCTTTGGAAGGTTTCAAGTTCAAACCCCACTTAATATGAAGGGATTGAAACCCCTCATAAATATAAATAAATATATATATATATATATATATATATATATATATATATTAAACATATTAAAAAAATATGAGTTGTTATTAATAGTTTTATTTTATATTACAACTCTAAAAAACCTTTACACGGTCTAAATATATCTTCTAGAGCTTCATGGATAATTTGAAGCTATGAACCTTAATTTTTCTAATATTTAAATCTCTCATGCACTTTAAAAGTATTTTCATAACAAATATCTTTTAAATTTTAAATATTTTAAAGTAAAATATATATTAAATAATTTATTATGTACTATTTTTTCATCCTTCATCCAAAGATTATTGCTTGTTTGAGAAGGGTGGGCCCATTTCAAAAATATAGTTTTTAAATCCTAATTTGATATTAAGACCATTTTTGTGGCCTTGGAGTGGTAATCGATTCAACCTCCTATATTTAGATAAGATATAGAACACACACTCACCCATGAATAGTTACAAGGCTGATGTACTTAAGAGAAGGAGGCCATAAATTTTTGACTAATTTATGAACACAAAATTAGCTTACAATTATCTATGTAGAAGCAATAAGAAAAGGAAAAGAATATTATTAATAATAATATATTCTAATTATAAGCATCATATTATTCTTTTCTTATTCTTTGGATTTGATTTGTGTGATAAATTCATATGATGGACACATAGGGCCGAGCAATTCCTTCCCAACTATGATTCCTTGTAAGACCAAGAGCTATGCTTATCTATATGGGATTAAGACATAGACACAAACACACATGTCATAGTTTAAAACTTAAATCTTCTTAAGAATAAGCAAAGCCTAAATCATTACACTATCTCTCACCTTTACCTAGGACAACATCATATCATTCTTACTACATATAAGTTTAGACCTTGGAATTACTTTAAAAAAATTTATATAAATTACATTTATTTTAAAAGAAAAACTATAAGGTAGATTAAATAAGCCTCTCATTGTTCTTACTACTATGTATATGTTTTAGACCATGGGATTGAATTTAAAGAATATAGATAAGTACAATTTATTAAAAGTAGAAATATAAGGCCCATTAAATAAGATGATTAATTTTAAAAAGGTAAATTAAGTAATAATTCATAAATAATAATGGTATACAAGTGAAATTCAAAAATATATTTTGATAAAAAATAACTTTAAGTTTCTTCAATTTTTATGATGGCATATTAAAACTTACGATGCTATTTGAGAATAGTGTGATAAATCATAGTTCTCTTTATTAATGTTTAGATAATTTTTATTAATGTTTAGATAATTTTTTTATTAATTTTAATTATCTTATCAAATTTATTTCATCCCAATACAACATACTCACTTGAAATAAATTAGGGATTTAATACACATATCATCATTGAGCTTTGTGATATGGGTTACACCCGTTACATATGGGCGCTCCTTTTCCTTTTCTTAACAAACCACTTTCTTGTTCAATACCTTTTGGTCACTCTATAATGTATGTGCACTCATGTGGGGCTTGTGAAGGATAATAAATGTCACCACATCTGTAATGTATACATTAGGTTGATGAGCATTGAGAGATGAAGTTCCTATAATGTATGCACCTTAGAAAATTGAAGCAAAGTGGCATTCAAGCTCTCTGCATGAAGTCCTTCCCTATAACACATTCCAAGAAGGTTATTATAACTCCTTAAGTCCTTTTGTATGTCATTCATTTGCTTTACTATGTTTCATGAGCAAAAAGTAATATTATATTTTGTAGGTGGATTGATGAGGTGTTGTGGAGCTTGAATAGCAATTTCGATGCTTCCTTTGGTGGACGATCTCCACCAAGTTTAAGAATTTGAATTTTACTCATTTTCTCTTTATATTTTATGCCTCCAACATGCTAATTCTTGTGCTTATTTGCAGTGTAGATAGCTTCTTGTTATTTTATCTGTCTCATGATGGTAGAAGTAGACGTATTCTCTTTATAGTGTAGATGTTGTTCATCCCATGTTGGTAGATGTGGATGTTTTCCATTAGTATATGTGCACTCTTTTTATCTATGTAAATGTAGCTTGATGATAGGCTATTATGGGATTTGTTTTTGTAGGTTCATCCATTCAATATGAGCCCTTTTAGTGACTCCTTTCGTTTGGGATGAAGAGTTCAGACATTTAGATTTTCTTGGTTGATTTTTCCTAAAGTTATTATGTATTTTTAGGGCATATTAGTCTTCTATTATTTTTCTAAAGTAGATGATAGGTAGTTGATAGATATAATTATTAAATTGAATCAACTCCTAATTAATGTGCAAATGAACCTTAAAAAAATTATTTTCCTTTTTCACTTTTGAATACTGTAATCTACTTTTTTTCAAGCAACTTTAACACAAATAAGGTGCTCTAAAGAATATGATAATTAGTATAATTAATTATTTAGTTAGCACCAGTAGTTGTATATCTTTTTAAAAAAATCTGTAGCTCCTTTTGCCACTTTTGAAGAGGATGTGGATCTTGGAGCTTTTTGTATATTGTCTTGAATAGATCCTTCTTCAACAAATAATGGTCTCAAGATTTCTTTCATGAGCCTAATTTTTGGTGGATTTTTCTCCTCTTGTGGTCTCCTCCTATTGTATATTTGGAAAAGTTTCTATCTCTGAAGTGGTACAAATAATTCTTACGAGCCAACACAATAAAATATGATTCTAAAAATTGATACCAATTGACACAACAATGTATGTAGGTTGAATTAACAATAGGCACATAAGTATAGGAGTACACAATGAAAGCAACAACAATAAACAAAAGTCAAAATAAAACTCTTTGTTTACTTGTCAAGAAGGAAAGATTACAACAAATCATAAAACCTTAGAGATCTACAATAGAGAATGGCTATGTTATAATCAAACCAAATTGAAACTCTACCCTCAAAACTATCCCAAACCAAAATCTCACCCAAATAGAATATGATCCCTAGCAATGAACCAAAATGCTACATATATAGAATAATATTCATGTCATGAATCTAGGGAACCCTAATTTATGATCTATGGAACCCTAATGCAACGGTCATGTCAACCACTAGAAATCTGACCATTATGGACAACATGTAAAGACTACAGAACTATGTGATTCCTACCATAACACTATAAATATTTTTGGTCAATGCAAGATTGTGCGAACACAAGGATGGTCCTACATCATGAAAGACCAATCGTCTAATGGCCGTTATAAAACATCCTAGTAAAAGTAATCATTTATCAAGCCTATAAATTAAAAAGGGTTTGAGAGGTAAAGAGGATAGAAGAGGGGTAGAGAAGAAGTGCAAGAGAGGAGAAAAGAGGAGAAATAAGAGCAAGAAGAGGGGTAATAAATTGATTTGACTTGCACTAGAATATGTTTTTTGAGTGATGTAATTGTGAACTACGATAATAAATAATAATAAAAGATTTTCCATATTCCTTTAAATTTCTTTGTGTTGTGTGTTGTTGTTAATTGAATTGGTAGTATAATTTAATTGATTTTTTTTTTACCCATTGCTATTATAATTGTTGTTCAATAGAGTGACACGTCGTTACATGTTATTATTGGTGAATAAGCGATCATCTAAGGCAAACTAGCATCAAAGGGAAGTTGTCATCTAAGCAAAAATTATTGTCAAGAGGAAGCTAATGTTTGAAAAAAATTGCAATCAAGGAGATGTTTTCATCTAAGGAAAACTAACATTAGGCAAACTAGCATCAAAGGAAAATTGTCATCTAAGGAAAAATTATTATCAAGGGAAAGCTAATATTTGAAGAAAATTGCAATCAAGGAGATGTTTTCATCTAAGAAAAACTAACATTAGGGAAACTAACATCAAAGAAAAATTGTCATCTAAGGAAAAATTACTGTCAAGGAAAAGCTAATGTTTAAAGAAAAATACAATCAAGGAAATGTTTTCATCTAAGAAAAACTAACATCATAGGAAAGTTTCCATCTAAAGAAAACTACCATCAGGAAAGTTATTTATCATCTAATGCATGTCATTCATACCATCACATAAGTATCATCGCATTGGTAAATTGTGCCACATATAAATCTTGTCCTTTTGTAGACACCTCTTACCCTTGCACATCAGTTTGGTTCTTGTAGATACCTGGAGTGCCTGAATGAGAACACTTTCCCAACTTGGCTTATATATAGTAATGGATAAAGACTATTCGTAATAAATCCAAAATAATCGGTAAAACTATTGAAAAATATAAAATATACATAATAAAGAATTTTACATCAATTATTTCCAAATAGTAATCAGGGAATAGTACGGATTATTCTAAAACAATCTAGATCGAGGACAATAGTCCTTTGAGACGTACCAACCGAAGCAGAAAACTTTGTGCACCTTGTTGACAAAGGTGTGTCGGTACATCCAATTTCGCTTGGACCGACGTCTTCAACCACCGGAAAATCTCCCGACCAGATTATACCTTTGTCCAACTCATCGTGGGCTGCGACAAAAATGCAAATAAAAAATGCCTCTCGCCTGTTTGTACGGACCACATGGAACGAGTATTGCAATTTAAGTCCATCTCCGCCTTGTTGCTTTCCCACCGTCCGACGAAATTGAAATGCTTATCTTTGTGATGTTTACATAGCCCGGTTTCCAAAGCTTGTCTACTTTCGTGATCGCTGTTGTAACTTCACATTCACCCTCTGGCGTATCAACCCATTTCATATCTTCAATGGGGAATTTTCCTTTTTTTTATAGTTTTTCTTAGTAACCTTGTGTTTCATCCGTCTTTTACGCAAATCTTTTCGGTTGGCCTATATATAGCTTATATATAGCTGAAGGCCATGGAGAAGGAGAGCTGCACTTTCCCAACATATTTTTCATTCAAGAACATAACACTGTCATTCATCCTTTATCTTTCGTTTAAAACATAACATCAGAAGCTGAAGGCCATGGAGAAGGAGAGCCGAAAACGCCAGAGGTTCGAGTCCAGGGAGGAGTGCATCTCTCCGGAATCTGAGAACAGCCCCGCAAAGCGTCTCTGCCACGTCTTGGATTGCAGAAACGTCGATGTTTTCTGTGAAATCGTTTCTGAAATGGATGTCCAGAACCTGGAGTGCCTCCATGGGAAATTCCGGGAAGAGTTATTATGGGACATGATGAAAAACCTCCTAGAAGATATCATGTCGAGCCCTTCGTATGAAGATGAATCGAGTACATGTAGTACATCTGATGATAGAAATTGCACCTCGCTGCATGCACAAGCAGAGTCTGTGATCAGAGAGGATACGCCACAGAATGGGATGGAGGATAGTAGTTATAATATAGAGTTGGACTATCTGTTCGGCGCTACCGACGAGGAATTGGGCATTTCTAGAAGCCCTCTCTCGGACATCGTAGATGCTGATTCCCGTTTCTCTGCTTATAATAATCCTGACAAAGGCTACTTTGAATATGTTCTGATGGAGAGAGAGGCCGAACAACAGCTTCTACCACAAAATTGGTGGGATTACGATGGTATAAATGAGCAGGGCAACTGTGATCTACTCTTTGTTGAAGATGGTGAGATGTTTTTAAGTTAAGGCGAGCCAGGTTCTGCCCAGAAGACGCACTCAACAAACGAGAGTGTTAGTGTAAATGAAATTTTCATGATGTTAAAGGTTGTTGAAATTATAAAACAGCACAGGATCTAAGACTGCCTCGTTGGAGGCAATACAAACGCAGACAGAGGGATAAAATAACAGAAGATTTTATTTATGCAACTGAAACGGATTCATTACAAAGCTCTGCCGAGCATACAACTACGAAATGACCGCCTACGGAATACACCGCCCAAATCCCAACTGCAGAATAGGCTCTACTGGGCATACGAACTGCGGCAGGATTAGGTCGTCGAATCAACTACACTGCTGGTGTGTAGCCGAATAGCCTGCACTTCTGGTGTGCAGGGAACCTGGTGCTGCTGCACCCAGATTACCTAAACAACAGAAGTATGCATACATTTATAGGCAATCCAGGCCCCCAAACCCTAAACCAACATTTACAAAACCATGGGCGTTAGCGGTATCCCGGGTTTAACCAGCTGCTGCAACGCAGTACCTCTGCATTGATGGCGGTAGTTGGGATTAATTTCCAACACACCCCCATAATCACAATTGCAAATGAGAGCACCCAAAATCAAGCTCTTTCATTTCAGCTTCGCTACAAATCATGGTTGATTCAGAACCCCGGAGCAGCATACCACAACAAAGGGGAACCCCGTTTGGCCTATTCTGACATAAAAAATCAAGCGACAGCTAGGGTGGCACCAAGTTTAGCGGCCTCCAGCATGACACTAAAGTTGGAAAGGCAGTCCTTGAGTTTAACCAGGGTGGCATCCTGGTTCTCGCTCCACATAATTATTTTTATGATCATGGGGTCGTAGTGCACGCTCATGGCATCGCCCTCCTTAGCCCATGGCTTTGTCCGGAAAAATTGTGCATCAAGTACACCAAACTCTTGTAGCTCTCCAACAGCATCCCTCAGCTCTGCCTGCTGGTCCTATCTCCAAGCTCTGATACCATGTTGAAATAATAAAATAGCATAGGATCTAATACTGCCTCGTTGGAGGCAATACAAACGCAGACGGAGGGATAAAATAATAGAAGATTTTATTTATGCAACTAAAACAGATTCATTACAAAGCTCTGCCAAGAATACAACTACGGAATGACCGCCTACGAAATACATCACCCAAATCCCAATTGCATAATAGGCTCTGTTGGGCATATGAACTATGGTAGGATTAGGTCACCGAATCAACTGCACTATTGGTATGCAGCCAAATAGCCTGCACTTCTGGTGTGCAGGGAACCTAGTGCTGTTGCACCCATATTACCTAAACAACAAAAGTATGCGTACATTTATAGACGATCCAGGCCCCCAAACCCTAAACCAGCATTTACAAAATCATGGGCAAAATAGTGGTATCCCGAGTTTAACCAGCTTCTGCAATGCAGTACCTCCGCATTGATGGCGGTAGATGGGATTAATTTCCAACAAAGGAAAGCATAATTTGACGTTGACATTCATATTTTCCTCGGTGCATTTCTTAAATGATTGCTTTTAAATATAATCCATAGTGAACATTTTAAGTAAGTAAAATATAATTATTTGAATTATAATGGCTTAATAATAAATTTTTAATTAATTTTATATACACTAACATATAAGAAAATTGAATTCAAATGAATCTGAATTGAAAATTTTGAAATTTAAAATTTAAAATATGTGTGAACTCTCATGATAGGTGTGTTTTTGTGCTGTAGGATTAGATTTCTCCAATTAATGTTTTCTATGTTCTATTTTATTTATAAATATTAAAATGGTGAGGGTTTTGAAATATCCATAATCTTAACAAGAGGGTTTTGAAATAGGTCACATAACCTAATACAACACCTCCTAACGAAGTAACTAACCATCAACCTAGTGGTCATAATCCAACAAACACAAGGAATAAGAGCTAATTTGAAATTTAAAATTTAAATGTAGTTCTCACTTTAGTAGAGGTATCAACGGAGCATCCAACCACAAAAATTAGAAAACTTGAAGTCTCCAATGACCACCAACTAGAAATCTTGAGAAACAGGAGCTAATTTAAAGTTTAAAATTAGCGTCACAGATCCCACTTTGGCACAAATCCTACCAAACGTGAATAAGAACCAGGGGTTTGGTTACTAGAGCAACAACCCAACTAACTAAAAAATCTATCAAAAACTCAAAACCAAAAACTAGAAAACCATCGAGACAACAAAGGTGCATGACTCTTGGAGAAACCACCTAACCAGATATTGGAGAAAGCAGATAAAATCCACCCACATTTGAAGGAGAATCCATTATAAAAACCCAAGCAGATTAGACTCGAACCTAGAAGCACGATTCATGTGACAATTTTTCTTCGTACTAGAACTTCTAGGTTAAAAACCAACTAGGGGCGAGACCACCACATCCTCACCAAAAAAAACACCCTCAAAACCCATCGAAACTAGGAATCTCTGAGGGAAAATGTAATGAACCTATAGTTGTTACCCCTTTTTATCCATAATTTAAAAAAATATATATATGTAAATGCTCATCTTCATATGGCAAAATACCTAATCATGCCCTAGGATAGACACATTCCATTTGAATTTTAACTTTCAAGGTAAGTAGCTTTAAGAGCTATAGAGACTTGATCAGAGTATCTTTAAGTAGAAGTGATCAGCTTCTACAAAACCCTCATACCCTACTTGGTATGAGTACGTTGGCCAAGAGTTAGGTTTCATCCTCATAAAAGGAGGAAATCACCAAATGGTCCATCTAGACTAGGTGAGTGCCTTGAAGATGGAGAACCACACCCATGGTAAACCATCACATATGAAATAACCACACCAATGGTTATTCATAAATCTTAGCTTCGATCCATTCCATTCATAAGGAAGTTCTAAGACAACTATATCACTATTGTGATACAAATCTATGGAATGCCCTTTTTAATATGATTACAATTCTTTAAGCCTCTTAGAGTTTATTGGTACACACTCCATTTAGGCAAACCTCTTTATTTGCTCATCTTGATTTTAATACCAACAAGGACTTCTCTTGTCCCATAAGGGTGTTCCCTTCATCATGTACATCCAATTCATAGCTTAAAATGTAGGGTCTATCTTGGTTTATAGTTTAGGGTCATTTTGCCTTGTTGAGAGTTTCGTTCCACAATTAAACCATCTTGAGTGCTTATGAGGTGGATTTAATCCATGGCAACATTCTATACATTTTTTACATAAACAACGTTTATGTTCCATTCAAGAATAAATGATTAATGTTTAGATTAACATAAATCCCATTGTCCCCTTAAAAATTAGCTTCTATTGTGTGATAATTCTTGGATTCCAATATAGATTAACCAACATGAACATAACCAGTGATGTATATGGAAAGGTGTATCATTCATAAATAGTTATCCTACAACATTATAGAAAATTAGACAAATCCCATTGATTCATTATCACATTAAGTAAGAATACATCCTTCACATGAGATTAATATTTGAACAACTCTACTAAACTATTTCATTCATCATTACCCATTACATTCAAAACTAAATGATACAATTAAATTACTTTAAATTATCAACATATTAGAAATTGAGCATACTTTTCCAACATCCATACATGTTTAACCTACTGAAATTTTAGCATACATTACAATGCATAAAATAAACATTACATCTAACTTATATCATTTTCATTTTGAAAGTAAATGTAACATCCAACAAGAATAATAAGGTAAACCACAAAACAAAGTGACACAGGGATTTATCCTGGGAAACCCTGACGGTGAAAACCCAACATTCAAAATATTTTCTTTCTCATTTTCATAAACTTAAATGGTAAATTTTACAATAATAGCATGGCATCTACAGACCCTTCTTCTCAAATAATGGTCAAAGAATACAACGGTCTCTTATGATGTAATTAAGGAATCACCCAATTCCTTTTTCTAAGACATCAATGTAAAATTCACAATACCATTGAGGAATTATCTAGTTCCTTTAGGTTCCTTTTTCTAAGTCATTTAATATCTTACCTTGTTTATGAAAGTCATCGAAATTATATTTTGGAGATATCATATTTCAAGGAAGCCCTATAAGTCCCTTCAAGAATGAATTTCCAAATTCACTCTTCATAATTGAATTATAATCAATCCCTTGGGTAATGGATTTAAAGTCCCATACCTTTAAATCCATTAATAATCATTTCTTATGAGTGAATTCCCAAGTTCACTCCTTTTTGATTGAATCATATCCAATCCCTAGAATTTAGAGTTCAATACCTTTAATTTATCAGTTCCTATTTTACATTCTATTTATTTTATCAACTAAATTTACCAAAGTCATTGTATAAACTAATACATAAAGCATCTAATTCTTAGTCCAAGGAATCCATTAATTCCTTGTATAGTTATTTTTTCAACTTGTTAACTTCTTTATAGTTAAAAGGGTAATGGATTTTAAGTCCATACCCTTAATTTTTATGGAGCATACATTATCTTACTAGATTAATAATTTCTTATTATAAGATTGGTTCTATATCCTCCAAATTATTTTGAGTGTACCACTTCTAAATATTTTCTAAGTCCTTCATAATATTCACGAACCATAGTTCCATTAGTAGAGTAGCTATGCTTCTAGCTCAAGGTACTTAAGGTAATAAGCAATGTATAAGTTCCAATAGTGATTATTTAAAATTATGTCTATGTAAAATTACTCAGTATTAACCTGATCATAGACAACTTTGGACTAAATACCATTCCATTATGGATACTCAATATTGGTCCTCGATACTTTTCGAGATCATTGCATCAATCGATATAACACCTAATGTCCACTAACGGTCGAGCGAGTGGTAAACAATGAGCACGAAATAGTACATGATTCTCGATGTATCATTGAACTGATCATGCACGAATATATAATAGATATTAGTTTTATACCACGGATTTAAAAGGGGTTTGTCAGGTCTTAGCCAACAGTTGCTGGCAGAATGAAACCTAGTTCGAATTTTTAGGCCATCAAAATGGAGATGTCATTATTTCTACCCCACTACGCATTATGACAACATCATTAGAGGCATGTAATTATGACATAAGATGTGTCTAACCTTAGGTAACAGTTCATCGAACCCATCGCCGGTTGGGTGAAGTCAACAATGAGACGGTCTAATGCAAGCATTTGACCAACAATGATGCACCTATCTTTGTTGTGGGGTTTTGGTATCTACCACATCACTTCATTTTGCTCGTATCTACCCATGTGGAACTATTAACAGAGTGTTACCGACGGTGAATTTCCATCAGATGATGTCAACAGCCGTATGGCAGCCATTAAGTGGCTCCATCCTAGGTTATCCAAATGTCTAAGTCTGTTACATTTCTCAGACAATGGCAACTATTACAAACCTAAATGGTTCTTCAATGCTTACCTTGAGGAACCATTTGCAAAGGCTCCTCTTGGTGAGACTACGACCGATTCATATAATTTAATCATCTTGTAATTAGCAGATGCTATATTTACAAACTATTGATAATCCAAGAATGATTGTGCAGAGGACCTGTACCATCATTTCAGCTCTCGTGATGCTAGGGGAGGAAAGGGTATGACGTCTTATCCACCATTAGAGGTGTTCTTTCGAGAGATACTCGCGCAGATGTCACCACTATAGAATTAATAATCCCCATCCACTATGGGGTTAACCAATCACTAATCCTTCCAACCATATTAAGGTCACCGAGAATCGAAGGGCTATGGACAAGCGATCTTTTAAATGAGGGATACTGTATAGTCCGTACTAAGATCTAACCAGATTAGTTTGATGGTCGAGAAATCCTTGCGATCGTGTTGTCTATGATATAAAAAAAATAGATATGAGATTATTCGAATATAGTAGAAGGGTTTACTGCTACTGCAGACTAGATACTAGTTTTCTCCGATATTATGGAAAATATAGCTTTACCAATCATGCTAACGGATGATTTTCAATTATATGCAGTCAGCTATTAGTATCAGGAATATCTCAGTCCAAGCACCAATGTCTGTGCGTTGTGTCAAGGAATGAACCTTTTTCTCATCATGGTGGTTCACACAGAAGTGTTGTCATAACTCTACCTCCTTCTCTAAGCATAATAGAGGGTCACTAAAACTCCTAAGCGATGGAAGGTCGACACATTATCCCCAACCGAAAATACAACGAATTGCAGTATGAGATCTCATTTCTACCTTTACCCAAATATTACCTGAAGGGCATATATATACCTTCTATTAAGTTCATCCTGTCACACCCAGTGATGCTGACGGACGATGACTCTTGTTCTAACATATAATTTCCACGAGGTTGCGTGTTCGATCTCTGCCCGAAGCAATACCATTTTTTTTAAATTCAATTTATGACATAGTTGACTAGCCCGAAGCAATACCATTTTTTTTAAATTCAATTTATGACATAGTTGACTAGTTATCGACACATAAAAGTGACTAAGTAACTCAGTGGTCTAAAACCATAGATTGTTGTGTATTAGCATGAAAGGGGCTAACAAAAATTTCCTCCCTATGCACATAGATAAGGGTCTAAAGCTATAGATAAATTGTTTAACAACGATTCTTAGTCAAGCCCATATTGACCACCGTTTACCTTAATAGATGCATATTAATAAAAGACTGCACTTAATTATTCTAGCAAACATATCCCTAATAAAAGGATTACATAGATTTGGCATAATCACAATGAAATATTTACAAGTTTTTGAAGGATTATAAGGGTACGAAACAACCTGGATAAGCCTAGTCTTCAAGCTTGTCTCCTGCTTCCTTTTTGTGCTTTCTTTCATGTTTACCTCCAAATTTTCTATCTTAATCCACTCATATCGGCTAAATTCCCTTGCTTTAAGACTTAGCACTCTTTCAATACCTTCTAGTTTTTGATCTATCAACAAGGTAGAGAGCATACTCCCTAGGCCCAAGATTTTTCCTAGATCGTAGATGGCCTTTCTTTACAAAATTGCCCTTTATTTATAAGGAAATTCTCCCCTCATGGGCCAAATAGTGGTCACATTATAATAATATCAAAATATGCCTTGGACCCATTATGACTTCATCATGTCCTTCAAGGGTTCTCTAGGGATGAGGTGAGTGACAAAACTCATACTATTGAGGCATAGGATAGTTATAAGGTTAGAACTATTTTTGATAAGCTAGGAAGTCCTTCTCATAATTCTCACCAATATAGGGTAGCCACATGAGTACTTACCAAAATATAGGATGACCCATAAGTTATTTAAAAATTCCTTTGTCCTTTTTAGGTCCTATCCATATCGGGTCCACAAAATCTACACATAATTTACTATATGGTTATAATTTTGTAAAAGATAATTCTTCAAATTTATCTTTTACCAGTCCCCATAAATTGCCCTTAAATAATTAATATTTCTTATCCCTTATAACATTATTTTATTACAATTTTTTTTGTAGGATTTTTTGAGGTCTAGGCCTCTTCTATTAAGCATTGATTGGTCCAAGAACCAATTAATATCCCTTAAATAAGACAGAAGGGTGACAGGTCATGACAAAAAAACTAAAACCCTAAATCAAGAGGAAGGATTTCTAGAGCACATAGGGAAGGAACTCTATAACTCACCTCTACCATAGGACAAATACTAGTATCAGAACACTAGCCTTCCAATGAAGTCCTAAGCAACATCAAAACACCTCTGCCACTCAACATAAGTCTACTTCTAAACAACATCCAAAACAATAAGTAGAGATTTACCACACCAGCTCATGCATGCAGTTCCTGAAACTCACCCAACCATCGATTGGGAAAATAGAGAATAAAAAGAGGATCCATCAGTCCAAAAAGGAAAACCATTAACCAGGGTTGATCCTTCTAACCATAAGCCACCAACCGAGACAGGGCTACAACCCACCAAACCATATGGGAAACTAAGCCACAAAACTGTTGGAGAACAACCACTCTCAGGGACAATACAAAGAAAGATTTAAACATTCAACACTTGAGCAAGAAAGGGAAAAGATCCAAAAAATGAAAGCCTTAGAACCTTGAGATCAAGCACTACCACCACTGTTGGAACACGAGACTGAAATATCTGCCAACCACTAAAGCTAGAGAATAGAGCCAGCCAAGGGAAGAACAATCATATTTTTTTGTAGCATTACAAATCACCCCAAAGGATTTGGGTCAGCGTTTGGCCCTCCCTAAGCTTGATTCCAACAATAAAAAGATATGAAAAAAACTAACCAAGACCCATGACTGATAGGGGACCCTGGCAATAGAGCCACCACTCAACCAGAGCAACAAAGAAGCAAAGTAGATCCAACCAAGAGAACAACCACCAAATTTATCGGTAGCATTACAAATCACCCCAAAGGGTTTGGGTTAGAATTTAGCCCTCCTTAAGCTTGATGCCAACACCAAAAGAAATACCAAAAATACTAACCAAGAATCCACCACTCACAACAATCCCATGAAACAATATCACCCAATAAACCAACCAGAGCAACACAAAGCTAGAGCCAACCAAGGGGTCAACGGGTAAGCTTATCCGCAACATTACAAATAATCCAATATCACCCCATCAAGGTTTGGGTTGGCATCTGACCTTAACCTCTAAGCTAAATAATACAATAATAACAATACCAAACCTATAAGAGATACGGAACAACCCAACAACAACCCAAAAAAACCCTTCAACAAACAAAAACAATAAAAATTCAACCATAACAGAGACAATAAACCAATAATTCTAATATGGAAAAACAAGAGACCTCCTACTTAAAAGATTTTGGAGCAATGGAGGAGAAGGCCTTTGCTATGATCGATTTTAAATGTGAAAATTTCGACCATTTTAATATTTCAAATAAATTTATCCTAGTCTCCCCTTATTCCAAGGTTTATATAATTACAAACTATTTTTATAAACGGGTTAGAAATATGATCGATTTCATGTGTCAATAGACGTTGACTTTAAGTAATAATAAATTTAAAATATAATTATAATTTATTTTTATTTTAATGAAATTATTTAAATTAAAAATTTAAAAAATATTTTTGATTTTATTATATAAATTAAAAAAAAAAATTAAATTATAATTTATTATAAATAAAAGTTGTTTTTATTGTTATATGAATAATCGCTATGAGTAAGATATTTAATATTAGAAGAGATTAGTTTTTATATTACACTATATTTTATAAAGATACGAGTGGATTTGTAGATTTGTTATAAGTTATATCCACTTTGATTTCATTGTTATTTGGATAAAAATCTTGTGTTTTTCCACCAACCATCTATTGTTTTCAAATACTCATTTATTTACCATCAATATAATAAAAAATTAATATAATTGAGCTTGATTGTAATTAGGATTTTATAAATCTTCAAGTAATTCAAAAAATCATTTTGAACGTTTAAATGTTATTTAATGAATATATAAGATCAAATATTTTTTCATGTTTTTTGTTTTTATATAAAGGAATCTGTAATGCTTTCATTATTTTATTTTTTTGGTGCGGTTTCAAATCCAAAAAGTTATTACTATACCCTACTTCACTTGGTAAATTTTTACTTCAAGTGATATGGATCTGGAGGGGCTTGGAATTGGAACGGTCAACCTCACCTTTAGTGATAAAGGATTTGGCCTTTGTTTGAGAGGTCCAGGATTCAATCCTCTCTTAATATAAGGGACTGAGACCCTTCATAAAAACCTATCTAAACTCATCATTGAATTTATTAAAAACTATTTATCCTTGTTATTAATAATTTTATTTTATATCACCACTCTAAACAACCTTTACAACCTCTAAATATGTCTTCTAAAGATTCATTGAAAATTTGAAGCTATGAACCTTAATTTTTTTAATATTTATATTTTTAATACACTTTTAAAGTATTTTTATAACAAATAGCTTTTCAATTTTAAATATTTTAAAATAAAAAATATATTAAATATATTTATTGTCATATTCTTCATCCTTCACTCAAATATTATTTCTTATTTGAAAAGGGTGGATCCAATTTAAAAATACGGTTTTTAAATCCTAATTTGATATTAAAACCATTGGTTTTATGGCCGTGAAGTGGCAATTGATTCAACCACCTATATTTGGACAATACATAGGACACACACTCACCCATGAATAGTTAAAAGGTTGATGTACTTAAGAGGAAGCCATGAATGTTTGACTAATATGTGAACAAAAAAGTAGCTTGCAAATATCTATGTAGAGGTAATAAATAAAGGAAAAAAATGTTAATAATAATAAAATATTTTGTTGATAAGTATTACATTAATATTTTTTTTTTGGATTTGAGTAGTGTGATAAACACTTACTATCCATACATAGATTTCATTAATATCTTCTTAATTATAACCTCTTGTAAAACCAAGAGTTATGCTTATCAATAGGGGATTAACACATAGACACAAATGCACATATCATGGTTTGATTCTTGGACCTCTGGAAGAAGAAACAAACCCTTAATCATTGTGTTTTCCCTCGTCTTATTTGAGAAAACATCACTTCATTCTTACTAGTATGTGTAAGTTTAAAATAGTAAAAACATATAAGATGATGATATTTAAAATAGTGCATTAAGTGTTAATTGCTAAATAATAATTGATGATATTCTAATGGCATTAAGTGTTAATTGATAAATAATAATGGTATGTAGGTGAAAGTTTAAAAAAATTGTGTAGTTTTTATTTAAATATATTTTGATCAAAAATAAATTTAAGTCCCTTGAATTTTTATGATGGCATATTAAAACTTACCATGCTACTTGAGAATAACATGATAAATAATAGATATTTTTATTAATTTTTAAATAATTTTAATTAATTGTAATCATCCTGCCAAGTTTATTTCATCTCAATACAACATACTCACTTGGAATAAATTAGGGACTTTAATACACATATAGTTAAAGAAAAATGAATTTAAATGACAATTAATGAGTAGATGGTATATTAAAATAATTCGATTATAATTTTATTACTCTCACAATAAAAAATATCGTAAGATATTATTGTTTATACTCAACAATGAGATATCAACATAGTATCTAATGTTTCTACCATTTGGTGTTTTCCAATATGGTTATTATCCTGTTTATATTGAAGTCTTAAAAGAATAATATACTAAATTTTATCTAAATTGTTAAAGAAATTTAAATTCATAATTTATCTATACCAACCAATATTATGAATTTTTTTATAGAAGATAAAATTATGTTATAGTCTCCACTAAGAATCTAATTATTGTAATTCATCATTGAATTTTGACATGAATAAATTAAGGTCTTTCTAACATATATCTTGAAGAGAAACTATATTTGGAGCATACACATTATAACTCAAATTCTCAAATCATCCTCTTCTTCAAAAAATTGTAGCAATCATATTACTTACTTTTAGAAAATATCCATCCCATTTATCATTGTCCTATATCACTATAATAACTCCTAAATACCCTATAGTAGAAATTATTTAATAATCCCCCATATTAAAAACAATTTTAAGTACTTTATTATGTTCATCACTATCTATTTTTACTTCTTTTACTAAATTAAATATAATACTATAACAATAGATTAATTCCTCGATAATTATTTTTTGGGCCATATTTATATCCATAATATTGTTAAGGTAGCTATAGCTAGTAGTTATTACATTACTTTACCCTATTTTAAGTCTAACAATAATCTTTATTGTTAGATGTAGATAGCAATTTGTTAGTAGAATAACTTATAGTTAGCATATTTTAGTTGTTAGCAGTGGGATTATGTGAGATTCTTCATTATCACGATCTTGGCCATCTTTAGCTAACCATTGTACTATTTAATCCTTAAGCTATATTAATTTAATTAATCACCTAATGCTCTAATATGGCAACAGATACGAGAGGTTCTCAGTCTATGAGAATTTTCTCCTATGGGTTAATATCATCCCATTTGGACTGGTTTCATTGATTTTGTATTTCAATCGATTTTTTTTAAATGGATTAGTGGTCAATTTTATTTTTTATGTTTATGGTGTAGTTCCACCTTAGGAGAGCCCACCCCCACATTATTTTATGACTAGGTGGACCATATGTGGATAGCTGCAAATGCTACTAGACCTAGTGATGCAGGAGCATCCAACAAAATTTAGGAATTTTTTTTTTTTTCTAAATTTTAGTGCATTTTGCCGGGGCCATAACTTCTCAACCGTAGCTCCGATTGACGTGAAATTTGATAGGGAGCTATTTGGGAGAGTTATAAACAAATATAACTCTTTAGAGTCCTATTTTTCCAAAAAATCTAGTTTTCAAGGCCAAATTCCATCATCTAGTGCCCCGAAATTAGGTTTTAAAATTATTTACCTAGTTTTTTATGCTTTTCGAGATGTTCAGAGGTTAATATATCCTAATGTATTTAGATTTAGGACTTGAAACTTTATTTTTTGCTTTTCTATTGTAATAGGGATGCACATTCCAATTTTGGGTCCCATCTGACTCATTTGTAGTTTTAGGGTTTTTTGGCTATATAGCCACAGAATGAGGGTTTGTGAGGTAATATTTCCAAGTTTTTGAATGAGAATTGGTTTGAGCAAACCTAGCTCTCCATAACATATTTATGTGGGTCACAAACTATGTGAAGACCGTTGCAGATGTATCTGGGGATGGAACCTACTGAACCAGTCAATGATGTCAATCATGCAACACTGACAGCTAGATTCGTGCACAACTGACCACATATTACAACCACTTGGACAAGCTAATGAAGACTTACCTAGCCTATAGTGGAATGACAGACCTGGAAAACAACTGGAAAAAGTTGACTAGGACCAAGGAACCTACATGTAACCTAAGCCTAGATGAGCACACATAGATCCTAGACCTACCACTAGCTGGGAACCGAACCTAAGCCTAGGCTGACACGCTATGGTGAGTAAGATGAGTTTACAAGTACATGTGTGCATAGATGTGATCAATGTGGAAGTTATGATCTGTTATTGCATGGATGATAATCTAAATAAATTGGGAAAATACCCTTCTCTTGATGTCGTGTTTTGATCTGTAATTGCATGGACAATGATACACAAATATTTCTCAGCTTGCACATATTTTTGCAAAGGACGATGAAGATCAGTTGATGATAGTTTCTAACACAACCTCTGCACAAACATATCTGGTGCAATGTTGTAGCACATCAATGATATTTTTGTGATGGTCTGAGTAAATAACCTTGGACCTTTTGCACTAAAGGATCTAATCACAGTTTGCTAATTTTCTCTACTCATCAAATTTGACAAGATCACTCTATAGAAATGTTTAGCCAAGAAAAACTACATGGATTTATCGTCATCGTGATTTATTTGAGATGGTCACGCAGATCGACCATAGTAGCATTACACCTCATCGATATATCTTCGATCAGTGCACTAAGAATTATTTTGCAGGTGAAAATATGACAGTAGATGCATGATTGCTAATATGACTATGCAAAGAGATTTTTCGAACAAAACAGTGGCATAATCTACAACATAAATTCAGTGTGAAAGATACATTTACATTGTGTCAATCAAATTTTCAATTTATTTTTTGAATATTCTGGTCATTGTCGATTATCGAACGCACTTCGTAAGCCATTATCAATGTGTCATTGTTGATGTTGTTACAAATATTAATGTTCATCGATTACTGTTCATAGTCGACTTGATTGATACAACCATGGTAAGGCAGAGATCGTAACTGTGTTTCACTAATAGACAATGGGTAAGGCAAAACTTTGAAGAAAGGTAAACTTGTTTCGCATTTCAGATGTGATCCTAATGGAGGATGTATTTTTTTGTGGGAAACTGGTGATATTTAGAGCAATTACAGAAGGCGATCTTGCAGACAACCATACTTGAGAGGCAGGTGTAATATGACCATCATGTTAGCCTCATGTAGACAATAGACAACCATAGTCAGTTCAAATAACATCTTGCCACATTAGTACCATCGGCTCAAATAACCGTGTTGGTCATCTACCTATTGCTAAGGCACTACACTAGTGGAAAATCATGTTTCGAACCCTACCAACATCAAGAATACTCTTTTGTGATAAAGGGGGTCGCAAAAGGTAAAAATAAACTGTTTTAATTTTGCAAAACTTTATTAAAATTTCTTTCAATTTTTTTTAACAATTTCATATTATTTTTTTGTTTTCAAATCAATTTTATTGATATTTTCACAAAATGATGTTATTATTAATTAAATTTTTTTTATTAAACTTTTATATTTTGCAATAAAAAAAATAAAACAACAAAGGGTCATAACATATTTTTCAAATGCGATCAAAAAAGCATAAATTATCGAAATGCACCATTTCTTTTAGGCTTCATAAATAGCAAATTTATTTTGTTTGAAGTCTTAGTAATAAAAAGGTCTTTTCTTTTATGGTGCAATTTTTTTTTGCAAGTTTCCTAAGAGGCAAGCTTTGTAAAAAGCCTTTGAGGCTTCATAGTTTCATTTTTTTACACTAAGGGGATAGCAATTTTCTCCATCCAAGAAATTTTTGCATTAAAGGGGGATAATTTTTTTTCTCCACCATCATTTTGTAACAAAATGGGGGGATAACACATTTCTTTCCTACCTCACATTGTAAAAGCTTTTTAGGCTTCATAGTTGCATTTTTTTCACTAAGTGGGAGATCATTATTTTTTCCCTTATAGATTTATTTATTTTTTCTAAAAAGGGAGGATGAATTAAAAAGGGTGCATTTTCGGTGGTAACCGAAATCTTAGTCGATATTCTTGTAATATTCTATCAAAGAGTATTTTGGAATAAGGAGGGAAAACACCTTATAAGGGTGCATTTTCGGTAGAGACCAGCACCTTAGTTATACTTGCAAAATTCCTTTGTAATCGGTGTATTTTTTGTAGAGACCGATACCTTCAAGAATGGGCAAATCAAAGAAAAATAATACCCCAAAACCAGCTGATGATGTTGCAAAATTAGTTAAAAGTCCTTACTTTTCACCATACCTGGATGAGATATATTTTTATGAGGATGACACATTTCTCACACTACGTAGTGGTGTAGATGTCATACTCGATGATTCTATGTCTTGTGAAGACATTTAGAAAAATGGTGTTCTAATCCCTATTGGCATTGTAAGGGCAATATACATGTCATTGGTTTCTCTTGACATTGCTCAACGTAAAGTGAAAAGAGAAATTAGTGAGGAAAAAATGTCAAAATGGTTGATGCTTGTTGTGACACAAGTGATATTTAACCCATTATGGCAAATGCTTGTTGTGATACAGATGACCTCATACCTTCAATGGTAGATATCAGTTGTAGCATAGGTGATATCATCACATTAGCAAATTTTGCTTGTGACACTAGTGACTTAAAAACTGAACCTCCTAAAAATGAACTTCATAATCTCATCAATAGTAAAAAAAACCATATTGTTAAAAGTATTGATGAAGATGATAAAATTGGGTGTTTTGAAAAACGCACCAAAGGATTTGGATCCAAACTAATGAAGAAAATGTGATTCAATGGTGAGAGATTAGGTAAACAGGAACAAGGCATTAAAACTTTAATACTGCTAAATATTAGGGCAAAGAATGAAGGTCTTGGCTATTATGGACAAGTCAGTACTAGTAGAACCATGTTTGGAAATCCTAAATCTCCTACAACTCCTCAAAACCATTGTTGCAGTAATTATGGTAGAACATGACATGCAGTAGCTAGGTGTTGGAAATTACATCCTTGTGACTCATGTGGATGTACAAATCACTCTTCTTCAAATTTTTGGTACAAAGTAAAAATGGCCAACAAGGTTCATAAATATTATGGATGGAAATATCACACACAATGGACCATGATGAAAGTAATGTTGTATATATTCTACCAAAAAGGTTAAACCTATGGTAGACCCAGAGGTAGATCCAGTGACAGACCAAGTGGCAGTCCTAGAGACAATGACCCAGAGATAAACCTAAAGATAGATCCAAAGATAAAGTTCCAGAGGTAGATCTACAGGTATATCTAGAGGCAATGATCCAGAGGAAGATTCATAGGAAGATCCAAAGATAGACCTAGAGGTACTCATGCAGTAGTAACCTTAGATCTAGAGCCAGATCTAGATCCATAAGCCAGAGGTTTAGCCTGAGACAACATCTTTCATTTATTTTCTTCTTCACTATATAAGGGGGAATGTTAGCGTAGCTAGTAGTTATTACATTACTTTCTCCTATTGTAATTCTAACAATAATATTTATTGTTAGACGTAGATAGCAATTTGTTAGTAGAATAGCTTATATTTAGCATCTTTTAGTTGTTAGTGTGGGATTAGGTGAGATTCTTCATTATAACAATCTTGGCTATCTTTAGCTAACCATTGTACTATTCAATATTTGAGATATATAATTTAATTCATCACCTAATGCTCTAATAAATATTACAAGATGCCATCCTTATCATAACATTTTAGTGACAAAGAAAGAAAAATTCTTCATTGATATAGACCAACCATGAGCACCACCATTATTTTCTAGAGGAAGTAAAACTTTGTTGAAGTCTCATCCACAAATATAATGGTTATAATTCATCATTGAATTTTATTGTGACGTTTATAAAATAATTTCTTTCCAATATCTATCATGATCTTGGTTATATTTAGCCAACCATTGTACTATTTAATCCCTAAGCTATATCAATTTAATTCATCGCCTAATGCTCTAATAAATATTACAAGATGTCATCGTTATCATAACATTTCAGTGAAAAATAAAGCAAAATTATTTATTGATATAGACCAACCATGAGCACCACCATTATTTCATAGAGGAAGTACAACTTTGTTGAAGTCTCATCCATAAATATAATGGTTATAATTCATAATTGAATTTGACTCTGATATTTATAAACTAATTCCTCTACAATATCTATCACAAATAGTATTTATAGTTTAATCATATAAATTTATGAATCCAAATTTCATGTTTTTCTCTTTCATCCAAAAAAATACTAGAAACGTAATTACTTATTAGTTATAATTTATAGCAATTATTTGTCCCATTTGTGATTTTCCCATATTGTTACATTACCTCTTGAAAATTCCATAGAAAAAATAACTATCCTTATATTTCGTAATACTTATATTTATTTATCATATTAAAAATAACTAGGACTATAACAATTTATTTTAATTCCTTGGTAAATCAAGAGCCTTATTCATACCATAAATATTTCAATATCTATCACAAACAATATTTATAGTTGAATCATATAAATTTATGAATCCGATTTTCATATATTTCTCTTTCATCCAAAAATAATAGAAACCCAATTACTTCTTGGTTCTAGAAATTATCTATCCCATCCATTATTGTTCCATATTGTTGCACTACCTCTTGAAAATCCCATAGAAAAAATGTTTATCCTTATATTTTGTAAAACTTAATTTTATTTTTGGATTAAAAATAGCTAGGGCTATAACAATTTATTTTAATTCCTTGGTAAATAAAGAGTCTTATTCATACCCTACATATTCCAATAGCTATCACAAATAGTATTATAGTTGAATCATACAAATTTATAAATCCAACTTTCATATTTTACTCTTTCATCCAAAAAAGACTAGAAACCCAATTACTTATTGGTTCTAGAAATTATGTGTTCCATTAAATATTGTCCCATATTGTTGTATTATCTCTTGGAAGTCCCATAGAAAAAACAATTATCCTAATATTTCTAAGTACTTGCTTTTATTTCAAGTGTTTAGAATAGCTAGGAATATAACAATTTATTTAATTCCAAGGTAAATCAAGGGCCTTATTCATACCCTACATATTCCAAGATGACATCTTCACCATCAATTTGTATCCTTAATTTTAGACTTAATCTCTTTTCATATTAACATGCGATATTCATTTTTTAAATTCTATGTGTATTGAATTCCCTAATTTATTCCAAGTGATTATGTTGTAATGAGACGAAATACATGTGGTAGGATGATTAATATTAATTAAAATTATCTAAATATTGATAAAGTATTATTTATCACATTATTATTTTCATCTAAACCAATTCTTATGATACTTTATTGTGAGCACAATCAAATCATAAATAGATTATTTTAGGATGCTATCTTGTCAACAATTGTCATCTAAATCCATATTTTTTAAATTCTTTTTGTATTGAAGTCCTTAGTTTATTCCAAGTGATTATATTTTATTGGGATGAAATAATATATATGTATATTTTTGGTTAAATTAATGAAATGAGGGTTTTGAAAGGAATCCCTAAACCTTGAACATCAACTCCAAAGGTTGAACAATCCAGGAAAAAGCCACTAAGAAGCCAACCTGAAAGAAGGTATCCTATGATATAATGCCCAAAAAAAACCAAGAAGAATGACTAACACAATAATAGAGAAAAAATAACAACAACATTAACTAAGTTGTGGAGTTGAACTCCTCCTTTTCCTTTTAGATAACATCCAACTATCTGTTATCTCACCAGCAACATCAAAAACCAAATTATTATGGCACATAATAATCTGTTATCTCACCAGCCACATCAAAAACCAAATTATTATGCTTAGCCTCTACTTCCCTAAACTTAAGAAGCAAAGAATTTTGCTTTTCTAAACAATTGATGTCCTCCAAGCCTATGGATTTCTTAACCACTCTTGTAACCTCCTCAGATTTAGAGTGGATCACATTGTCCTTAAGGTAGATTTCCAACGTACTACTAACACCAAAAGGCATGGAGTAACTACATAAGAAAATCAATTTGAATTTTGAATTCTTTGTGTCATGCACTGACAACCCAATGCACACAACCCTCTGATTAGAGTAACTACATCTGCTCCACCAAGCTAAAATACACCCAATCATTGATAACCCATAAATGCAACCATCATTCAGTAAGATTCATCGAATCTATAAAAAATTTCTCCTTCTAGACCAAAAATCCTGGGTGGGTAGTTCCATAATTGGCCATATTATCATCTAGCTTATTTCCTTCCCTAAAAATGTGTAAGACTTGAATTTGTGAGAAACCTTCAAGGGACCTTATTGCATCAATTATGAAATTATGAATGTTCCAGCTTGGGGCTGAAGAGTATTTAAGAAGGTTTACGATGTTTATCAAATTCTCTTCCACCATGGCACAATCAATCTTGAGCTCAACCAATAAGTTTATTCTAAGGAAGACCACTCTTGTTTTAGCAACATGGGAGGTTTGAAGGGATAGGTGTTCAATGAACATTGCATTAACTTCTTTGTCACTGTTCCTAATAACTTCGATACCAACCATACCCGGGTTACCTTTCAAGGCACCATAAAAATTAATCTTGAGCCAACATTCAAGAGGCCTACCATATCATCGACTACCTAGGATTAGATAAATATGGAGCACAAGGTAATCTTGGGAGGCCCAAGGCACACTCTACCCCAACTTTCATAGGAATCACTGCTTGGTCTTTCTCATTGGAATTCACATATCCCTATTTCAAATTTTCTACTTCAAACCACAACACTCTTAAACTAACGAGGTGAGGATTTTTTTTGACGTTATTGAAGGCACATCCATTACGATCTTTGCAAATTTCCCAAAAAACATAGGGATGAAATAAATTCGATAGGATGGTTAAGATTAATTAAAATTATATAAACATTGATAAAGTGAACTATTACCTATATAACTATCCATTTTATTCCTTGGTAAATCCAAGTCCTTATTCATACCCTAAATATTATAAGATACCACCATCATCATCAATTTTATCCCTATTGTTTTTTTGGCTTAATCTAATTTCACATTAACTTGTGATATTTATTTCTAGATTTCCAAATCAATATCCTTTTAAAACTCATTTTTACTTTGATCATTATTTGAGGGTCTTCCTTTACATTTTCCATTTGTAAAAACACTTCCATATTGATCAATTTATTTCATTCTCCTAAATATTTGATAACATGACTTATCATCTACATGTTTATGATTCCCTAAAGAACCTGAAACGAAAGGCATACCCTCAAAAATAATTTCTTATTTATACTACCCTAGAAATCTAAAATAGAAAAACCATCCTCTATAGTAGTGACCTTTTCATGGTATCTTAAGAACACTAAATTGTGATTATTTTCTTTCATACTATGAATTATTTGTGGACTATCCTTAAATATCTAATGTAAAAGACATAAATTCTATATTATTTTCACTTTACTACAAGGATATCATTTCTTACTACTTTAAGAAATAAATATGATTTACCTAGATTGAAAATTATATCTTTTGCATACTTCATTTTAAAAAATTACCTCTATATCTTTTGTTGTATCTTTATTTCATTATAATTTTGAAATCACACATTGTAATTCCTCATCCTTTGCATTTTTTATAGGTTATTCCATTTTTTATTGAAATAAACCATAAAAGATATTTTTCATTTGATGTGGTAGAAAGGATTTCTTTGAATTTTTTTAAAGTGTAAAATTCTTGATCTTCTTACATTATTTTGAAGTTTTTATCATGGTGAATACTTGGAATATCATGTCATAATTATTTTTATAATGAAATCCCTCTAAATATGTCTTGTATTATAATATTTATATCATTAAATAAAATGTAGTCATAGTCCACTTAATGATCTTGATATCTTTATTAAGATTTAATCTTTAATAGTTCTGGAAACTATTTTGAAATATCAATGGCAATGCATATACAAGAATACACAGAATGATTTAAATCCTTTGTAGTTGATACCCAATGAATTAACACCCCTAAAGTGTTACCAATATTATTGAGAACCTCCTTATTCAAATATAATATAGAAATAAAAAACGCCTAATTTATGTTGTAATTTTATAAATAGTTTTTATCTGCAATACATTATTTTTACTAAGACTATAGGACACCACCCATTATATTGTACATGACTTCAAAACTAGAGAATATGATGAGAAAATAAATCATTTTGGAAGACAATTTATTAAGAAATTTTAATTCAATACCTAGTAATTAATTAATCATTTTTTATCTATGAAATACTTTCCAATATCCATTGAATTTGAATATCAACCCTTTGATTTTAAGAACAATTATATCATTCTCAAACATGTGATCATTGTTAGTGTGGGATTATGTGAGATTCTTCATTATCATGATTTTGGCTATCTTTAGCCAACCATTGTACTATTTAATCCCTAATCTATATCCATTTAATTCATCGCCTAATGCTCTGGTAGTTATTACATTACTTTACCCTATTGTAAGTCTAAAAATAATATTTATTGTTAGATGTAGATAGAAATTTGTTAGTATAATAGCTTATAGTTAGCATATTTTAGTTGTTAGCATGGGATTAGGTGAGATTCTTCATTATCATAATCTTGGCTATATTTAGCTAACCCCTAAGCTATATCAATTTAATTCATCACCTAATGCTCTAATATGGTATCAGATACGAGAGGTTCTCGGCCTATGAGAATTTTCTCATATGGGTTAATGCCATGCCATTTGGCCTGGTTTCATTGATTTTGTATTTCGATCAATTTTTTTTAAATGGATTAGTGGTCATTTTTTTTTATGGTTCTAGTGTAGTTCCACCTTAGGAGAGCCCACCCCAACCTTATTTTATGACTAGGCAGTCCATCTGTGGATATCTACGAATGCTACCACACCTGGCTATGTGGGTCACAAACTATGCAAAGGCCATCACAGATGTGGTTAGGGATGAAACCTACTAAACCAGTTACTGATGTCAGTCACACAAAACTCACAGCCAAACCTATGTACAAGTGACCGCATTTGACAACCTCTTGGACAAGCTAATGAAGACTGACCTAGCCTATAGTGGGATGGCAAACCTTGCAAATAGTTGGACAAAGCTACCCATGACCAAGGAACCTACATGCAACCTAAGCCTAGACAAGCACACATAAATACTAGATCTACCACTAGTTGGGAACCAGAACTAAGCCTAGACTAACATGCTATGGTGACTAAGATGATTTTGTGAGTACACGTGTGCATAAAGGTGATAAATGTGGCAGTTAGAATGGTATGAAGTGATGGGAAAAATAAGTCTAATATGAGGGATGAGATTTTGATACCTTTCTTGTTTTATAAAGTGTGTTTTCTCTTGGTGTCCCTGATGTGGGATATATTGACCCCATTTCTTTATGATATTTTATTGCATGGACAAAAATCTACAAAAATTGGGTAAATACCCTTTCCTTGATGTCGTGTTATGATCTATCATTGCATGGACAATGATCTAAAAAAATTCTCAGCTTGCACGTATTTATGCAAAGGACACTGAAGATTGGTTGATGATAGTTTCCAACACAACCTCTACACAAATAAATTTGGTGCAACATTGCAGCACATCAATGACATTGTTGTGATGATCTGAGTAAATAACCTTGGACCTTGTACACTAAAGGATCTGATTGTAGTTTATTTCTTTTCACTACTCATCAGATTCGACAAGATCGTTTTGCAAAAACATTTACCCAATAAAACCTACATGGATTTGTCATCATCACAATGCATTTGATATGGTCATGTAGATCGACCATAGCAGTATTACACCTCATCAATATATCTTTGACCAACACACTAATAATTGCATTGCAGATGAAAATATGATAGTAGATGCATGATTTCTCAGATGACTGCACATAGATATTTAAAAAAAGAAATAGTGGCATCATCTACAACATAAATTCAGCATGAAAGATACATTTACATTGTGTCAACCAAAATTTCATTTTTTATTTTTGGATATTATAGTCATTGTTGATTGTCGAATGGACTTCGTAAGACATTATCAATGTGTCAATGTTAATGTTGTTACATACGTTAATGTTCACTGATTATCATTTGTAGTAGACCTAATTGATACAACCACAGTAAGGCAAAAATCATCACTATGTTTCACAAATAGACGATGGGTAAGGCATCACTTTGAAGATAGACAACACTTTGAAGATAGGTAAAATTTGTTCACATTTCAAATGTGATCCTTATAGAGGGTATATTTTTTTACGAGAAACTATTGATATTTAGAGCACTTCCAAATTACGATCTTGCAGACAACCATCCTTGAGAGGCAAGTGTAATATGATCGTCATGTTAGCATCACATAGACAATCGATGACCATAGTCAATTTAAATAACCTCTTGCCACATCAGTACCATCATATAAAATAGATGTGTTGGTCATATAACTCTTGCTAAGGCACTGCACTAGTGGAAAATCATATTTCGAATCCTGCCACCAATGTCAAGAATACTCTTTTTTGATAAAGGGTGTCGCAAACCAATTTTCAAGGAGAAAAATTTTTGTTTTCTTTTTGCAAAACTTTATTAAAGTTTCTTTCAATTTTTTTTTAATAATTTCATGTTATTTTTTGTTTTCAAATCATTTTTATTGATTTTTTAACAAAATGATGTTATTATTAATTAATTTTTTTGATTAAACTTTTATTTTTTGCAATAAAAAAAAACAAAACAACAAAGGGTCATAACATATTTTTCAAAGGCGATAAACAAAACATAAATTATCCAAATGCACCATTTCTTTTAGGCTTCATAAATAGCAAATTTATTTTGTTTGAAGCCTTAATAATAAAAAGGGCTTTTTTTTATGGTGCAATTTTTTTTTTCGCAAATTGCCTAAGATGAAAGCTTTGTAAAAAGCCTTTGAGGCTTCATAGTTGCATTTTTTTACACTAAGGGGGTAACAATTTTCTCCATCCAAGAATTTTATGCATTAAAGGGGAAAAAAAAAATTCTCCAACATCATTTTGCAACAAAAAGGGGGGATAACACATTTCTTTCCTACCTCAAATTGTAAAAGCTTTTTAGGCTTCACAGTTATATTTTTTGCACTAAGGGGGGATCATTATTTTTTTCTCAAAGATTATTTTTGCTAAAAATGGAGGATGAATTAAAAAGGGTGCATTTTCGGTGGTGACCAACATCTTAGTCGATATTCTTGTAATATTCTATCAAAGAGTATTTTCCAACAAGGGGGGAAAACACCTTATAAGGGTGCATTTTTGGTAGATATCAACACCTTAGTTATACTTCTTGTAAAATTACTTTTTAATAGGTGCATTTTTTGTAGATACCAATACTTTCAAGAATGGGCATATCAAAGAATAAGAATACCCAATACCAATTGATGATGTTGTAAAATTAGTTAAAATTCCTTACTTTTCACCATACCTAAACGAGATAGATTTTTATGAGGATGGCACATTTCTCACACTATGTAGTGGTGTAGATGCCATACTCGATGATTCTGTGTCTTGTGAAGATATTTAGAAAAATGGTGTTCTAATCCCTATTGGCATTGTAAGGGAAATATACATGTCATTCATTTCTGTTGACATTGCTCAACGTAAATTGAAAAGGGAAATTAGTGAGGAAACAAATGTCAAAATGGTTGATGCTTTTTGTGACACAAGTGACCTTCAAATTGTGATACATACGATCTCATACCTTCAATGGTAGATATCAGTTGTAGCATAGGTGATCTCATCACAGTAGCATATTTTTCTTGTGACACTAGTGACTTAAAAACTGAACCTCCTAAAAATAAACTCCATAATCTCATCAATAGTGAAAAATACCATATTGTTAAAATTATTTATGAAGATGATAAAATTGGGTGTTTTGAAAAATACACCAAAGTATTTGGATCTAAACTAATGAATAAAATGGGATTCAATGGTGAGATATTAGTTAAACAGGAACAAGGCATTAAAAATATAATAATGCTAAATATCAGGGCAAAAAATGAAGGTCTTGGATATTATGGAAAAGAAAGTACTAGTAAAACCATGTTTGTAAATTCTAAATCTCCTACAACTCCTCAAAAGCTTTTTTGAAGTCATTGTGGTAGAACATGACTTGGAAATTACATTCTTGTGACTCATGTGGATGTACAAATCACTCTTCTTCAAATTGTTGGTACAAAGTGAAAATGGCCAACAAGGTTCATATAGATTGTGTATGGACATATCACACACAATGGACCATGATGAAAGCAATGTTGTATAGCTTCTACAAAAAGGATAAAACCTATGGTAGACCTAGAGGTAGATCCAGTGATAGACCAAGTTACAGTCCTAGAGATAATGACCCAGATATAAACCTAAAGATATATCCAAATATAAATTTTCAAAGGTAGATCTATAGGTATATACAGAGGCAATGATCCAGAGGAAGATTCATAGGAAGATCCAGAGATAGACCCAGATGTACTCATGAAACAGTAACCTTAGATCTAGAGTCAGATCCAGAGCCATGGGCTAGAGCCAGAGCCTGAAACAACATCTTTCATTTATTTTCTTCTTCACTATATAAGGGGAGATGTTAGCATAGCTAGTAGTTATTACATTACTTTTCCCTATTGTAAGTCTAACAATAATATTTATTGTTAGACATAGATAGAAATTTGTTAGTATAATAGCTTATAGTTAGCATATTTTAGTTCTTAGCGTGGGATTAGGTGATATTATTCATTATCACGATATTGGCTATATTTATCCAACCATTGTACTATTTAATCCTTGAGCTATATCAATTTAATTCATCACCTAATGCTCTAATAAATATTACAATATGCCATCATTATAATAACATTTGAGTGACAAAGAAAGAAAAATTCTTCATTGATATAGACCAACTATGAGCACCACCATTATTTTCTAGAGGAAGTAAAAATTTGTTGAAGTCTCATCCACAAATATAATGGTTATAATTCATCATTGAATTTGATTGTGACATTTATAAACTAATTTATTTTCAATATCTATCACAATATTGGCTATCTTTAGCCAACCATTGTACTATTTAATTCCTAAGCTATATCAATTTAATTCATTGCCTAATGCTCTAATAAATATTTCAAGATGTCATCCTTATCATAACATTTCAGTGATAAAGAAAGCAAAATTCTTCATTGATATAGACCAACCATGAGCACCACCATTATTTTCTAGAGGAAGTAATACTTTTTTGAAGTCTCATCCACAAATATAATGGTTATAATTCATCATTGAATTTAACTATGACATTCATAAACTAATTTATTTCCAATATCTATCACAAATAGTATTTATGGTTGAATCATATAAATTTATGAATTCAAATTTCATGTTTTTCTCTTTCATCCAAAAAATACTAGAAACGTAATTTCTTATTAGTTATAAGTTATAGCAATTATTTGTTCCATTTGTGATTTTCCCATATTGTTACATTACCTCTTGAAAATTCCATAGAAAAAATAACTATCCTTATATTTCGTAATACTTATATTTATTTATCATATTAAAAATAACTAGGACTATAACAATTTATTTTAATTCCTTGGTAAATCAAGAGCCTTATTCATACCATAAATATTTCAATATCTATCACAAATAGTATTTATAGTTGAATCATATAAATTTATGAATCCAATTTTCATATATTTCTATTTCATCCAAAAATACTAGAAACCCAATTACTTATTGGTTCTATAAATTATCTATCCCGTCCATGATTATTCCATATTGTTGCACCACCTCTTGAAAATACCATAAAAAAAATGTTTATCCTTATATTTTGTAAAACTTAATTTTATTTTTGGATTAAAAATAGCTAGGACTATAACAATTTATTTTAATTCCTTGGTAAATCAAGAGCCTTATTCATACCCTACATATTCCAATATCTATCACAAATAGTATTATATTTGAATCATACAAATTTATAAAAACAACTTTCATATTTTACTCTTTCATCCAAAAAAGACTAGAAAATCAATTACTTCTTAGTTCTAGAAATTATGTGTTCCATTAATGATTTTCCCATATTGTTGCATTATCTCTTGAAAGTCCCATAGCAAAAACAATGATCCTTATCTTTATAAGTACCTGCTTTTATTTCAAGTATTAATAATAGCTAGGAATATAAAAATTTATTTTAATTCCATGGTAAATCAAGGGCCTTATTCATACCCTACATATTCCAAGATGACATATTCACCATAAATATGTATCCCTAATTTTAGACTTAATCCCTTTTCATGTTAACATGTGATATTAATTTTTTAAATTCTATGTGTATTGAATTCCCTAATTTATTCCAAGTGATTATGTTGTAATGGGATGAAATAAATGTCGTAGGATGATTAATATTAATTAAAATTATCTAAACATTGATAAAGTGAACTATTATTTATCACATTATTATTGTCATCTAAACCAATTCTTATGATATTTTATTGTGAGCATAATCAAATCATAAATAGATTCTTTTAAGATGCTATCTTCTCAACAATTGTCATCTAAATCCATATTTTTTAAATTCTTTGTGTATTGAAGTCCTTAGTTTATTCCAAGTGATTATATTGTATTGGGATGAAATAAATATATATGTATATTTTTGGTTAAATTAATGAAATGAGGATTTTGAAAGGAATCCCTAAACCTTGAACATCAACTCCAAAGGGAGAAAAAACCAGGAAAAATCCACTAAGAAGCCAACCTAAAATAAGGTATTATACGACATAACACCCAGACAAAACCAAGAAGAAGGATTGACACAATAATAGAGAAAAAAGAAGAACAAAATGAACGAAGTTGTGGAGTTGAACTCCTCCATTTCCTTCTAGATAACATCCAACTGCCTGTTATCTCACCAACCACATAAAAAACCAGATTAATATGGCCCATAAATGTATTATGTTTAGCCTCCACTTCCTTGAGCTTGAGAAGTAAATAATTTTGCTTTTCCATACAATTGACGTGCTCCAAGCCTCTAAAATTCTTAACCACTCTTGGAACCTCCTCATATTTAGAGTAGAGTACAGTGTCCTTAAGATAGATTTCCAACCTGCTACTAACACCAAGAGGTATGGAGTAACTACATAAGAAAATAAATTTGAATTTTGAGTTCTTCGTGTCATGCACTGACATTCCAATACACACAACCCTCCAATTAGAGTAACTACGCCTGCTCCACCAAGCTAAAAGTACACCCAATCATTGATAACCCATAAATTCAACCATAATTCAGTAAGATTCACCAAATCTATCAAAAAGTTCTCCTTATAGACCAAAAATATTGGGTGGGTAGTTCCATAATTGGCCATCTTATCAGCCAACTTATTTCCTTCAATAAAAATGTGTAAGACTTGAATTTGTGAGAAAATTTCAAGGGATCTTCTTACATCAATAATGAAATTATGAATATTCCATATTGGGACTGAAGAGTATTTAAGAAGGTATATGATGTTTATCTAATCCCCTTCTACTATGGCATGATCAACCTTGATCTCAACCAATAAGTTTATTCCAATGAAGGCCACTCTTATTTGAGTAACATGGGAGGTTTGAAGGGATAGGTGTTCAATGAACATTGCAATAACTTCTTTGTCACTATTCCTAATAACTTCAATGCTAGTCATGCCCAGGTTACCTTTCGAGGCCCCATAAAAATTATTCTTGAGCCAACATTTAGGGAGGCCTACCATATCACCGACTACCTAGGATTGGACAAATCCAGAGCACAAGGTAATCTTGGAAGGCCCAAGGCACACTCTATCCCATTATTCATTAGAATCACTGCCTGATCTTTCCAATTGGAATTCACATATCCCTATTTCAAATTTTCTATTGCAAACCACAACACTCTTAAACTAACTAGGTGGGGATTTTTGTTGATATTATTGAAGGCAAATCCATTACGATCTTTAAAAATTTCCCAAAAAACATAGGGATGAAATAAATTCGATAGGATGGTTAAGATTAATTAAAATTATATAAACATTGATAAAGTAAACTATTACCTATATAACTATCTATTTTATTCCTTGGTAAAGCTAAGTCCTTATTCATACCCTAAATATTCTAAGTGTAGCACCCTAAAATTGGCGCAATTAAACCCTTAGTAAAAGATAAAAGATAAAAATTTAAATTTTAACCCCAAAACCGCTTGTTACCCGCTTCCCTTATTTTTTGTGCCATTTTTAGGATTTGTTTTGACCGTTGGACGATATCGTCGCATATCAGATGAAATCATCCCCGATATGACGAATTCATCTAGAACAGAGCATCCAGATGATTTCCTCCTAAAACTAAATTTTCATAATTAGCTTATGTTTCAAAAGCCTCTCTAACTTGGGCAGAAGCGCATCTGCGTAGTTGGAGATTCCCCCCCATTGGAGATCTCCCATATTGGGATGATCTCCAACCTCCTAGCCTCCCCCTAATCCTATATAAACTAGGATTTTTCTAGTTTATCCCCCTGAACCCCTTAGCTGATGGATTTCCCTGCAGATTTAGTTCCTTATTCACTAGAGCATCCTCGCACTATTGTCTGCATTCTATATTTTGCATTTTCTTGCAGGAAATCTATTGTTTTTCAGTTGAAGCTAGCTTGGATCGTCGCAAGCAATTCCAGACAATTTTGGATGATCTTGTCGAGGAGCATAGAAAATCTTGTACGATTGGAGGCGATCCCAATTGTAGTCCAGATTGGGGGCAATCAAAGTCTAGAGTTTGCATTTCCTTAGCTCTTTCTGCATTTTCCTATTGTATTTCTGCATTGTCTTAAATTATTATGTTTATGCATCTTGGAGTTCACCTCATTTAGCATAACCACATGATAAAGTTAAAATCAATCATTAAATCTACTGCATTTTCTTATTTGTTATTGGAATCCATTATTTAGGCATGTTTGTTGTTATTTCTATCATTCTCCTTTGCTTCTGCAGTTGCATATTTGGTATTTTGCATCTATTTTTGTGATTGCAGGTTTTTGACAAATTCGTCTAACGAATTCATCATATTTCAGATGATTTTATCTGATCTCAGATGACCGACTATGATTTGAGATGATTCGAAGTAATTTCATATGATTACGTATGATTTGAGACGATCTAAACTACTACAAGACTCATAATATTCATCAAACATCCATAATCAGGTATGATACATTTTAGCTAGCATATTCGCTATTTTTAGCATTCATTCCTATTTTTTGTATTCATCTAAACCAACATTGGCATATAGAGTAGTTTAGATTCATTTTGGCCAAACCTAGGAATTGAATGATCGAGTATAAAAATGAACACATCAAACCCACTATCAACCTAGGCATGGAAACTACCACTCAAAAGTTTCCTGGTGAACCCACCATCCGTCAAAAATTCACCCTTATACCCCTCCCCCGAGAGGCGGGACCTTCAAAGGGCCTCTAAGTCTGAGGTATTGTCCCATATTTCTCGCATCCTCCTTCCGGGGGTGGATCCTATAGCCTAAAGGTAAGGATATGAAAAATTTGGAGTGATACATTTTTGTGAACCTGACATGAAAACTAAAAACCTTTTGAAAACAATAAAAAAAAAAAACATAAATGCATTTAGAATCAAATATTGCATATCATATTTAGATGGTAGACTATAATAAAAGACGAGTTGTCACCATTAATGTTGAGAATCAATTAGCAACTATAGAGATTAATTATTTTCTTAGAGTATCTCAAACATATAGAGTCCCACCTTTATGGGACGAGCTTAATAGGATATTGAATATCATTAATTCTATATCAACCAAACTTAGGCAAATTAAGAGGTTTTTCCTAGATAGAATCCTGGATCCTGATCAAGTGACCTTATATCATGAACTTCAGAGAGCTTTCCATAGGTGGTTAGCAGATAAAATAGCCCTTGTGTCTTCTGATTTGTATACCTTTGAGGAATACCTCGATAATGCAGCTGTAGTACATAAATTTCTATCTCGTATAGAGGACCAAGAGGTCATTCTTACGGATAGACAGAGATGGAATAGAGTTCCTAGAGATGTGTTATATCGAGAGTATTGCCATGAGATCTATTTTTACAAGATAGAATCTGAAACAGATAATATCACTATAGCACACTTTATCAAGTTCTTGAAAAACCATTTCCAATTTGAAGAGGAGCATTTTATGACTCCTGATGAACTTGATCCTATCAATGACATTCATAAAATATTTATAGAAAACTAAGCTATTCTTTTATTATTGTTATTTCTTGCATTTAGTGTGTTGTTTGTTGTCTTTATAAGCATAAAAAAAAACAAAACAAAATCATAACAAAAAATCAAAACATTTTCTTTTTATAGTAGGTATATAATTAAAATATATACCTCCCAAATTTGTTGCAAATATATTAATATATATTTGCTAAAATCTGAATTTAGACATAATGACTAGACTCATGAATGGAAAACATAATGAAGTAGAAGAAGATTGGTTAAGAAAACCATAAAATAACCCAGATGTCCTTCCTGAATACCCAATTCAGGAAGAAGGAACCTTAAACCAACAAGAAGAAGAATTTGTGGACGCAAATGAACAAAAATAAAATGATAGAGAGGAAGGATCCTCATCCCCTAAAATATCTCTAGAAGGAGTTGTTACTTTTGAGAACATGGAACACTTCTAGAAGTTCCTCAATAATAATATTGGCACTCTTAATAGAGCAGTTCATACAGACAAAGATCAAATTAGTGACACTCAAGCAACCCTAGAAGACATATATCACACATGCACTAATCCTTTTTCCTTATTTGATCAATAAAATGATCAAGTTGGACCATCCAATTTGGATATGGCCGCTATGATCCAAAACATGCAACAAAAATAGGTTACCCAACCACCTAGAGTTCCTGTTACCAAGCCTAGAGTTATTCCCACACAAAATAAACCTGCATTAACTGCTTTATTTCACCAAGCTATTGATCAATATACCTCAAATCAATAAAAGCCTAAAACAAAACCAAATGCCAATTTCCAACAATCGAGGATACAACATAATGCTACAACAAATCTTCTTCATAATACTCTTCCTACCAACCATTTACATAATAGTAATATAGCATCTAATCCTTATGTCCCACCTTCCTACACTCACAAATCCCATGCTCATGTACCACCAAACCAATATGGTGGACAAACTGGTAATCTGGAAGCCATGGTGAAATAGTTAGTCTCTCGCATGGACCATATAGATCCTTACCGTCCCTCGTACAATTATCGAGAGATGTGTAGTCAACCTCTAGATCCTATAGTTGTAGCACAACCATATCCTAAACACTTTCCCATGCCAGTACTGCCTATATATAAAGGAACTGAGGATCCCATAGAGCATCTTCATATGTTTAAGATAGCATGTGATGATATATCACATGATGACTTGTTATTACTAAAAATTTTCCCAAAAATTTTAGGGGGGATGGCATTGGAGTGGTATTATCAATTGCCCACTCATTCTTTGAGAAATTTTGAAGATACCGCTAAGTCTTTTATGCATCAATTTAGTGCATATATTGAAATTCATGTAACCA
The DNA here is from genome assembly GCA_028583015.1 of Wollemia nobilis. Lineage (NCBI taxonomy): Eukaryota > Viridiplantae > Streptophyta > Pinopsida > Araucariales > Araucariaceae > Wollemia > Wollemia nobilis. The sequence continues at coordinate 1,448,053 of JAQPPZ010001886.1, read as the reverse complement.
TTAAATATTTGTACAACATAAAACAAGACAAATATAAGTGTTTTGCTGACTTCTTAGCTCAATGGAGGTAGTTGATAGGAAAATTACACTTTGTGTTACTTTATCAAAAAATATTGGATATTTTTATCAATAATTTATGAGAACTATCCTTTGAATTATAAACTACTACCTTGACAACCTTCGATCAAGATATAGACTTGGACCAAAGAGTGGAATATGCTCTCATTAGAAGAGGTCACCTCAAAAAGAAAGATGACGAGAAAAAATCCAAAAATCGATATAAAAATAAGCAAGTTGTGGGTGATGGAGTCACTGATAGCAGAAACATTTCCAATGTCAATACTATGAAAACAATAGAGAAGTTTATACTAAAACCTCCTGATAAACCACCCCAAGAATTTACTAGGTTAAATCAACCTTTATCAACTATTCTCCCACAACTATTAGCACGAGGTTTGATCCAATTACCAAACATCCGGGAACCTGATCCAACCATACCCAAATACAGAGCTGATTTACATTGTGATTTCCATAGAGGACCTGGACACGCTACTAATTCTTGTAAAATATTAAAACATAAAATACAAGACCTGATTGATAACAATAAGATGGAGGTTCAAGCCTTTCAACCTAAACAAAATCCTTCTAATAATGCTCAAAAGAACATCCCCCAAAATCAGAATCAGAATGCCAATCAATCATTGGACATATTTCAACATCCTTTACCAAAGCATGGTAAAGAGGTGGATAATCAAATTGAGCATCATAATGTTCCCCCCCTACCCGATATGTAGGGACTATTAGTGGACAATTACCTGTTCATGATATGCATGTCTTTGACACAACTTTATCCATGGTTACGGCCAGACCTCTACATAATATTTGGCCACTTGATCATAGTGATACCAAATATGAGACTGAAAGTGACATGGAAATCACCTCAAATCAATCGAATAGTTCTGAAGATGAATCAAATTCTATTCAACCCATCACAAGTTCTATGGTTCTAGAAGAACCATTTCCTAGAAGAGTCACTACTAGACCATCTTCTCACCAAATACTTTCTAATGAACAAGCCATAAACGCTAGACCAAGACCTATTCATCACCCACAAAATAATATTGTAGGAACCATCGGAGCCATTACTAGACAACAGGCTCAAAAATCTCAACGGGAAAAAACTTAGAACGATGGATCAGCTCCATTTATTTTGAAAAATCCCAATAAAGGGAATCATGCACCTAATGTTCAACCTAAGCCTCCTTATAATATTAATGAACAATTATCCAATACTACAGCTAGAATTTCCCTTTTGGACCTTTTAAGATCTTCTCCTACCCATAGGGATGAATTAATGCTCGCATTAAGCCAAATGATGGTACCTCAAAATATTCAACCTGAAGCCATGTCCAATACTATCATAACTCGATAAGTCGATTGTATTGACTTCCAGGATAGAGATATACCACAACATAGTTTACATAAGGATAACCCCTTATATATTATTACCCTAATTGGGGATGTAACAGTTAAACGAGTCTTGATTGATAATGATTCATCTTTAAACATATGCACTTTTGAATTCTACCAAAGATTTGGGTTTAGAAGTGACGAAATGAAAAGAACTGATATGATCATAAAAGCTTTTAATGATGAAACACAAGAAACGTGTGGAGTTATTACTATTCCATTGCAAGTTGGTCCTCGAACCTTAGACACGACCGTGTTTATTGTACATTGCCCTGCATCATACAATGTACTTTTGGGTCACCCTTGGATCAACACGATGTGATCTGTTCCCTCCACTTTACATCAGTGTGTTAAATTCAAATTTAAAAATTAGTTGGTTACCATTCATGGTGATCCTAGAACTTTTGATATGCGTGCTTTGGCAGAACCGATTGGAGTTCAATTTTGCCCTGCTCTATCATCCACACATCCTAATTCTCATCAACCATCTAAACGTGTGAAACACTCACCCATAACATCATCTACTTTTCCCCCATCAACTACACCTCTACATATAGCTCAACCATCTTCCGAACAAACCACATTAGGATCTACCATATAAATATGATATGCAAAACTACGTGATCTTCCATGATTGTATTAATTATTCCTTCCAATTGATGCTATCTAAAAATAGCTCTTCAAATTTTTTGTTTTTGTGTGGGCTCCATGGAGAATTAATGCCCAAATTTATTTGCATTCAACTTATTATTCAAGATGCCACAATCGAGGTCACATAAAATTTTATTTAAAAAACAATTGTGTACTCATAATTTAAGAGTAGGGTTTATTCATATCATGTATGGCCATGTAAAAGAGAGTTTAAAACATGCAAATTCAATTTTTCTAGTAACTCAAAAAAAAATTATGCAATTTATGAAACCCTGGCAATCAAATGAAATAAAATTTAATTTCCAAATAATCAAAAGCATAATTTTGGAACTAAAGAAATTTTTGTAGGCTAGTTAAAATCAATTTCGAGCATTTGAAAAATCAATTCGAAGCTATTGAAAACCAATTTTGGAGTATTGAAATTATTGCAAAATAGTTAAAAAAAATTATTCTCGACCATTTGGAATCCACCTCCAAGCTATTGATAATTAATTCTAGACATTTAAAAATAGATTCTATGTAAGTGGAATTCATTTCTAAACAATAAAAAATTAATTCTAAACTATTAAATTTTAATTTCGAGTCATATGAATATTATTTTGGGCACCTAAAGTCATTTTCAAGTATTTGGAATTCATAAATAGGCTATTGAAATTTATTTTTGGGCAACTAAAAGTCATTTCTAGGCAATAGAATTTGTTCCAATCTTTGAAAATCTATTTCAGGCAGTGAGAAAATCATTCATAGGCCATGAAAATGTAAAGTGTGAATCCAATATCTATGAAACCAATGTGGAACACTCAATCCAAAATTTGGCTAAGTATGAGCATTGTCAAATATATTGTACCCTTAGCATTCACAAAGAGGTACTGAAATCCCATCACATTGTAGCTTTGTAAAAAATGAAAATTTGCATAAGTATGAGCATTGCTAAAGATATTGTACCCTTGGCATTCAAAAAGGGTACTGAAATCCGATCACCCAACAACTTTGAGAATTTTTTTTTTTGGCTAAATGTGATAATGTTGAAAATAATTTACCCTAGCACCAAACAAAGAGGTACTAAAATCCCATCACTCTACAAATTTGAGAAAAATTAAAATTTATAAGTGTGAACATTGCTAGAAATCATGTATCATGGTCCTAAGCAATGGGATACTAGAATCCTATCACCCAATAGCCATGAGAAATAGAAAAATTTTCTAAGTGTGAGTGTTACCAAAAATCATCCACCATAGCATCAAGTAAAGGGGTACCAAAATCCCATCTCCTAAAACTATCAAATGGCTTAAAATTTGCTAAGTACAAAAAAAAATTAGACTTTGGAGGAGGATGATATCAACAAAGAAACCTAAAAATATTGGCAATAGAAATAATGGTTGGAAATTTAAAAATGAAACTTGATAATGAAAAATCTTGACAATTAAAAAATGAAGCCTAACAATGGAAAAAAGGCCTAGCAAAGGAAATGAATCCTTACAATTAAAAATGAATGCCAGTGAATGGGATTTAGCATCCATATCTTAAAGAATGAAACTTGAAAAATTGTAATCTTAATTCGACACTTATAAGTTGACCTCGGTGACTGAATGCCACCCATATTGATGCCTTAATGATGAGTGATGATATAATACCATAAAAGCATGGTATAAAACCTAGAAAATAATTTATTGCAATGATCAATATGGGTAATTTATAAAGTGGGTAGGAAGCCAAAGATAGAAATCCTTTAAGAACACAGGCTTATAATGAGAGGGGAGGTGAACTGTATAAGACCACTTTTTATTTTTATTTTCTCAAATAATGTTATCCAATATATCAATGGCAATATCAAAATTAGTAATCAAAGCAATGCACAAATCATCAAACATAATAAAGACACCAATTTAACGTGGTTCACCCAATGTGGCCTACTCCAAGGAGAAAATATTTCACTATTACAATATTTATGGACCTCTATCCAAAGGAGACACAAATCCCCTAATCAAGTTCATGGGAACCAATCCACAAGAGAATTCTTTCCCCTTTGTTGGTTCATGGATTTCTATCCATAGGAAAACTCCCTTACTCTGGTTGGTGATCCTCTAAAAGACTACTACCTCCACTAAACTAGCTTGTGGATCTCTCTCCACTAAAGATATTTCTCCTCACTTAGAAGACCTATGTCCTAACTACCCTGGCTAATGGATATTTATCCACTGGATACTACTATTCTCTACTCAGTCACCTCCAAATATTACCCTTAGCTCTGCTCAATTTCTATCTCAAATCTACACTAAATATTATCCTTCGGTCTAGCACAAATTTACTCACAATTCTATCTCTATTTTGGCAAAAATCTACCCTCAAATCTACACCAAAAATTATCTCTTTTCTATGGCACAAATCTATCCTCAAGCCTTAACACTAAGCTTGATCCAATCACAAATCAACTCTGCTTAGATCTGCCTCAAGCCTTAACTCAAAGCTTGAAAAAATCAATCAATCAAATCTGCTCTCACGTATTCTAAAATAATTACCTCAAATTTATCCATAAGTCCTCTCAATAACTTGCTCAATCTTCTCAATAAGTCTTAACCAATAATTATCTCAAATATATCCACAAGTCCTTTCTAGAACTTGTCCAATCTGCTCAAAAAGTCTTCACCAATACTTACCTCAAATATGCTCCATAAATCCTCTCTAGAACTTGTCCAATCTACTCAATAAGTCTTCACCAAGACTTACCTCAAATTTTCTCAACAAGTCCTCTCTAGAACTTGTCCAATCTGCTCAACAAGTCTTCACCAAGACTTATCTCAAATCTACTCAACAAGTCCTCTCTAGAACTTGTCCAATCTGCTCAACAAGTCTTCACCAAGACTTACCTCAAATTTGCTTGTAATATTTCACAAAATCTCACACAAATCTGTCCTTAAGTCCCCTCTAGAACTTACTCAAATTTGCCCACAAGCTTTCACAAAAGCTTTCTTAACTCTATCTTTAAGTCCCAACTAGGACTTACTCAAATCTGTCCACTAGCTTTCACAAAAACTTATTCATATAAATTACAAAGCTTGCATATAAACCTCAACTTAATATTTTCAAAAAACCTCTTCAATACTACAAACAAGTTTCACTTAGAATCTTTTTTAGCCACAAAAATGTATAGAGAATGATTAGAGACTCAATATGTTTCATACTCACAAAAACACTAAATCACTTCCAATCTCTCTTTAAAATCAATTTAGAAAAAAGGGCAATTTTTTCACAGAACTTGAACTATCACTCCAATGCATTCAATCAATATGCTCACACAACTTCACTCAACCATGCACTCAATGAAACACAACTTGCTTTCAAAACCTAACCAAGTGTTTAACTATACTTCCAATAATTCATACTATGGAACTCAAACCTTGACTCAAGATAATTCCAATGTCACATAACAATGATACTCATGTTATTTCACAAACCCTAGTTCAATATAGTTTTCAATATCACATAACAATGATACTCATGTTCTTTCACAAACCCTAGTTCAAGATAGTTTTCAATCTCACATAATAGTGATACTCATGTTCTTTCACAAATCCTGGCTCAAGATAGTTCTCAATCTCATATAACAATGATATTTCACAAACTCTAGCTCTATACAGCTTTCAATTTCACACTCAAATGTTTTCACAAACATTCACCAATCATGCACATGAAAACTCACTCAAAAATTTTCAACAATGCTTATCAAAAAACCTTTTCACTCCAACTTTGCATTTCATAACATTCAATCCAAAAATATTTCACTCATAAGGAAGATGTGCACATAATTTTTTTTTATGGATATATGTCTTTAAAACCTATCTTAATCACAATCAAATATTCTTTGTCAATTTCAAGGTTATGTAGCAACAATCTATCTCAAAATATCCACTCAAAATTCTCCTCAATATTTATTTCACCATACAAAAATAACAAGTCTCAATTACACCTTATAATCTCCAAACTTTTCAAACAAAAATTCCAATTACTCAATTTCACTATAACCTCATTCAAAAATTTAATGCATAGGTTAATCCAAATTTCTTACTTATGTCTCGCCACTCAAAATTTTCGGTTGAAAAATAATTGACATCACAATCCAAAAATAATGCAATTCAATTTTAAATTAAAATTAAAACATTTACCACCTTTCACTAAGGTAAAATTGAAATTTACCTTAACCTCCTTATATCTCCCTAGGCGCTTACTATGCAACCTTAGACCACGCGATCAACATAAATAAAAAATTAAAAAACCTTTGCTCTCCTAGTGGGATTCGATCCTAGGTTGTGCTGCTGCCAGTTCCCTAGCCATGACCTAACCACCGCATGAGCTAGGTGCTCACTTGGGATGGAAAAATACCTCATGCACTTAGTACCTTCGATCAACACCAAAACAAAAATTAAAACCTTATCTCTTCACAACCATCAAGACTCTAACATGGAACATTCACTATACCTATGCGTTACACACTGACCACTTGCCACTAGCCCAATCAGTCATTTGGTGACAAGGATTTAAGCCTTGTTCAACTTATCCATCATGATTTTTGGGTGCCTAAAAAATTTAATATCCTCTATCTTATGTTCATGAATTTTGCATTCAAAACATCTTTGCCTTTTCGCACATGCATCAAAATCGGGGACTTCCATTTTCTTCGCAAGTATTATGGTATTTATACCATATGCCAAGCATCTTCAAATGTCAGCAGGGAGGAAGAAATATTAAATTATTTTGTGCCCACTCTAACCTAGGGTTTAAATAATATTATTTAATAAATAAATATAATAAATAATTTGTAAATGACCTTAGGCTTTATTTTTAACCTTTAATATTATAATAAAAAATATTATAATATTATTTCCTTTGGGCCTAGGTATTTTCTCTTTCACCCTTAGACCTTATCTGACCTCCTTTAATATTATAATAATAAATATTATAATATTATTTCCTTCAGGACTTGGTATCCCTTTCCTTCAAGGTATTTAACCATCCTTTTGACAAATCATGTGAAGCTCTTAAACCAAATCTCTTGGGCTTAAAATATAATATGTTAACCTTTATTTTGCCAAGTCATGCAATGATCACTGAAACTGAATCTTGACATCAATGACAACACAACTACTCAAAATTACAAGTAATATACCCCTTTATCATTGATGGCAACCCTTTATCTATAACCATTACTTTTTATTTTTTCCAAAACTACTCCCCCTGACTGAATGCTCTCTCCCTAACTCAAATATCTCCTCCTTTGACATCAATGTCAAAGGGCCACCTTTGGGGCTTGTGGATACAAATACGACTCTTAGCTCAGCCCCTACTCCACCTCCTTTTCTTGAGGTGGTTAATTTTGGGTAGGGAGTATCTCTACTCCCAACATACATTGATATTTACCTTTGTCCACCTTATTCCTTAACTTATCCTTCAGATTCCTCTAAACGTTATTGTTCTTGCTTGTATTTGGAAATTTTGTTTGACACCACTTGGTCATATGCCCAACATTATTGTACTTATGATACTTAATGTTGTGATTCCTTGAAGGTGTAAATATCTTGTAGTTCCTTCTGGTGAAGCTATATCCATTTCTATTGTGAACCCTATAATTAACAACCTTATGACCAAATTGATTACAAGAGTAGCAATATCCTTGAAAGAGATGCCCATTCTTGAAATTTCTATTGGTGAAACCATATCTCTGTTTTTCATGTGTCCTGCACTACGAAGCCTTGTGACATGAGAAGCAACATCCATTGAAGAAACCTTACCTTTACCCCATTTGTCTCTTTGTATCTTCTTACCTATGTTTTTTCATGTTCCATATGTTCCTCATTTGTGCATTGTTCCTTTCCTTGTTGAACTTTATATCTTCCAACATATCTTTAGAAGTCTCAATTACTCCTACACTCTCTTTTTATGAATCTCCTTCTTCTTTGGATCTTGATATTGAATCCTCTCCTTTTTATCTATATTCCTTTATAAAAACAAGTCTTGTCTTATTTGATGAAGATATTTGTACCTTGATAATCTTATCCAAGGTCTTTGAGCTTCTCCCAAGCTTGTTTAGCTTTAATTTATACTATTTTACTTATTTCCTTTGTGAAGCTACCTCATGCTCTAATATTTCACATTCTAAGACCTTTACCTCTAACTTATGCTTAAATATCATTGTCTTAGCTATTTAGTTGGTCAGATATTCTATAAGCTTTCCTTTCTTTTCATATCATTCTTGAAATTGAAGCTTGAGTTTTGAGTTTTGCTTTCTTACCTTTCTTAATTCCTTAAGAGCAAAAATAAGTTTACCTTCAAGATCAACTTATACTTCTTTTGATTCTACTTCTATTCCTTTGCCTTTAGGATCATATTCATTCCTTTTTCTTTTATCTTCAATAGTAGAATTTTCTTTTTTCTTCTATTGCCAAAAGTAGACTTTCTTCTTATAGACCTTCAAGAGAATCTTCATATTCATCCTCGCTGAATGGAACCCATTCCTTGTGCACTGATCTTCAAGATGACCAAAGTTACCACACCTAAAACACTTGAGAATTATTGGTGCCCTTTTTCTAACATCATATTTTCTACTATCAGAAATAAACTTCCTTCTTATTAATTATCTAAGGACATTCCATCACTATCAATAGAACTCTTACCTACCTTATCTACATAAAAAAATATTCTTATACATTTGGAAAAACTTATTTCCTTGCTTTCTTTGTCCATCCTTACTTCTATTTTGATACCTGTGTTTTCTTGTTTCCATGTTCTTATGATATTTTTTTCATCACCATTGCTACTTCTAGCCTCTAGATAATCAAATGCATAGTGATAATTTACCACAATTAAAACACCTAACTATTTGTGTACCTTTATACTTTCTTGTGTATTTGTTCCTTCTGCCATAGTTTACTTCTTCATCACTGGAAAACTCATTACATGAATCTAACTTCTTACCCTTTGTCTTATTTACAACTTTGAAGGTTGCTTATTTCTATGGATAGATTCTTCTTTTATTCTCATCTCAAAAGTTGTGAGAATTCCATATAACCCATCCCTTGTCAAATTTTGAATATCTTTTGACTCTTCTATGGCTAAAATATTTTCACTATACCTCAGGGAGTGACCTTAAAATATTTTGACAAACATCTGTTTCTTCAACTTTAAACCCAAGTCCTTGCATGGAGTTAAAAAACTCATCCACACAAAGTAAGTATGAAGTAATGTGTTCCTCAGTCTTCATATTTAGGTCTTCAAATGTTTTCTTGTGATTTAGAAATTTTACCATTTTGACCTTTTTGTCTCCCTCATATATACCTTTCAGATTTTCCCAAATCTCTTTTGTTGATGTGCAACGAATAAATTTTAAAAAGTCTATTTCACATAAACCATTTAAAATTCCATTCATTGCCTTTGAATTATTTAGTTGTAGGAGCTTACCATCTTTATCTGCAGGTGGAGAAGTTGGTGGCGTGTATCCATCCTCAACTGCTTACCATATATCATTTTCTAGTACCATTAGGTAAATATTCATTTTCACACTATAGAATGCATAATTGCTTCCATCGAACAATGGTGCCTTATTTCCTTAAGATCCACTCTGAGAATCCATTTGTGTTCCTGTAAGATTTTACTTTAAGCTTTTAAACTCTTTCGAAGGAACCCACATTGATACTAATTGAAGAACACAAGCTTATGTTGAGAGGGGGGTGAATAGTATAAGAACACTTTTTACTTTTATTTCTCAAACAATATTATCCAATATATCAATGTGAAAGCACGAGGATACGGAAGCAAAATGGTGTACTGGGTGCGATGCAAACAAAAGCAAAACGTAATGTTCAGTCCTATGAACGAAAATGCATGAAAAGGGGAAAAACAAGCAAAATGAAATGAGATGTAAAGCAAATGTAAAGTGCAACCCTTTATTTTATTAATTTTCTCGAGATCAGGTTACAATACGTCTCCTCCCTTTTCGGGGGCTAAGAGCATTAACATGGTTTTGTCACACCATGGATGGTACACTTTCTTTTGCATGCCCACATGTGAAATGGGTTGGCCAAACATCGCTGCCACTCGCATGAATGCATCTATGCTTCCTTGATGCCCCTCCGGTGTCGAGATTCAATAACACACTATAAAAGGAACAGTAGAGAAGTCTGCCACAGATTTCTAATCGCTCTAGGGTGGGACGATTAGGACTGTCACAAGACGTCAGAAAGTGACTTCCTAAATGTCCCGTCCAGGGACCTCCAAAACACTTGAAAAGTTGCGGTTAGGCAAAATGTGGCATTTTGAGATGACCCAGAAGGTTGGATTTTGCAAATTCTACCTTGATCACCATGTATCCAATTATGATCTCTTTATGTTAATGAAAACAGAAAACACTAAAAACACGACCAATATTCATCAGAATGACATGAAATTTGAATAGCAGCCTATATGAGTGACCTAAAATAAAATGTAAATGGAATAGTAAAGAAATATTCTATAGATTTCTAATCACTCTGGGGTGAGGTGATTAGGACTGCAACAGTACGGGAGGCACCCGACGGCAGGACGCCCACCATTTGGGGCTTGGTTTTGGCACCAATCCACTTGGGATGGGTCCAAAACCTCCTAGGGGGTTGTTTCAAAAAATTGGGTGGGGTATTGTGGCCAAATGTTTGGGTTTTGGGTCTAGATTGCACTTCCAATGATCACCCAATAACCTCCCTTCTAAAAGAGAGATCAAGGATGTAAGAAGCACAAGTGATGGATGAGGATGTAATTCGGTAGCACTCCGTTGATCCAAATGCTCCTGCTCTATTATTTTTTAGGGTGATAAGACTCACCATTTTATAGACCTAAGGGTCTCTTGTGAATGAGCATGCAGAGGCACCACTTGGCCATCATCCCTTGCTAGGGGGAGAGAAGATTCCTCCCTGATTAAGGGCTCCATGACTGCCTCTTTGAGCTAAAAAATGATCACTCGCACTCCCATGCATTGAAGGTGGAGTTGAGTGGTGGATCTGAGCTATCATTTGTCAAGGTTTGACCTTTTTCTCATCAAAAATGCTATTTTCCCCACCCTGGAGTGAATTCTTCTAATCATCCCGGGGTGAGATGAATACCAGTTTGTAATCATCCTAGGGTGGAATGAGTAGGGAGCAGAGTGCCTGAAAGGTGACAAATTGACCTCTAACCTTCCAAAACTGCTGTGGGAGTGGTTAGGACCATTTTTTAACCTCTGGGAACTACCCTAGGGGCTATGTATGCCATTTTGTTCAGTTCTTGTCATCACATAATCAAATTGGTACTGTTTTGGTGTCTACAGATGCCCCTTTTTGGGATGTGCTATGCATGGCGCAGTGCTGAGATAAAATAGATAACAAAAGCACTAATGATTAGGGTTTCTCAGTAACCTAACAAACTTTTGATGGCCTAAGTATGGAAAGGGCACACATTCTTGAATCCTTGCTTCTGACGAGCTAAGGAGCTTAACTCAAGTGTTAACCTTTTTTGGTGAGGTGTTACTTGATCTTGGACATTGTTTAGTCATGAATAGGCAAAGGGTGCAACATTTTGTCTATGGGAACCTTGAGTTCATGATTCTAGAATGCCAAGTGTTTGATCAGCTTGTGATTATTGCTTGTTTTCTGCCCCAAGCAGGAGCATGATTGTCTTTGTCAATGATTCTTTGAATGCATGCCATTTCCTTGATTGAGTGTGTGTTTGTTGATTGGTCACTAAGTGTAACTACCCCCTCAAGCAAAGAATCAATGATGGAATGATCGACATGAGAAAAGCAACGAGTTGCTTGATCCAAGATGATTTATGGTAAGGGTGCCTACAGTTGTTTTTCATTGATCGCTTATGCAGTTCCCCAACAATTAGACCTGTTTTTGGTGGGTTTTAACCCTTTTTGTGACACATTTTGGAGGTGAAATTGTCAAAAATTCATCCTCCCGTGGAGCGGTCCGGCTATGGTAGCCTTATTAGGGAGTAGGATAGTGACAATTGGTGATCCCAACATCGATTTTGCATGCCAATAATATCAGGTGCAAAGGCGCCTTTGTTCGACAATTTTATTGCTATTTTTGGGTGGGTTTGGACCCTTTCTGTGACGCTATTTGGGGATGAAATTCTTGAAAATTCGTCCTCCCGTGGAGAGGTACGTCTATGGTAGCATTCTTAGGGAGTAGGATAGTGATAATTTGTGACCTTGACGTTGCTTTTTCATGCCAAGAATTTCAAGTTCAAAAGCATTCTGATTTAGCAATTTTATTGCTATTTTGGGTGGGTTTGGACCCTTTTTGTGACATTGTTTAGGGATGAAATTCTCGAAAATCCTTTTACCTGTGGAGCGGTTTGGCTATGGTAGCTTTCTTAGGGAGTAGGATAGTGAGGATTTGTGACCCCAAATTTGTTTTTGGATGCCAAAAATCGTAGGTGCAAAGGCCCCTTTGTTCGAAAAGTTTATTGCTATTTTGGTGCATTTTGGGTGCAATTTTTTATTTTCTTGCTCTGTAATCGTCCCAGGGTGGGAAAAATACCAGTTTTGTAATCATCCCTAGGTGGTACGAGTGCTAACAAGAGCGCTCATCCTAGGGTGGAACGATTACAGGCCTAAAAGCCTATATAAGGCCAAAAACTAGGTTTTGGGCTCATTTGCACTTTGTTTTTTTGGTGATTTGGAGCTATGAGGAGGAGGAGGTCGAGTCTACATAGCAGAGCGCTATCAAATTTTTGTGGACACAATTATTTCAAATACCGTATCATCTGGTTGTGGAGCTAATACAAGACCCGTGAGTGCTCCTTCTCTTTATTTTGCTTGTTTTTATTTTCAAAAGTCGTAATTTACTTAATATTTTGTTTTTTCATTTAGACTAGAATGAAAACCCTAGGTTAAACTGTTTTACTTTGTTTTTGTATTTTGTTCATTTAGACTAGGATGAAAACCCTAGGTTAAACTATTTTATTTTGTTTTTGTATTTTGTTCGTTTAGACTAGGATGAAAACCCTAGGTTAAACTGTTTTATTTTGTTTTTGTATTTTGTGTTTTTTGTTTTGTTTAAACTAAGATTAAGAAACCCTAGTTAAAAATTTGTGTATTTTGTTTTTGTTTTTTTTTTTTTGTTTTTTAGTTTTAAACTAAGGTTAAAAACCCTAGGTCAAAATTTGTTAATTGTGCTTCTTTTTGTTTTTTGTTTTTTTATGTTTTGTTTTATTTGTTAAATGTTTTTGTTGTACATTTGTTAAATGTGTTTGCTGTACATTTGTTAACTGTTTTTGTTGTACATTTGTTTTGGTTATCATGTTTTTAATGTTTCTGTGTTGTTGTTTTGCAGGTGGTGAAGATTTTGTACCATCAGTCGATGATGTTTTTGGATGCATGGGAGGCGCTGACTATGGCAGACTCGGAGTGGCTTGATGCCCTTGGGCTCAAGCAGGTGACTTGGTTAGAGCCTGTGGTGGGGGATCAGGCATATCTGATTGCCCTGATCAACTTATGGGATCCCTAAACCAACACATTTCATCTCCCAATAGGGGACATGACAGTGAATCTTGAGGACATTTATTAGATTCTACGAATTCTGATAGACGAGCTACCCATTCGAATGACTCTGCGTAATCAACGGACGACAGTGCTGACATAGTGCTTTGGGCATGGGGTGGAGATGGGGGTGGATAATACGATGGAGATGGCAAAGGGGGACTACATAATTGGTGATATTTTGGTGCGATGGTGGCTGGAGAAGGGCGTGTTGGGGGTGAGGCATGCACTTCTCATGACCCTCATTTCCAACATGTTGCTGCCCAACTCACCTGGTGCGAGGTTCCCGTGGAACCTGTTGGAGGTAGTTTTTAGAGTTGTGGAGTGTTTGATGGAGGCACCCCTGATTATGAGGTGGGACCAAACATTACTGGCATAGCTTTATGATGAGCTGTACGAGGTCCACTGCTAGAGGTGGAAGGGGATTGGATGCAGCTACATGTTTTAGTGCTGAGGGTGGCAGCATATAGCTATAGAGCGGCCACATGGTTTGTCGTGGACCACTCAGGCAGATATGTTGGACATGGATATTGGGTATGCTGCTCTATGGCGAAGGTCCGAGGAGCAAGGGTAGAGTCGGTTGTGGGCAGGTGTTGTAGGGCACTATGTTGATGCCTTCGCATGCCTTGCTCTAGGGAAGGTTTTATGGCATCCATATCGGTACTGTCCATCTTGGCATGAGGCTAGAGAGTGGCTCTAGAAGGTGCGTAAGGGTAGATGGCTGATCTGGTAGCACAAGACCGAGTAGGAGTACTTCTCATACATTCGAGTGACCCGATAGTTTGGGGTGTGCCAGGGATTTCTTGGTGAACCTTTGATCTATCGACAATGGGGCAATGAGAGGAATCTGGCCTGGTCGATCATTGATCTGTTGGGTGAGGAGTCAGATGGAGTGATCGATGTCCCTGATGTGGAAAATGTCAGGGCAACTACAGAGTACAACCAATGGTGGACGATGCTGCGATGGTGGGGAGAGGGGCCTCTAGGAGGTCCAGATGCAGTAGCTATAGGTGGTGGGGTTGCGGAGGTATCGAGGGAGGGATGGGGGGCTCTACACGATGATGTAGATATGGTGGAGGTTGATGATTTTGTAGGGGATGATTTTGGGGTTCTGGAGCAACCAGATATATAGGACGTTCTGGAGCAGTGGGTGTCGGAGCAGCCCACCATCCTGGAGATGCCCATGCCTCAGGTAGTCTTGGGGGACATGGAGGCTAGGTATCATGTGGAGATAGCATGATTGGAGGAGCTACTATGGAGATGAGATGAGGAGCATGGGGAGGTTCTACAATAGAGGGATCTCCTACGGACTCAGTTGGTAGAGCGGGAGAATGCATTGGTTGCATACCGCTGACAGGATTGGGAAACAGATGCTTCACAAGAGAGGGATCTCCTACGAACTCAGTTGGCATAGCTCGATGACGCATTGGCTATGCACCATCGATGGGATATGGATTTGGTCTGATACCGAATGGAGTTGGAGGTAGAGATTATCCACCTCAGTGGGCGGTTACTTGAGCTCATTGGAGGTGGATCTTCATACCAAATGAGAGACAGTGAGACTAAGCAGTCTGCTTCCTCTCATTGCAGGTGAGTGGGTGAGGGTAGCGCTAGTGGGCGTGATGCGAAGGCTGGTAGCAACCACCCTGAGAGGTCCCATAGGACCCACACCATTGGGGGTAGTTCCAATCGCACCGATCCTGCGTGATCATGATGGCCGATGCCCTAGGATTGGGGTTTTTGCATTTTTGATGTTTTTGTGAGGTCATAGGACTGACTTACTGTAGCCTGCGAGCATTTTGGCGATATATATACATGAATTTCTTTGTTTTTATACACTTTTTATGGTTTAATTTTATGCACATTTATTTATGTTGATGTATGCATGTTGTTTTATTTTGATGTATGCATGTTGATTTATTTTGATGTATGCATGTTTATTTATTTTGATGTATGCATATGTTGTTATGAATGCAAATGTTTTTAGCTATATGATATGCATATGGAATGGAAAAAATGATTTGTTGCTAAATTTGCGGTGGCACCATAGATTGTACAATATTTATTGGATTTTTGTACTATGTGAGTGTTTTGTAAAATGACTTTGCATGTGTATATTTTTTTGTTTTTGTTTTTTATTTTCTGATGATGATGTAAGAATGGAATGTGCTACAGTTGTGCTAAAAATGTAGTTAAGGTTTTTCTGAGATTCAAATGTTTTAACTAACTATCCAAGACTATAAATTTATCTTACAAGACTTTTTTAGACTTGATTTTGACCAAGTTATTTCACATCCCTATGTGTGCAATTGAGTTCGTTTATGTGGTATTTGTCAGGATACCATCAGTGCTAGATAGGTTGTCAACCAAACCTGTACTGAGGATCACCTAATTAGCTCCACTAATTCCTTTGTTGTATTTAGTAAGATTAATTTGCGATGCTATCTAAGATACCATAAGCTAGCTCATCCACATGCAAACATTGATCTGCACATAATTTAATGTGACAGATATATCATCATGCAGGAGGTTTGCAACCAATGACCGATAGGCTATCCATAAAATTGGTACTAAGGATTACCTCAAGACCTTTTGAATGCTGAGAGTTCCAGAAATTGAAGTTCGACTCCCTTATTTTCTTCAATTGTATTGGGATACTTGCTCTTATATGTAGTGATAAAAATCACTGTTTATTCTTATTCTTATTATTTTTTTTTGAGCAAGGGATTGGAATTTTGAGTGATGAGAATCACCATTGCTTGTGATTTTTGATTTATGCACTTTGTGGGTTTGGATATCAAACTTTGGAGTTTGTATTTTAAATTTTGCAATTTTTGATGTTTGCAACCCTTTGAGGATTTTGGGATTCTTGGGGAATTGGGTAGGGAAGATGCTTGTCCTTTTGCCAACTCTCAGCATTCTTGGGGTCATTCACACAGGGGGATGAGCGAGATAACATTTTTACTATATGGTATCCTGGATTGGTTTGCAGGTTTCATCTTTCGTTCACACAACTTGGGATTTTTTTTTTTTTTGTGTTTTAACTTGTGTTGGGATGCGACATAACAAGGTGTGATCCAAGTAAAACTCTACCTTTGTAAAAATATATCTAACTTTGTACAGTTTTGGCTAGAAATATAATGACAGCTAAATGAGGAAAGCCCTGAATACATTAGAAGACAACTGATGATGATATTGTGAAAAATGTGGATGGCGTTTATTTTTGCTGGACTATTTACAAGGTGGAAAAATGTGGAAAATGATGGAGTTGCCGAGAAATTACAGTCTATGGTACATTTGACCTGTATGACCAAAAAATATGCAATGTATGTTTGCGATGCCTAATGCCACTTATTTTTTTGTGTTTTGATTTGTAAGAGTATGCATGGAAGTGAGATGCAGTTTTTTTTTTGTTATTTTTGATTATTTTATTGTTTTGTTTGTTTTTGAATATTATTTTTGACCAAGCAATTGTGGGAACCCTTGGAGATTTTGGTTTGACCAAAGAGTTTATGGATACCTTTGGGGCATTTTAGGTTGACCAAGCGATTGTGGGAATCCTTGGTGCTTTTTGGTTTGACCAAAGGGATTATTGATACCTTTGGGGCATTTTTGGGTTGACCAAGCGGTTGCGGGAATCCTTGGAGCTTTTTTGGTTTGACCAAAGGGATTATGGGAACCTTTGGGGTATTTTGGGGTTGACCAAGTGATTGTGAGGATCCTTGGAGCTTTTGGGGTGACCAAAGGGATTATGGGAACCTAAATGTGGAATGGCTTCAAATGACTAATGTTCAAGGATTCTAGTTCCTTGATTCCTTCAAGAGAGGAAAGCCGGTATGTTCTAGGTCCTATTTTACTATCAATTACATAGGTACATAACCAATTTACCGCAAAATTATCCCTTAAATGGGGTAGCAAGTTAGAGTTTTGTTGGTTGTCTTTTAATACCAAGTCAACAACTTGAAAGTCACTGAGGTGAACTTTCATGTTGTATGCTTTCTTAAGTCACTCTTGATAGATACGTAAATGCTTGAGAGTATTGATGCGTCGTTCTTCAAGAAACATAAGTTGGTATAACCGGGCCTGCCATGCAGTGTCATCATCGATGAACTCTTGCATTGATATGCACAGGGAAGGTATTTCCAGCTCGAGAGGCATGACTGCCTCGAAGCCATACACCAATGAAAATGGAGTTGCCCTAGTATGCATCTGAATGCTAGTGTGATAAGCCCAAAGAGCAAGCGGGATTTGAATGTGCCAATCCTTATGACTATCTATGACCATATTTTTAAGGATAGGCACTAGCATTTTGTTTGACACCTCTGCTTGCCCATTTGCCTGCAAATAATAAGGTGTTGAAAAACTATTCTGAATTTTATACTTTGTTGTCAAAGCATGCACATCTTTGTTTTTAAATGACGTCCACTTATCCGAGATGATATTGGATGGAATACCAAAATGACATATGATGTTATGTAAAATAAACTCTATAATGCGGGTTCTAGTCGTAGAGGTAAGAGGAATTGCTTCCACCCACTTGGTGAAGTACTCTGTGGCTCTTATGATAAATGTGTGATGGTTTGACGATGTAGGGGAGATATTTTCGATTCAATATAAGCCCCACTATGAAAATGGCCAAGCCTATTTGATCGGCTATAAGTCCTAAGAAGGTATGTGTGTCAAATTGGCATGGTGTTGACACTTCACACACTTCCTTACATATGCACAACAATCTTGCTCTAAATATGGCCAATAATAGCCCATGCAAAGAATGCACTTTGCGATGGCCATACCGTTGAAGTGGCCATCACATGTACCATCGTGCGCTTGGGTGATCACCCAAGCGGACTCCTGTTGGTCCAAGCAACAAAGGAGGATCCCTTCGTAGCTTTGACGGTACAAAATGTCTCCTAGAAAGACATATTTTGCCACTTTTTGTTTGAATGATATTTTCATGGCATGCGCCAATCCAAGAGGGAGGTTACCTAGCTCGAGGTAATATCTTATGGGTGTGTACCAATCCTGCTGATAAAAAACCTCGATGGTATGAACTGCCAATCCTTATTGAAGTTCATCCCTAGAAAAAGCTGAGTGGGAACAAACCTGTAAGAATAGCATTATGTTGCTATTAAGAGGGGTCAAGGAGAACAAGGACCCCCAGTTGGTGTGATTTAGGCTATCACGAATTTGAGAAAACTTATCCTGAGATGGTTCAATCTAGATCAGGTGGATTCCTGGTGTTAGGTTAGAGCTTGCACGCTCCATCGTGGATTGTGATAGTGTTTTGACTTGAATGGTTGTCATCTCATTGGAAGGGTCTTGTGGGATTGGTGACCCCAAGGAGGCCATAGTGTCTACAAAATTATTCGATGATCGAGAGAGTGCCTCGATGTTGTACCATTCAATATTTGCCAGGAATTTGTCCATAAGGGCTTTGTAGGCTTGCAGAACTGGGCATTTGCATTGGAATACCCCTTTTACTTGGTTGAAAATTAACAATGAATCACCAAAGATGTTCAATCATTTGATGTTCATGGTGATTCTTTTCTGAAGACCTATGAGCAAGGCTTCGTATTTGGCATTTTTGTTGGTGCACGAGAAATATAGTTTAAATGATAAAGGCATTGGATCCCCTTGTGATGTGATTAATACAATTCCTGCACCACCCCCTTGCTCACATTTAGAACCATAAAAAAATAGGGTTATGTCGGCCTATGACTCAAGCACATAAGAATCTGGTGATTCTGAGACATGGAAGACCCCATCATTAGGTAGCTCTATGGTTAGAGGCTCATTTTCCCATGAACTTATAACAAAATGTCCCCTAAGGTGTTGTGAACGCTGTTTTGAGTTGATCATCGGGATTGATACGAATCTGATTGTATCCCAAGAAACCATCCATGAGGGAAAGCATTTTGTGGCTTGTTGTAGCATCTACCAATGCGTCGATGCTAGGCAAGGGGAAATCATCCTTAGGACTTGTTTTGTTTAGATCTCAAAAATTGATGCATATGCAAATCCTCTCGTTAGGTTTCTTGATGGGTACCATGTTGGACATCCATGGTGGGTAATCCACGCAGATGACAAACTGTGCATCCAACAACTTTTGTACCTCGTATTTGAACATTAAGGCTATTTTTGGGTGCATAGTATGTAGTTTTTTCTTGACTGGCTTAACTTTTGGATCAATAGTTAGATTATGCATGACTAGCTATGGGTCTTACCCCGACATGCCTTTGTAGGACCATGCAAAAACCTCCTTCTTCTCTTTGAGAATGGCCATGTAATGGGATTTTTTTTCGAGGGATAGAATTACCCCTAGCTTTGATGATTTGTGGATTCATTGGATCAGAGTTGATTTCTACGTCAGTCGTCTCTTTGACTGACATGTGGGACCCATCCTCCAATTGGTGTGGAGTTGGGATTATGTGGATATCATTCACTGAGTTTAGATCTACATTTGGAACGTCGGGTTCCTCTTCAGTGTGGAAGATATCATAAGTTGGTCCTGGGGTGAAATGAAGCATCTCACTGCAAGGCCAGTACTTTGATGGTGATGGTGGTGAGTTAGCACGATCCCAGCCTATGGCATCTAGGTCTAGATACAATGGCTGTGTTGGATCGGCTAGATTGCGGATGGGAGCAGTTAAGTCAATGGAGATCATGTTGATGAAATGATTTTGGTCTCCATTACCAAGGGTGTGGTGACTCGAACTCTCTTGGTGATATTTGTGTTCCAGATCTGGCTCTAGGGGTATTGGCACAAATGGATAAACCCTATGTGTGGATAATAGGATAGGATCTACCCTTAGCACTAATGGCTCTATGGGGTATTTGTGCAGAAGGTGCTCTCTGTATACCTGAAGTGGTGGGTGAAGCATTTGGTCCAACTATGCTTGGTTTAGGTGCCACCTATGCCTTGGCCCCATGTTTATCTATTCAAACATATCATCAATGTCCATGGGGTATTTTTGTTGTTGCATATGATTGAGATATGCCATCTCAATCTCATATTCATAATCACTATCAAATATCCATAGGCCTTCATTGGCTTTGACAACTATTTGCAGCATGTGAGGCTCGTTCTACTTGAGCAAATTGATCTTGTCCCATCGGGTTTGTTTCGCTGTCTATAGGAGGACCTGATTTTCTTGAGGTGGCCCTTACTTGATTGGAGCATTCAAGGGGAACATTACCAATAAGATTTCTTGATAGTCATCCATGGGGGTCACTTGCAAATGATTGCTATCTGACTCGAAAGGGTCCCAAGGTGCTACCTCATACTCTGACTCATCTTCTGAAGATCCTTCTTGACCTTGTCTATATCCCTCTTGTAGATGAGTTCTTGAACTTACCCCTTTCTCTATCAAAGGGACAGGGTTATCAAGGTCAACAAAGTGTGTTTTCAACAATGGGAGATAATCCCCCAATGTATATGTTGTGTTAGGATTGGCATATGGATCTCATGCCAACCCATCCTTGTTGCCTATCCCTAGGCCTTGCATGTTCTCCACCAAGATGTCAAGGGGCAAGGGGTGGTTGAACCCTACTCCTGATTTGTCATATGGCATCTGATATCTTGGTTGGAAAAGAACGTGCACTCCCTGTTCATACCTGCCTAAACCATGTCCATGCCAATTACATTGGCCAAGATATCTGAAAGCAAAGTCTGGGTTGGACAAATAGTTGATGTTCTCAGCAAAGGGCTCTTCATCTTCTTCCTCTTGCAAGTAAGGTTAAATGCCATTATCGAGGCCCCCATATATAATTTTTTTTTGGTTTGGCGGGTAGCCTAGAGGAACAATAGTGTCTATGGGGAGGTGAGGTCTCCCTATGTTCTGCATGGACTCAAGTGTGGGTGTTTCTATAATGTTCCACACTAGGTACTCCCCCAGGCCCATACTAGCCATCTCAACGGTGATTGTTGGTGGTTGAGGGGGAGGGAATGGGAGTTCTTCCTGAGTCCACTCCATGTCGAGTGAACTAGGCATCTCAATTTCCATTCGGCTAGGCATCTCCTCCGTATAGATGGTCGATACTGATGGTAGAGCCTCTTCCATGGGTTTCTTCCCATTGTCCTTTGGGGTGGCCACCATAGGTGGCATTGTTGGTGAAGGACCAGACGATGGAGATGGACCCAGCTGGGTATTTGAAGGACTTAACAACGGGGATGGATGCAGAATCAGACCCTGTTTAGATGGATTCAATTGAAAATCCAAATGTGTCGATGGAAGGGTCAATTGTGGCATAAAGTGCACCATATTGCAATACTTGAAGAGCTCTAAGTCTATCGGGACTACATGCACCTTCCCTTTGAATGTATACTTTAGGCACTGATGAGCTATCGAAGGGACACACTCCATGTCCCTGATCCAAGGCTATCCCAGCAAGATGTTATAGGCCATATCACCTTCCAAGATGTGGCACAACATAGGAATAGTCTTTTGTCCCACTTGGATTGGTAGGAAAATTGTGCCAACCGTATAGTATATCGCATCATTGAATGCTCGAAGAGTATAGGTGGAGGCCACAATGTGAGATGTTGGCAACTTGAGGTGCTTCAATGCCACTGTTGTGATTATATTGTTGGACGATCCAGTGTCCACCAATACCCTCTTATATGGAATCCTGTTGACCCGTGCAATGACGTGCAGAGGTGGATCTACCATATCACCAGTCACCGATTTCAGCTCATCTTCTCTAAAGGTGATGACTGGTTCTGTACATCATTTTATGTGTCCCATAAAGTTTTTGAAATAGTTTGCTTTGTGGGGTTGCAACTCGATGGCTTTAAGTATCTCCATAAGAGCCTCCCGATGGGGCGGTGATTGTTGTATAAGCTCGTAGATGGAGAGCCTAGCCAACATGGTCCTTAAACTTTGGGTAAGTTTAGTCTGAATCGTGGCCACTAGTCTAGGCAAGGGAGGTTGTGTAGGGTGCTATTGAGGTTGTGACATTGATGGAACCTCTCTTGTAGCCGCCATGAGGGCAGTTGTGCTTGGATACCTCTTGTTCTGAGTCACTATGCTTATCATCCCTACATACCGCTGCATGGGGTAGTTCTGTGTCACCTCATTGACTTGAAGGTTCTTTGCCTGCACATCATGGGCAGGCAGGGGGTCTTTGAAGACCTCCATCTATTGGTTTTTTGGCGCAATGGGATTATCCACTGCTAGCATCTTATTGTCTATTAGGTCTTGCACTAAGCTTTTGAATTTCCAACATGCATAAAGGTCATGTCCCTTCTGTCGGTGAAACCTACAGTACAAGTCTTCCCTATAACCCTTGGGTTTTGGCATGTTGGGGTCTACGGGTCGACTCTCTAGCAGGTTTATCAAGTTTACCACTAACAAGCGGTCAAACAAGGAGTCTTTAGACTTTGTAAATGGTGTGAATTGTCGCCTAGGGTGACGCTGCTAATTTTGCTCTTGCCTATGATTTTCTCTTTCATAGTTGTCAAGAGGCACTGCCTAATAATTATTTTCTCTTTCATAAAATGTTTGAGGAATGTGTCCACTAGCTGGTCCAGGTTACTAATGCTATGCTTCAGCAATTGGGTAAACCAATCCGAGGTAGGGCCTGCGAACGTGGTTATAAATTTTATTAGAATAAAAGCATCGTTGTCCTGAATGCCAAAGCATTGGCTTAGTAATCTTGTAACATGCTCTTGGACATCCTCCTCCCCTCTAAATATTACCAATTGAGGCATTTTAAAGTGTTAAGGGTATGGGGATGCAAGCACTGAAGGATGCACAAGGTGACTATGGAGCTGGTATAAAGTGGGATTTTGAGGCCCAGAAGTTTTGGTCTGGATAGACTCTAAGCACTCTAGCAGTGCTTTGTATGCATCGAAAGACTTGATCTCTTCCTCCTTGGTTTGTTCTCATTGTGAATTGTGGAGAACTTGAGGCCTATGGAGGGGTAATCGAGTAGCACCCCCCTGCCTTGGTAGGGCATTTCAACATGCTCTTCTTCTTGCTTAAAATCCTCATAGGCATCCTGAGGAGTTCCTAGGCGTGACCTATAAACATGGGTGGGTGCCCACGGAGGGTGCCCATCATTGGTTATAGGTCTTGGAGGCAACATTTGATAAGGTCATGGAGACCTTTCTCACACCAAGGGGTTGTGCCTCTCATATAACTCTGTCCTATGCATGTGAGGGGTTGGGACCCTCTCAAGCATAGTGTTATGGAGCAGATCATCTATCTGATGTCGAATGCCCTCTTTTTTATGGTGATACAAGTGCTCTAACTATTATTGATCTTGCTCAAGTTGCATGATTTGTTATTGGTGGGCGACATGTCTAGCAAATGCCAAGTCGATTTGTTCTATCGTCTTGAGACTAGGAGGCCTATATGCCTCCCATACACATCTATATCGGTCATGGTGATCCGAGATATCTATAGGTCACTTCCCTCTGTCGAGGTTAGTGGCATTCACCCGAGGCTTTGGCATTAGTAGGTGATCCTGATAAATAGTAGGTGTGAAATCGCATTGTTCCCACACTATGTATTGCTCTTGAGGAATTCAGAGGTCTTCCTCATGCTCCATTTTGTATATGTGAAAGGGGCGGGCAGAGTTGGCTCACCATGTCTGAAGAGCCTTGTGCTCTAGATTTGGACCATTGTTTGTAATAGTGATAAGGGGTAGATAAGGGATGATGTAATCATGTGGCCCCTCCTTATGGACCCTATGCTATTCTAGCACTTCATTGCATGGTGGCCACTCATAATGAGTGTCTAAGGGAGCCTTCCCATTTATGTTGAGTGCCACATGTAAGGACTCCTCTTGAAAGGGTCTATGTTGAATGGGAGTGCCCCTCAAAGGGGTGCCTCTATAGTCCCATTCCGTCATGGTATGATGTGGACTATTTTGTGGATCAGGCCACCAAGGTGGTATGACCAAGTCCTTGGGGCTATAGCGGAGGTGACTTGTGCCCCCTTGTAAAATTTCTACGGCTTCTACTTGTGATTGGGCTTGACTACGAGTGTACACCATGGTGTTTCTCTAAACGATGCATACATTTTTATCTTATTTATAATTTTTTTTTATGCTACACTAAACAAACAGGAGCCACACAAACAAAGAATTGATTATCTCTTTTATGGATTAAATGTGTGCCCTAAATCTGGTTCAGTGTGTTTTGATTTTTGTTTGAAAACCTTGTAAATAAAATTTGGTTGTATATGCAATATGAGGGTTCTTATGTCTCCCAAAATGATCGCCCCTTCAATATACCACTGCCAGGACGTTATACCGAACCTCTCAATATACCCACCCTTACATGAGGGAAACTATTGGTACATGAGAGCAGAACCGTACGTGGAACATAGGTGGTACAAAAGAGGAATCACTCTATTTTTGAAATCTACCATAGAAGACTTATCCTCATGCACTGGGAATCACCTTAGCTATACTTGGTTAGATTTCATCAAGATTTACCTCTAGCAATAGTAGCGATGGGGGTTATGTATGCAAAAATTCAAGCCAAGGTGGTGATGAAATCCACCATTGGTCTTGATCAAGTGTTGGGGTTTTATGACCAACGCCTTGATGTTTAGATTACCTCGTCATGTGTGGGGTTATTTTTACTTGTGAAAAGAAAGGAACATGCAGTAAAACTCTTTTATGCAAGCAAATAAACTAAAAATTACATAGACAAATAGAGAATGACAGAGGATGCTCAGAAAACCTACCTCTTCTCTACCCAAATCGAATGCCTCTGAGTTTCTATTTGGAAATTTCATAGAGAGCTAATCATACTAGGGTGGAATTAATAATAGATCTGTATTCATCACAGGGTGAGATGAATGCCCATTCGTCCATGGGTGACACGAATTCCAGCTTTGTATTCGTCATAGGGTGGAACGAGAAGCAGTCCAACGCTTGAAATATTGACACCTACAAGAAAAAACACACAAATTTTGATCAAAAAATTGATCTCAAAATCAAGGTATAGGTTACCACCATGATCACCACTAAAATCACAAGGATACAGAAGCAAAATTACGTACCGAGTGCGATGCAAACAAAATCAAAACGTAATGTTAAGTCCTACAACGAAAATGCATGAAAAGGGGAAAAACAAGCAAAATGAAATGAGATGTAAATAAAATGTAAAGTGCAGCCCTTTATTTTATTAATTTTCTTGAGATCAGGTTACAATACGTCTCCTCCATTTTCAGGGACTAGGAACGTTAACAAGGTTTTGTCACACCATGTATGGTATGCTTTCTTCCGCGTGCCCACATGTGAAATGGGCAAGCCAAACATCAATGCCACTTGTGTGAATACATCTATGCTTCCTTCATTCCCATATAGTGTTGATATCCTATGTTTAGAAAAATATAAAATGATTAAAAGTACCTACGGATGGAGGGAAACATGCGATCCCCAAGGCCTCCGGTTAATGCATGCATAAAATAATTAAAACTATAACCAATACATATTAGAATGAGCTAAAATTTGTATATAGGTATGAAAACATTACCAATAATACATTGCAAAAGGAACAGTCAAGAAATCTGCCATAGATTTCTAATCACTCCGGGGTGGGATGATTAGGACTATCACAAGACATCAGAAAGTGACTTCCTAAATGTCCCATCTAGGGGCCTCAAAAACACCTACAAAGCTTGGGTTAGGCAAAATGGGGAATTTTGAGACAACCCAGAAGGTTGTATTTTGCAAATTCTGCCTCGATCGCCCTGTATCTGATTATGATCCCTGTATGCTAATGAAAATAGAAAACACTGAAAACACAACCAATATTCATCAGAATGACATGAAATTTGAATAGCAGCCTATATGAGTGACATAAAATGAAATGCAAATTTAAAAACAAAGAAACCTACTACATATTTCTAATCAAACGGGGTGGGGCGATTAGGACTATAGCAGTGCGGGGGGTGCCCACAGGTAGGACGCCCACCATTTGGGGCTTGGTTTCGGCACAAATCCACTTGGGATGGGTAAAAAAACTCCTAGGTGGTTGTGTTGACAAATTGGGTGGGGTATTGTTGACAAATGTTTGGGTTTTGGGTTCAAATTATGCTTCCAATGATCACCCAATAACCTCTCTTCTAAAAGAGAGATCAAGGATGTAAGAAGCACAAGCGATGGGTGAAGATGTAATTCGACAACACTCCATTTCTCCAAATTCTCATAATATATTTTTTTTGGGGTGAAAAGACTCACTATTTTATAGACCTAAGGGTCTCTTGTGAATGAGCATGCAAAGGTGCCACTTGACCATCATGCCTTGCCAGGGGGAGAGAAGATTCCTCCCTAATTAAGGGATCCATGACTACCTCTTTGAGCTCAAAAATGCTCACTCGCACTCCCATGCATTTAATGTGGAGTTGAGTGGCGGATCTGAGCTACCATTTTTCAAGGTTTAACCTTTTGCCCATCAAACCTGCTATTCACCCCACTCTGGAGTGAATGCTACTAATCATCCCGGGGTGGGATGAATACCAGTTTGTAATCATCCTAGGGTGGAACGAGTAGGGAGCAAAGTGCCTAAAAGGTGCCAGATTGACCTTTGACCTTCCAAAAATATTGTGGGAGTGGTTGGAACCATTTTTTAACCTCTTGGGGCTGCCCTAGGGGTTGTGTATGCCAATTCGGTCAATGCTTGTCATCACTTAATCATATTGGTACTATTTTGGTGTCTACACAATGGCAATATCAATAGTAGTAATAAAATAAATGCACAAATCATCACACATAATAGAGACACCAATTTAGCGTGGTTCACCCAATGTGCGCTACTCCACGAAGAAAATATTTTACTAAAATTTTCTCAACAAATATCTTGGGAATCCTTCCCTATTACAATGTTTATGGATCTCTGTCCAAAGGAGACACCAATACCATAGTCAATTTCGTGGACACCAATTTGTAGGAAAAATCTTTCCTCTTTTCTTATTCATGGATCTCTATCCATAGGAGAACTTCTCCTCTACTCTAGTTGGTGATCCTATAGAAGACTACTACCTCCACTATAATGGATTATTGATATCTCTCCACTGAAGACCTCTATACTCACTTAGAAGACCTCTATACTCACTACCCTTACTAATGGATTTATATCCACTAGAGACTATTGTCCTCTACTTTATCAACTCCAAATATTAGTCTCATATTTGATCAATATTTGTCTTAAATATGCACTAAATATTATCCTTTGATCTAGCACAAATTTGCTCACAATTTTATCTCTCATCTGGAACAAATATGCCCTTAAATCTGCACTAAACTCTATCTCTGCTATGGCATAAATCTATCCTCAAATCTACACCATACTCTATCCTTAAATCTATCCAAGACTTAATAGTAATCTTGATCCAATCACAAATAAACTGTGCTTAGATCTACCTCAAGTCTTAACTCAAAGCTTGAACAAATCAATCAATCATCTCTATTCTCAAGTCTTCTCAAATACTTACTTCAAATATATCCACAATTCCTCTAAATGACTTGCTCAATATTCTCAACAAGTCTTCACCAAGGCTTATCTCAAATATATCCACAAGTCCTTTATAGAACTTGTCCAATATGCTCAAAAAGTCTTCACCAAGACTTGATTCAAATATGCTAAAAAAGTCCTCTCTATAACTTATCCAATCTTCTCAACAAGTCTTCACCAAGACTAGCCTCAAATATGCTCAACAAGTCCTCTCTAGAACTTGTCCAATATTCTCAACAAGTCTTCACCAAGACTTACCTCAAATCTGCTCAACAATTTCTCTCTAGAACTTTTCCAATCTGCTCAACAAGTCTTCACCAAGACTTACCTCAAATCTGCTTGTAATCTTCCACAAAAACTCACACAAATATATCCTTAAGCCCCCTCCAGAACTTGCTAAAATCTTCCCACAATATTTCACAAAATCTTGATTAACTATGTCCTTAAGTTCCAACTAGGACTTACTTAAATATGTCCACTATCTTTCACAAAATCTTATTCAAATCAATTGCAAAACTTGCATATAAACCTCAACTTAATATTTTACAAAAAACCTCTTCAATACCACAAACAAGTTTCACTTAGAATCTTGTTTATCCATAAAACATATAGAGAAGGATTAGAGACTCAAAATGTTTCACACTCATAGAAACACTCAATCACTTCCAATCTCTCTTTCAAATTAATTTAGAATAAAGAGCAATTTGTTTCATAGAACTTGAACTATCACTCTAATGCATTAAATCAATAATTTTCATCCAACTTCACTCAACCATTCACTCAATGAAATACAACTTGCTTTCAAACCCTAACCAAGTGTTTCACTATACTTCCAATAATTTGCACTAGTGAACTCAAACCTTGACTCAAGATGAATACAATATCACATAACATTGATACTCATGTTCTTTTACAAACCCTAGTTCAATATAGTTTTCAATCTCACATAACAATGATACTCATGTTCTTTCACAAAGCCTAGCTCAATATAGTTCTCAATATTTTACAAACTCTAGCTCAAGATAGCTTTCAATTTCACACTCAAATGTTCTAACAAACATTCACCAATAATACACATGAAAATGTACTCAATCATTTCCAACAATTCTTATCAAACAAATATTTTCACTCCAATTTTGCATTTCAAAACATTCAATCCAAAAATATTTCACTCATAAAGAAGATGTGCCCATACCTTTTGTTTTTATGGATATATATCTTCAAAACTTGTCTTAACCACAATCAAATCTTCTTTACCAATTTCAAGGTTAGGTAGCAACAACCTATCTCAAAATCTTCACTCAAAATTCTCCTCAATATTTTTTTCACCATGCAAAAATAACAAGTCTCAAGTACACCTTATAATCTCCAAAATTTTCAAACAAAAATTCCAATCACTCAATTTCATTATAACCTCCTTCAGAAATTTAATGCATAGGTTAATCCAAATTTCTTACTTATGTCTCCCTACTCAAAAATTTCATTTAAAAAATAATTGACATCACAATACAGAAATAATAAAATTCACGTTTAAATTAAAATTAAAACATTTATCACCTTTCACTAATGTAAAAATAAATTTTACCTTAACCTCCTTATATCTCCCGAGGCATTTACTATGCAACCTTAGACCACATGCTCAACATAAATAAAAAATTTAAGTACCTTTGCACTCCTAGTGGGATTCGATCCTAGATCGTGCTACCGTCAGTGCCCTAGTGCCACATGAGCTAGGCACTCACTTTGGATGGAAAAGTGCCTCGTGCACTTAGTACCTTTGATCAAGGCTAAAAGAAAAATTAAAATCTGACCTCTTCACAACCGTCGAGAATCGAATGCATAACCTCCACTCTCCCACACCGACCACTTGCCACTAGACCAACTATTTAGTTGGTGAAAAGGCATTAGGCCTTGGTCAACTTATCCGTCATGATTTTTGGGTGCCTAAAAATTTTAATATCCTCTTTGTCTTATGCTCACAAATTTCACATTCAAAAAATCTTTGCCCTTTCACAAATGCATCAAAATCAGAGACTTTCATTTTTTTGGCAAGTCTTATGGTATTTATACCATATTCCAAGCATCTTCAAACATCGACATGGAGGAATAAATATTAAATGATTTTGCACCCACCCTAACTTAGGGTTTAAATAATATTATTTTATAAATA
Organism: Wollemia nobilis; assembly: GCA_028583015.1. Taxonomy (NCBI): domain Eukaryota; kingdom Viridiplantae; phylum Streptophyta; class Pinopsida; order Araucariales; family Araucariaceae; genus Wollemia; species Wollemia nobilis. The sequence continues at coordinate 1,417,744 of JAQPPZ010001886.1, read as the reverse complement.
AATATTATAAATAATTTGTAAATGACCTTAGGATTTATTTTCAACCTTTAATATTGTAATAAAAAATATTATAATATTATTTCCTTTGGGTCTAGGTATTTTTCTCTTTTACCCTTAGACCTTATATTACCTCCTTTAATATTATAATAATAAATATTATATTATTATTTCCTTTAGGCCTAGGTATCCCTTTCCTTGAGGGCATTTAACCATATTTTTGACCAATCATATGAAGCTCTTAAACCAAATATCTTGGGCTTAAAATATAAATATTTTAATATTTCTTTTACCAATTCCCACATTGATCACTAACACTGACTCTTGACATCATTGACAACACAACTACTCAAAATTTCCAATAATCCTATCATATAATGAAAGTTTAAATCATAAGTAAATCATAAACTAAATTATAGAGATGGAGAAATATTTTTATTTTGAATTGATAAAAGATATCAAGAAGGTGAATTTTACCTATATGAAACTGAAGGTCCTTGCATTCTTATGGTGGGATCATGTCCAAATAGAAAGACAAAGAAAAAGAAAATAAAATATTCAGATGTAAGATAAAATGGTTCCCAAATTTAAGGTCAACTTCCAAAGTGGTAAGATGAACAAGAGGTAAGGCATATTATGCGTATCTAGTTAAGTGGAAGAACCAGAATTTTTATAGAGCAATGTGGAGATTTCCAAAAATATTCACGAAATATTTATGTTACTTAGTGAGTGTGATGTAGGAGCATCTACTTGAAGAACTAGAATGATGCAACACCATATACAAGTTGAATTAACAATAGGTATGGAGGCACAAGAGTGCATGATGAAAGCAGGAAGAATCAATAGAAGTTAAAACATAAATCTTTATTTACTTGTATAGAAGAAAAAAATTACAATAATTCATGAAATATTAGAGATATACAGTAGAGAATCTTTGTGTTACAATAAAACCAATCTAAAATTCTACCCCCAAAAGTATACCAAAACAAAAATTGACCCAAATGGAATTTGATCCTTAGAAATAAACTAAGATGCTACATATAGAATAATATTTGTGTCATGAATCGTGATTTTGATGGTGTAGAACCTCCTGTTCATGGTATCTCAGACCAATGAGGCTCCCCAAGGGGTTTTTCGCTTAAAAAAAAATATTTGTGTCATGAATCCAAGGAACCCTAATCTAGGGAACCCTAATGAAACAATCATGTTGACCACAAAAAATCCAACCATTATGTATAGTGTGCAATGACTAAAATAATACATGGTGCTTATCACAATACTATAGATATGTTTAGTTGATGCAAGATTGCATGAACACAGGGATCATACTACATCAGATGCTAAAAAATAATGTGACCCTGAGGCTCACATTATAACTATAAGAATGACTAATTTTGTCACCCAAGTTGGTTTACTTCAGCTTCAAAAATCCACGGATCATCCTTAGGTCATTTATCCTTACAAAAAATCATATATTCTTTGTACATGCTCTATCAGGTTTTCTTGCAAATGAGTGAATCTAATATTTGTGCTATTTCCTCTTACTGCTTCTCAGGAATCTCCCTCTTCCAATCTAGTGCTTCCTCCATCTACACATCCTTCAAATTTTTGAGTGTATGGAATGAATACATATCAGATATATTAAATATAAGCAAGATATCCAATCATTTAGGCAACTCAATTTCATAGGTGTTCTTAGAAAAATGATGTAAAATGCGACAAGGACCTATCTTCTTGGGATTCAAATTATTATATATTTTGTGTGGGAACCTCTCCTTTATCAAATACACCATGAATAACGCCTCCTCTAAGTAGGTATTTTATCTATGATGAACATCTACGTGCTCCTTATACTTAGCATTGATCTTTTCAAGTTGTTTTTTTACCTGTGTATGCACCTCCTGAACATGTTAAGCGAAGTCTTTCAACTCGATGAGGACATGAGTACCAACTTCCACTTCCAATAGACATATAACTCTTTGAGGAGACAATTTGTATGCCACTTGACATGGCATCCTTCCAATCAACATGTTCATCAACAATGTAAACACTGATTGTGCCATCTTAAAGTCCCACTATGCAAGGTGCTCCTCTACAAGACATTGTAATAGATTTCCAAGACTTTGATTGAAAATATCCATTTGTCCATCCATTTGAGGATGAAATGTTGAAATATAGTTGATTTGAACACCTAAATTTTTTCAAAGAGTGTGCCAAAAGTGCCTAAGGAACTTTGTATTGTGATCCAATGTAATGTTGCATGAAAACCCATACAATCTCACTATCTCCTTGAAGAATAAATATGTTATCCTAGATGTATCATTCAACTTTTGGAAAGGAATTAAATGTGCCATTTTAGAGAATTGGTCCACCATTATGAATATAGAATCATGAATTCTCTATGTGCACAAAAATCTAAGAACAAAGTCCATGGACAATTCCTCCCATGGTTCATTTGGCATGTGCAAAGGCTTGTACAACCCCATGTTTTATAATACTCCCTTTGTTTTCTAGTATATTCTACACATTTATATATATTTGCACATATTCTTATGCAAACTAGGCCAATAGTTCCTCTCTTCCACCATCACTTGTGTATTGTGTGCATCAAAGTGCCCTTCAAGTTCACCTTTGTGTAACTTCATGATGAGATTCTTCCTGATTGAACTATGCATGATGCACAACTAATTTCTCCTTAATAGGTATCCCTCTTGTACAAATAAATCTACAAATATACCTCTATCTCTATCCCATGGCTCCATGCATGCACACTATACATTACCAAAATATGGATATGTACAATACAAACCATTGATCTCCTACATGCCTACTAGTTTAACTATCACATGTGCTTTGCAATCAAAGAATATGTGATATTTTTAATACTTCATACATGATGCTTCAATACAAAAGAGTAACCCTACAAATATTCCACCCATCTCATGTACCTCTGGTTCAATTTTACCTGACTATTGATAAATTTTAGCACCTGGTGATTTGTGTACTTCATGAACTCCTTTGACTAAAAGTAATACCTCCACTTATGCAAAGCTTACACTATGGTGTATAATTCTTGGTCATTGAAAAAATATCTCTGCCTAGGATCATTCAATTTTTTTCTAAGTAAACAATCATCCTAACCTCTTGGCTCAAAACAACTTCGATAGCATTTCCATTAGCATCACAATCAATTTGGAACACCTTTCCAAAGTGTGGAAGTGCTAACATAGTTTTCTTTATCACCTTTTCCTTCACAAGTGTGAAACTCTTCGAAGTCGTAACCATCCATTTGAATCCTCCTTTGCACATACAATGCACTAATGATGTGAAAATACCACTAAAGTACTTTATGAACTTTTGATAGAAGCTTATCAATCTGTAGAAACTTTTGGCCTCAGTTGGACTACATGGTTCTAGCCACTCAACTACTATGTGGACCTTCTATGGATCCATCTGCAATATATCATGAGATATCAAGAATCCTAATTATGTGTTCTCCTTCTTCAAGAATCTACACTTCTTTACGTTGATGCATAAATTTGTATTCCTTATTTGCACAAAAACCTACTATAGGTTCATAATATTCTCCTTCCTTATCTTTCTAAACACCAAAATACCATCAAGGCACATGATCACAAACTTATCCAAAATTAGCTTTAGGACATTATTTATCAACCTCATGAATTTTATTGGAGTGTTTGATAACTCAAGTGGTATAAAATTCCATTTAATGCGGTCTTTCATTCATCCCCATATCGAATCCTGATTTTATGATATCCACTCTTGAGATACATCTTCAAAAAGTATTGCGCTCCACTCAAAAAATTCATCAGGACATCCATGCATGATAATGGAAACCTATACCTCATGATAATCTTATTTATAGGGCTTAATTATGTGCATATCCTCCTTGCTCCATCCTTCTTTGGTTCCAAAACTATAGGCACTACACAAGAAATTTGAATTTTTTTATCAAACTTTATTTTATTAGTTCTTTTACCTGCTTGTTCAACTCCACACTCATGTTGAGACTCATCCTAGGTGGTGCATTTATCGGAAAACTGGAGCATAGAATAAGATCAATATAATTTGATATTGTACACATGAACAAAAATCCATCTGACATTACTTTGCCAACTACATCTATTAACTCTTATGACAATGCTCCAATATTTGGATGCTCAAAGTTACATGGCTCTAATTGGCTTGCTTGTGTAGGTGTGACTACTAACACATAGTAGAAACATTGAAATTTTTTCTAGAACATATTTTTGCATTACAATTTTACCATCCTTAAGTAGAACATCCAAAAATTCCACTTCTTTTACAACAATTTAAATTTTTTTTTTGTCTTTGTTGAGACCTACTCCATGTTTTAACATCAATTGTTTAAATTTTAGAACATGTTGCTCATGTTCTAATAGAGACTAGCTAAAATAAAAAATTCATAAATGTAATTGACCAAGAACTAATGGTAAGGTTGAAAAATCCTATCCATCCTCATATGAAATTGTGTTGGTGCATTCTTGAGCCCAAATGGTATCACAAGCCATTCATATAAACTTGTAGGTGTTGTGAATGTTGTTTTATGGATGTCTTCTAGTTTTATTTTAATCCGATGATAACCAAAAACACAATAAAATTTTGAAAAGATATTCCCTTGTCCTACTCTTTGAATTAGTTGTTTCTTGTCTGGTAAGGGCCATTTTTGTTTCTGAGTGATAACATTCAATGGAATGTAATTCATAATCATACATGCATTACCTCTTTTCTACTCTAAATATTTTTTGACAATAAAAGTAGAACAAGAATATTTAGACTCTGAGGGGTGAATCAAAAATTTATGTAAAAGTTCTTATGTATGATTTCAAGCCTCTTGATCATCTTCTTTATTTAGAACTATTCTTTTTCCAGCAATTGGCTAATTGTGAAAAGTAGGAATTTTAGCAATTGAGGACTCGGTGCTCCATTTCTCCAATGGATGTTCTATACAACATTCTTCTATTTGTTCTACAAGTTTTTATATTCTATCTGGATTGAAATCCATATTCAAAGCACTTATGGAGTGTAAAAAATCCTTATGAATTCTTTGTTTCTCCAATGCTTGTTCATGACTAATAATATCTTTGAGAGAAGGATTAGTCCATTGTGCTTTTAGGTTTTGAGCATGAAACACAGTTGGTATTCTTGGAACTATAATTTTTTCATTATAAATATTTAGCACTAAACAATGTTGAGCAACTATGTATGGTCCACAAGTATCTAATAATAAACTTCCTAAACCAACATCATATCCTACATCATTTATCTACACAGAGTTAGCATATATAATTTTACCAAATATTTGAATAGGGATATCAAATGCAAAATACTTCAAACCTCTCTGTCCATTCGTTGTTGATACTCTAATTTTTTTTATATATTCTACCCAATTTTGAATCATTTTCTCATGACAAAAATTTAAGTTACAACCAGTATCTATGAAAGAAACTATTTTATAAAAAATTATACCACCATATCTTACAATTTGAATTGGGCACAAAATCGGATGATATGAATGCACCATTTTGTTTATCTGTAATTGAACACTTTTAGATGCTAAAGAAAAATTATGATAAACAATTTTTTGTTGTTTTTTATATTTACTACATTTTATGAGGCATTGGAGATTTTGGATTCTTGAAAGGATCATATTATTGTAAAGCTTGAGTGGCTTGAATCTCATTGTAATGAGATAGAACATATGATTCAATATCTATTTCAACTCTTATTTTCTAAGAAGATGAACTGGAATAAGAAGAATCTGATGTATTATTATAAGACATGTATAGGTCTTCTTGAGCCTCTATATCATCTTCATCTATTTCAAATTCATAGTCACTACAATATTCTAATTCAAAAATTGTAGGATTAGTAGGATATACCATAAACATATCATTAATGGATTGTAATTCTTATTCATAAATATGTTCATTATCTTCATCAAAATTTGAACTTTTAGTATTTGATTCAACTGTATATTTAAACACTAAAATGTTCCATTGTTTCCGAAAATCTAATTGTTCTACAGTTTCACACATTTCCCATTCAGTATTAACATTTGGGTCTGCAGATAATGCTATGACATGTTTTGGAGCTTTATATGGGAAAGAATGAGCATAGTGGCCTTTCATTTTGTAAGAAAATAAACAGACATCCTTTGGATATTTCTTAGGAGCTTGTCTACATCTTCTGAAATACTTAAAATGCTTATACTTATTACCTTTAATATTAATAAACTTTCTTCTAATTGTTCGAGGTTTCCTGTAGGTTTTTGCACCATCGATACCTAAACATCATTTTATTGTAAGGGATTTTTTTTATTATGGAAACCTTATGAAATAAACAAATTTTTTGACATTCTTGTCGCACTGATTCAACTATATAAAAAAAATATAAAGTTTTTATGTCCACACGTTGAGCAATTTTATCTAAGACCAACTATCCTAGACCTTTTGGTAAAGAAGACAAGAATTGAATTTTAATAAAATGATCTTTGTGTAATTCAATTCATAAAATTTCTTCATGTAATCATGCACGTATTCTTCAAATCTACTCATATCATATAATTTTTAAAATGCAAGATTAAGTTGATATTCTTTTTATTTATTCACATTATATGGGTGTGAATTCTAATAATAAAAATTCATGTAGTAATGGTAAAACTTATATATAAACCTGTGTCTTGGACTCGTCTGAAACATGTACCAACCATTGTATTACCATTCTCGCAAAGTGTCTAGTGCACAACTCAATGATTGCGTTGCTATAAAGATTATGTATTGCTTGTAGAGAGCTATAATGGTTAACCCAAATATGGATAACCTCCTGAGGATTAGAGTTTCCATAAATATATGTTGAAATGGAACATAAACTTAGACTAGCCATTTTCATTTGTGGTTTAACAGAAGATTATTTTGTTTCTTTTTGTTTCCCTAATTTATTTTGTAGGATTTGATAACTCGTAGGAGTTATGTTAACTTGCTTAAATGATTTATTTAATTTTATAGGGATACCTGGTTTTACCTCATACTTTATTTTTTTACTATCTATCTTTACTGCATTTTTTTGATCTTCTTGGAATAATCTGACTGCTACTAGATTTTAATTTACCTTTCATAATTCTAATTGTATTTCTCCTAAATATACTTCCATATTATCAAAATGATTTTAAGCATAATGAATCCATTAGATGATGCAATTCATTTGTCTAACAGATTCAGACTGGTATGCAATATCATTAGCCTCATGTTCAAGAATGCAAGATACACATGCTCTTACTATGGAAAATTCAGTATCTGGAGTGGTTATGCAATGTTTCTCTTTAAGGGACCATTTGCCACCTTTATGTAAGATTTAATTTTTATGATTCCATTTTAATGAAGAAGAGGAACCAGGAGAACACATCATAATATGCATATTATTGACAGGTTGCACATTCACTTTTAGATTTAGATTCGATGTGTGGATATGGATACTAGAAACTGAAGAAGGAAGAGTAGATTTTTTACTGTACTAATTTTGTACAAGATTCTGAGTCTATTGAGTTTTTAAACTTGGACTCCTTTAGATGACAGGTAATGGATGAGGTATTCTCAAATAAGTTACCCTTGACAGAGGAGGTTGACTAAATGTAAGTCTATATTTTTGTCTATCATCAGCTACATCAATTTGATACCCATAAAATGATTTCATTGGATCCATTGAGTGTATACTCAACTCCCATTCTCTTGGGATCTCAAAATTATAAAATGTTAATCATTGAATTTGCCTCATCAGAACACACGTTGATTGACACTACATATTTACTCTTCTCAAAATTAAATTTAATAGGAACTAATGTATTACACATTTGACATAAAAATTTTACTGTAATTAAAAATTCAAAACTTCCTGGTTTTAGATCTAAGCCTCTAGTTTCTATTAACATCTACCATATTTTACCAAAAGTATCATACTGCAATATATATGGGAAGTCAGGGTAAAAGGTTACATACTATATCCCATGTGATAGTGAAGCCACATTTTGTCCAATAATATTTTCCCAAAAGTATCATCCTACAGTGGATTGAACATTGATATTTTTCTATAGGATTTGGTCCTATTGACCTTAATATTGCTTTCAAAAAATCTGAATAGTTTTTTAATTTTGGCTTGTATATATGCAGAGGCAAATATATTCTAGTAAAACAAGACTTAGATTGTTTCAATAGTTTCTTCTATTTGTCTAGTTGGTATACTTCTTTTTCAGATAATTTAGGAATAAGTAAAGAAAGATCATAACTACCAATATTTGAATTTTTTGATTCTATTTCATCAATTTGACACCCATAATTTATCAAAGTATCATCCAAACCAAAATTAGATGCAAAAGAATCCATGTAAGCTAGACTTACATATTTACTATGTTTGACTATAGATGCTTTTGAGATGTGCTATCAGACTGCTTGCAAACAATATTTTATCATGGTCAATACCTTCTATAATACTTCCTTCAACAGGTACACAAGAGCATAAAATAATTACTATAATGAAGATTGATGATACAACTATATGAATGTTTATCATTCAAACTCACTAACATAGGGATCTGGGATTCTAACAGGGCTCTAACACCAATATTTATCAGGATTGAATTCAAATCTAGAAGCAATATTCTCTTCTCTGCTATTAATCCCTTGTTGTTGGGAAACACTATATTTTAAGAATGTAAATCAAAGAATATAATTGGATAAGCACTACAATAGAATAAACCTAAGATGGCCAAATTAATGGACACCTTGTACAGGATTTAGCTTAGACAATTTCTAAATACTAAAACCTAACAGGATCTCAAGGTCTCACTTGAGTATGCAAGAAAATACATATTTAAAGAAACTATTCCCCTATGAATAGGCTAGATTCTATACTAACCAATAGAGAAAGCAATTAGCTCAAAAAATATAATTCTAGATGGCAAAATTGAGCATCGAGTCTCATTATATAAATTTTACATGAGAAAAACTCTTGAGAAGAAGCGAGAGATTAGAACATGTGTATACCTAAGATTGAGCCAACACTAAAAGTGGTTACCAAAGATAAACCCAATATAAATGTAGTTACAACATATGTTGTACTAACAAAATTCTCAACACATGATACAAAATATAAATTGAATCTAAAAGTAGTTACAACACGTGTCAGACTAACAAACTTCACAACACGTGATGACTAACAAAGTACTTAATACTTGATGACTGAAAAAAAATTCAATATGTAACGACTAACAAAATATTCAACATGTGACAAATAACAAATTAGTCAACATGTGATAGCTAACAAACTATTCAATCATGTGACAACTAACAAACTATTCAACATGTGACAACTAAAAAATTAGTCAACATGTGATAAGTAAAAAATGGTGGTCTTAACCATAGTTATGAAGGTTAGTGTCTAACCATAACTATATGCACAGTGGTGAATATTCACAAATTGGGCAAATATTAGGATTTCCAAAATTGGAAATTGGCAAATATGAGGACCCTCGACGTCAGTCCATTCACCTAAAATTTTTAGGACCAATTTTTTCTTAGGGTCAATTCACCACAATATATATCCAAAAATAGGTATATTTGTACTCGTTGAAAATTTATTTTTGATCCTGATCTAATGGTGGTGTTTTTATGAAGTTATAATATGATATAATAGTTCAAACATTTCCCCAAAGATTACCTTACCTTTTAGGGATTCAAATGCTTAAATTTTTTGTGTGAAGATGATTGATTTGTTTTTCTTAGGATTCACCTTGATTTCAATTAGGATTTACCATATTTTTACAATTACATTTTGATTCCAACCCCTTATACATAACCTTGCATAGCAGTCCTAAAATTCTTCCATTTCCTCGAGAAAAGTCTTTTCTAACAACATCATCATTTCATCCTTCCACACACATTCTTCCTCCTCTATCCTTGGAGTAAGATCAAACTTCTTCCCATCCCTCCTGATTATGAAAGTATTATTATGCCCATTATGGATAGTGCTAACATCGTATTACCAACGCCTTCCTAGCAAATATGCATGCATCTGTTGGAATCACGTCACACCAAATTAAATATGCACATCCTCCTATAAAAAAGGTAACTAGACTCTAATTTCTCATAGTCATCTAATGTCCCTTATACAACCAAGAGATCTTGTATGGTGTTGGTTGTGTAACCTTATTCAATCCCAACATCTACACCATCTTTGTGGAGACCAAGTTGTCTATGTTACCTCCATTAATGATCAACTTGTATCCCTCTTCTCTAGATGTACACTTGGTATAGAAGAGGCTCCTCCTCAAACATGACTCCTCTTTGCACTTGGGATTTAGAAGTACATTGTGCACCATGAAATTTTAGCTATACTTTGGGTATGCACTTTTTGCTTCACTACTCGACTCACCACTATTTGTGTGCGCTACATGCATATGTTTTTCTACGTGACCATCATATCACAATTTCAAACATTATGTTTAATGCCTTGCTTGAAAACATCTAAAGTAAAACCTTCAAAAACATTTTTGTGAAACTTTGATACATGTCTTCTCCTTTGCTAAAGTTTTGTTTATTATCAATGCCTTACAAGTTTCCACTCACACTAGTTCCTTCCTTACACGGGATAGTCTACCTTACCCCCTGTTTGCTTTATCTACCATCATTTCCCTTACCACTAAAATTGCACATACCTTATTATCTACAAGATAACTTCTCCTATGCATGTAGTACCAACTGGTAGGCTTCTTCGATAGAGTTGATAATCAAAAAATACATCTCATATTGAATCAAGATAAGAAAACCATTCACATACCTCGATACCTTCTCTATATCATCATCTATTTGTCCTACATGAATATATTGTATATAGAATTCCTTTATGTATGATTGCATGATGGTCTCTATTTGGTGTAATTTTTTAAGTTTCTTAAATAAATCATGCATGTAGGTATACTATAGAAAATTTTCTTTAATATTCACCATCATCTTATCCTATGTGAATATTTTATTTTTATTCCTTTACACAAGAACCTTCTGGATCGAGTTCCACCATAAGGCAATATACCATTTCAACTTCATGGTAGTGCACTTGACTCTTTTAGGATCTTTGAATTGTTTGAACTCAAAGTATCTCTCTAGATTAATGATTCAATCCACCAAGTCTTCTAGACTCATGATCCATACATACATCAGAAGATCAAACCTTGGCTTACTTCAAAATTTCATTATGGTAGTCATAAATATTTCTTCATCATGATATTTTGTATGGCCTCACCCTTTTTCTTAGCATCATCCCTCTTATCATGATCATTCGTATCATCTTCACTGATATCACCCACCACTATAACATGTATATATTGTGTGGCCTTAATAGTCTCTAGTCTCACCAAGATGATTCTTATTGTATCAACTAGATTAGTGATGCATGGGTTAGGATTGTTTCAACCAACTCTTTCAAGTCTACAATCCATCTCTATGCTTCACCTACAATGCAATCACAACTACATGAATACTGCAGATCAAAAAAATCTTACAATCTAACACCATAAAATATGAGCCTAAGCTTTGATACCAACTGATACAACACCGTATGTAGACTGAATTAAAAATAGACATGTGAGTGTAGGAGTACACAATGAAAGCATGAAGAATAAATAGAAGTTAAAAAAAAAATTGTCTAGAAGAAATGATTACAATAACTCATAAAACCTTAGAGATCTACAATAGAGACTCTTTATGTTATAATCAAACCAATTTGAAACTGTACCCTCAAAACTATCCCAAACTAAAATCTCACCCAAATAGAATATGATACCTAACAATGAATTAAAACACTATATATATAGAATAATATTCATGTCATGAATATAGGGAACCCTAATTTAGGATCTATGAAACCCTAATGCAATGGTCATGTCGACCACCAGAAATATGACCGTTATGAACAACGTGTAAAGAATACAAAACTATGTGATGCCTACCATAACACTATAAATATTGATGCAAGATTGTGCGAACACAAGGATAATCCTACATCATGAAAGGCCAATCGTCTATTGGCCATTATAAAACTGCCTGGTAAAAGTAACCATTTATTAAGGTTATACATTAAAAAGGGTTTGAGAGGTAAGATGATAGAAGAGGGGTAGAGTAGAAGTGCAAGAGAGGATAAGAGTTGAGAAATAAGAGTAAGAATAGGGGTAATAAATTGAGTTGATTTGCACTAGAATATGTTTTTTTTGGGTGATGTAATTGTAAACTACAATAATAACTAAAAAAAGATTTTTCATCTTCCCTTAAATTTCTTTGTGTTGTGTTTTTTTGTTGCTTGAATTGGTAGTATGATTTTATTTATTTTTTTACCCATTGTTATTATAATTGTTGTTTGATAGAGTGAAAGGTCATTTCATGTTGTCATTGATGAATTAGCAATCGTCTTGTTAGAATATATTTTATATCCTAAGTTGTTACTATGATAATTTGTGTGGCTGATATTAATTTAGTTAGTTATTATCCAATGGATCAGATTGTAAGCACTAGCTATTAAAGCAAGGTTCTTTCAATTGAATAATATAAACTCTTTTATTTTTTCAACATGGTATTAGAGCAGGATTTCCCTACACTATGAGCCTGAGGAACTCTTACTAATGGGGGTATTTCCATCATGGAAATCTCCCCTTTTTTCATTTTTTCCCCATTTTTTGGATATTGAGGGAGTATGCTCTCCATCCTCTGATGGATGGATCAGAAAAGAGAAATTGAAAAATTAATGGCTGTAATTTTTTTTTTAGTTTTTTTGTTTTCTATCCATAGGAGGGCATATGATCTCTTTACTTATTGGACTTGCATTCTTGATCACAATGAATCTCAATAGAAATTTTTTGAGCGGCTTGGTGATGTAAAAATGACATGTCTTTCTACCTAGAACTGTCAGGTTTTCCATCATCACGATTGACTACATTGACCATAACCTCAAAATGAGTATTAACATGTTGTGGCTCTATTGGCTATAGATTTCCATGGGATTCAACATGTGTCACAAATGGGTCGACCACACCATGTTTGAGAGGCTTGAGAGGTTGTAAAAGCTCATCGCCCACTTTGAATAGCAATTATATTTTTTTGTTTAAAGCTTTATGCGACCATACAAGGATGCATTCTCACAGCCGCATATTTTGCAATTGGAAATCAGATTAAAATAATTGGGTATTTCCACTTCTATCTACCCCTGTTTCGACCTTCGTGTTTGGGTTGTTGCTTTATACTCTCTTTGTCCAGTGGAGAGCAATCATACGCAGATGACAACTACAAGAACAACTTGTTTCTAGACTTGACCATGGAATGCAAATTTTTAATCCCAAGTGTGTATGCGATTGTATTGATTTTTTTCTAGTCGTGAGTGGTGGAGGTAAACTTGGGACTGAATTTGGTAAAATTTAGGCTTTCTCTGAATGTGTGATGATTTATGCCCCTCTCCATCCATTGATTATTCATATTTTTTTAGGTGGATATTTGTGTTGTAGTATTTTTTCTATCATATTCGAAGCCGACCCCACCGCTCTCTCCTTAGATGAAGTCATTGAAATTAAGATTAGAAAAAGTCTGAGACATCATAGGTGAAGAAAAATATTTTGTGTTGTATGATTTAAAAAACTTGGAGTCATCGATCATGTTGCAATTCATGGTTGGTAAGCACTATTGGGTGATGGTCGATACGAAAGGATTAAAATGCATAGTGTTGTGGGGTTTTTTGTTCTCATGGTATGCTAAATTATTTTATTTTAGCACGCACACCTTCCTTGTAGCCACCTGTCTGCTGGAGCTAAACAGAAAATTGTAGACTGGTTTCACGACTTTTTTGGCGATGATTTTTTCAAATTATTTTTTTGAAGCTCATTCCCAGTCATATCATAACATCATGCAACATGTTGAGATGCCCTCTTGTTATCAAGAATGTTCATTGCACTACGGGTTGGCGTAGCTCTAGATACTTCCTTATTTTCTCTAACTTGCTCCTCACATGGCTGATCATGGTGGCGATGACTTAACAAGGCCTTGCTTGAAAAATATTTAATGGGGGATTGAAGATTAGATCATTTGTTTTTTCCTATTAGGTGTTGAAGCTCATCGATGGCCAGCGCATTTCAAAGGACGTTACTACGCTTGCATCCCATCTGTGGCCCTCTATATCGAAACAGCTGAGATGCTCACATTTTTTCATTATCAATTTGCTTGGTGGTGGAAAACTACTGGGACTATGGAATAACATGACGATGCTGATCGTGGCCATGGCGTAGCACTACAGAGGGCACCAAACTATTTGTATTTTATTATTATTTTAATGGAGGGTGATGTGCCACTATTAGGCCACATGCGTAATTCTTGCACACCCTAGGAGAAATGTTTGGGTAGAATGGGCTTGTTGAGGAGGTGAGGAGATTATTTGATAAAATTGCTTGGTGGAATTTGGCTTTATGTAATGTGATGATTGGGGAAGAGATCCTGGAGTTCTATGAAGAAATGAAGTTTTAAAACTTGTGATGTGATGCAAAGGGGAGCGTGGCCATGGCATTTTTTGATGATGGTAAGAAGTGGGAGAGGGAAAAAGTTTTTTGCCACATATAGTGCTTTTTTTTTATTCTTTTGCATTTTCAACGATGTGGAAGTCTTTGTTTTGATGCACATGTGATGGATTCAGTGCAGGTGACCAAAAAATATGGCATGCTTGATGACGATAAAGCGTAAATTAGGAGTTGATTCACTAGCCTCTTTGCTCAGTACTATTAGTGGATTTTATGATTTTGAAGATCACACGAGCGTAAAGGCTCATGCATGTCCACCTAGCAATGAAAAGATCTATCACAAGTTCCAATAAAGTGGAGGATCCCATTTTATTTATGGGATTTAATAAAGTTATATATATAACATTATTTACTGGCCAATGCAATGGGCCCATTGGGTATTTTTAGTTTTTGGAAATTTTTTTGTTTTCAAAAAATGATGGGCCATGTATTTTGTCCTATGAGAGAAATTTTAAAAACCGTGCTTTATTCCAAGATATTCCCTTGTTAGGAAAGGAGAAGAATGTTGTTTTTCTTGCCATATTGACACCCTATCATAGGGGTGTTTATAGTCAATGAAAATGTTTTTTCATGTTGGACACATTTGTGGCATCTAATTTCCATTTTGCAGTAGTTTAACCTATTTTTTTAGCCTCAAATATATTGTATCATGGAGTGCACTCTCGGTTGAAACAGACACTCCCAAGTCTTCTATATGTGATCCTAGTATCTAGTCATCCCCTCTATATCACCTATAAGTTGCAGCAGCTGGTTACTCATTCATTATGGTAGGATGAGGAGGTCACCATAAGGACATGTTCCACAACTACATTGGTGCCACTTCAAATTTTGATCCCCTTGTTTGTCTTTTTATCCACAATTTTTAGACCTTGTTATTAGTCCATTGTGTTCATATAGGTGGAAACCACATACTTATGCTTGTGGAGTCATTTTGGACTACCCTTGCGATTCTTGTGGTTCTTTCTCTATCCTATCTTCTCACTCTCATTTTGTGAGACACTTTGGTTTCAGGGGTTTTTCTTTAGTGACTTTTTTTCATGGTTCTCAACCTTGATATTTATCACAAGAACCAGTATGGGAGTGATTTGATTTAGTTTGGCGACAAGGCTTCTCTACTTTTTTGAGACATATGATGGATCCTTTGCATGCTTATTGGTGGAAGTTGTCCTAGGGGGGCTTGCACATATTTATTCTTCTTATTTATATTCTGGTAGGTGGTTTTCTCTGGTGTATTTTTTCATCAATTTTTGAGAGATTTTTTTATGCAGATATTGTACATGAGTACCTTATCAGGCCTTGTTATCGGGACTCATATCTGTGGATATGCCACTTGTTTGGTTTTGTTTTTTTTCACTACCTCCTCATACCACTTAAGGGTAGGTGTTAGAATATATTTTATATCCTAAGTTGTTGCTAGGATAATTTGTGTGACTGAGATTAACTCAATTAGTTATGATCCAATGAATCAGATTGTAAGCACTTGCTATTTAAGGAAGGTCCTTTCAATTGAATAATATCAAGTCTTTTAGATGTTTGTTTTAATAAAATAATTTGGACGTTTTTCGTAGGACTGCCCAAACTGCCGAACTCGTTTCGGCCATATCTCACTCATCCGAACTCGGATTGAGCTAAAATTTTGAGGGTAGATGCCTGAAAAACCCTAGAAAGTCTCCACCAATTTTCATATCATTTGGAGCAACACAGATCCTAGTGCATCCCTATGTGTGAACGATATATTTGGCAAGCGGCTATGCGAGGGTTTCATCTGGGTTGAGTGCAAGCAGCTCCGGAGGTTGGTTTTTAGGGCCTTCGGGCCCTAGCGGCCAATATTTTTGTGGTTTATGCTCAATATTTTAGCAGGAAATGTTGCAGGGGATACAATATGGGTTAGAAATTTGTCTTTCAACAGATCATACTGTGAACTTGAGTGACAACGGCTTCCAATTTGCTGCACAAAAGAAAAGTGAAAACCATACCTTTCCACGGCGTCTAGGGCAAGGATTAAAGAGACCACGAAATAAGTTTCAAGAAGTTGATCAAAAAATGGCTCATATCTCAAGTGAATCTGGTGCTAAGGTGCACCCACAAAATAATTCTCATTGTGAAAACCCCTATCAAGGGTAAGAATTTTGAAGACTCGGTCCCAAAAATGAATTTTAGGGATGCCCTTCATGGTGGACAACCTCAGCCCAATGCTAATATCAATATTAGGGCTTCTCATAAACCTCTAAGAATGCCTAAGATTGATCCCAGGAAAACGAAGTCAGGATGTCTTAAAGAAGCTGATGGAACTCCTATTGTTAAGCTTGATATGGGTAACATTCAGACTGGCATTGAAGATTTGGAAAAAAGAGGACTAATTTGTCGGTTCATGGGTTTTCGTCCGAGTCTATCTGCTTTCAAAGTTTGGGCTGCAAAAAATTGGAAAACTAAAGGTGAGTTACAAATCTCTATTTATCCAAATGGTTATTTTCTTGTTTTATTTGCTAATAATGAAGATAGAGGGAAAACTTTTCAAGGGGGTCCTTGGTTTTTTGGAAGGGCAGGGCTTTTCATGAAGCCCTGGCATACTAAATTTAAATCCAAAGAAGAGATGCCTTCTATAGCTCCCATGTGGGTTAGACTCTTTGGCCTCCCTATTGAATTTTGGAATCCTACTATTTTTTCTTCAATTGGAAACTCTTTAGGAACTTTTATGATGACTGCTGATTGTACTCAAAATTTTGAACATATTATTTATGCTCGAATTTGTGTTTTAATGGATTTTGACAAACCCCTACCTAAAAAGATCACATTACAATTTGGGGAAGACACTTGGGAGCAAGTAGTGGACTATGAGAACATTCCTTTTCGTTGTAGAATTTGCCATGAATATGGTCATTTGGCCTGTGCTTGCCCAAATAAAATTCCTGATCAAAAGAAAGAAGATATAAACTCAGCGAGGTTTCCAAATACCTAAGAAGAAGAACACTCGAGAAAAACCGGTAATGAAGGATCAATCAAAGTCATTTGCTAATATGTTTGAAATCCTTTCCACAAATGATGTCCCAAGTGAGGAAGAGGAAATAATGGAAACTGAAATCTTAGAAACACAATTTAAATATGAAGGAAAGAACTCGAGAGACAAACCAACAAATCAAAGGTTTTCAACGAGAAAAAAAAGGAGAAAATTTACACAAGAAAAACAATATTTCAAATGTCAAAACTTCAAATAATGCAAGTCCCAATATAGACTCCATTGAACCATCTAGTAAAATTTTGGCTATGTATGAGCATTCTTCAAGGTTAGAAGCCATCTCAGATTCAATTGGAATAAGTCAAGAAACAAGGGAAAAAAAATTGAAGATGGATTCTAATCAAAAAGTAGGTCGCAAGACCAATCAATATCATATGGTAAAAGAAGGTGAAAAGCTTGTAGAGGAAGGTAAGATTAATGCCCTTCCCAACATTTTTAGCCCTGGTATTAATGAAGATCATCACTTGGAATATTAGAGGACTCAAAGGGAGTCTTTCAAAACAAAATGAAATTAGAAGAATGATTCGGATAAATCATCCACATCTTGTTTTCCTTCAAGAAACAAAGATGTCAATGGAGGATATGGACTTAATTGCCAGTAAAATTTGGCCAGTTGGAAAAGTGGTTTCCCTCAGTTCCCAAGGGACTTCGGGTGGCATTGCTTGTCTTTGGGACCCAAAAGAGGTAGTTATTCACCATATGGTTGGCGGTTGGGGTTTGTTGGCTATAGCTATTCAAAGTAGACATTCCAACCAGATTATGCTCTGCATTACTATTTATGCCCCGACTTCTTTGGAGGAAAAAAGAAGACAGTGGAAGGATATTACTCATATTATCTCTCATTTTCCTAAATCTTGGATCTTGATCGGAGGAGATTTCAATACCATCCTCTCTCTGATGAGAAAAGGGGGGAAATAGAAATTTGGACAAAATAATTGACCTCATGAGCGAATATATTGCAAACCTCCATCTTGTGGATATCCAACCAGATAATGGCCTTATGACTTGGTCTAACAGAAGGCAAGGCTTAGCTTGTATAATGGAGAGATTGGATAGGTTTTTGCTCTCTAAAAATTTCTTAATCCATGGTCACATTCCTAAAGTGAAGACTCTTAATAATGTTGGTTCGGATCATTGGCCGATCATGGTGGAAATGTGGAAAACCAATGTGAGTTTCTCTCCTTTTCATTTTCAATTAATGTGGCTTAGAGACATTTCCTTCAGACCTCGTGTGCAACAATGGTGGAAGGAAGGTAAACCTAGGCATGGGACTAAGATGTTCTGTTTTGCCAAAATACTTGCAATACATTAAATCCAAAATCAAGACTTGGAACTGGAAAGAGTTTGGGGATGTTCATAAAAAAAAACATGAAGTTATTGCTCATCTTGAAAATTTGAATAAGAAAATCCATTTAGATGGCCTCACGAGAGAAGAGAAGTGCAGATGAAATTAAACTCACAACTCGGTTAGAGGAATGGGAAAAAAGAGAAGAAATCTTATGGAAGCAAAAATCTAGAATTCAATGGCTCAAAGAAGGAGATCGAAACACAAATTTCTTCCACAAATCTCTTCTAGCTCGAAGATCTCACAACTTTATTTCTTCCTTAAAATCAGATTCTGGAGATGTTGTTTATACTTGGGATGGCATGAACTCTATTGTTGTTGATTACTTTTCCAATATTTTTCTTGCTACTCCTCTTGACTCAACTTCACAACAAAATGTTCTTCAAGCAATCCCTTCTCTTATCACTTTTGAGGAGAACTCTATTTTGTCTGCTCCTGTTACTATCAATGAGCTTCAACAAGTAGTTTTTAAAATGCAAAAATGGAAAACCCCAGGTCTTGATGGTTTTCCTATTGAGTTCTACCAAGAGTTCTGGGATATCCTTCATGTTGATTTATTAGAGGTGGTGGAAGAAGCCAGGAAATCCAAAGAAATTTTGAAGGTTATCAATAAAACTTATATTACTCTTGTTCCAAAAGCTCAAGAGGTTGATCATATCTCAGCTTTTAGACCTATTGCTTTATGTAATGTTCTTCTCAAAATTATTACTAAAATCATGGCGAGAAAGGTTGAAGCCTCTTTTGCATAAGATTATTTCCCCAGAGCAAGGGGGATATGTGGAAGGACGTCAAATAGTAGATGAGATAGTTCTTGCTCAGGAAGCCATCCATTCCATGGATATGCAAAATTCTCCTTCTATGTTCATCCAGTTAGACTTATCCAAAGCTTATGACAGAGTGGATTGGCACTTCCTTATCAAAGTTTTGAGGCAATTTGGTTTCTCTAAGGATTGGATGGATTGGATTATGGGATGTATCTCTTCGGTTTCCTACTTAGTTCTTATCAATGGCAGGCCTTCTCGAGTCTTTCCCAGCTTCCAGAGGTATTAGGCAAGGTGACCCGCTATCCCCTTATTTATTCATCATTCTTGTTGAATGCTTGGGTAGGACTATAACCAAAAAGAGGGAAAACAAAACCCTTGAGGGAGTTACCATTGCTCATGGAGCTAGACCTATCTCTCATCTTCAATTTGTGGATGACTCTACCCTTTTAGGTAAAGCTACGGTTAAGGAAGCTTCTAATATTAAGCAAATCATTAGCTATTTTTCTAAGGCTATTGGGCGGTTGATCAATGAAGACAAATCTAAAGTTATTTTCTTTCACTACTCTGCTAGACAGGAATCCATGGTCTTGGATAAATTAAGATATAAGAAGACCTCTCTTCCAATCACTTATTTAGGTATTCCCATAAATATTCAAAGGCAGAAAAATAAATATTGGAATTGGTTGTTGGACAAAGTCAAGAAGAAAATTGGAAAGTGGACCAACAAGTGGCTTTCTTCAGGGGTAGAATCACCTTGGTAAAATCAGTCCTTCAAGCTATTCCTATTTATGTTTCTTCCGTTTTGAATATCCCAAAGGTTGTTCTTCGAGAATTGGATCAAATCAGTCATCGTTTCCTTTGGAGTGGTACTAAGGAGAAAAGAAAATGGGCCTTGGTGAAATGGGATACTTTATGTCTTCCTAAGAGTGAAGGGGGTTTAGGATTTCGGTCTTCAATTAATAACAACAAAGCTTTAGTCTGCTAAATTATATTGGAGGATGTTGCATAACCCCAATGCTCTTTGGGCCAATAATCTCCGTGCTAAATATCTTGAGAACAAAAGTCCTGAAGACCTTGTTCGCTATCAACTTCCTACCAAAGGTTCTCCCATTTTAGCAGTTCTTAAGACTGGTGAGGATTTGATAAAGAAAAAATTATTTTGGATCATTCATAATGGTCAACATGCAAATTTTTGGACAGATTCTTGGGATGGTCACAAGCCTTTGATAACTCGGTTTCCCGATTGGAGGCCTTGGATGGAGGAGCTTCACCGGGCTAATTGGATAAAGGTGGCTAATTATTGTCGGTACCATATTGGTAATTCAAAGGTTGGTAGATATTGGATCCCTATTGAGGACTGGCCTATTCAAATCCCAGAAAGGCAAAGACAAGATATCCAAGGCATCCTTCATATGAGATCCCTCTCTTGGTCCCATGAAAAAGATTGTTTTGGATGGAACAACACTACTAAGGGTGAGTATTCAGTTGCTCAAGGTTATTTGACCTTATGCCATAATAATCCCAACCATTCTTCTGACATATTTTCTCAATTGTGGGCTCAAAAGCTCTGGCCTAAGGTGAGGTTCTTTAATTGGATTTTATTGCATCGTAGGGTGCTTACTTGGTGAGCAACTTATGAAGCGTGGTTTTCATGGCCCTTTTAGATGTGAAATGTGTGAAGAGAATGTAGAAAATATCAACCATATTTTTATTGAGTGTACTTTAGCCTCTGAGCTATGGAGGAGAATGGCAACTTTACTTGGCTTACAGGTGGTCCAATTTTTTCACTTTTGAACAGACTTTGGAGGGATTGGCCTAATCAAGAGGGTGTTGATCATTTTATTAGGCAGTTAGTTTGGATGGGTTCTACCATTCTTCTTTGGAATATTTGGAATGAAAGGAACAACCAAATTTTTAATCAAGATAGGAAGGATATTCACTATATTTGGCAAAAGACCATAGCCAACTTAGTTGAATCAGTCCATCAACTCCTTAATCACCCCCAAAACTCCCACCAAAGATGGGATCAAGTGATGCAAATATTGAAGATTAAACCTTCTAAGGGCAACCAACTTAAAGGGAATGTGAGTATTAGTAAGATGGATAGGACTAGAAATTGGCAACCTCCTCCTAAGGATTTTGGAAAATTCAATACTGATGGAGCCTCTAGAGGGAACCCTGGAAAAGCTAGTGTGGGAGGAATTGGTAGACTTTCAGATGGCTCCCTGGTTTTTACTTTTGCTGAGAATTTGGGTATTCTTTCCAATAACCTTGCTTGAGGGGTATGGTATCCTTAGAGGCCTTCGAGGAGGCTACTAAGGTTGGATGGGAAAAGGTGTTAGTTGAGTCGACTCTCAACTTATGATTAATCTCTTGAAGACTCCTTCTAAGAATCATAAGGTGGATTGGAGAATAAAAAGAATTATTGAGAAGATTCAGTTAATCCAGATGGGATTTTTGAAAGTTGATTACAATCATGTGGTCAGAGATCAAAACAAGAGTGCTTATGCTTTAGCTAATTGGGCTTTGGACAAAGGTGATCTTACTTGTTATGGCCACCCTCCTATATGGTGGGCTTCTCAAATTAGGGAAGCTCTTCTTTCTATCATTTCTTTGGATGGCTCCAGTTCTGAAGGTACCTAGTTTCTTCTTGTTTTTTTTTTGTTTCTCTTTGGTTCATTCAGTTTTTTTAGTTCCCTAGCTCATTCTATTCTTTATTTTGTTTCCTCTGTTGATTCTTGCATTAATAGTCTTCTGGTCTAGATAGGTCATTGTTTTGTTCATTTTTTTTTCTTTTGTCTTCTTTGTTTTTTAGTTTTTTAAGGTGGGTGGGTTCTTTTGTTTTGTTTTGTTTTTGTGTTCTTTGTGTTGTTTTTTGTTGTTCTTGTGTTTTTGTTGTTTTGTTTTTTTTTTATGTTTTTTGTTATTGTTCTTGTGTTTTTTTTCATTCTTGTTCTTGGGTTTCTCTTTGTTTGTGTTATTTCATTTTTTTTATGTGTGAGTGTTTTCTATGTTTTTTGTTTTTTTTTATTGTCTGTTGTTGGTTGTTTTTATTTTTATTTTATTTTTTAGGTTTTGGTTGTGTTTATTTTTCATGTTTTTTTGGGTTATGTCTTTGTAGTGTTCTGTTGTTTTTGTCTTGTTTGTGTTTTGTTATGTGGTTCTTGTGTTTTTCTATGTGGTTTGTGTTGTGGTTTCTTTTATCTTATTGTGCGTGTTTGGTTGTGCTTTTGGTTTTGACACACTCAAGGAGCATGTTTTTTATTTTATTTTATTATTTTTGTTGTTATTTACTTTTTTTTAATTTGGTTTTGTGTGTTTGTTTGCTCCTTGAGTATGTCAAAGGTGGTAGGCCAGGTCCGAGTCCTGGGCGTTTTTGGTGGAATGGATACCCCTGCCTCCTTGGGTCTTACCCGAAAGTGGCATCCCTTTTGGGATGTTTTCCACAAATAAAAAAAAAAATATCAAGTCTTTTATTTTTGCAACACATCTAAGGCAAACTAGCATCAAAGGGAAGTTGTCATGTAAGGAAAAATTACTGTCAAGGGGAAGCTAATGTTTGAGAAAAATTACAATCAAGGTGATGTTTTCATCTAAGGAAAACTGACGTCAAGGGGAAGTTTCCATATAAGTAAAACTACCATCAAGGAAGTTATTTATCATCTAGTGTATATCATCCAATACATGCCATCACAAAAGTGTCATTGCTTTGGTAAATTGTGCCACATATAGATGTTGTCATTTTATGGATACCACTCACTCATGCGCATCAATTTGGTTCTTGTCTTTAGTTTTCACCATGGTAAATTTGATAAACCCATATCTTCCTTTTCTTATTTCTTCCATTATCCTTGCTTTGTTGTTTTCATTGTAGTTTATTTTAAAAAAACCTCTTGTAAGACTAATTGTATCTGTCCCTTGTCCCTCTAACAATTATATTAGTTAATTTATCATGTATTTTCTTTTGTCTCTTACACATATTTCATATTGTTTTTCCAACTCTCTTATTTTCTTTGATATTGATATTTTTACGAGTTGTGTCTATATTTAACCTCCTCCATTATTTTATATTTATGATTGTTGTCACATTTACTAATAATAATAATAAAAGATTAAAACAATTCTTAATAAATTTAAAATTACTAATAATTAAAGATAAAGACTATTTGTAATAAATCCAAAAGAACCGATAAAACTGTTGAAAAATATATAATATACATAATAAAGATTTCTACATCAATTATTTACTACTTGTGTTTATATTTAACCTCCTCCATTATTTTATATCTATGATTGTTATGTCACCTATACTAATAATAATAATAATAAAAGGATAAATGTTGTTGAAAAACATTTCTTAATGAATCCAAAATTACTAATAATTAAAGGATAGAGACTATTCGTAATAAATCCAAAACAACCGATAAAACTACTGAAAAATATATAATATACATAATAAAGATTTCTACATCAGTTATTTCCAAATACTAATCAGGGGAATAGTCCGGATTATCCTAAAACACAAGTGTACGTAAGCAGGCTACATTGAGGGCAATAGTCCTTCATGACGTACCAACCGAAGGAGAAAACTTTCTTTGTACTTTGTGCACAAACGTATGTCGATACATCCAATTTCTCTTGGACCGACGTCTTCAAAAAACATTATACCTTCGCCCAAGTCATCGTGAGCTGCAACAAAAATGCAAAAAAAAACATATGCCTCTCACCTGTTTGTACGGACACATGGAACGAATTTTCCAATTTAAGTTCATCTTCGTCTTGTTGCTTTCCCATTGTCCGACGAAATTGAACTGCTTATCTTTGTGATGTTTACGTAGCCCGGTTTCCAAAGCAAGGGTCACATCGTAACCAGCAATCATTCTTGTCGGGATCGCTCTTGTAACTTCAGATCCACCCTCTGGCGTATCAGCCCATTTCATATTTTCAAGGGGGATTTTTTTTCTTTTTTTATAATTTGACTTAGTAACCTTGTGTTTCATCCGTCTTTTACGCAAATTTTTTCGATTGGCTTATATATAGCTGCACTTTCCCAACAGATTTTTCATTCAAGAACATAACACTCTCATTCATCCTTTCTCTTTCAATTCAAACAATTGCAATTTTACAGAAGCTGAAGGCCATGGAGAAGGAGAGCCGAAAACGCCAGAGGTTCGAGTCCGGGGAGGAGTGCATCTCTCCGGAAACTGAGAACAGCCCTGCAAAGCGTCTCCGCCACGACTTGGATTGCAGAAACGTCGATATTTTCAGTGAACTCGTTTCTGAAATGGATGTCCAGAACCTGGAGTGCCTGAATGAGAAATTCCGGGAAGAATTAGTATGTAACATGATGAGAAAGCTCCGAGAAGATATCTTGTCGAGCCCATCGTATGAAGATGAATCGAGTACAAGTAGTATATCCGATGATAGAAATTGTACCTCGCTGCATGCAGAAGCAGAGTCTGTGATCAGAGAGGATACGCCAAAGAATGGGGAGGATGACAGTAGTCATAATATAGAGCGGGACTATCTGTTGGGCGCTAGCGACGAGGAATTGGGCATTTCTCGAAGCCCTCTCTCGGATATCGTGGACGCTGATTCCCGTTTCTCTGCTTATAATAATCCTGACCAAGGCTACTTTGAATATCTTCTGATGGAGAGAGAAGCCGAACAACAGCTTCTACCGCAAAATTGGTGGGGTTACGACGGTATAAACGAGCAGGGCAACGATGATCTACTCTTTGTTGAAGATGGTGAGATGTTTTTATGTTAAGGCCAGCCAGGTGCTGCTCAGAAGACGCACTCAACAAACGAGAGTGCTAGTGTAAATGAAATTTTCATGATGTTAAAGGAAAGCATATTTTGACGTTGACATGCATATTTTCCTGTCGGTGCATTTCTTAAATGATTGCTTTTAAAGTTGATCCATACAGAACATTTTATTTAAAATATCGTGGTGATTTGAATTATAATGGTTTAATTATAAAATTTAATTAATTTGATATAAATTAAAATATAAGAAAATGGAATTCAAATGAATCTGAATTGAAAAAATTGAAATTTAAAATGTAAAATATGTGTGAACCCTCATGATATGTGTGTTTTGCTATAGCATTAGACTTTTCCAACTAAATTTTAAACGTGAAAAAATCGGCCATTTTAATATTTCAAATTAATTTATCCTAGTCTCCCCTTATGCGAGGGCTGATATAATTACAAATTATATGCATAAAAGGGTTAGAAATATGATCGATTGCTTATTCAGTGTTAATAGACTTTGATTTTAAGTAATAATTAATTTAAATTATAATTATTTATTTTTTTATTTAAATAAAATTATTAAAATAAAATTTAAAAAGTATTTAAATTAAGGTTTATTATAAATAAAAGTTGTTTTTATTGTTATATGAATAATCGGTATGAGTAATATATTTAAAATTATAAAAGATTATTTTTTATATTACACTATATTTTATAAAGATATGAGTGGATTTTAGATTTTTTATAAACTTAATCGTTGATAATTTTACAATCTTTATCCACACTAATTTCATTGTTATTTGGATAATTGAGCTTGTTTGTAATTAGGATTTTAAAGATCATCAAGTCATCTAAAAATAATTTTAAATATTTATATGTGAGTTAATGAATATATAAGGTCAAACCATTGTATATTTTCTATTATATGATGATTAGCTCCTGAGTCAATATACCACATGTGTTTACGTTTTGTTAGTTGGTTCTTGTTGAAGCAAGTTTTACATTCATTGTATGACATTCCTTTACCCATTTGAAGAGGTTGAATTTGAATAAATGAGATAGAATTGTAGTTTTTCTTATAGCTCTCTATATTAGGATATGTGAACCCTAATTGAAGTATATAAGCTTATATCTTCCCAATGTGACAACCTTTGATCAAGATTTGTAGAATTCCTTATGACTCCCTAATGATTTTGGAATATGATATAGTGCTTTTGTAAACTATAGTTAAATTTATGGTTGATTTTGTATTGTTTTGTAAAGATAAAAACTAAACTTTTGTGACACCTTATTTCTCCTAATTGAACTAAGCACTTTTCCAATTTGTGAAGAGGTTTTAATTTTAGATTCGTTTTGTCCCTATTTGAGAGATTTTGAGACAAGAAAATCATAATTTTTCAACCTTAACAAAAAAATATTTAGTAACCTCTTGTTATAACCCTTAGGTTTTAATTTATAATTCCAAAGACCTAGTTTGATGTTGTAACCTTTATCACTTCCAATTTTGGAAAATAAAAAAAATTAATAATATTTGCAAAATATTAAAGGATTTAATCCAAGTAGAATTCCTTATTTCTCCTAGGTTGAGTGGCAAATATTATTTTAATTTGGTAAATTATCCCTTATATTTTTTTCTTTCAAAAATCTAAATTTCAACCTTAGCTTATAATCCTTATATCTCCAAATTTGAAAGCAATAATAAAGTAGGATTTAAACCTTACCATTTTGATGTTAATATCTTCACTGTTCGGTGCTTCCTTCAGTTGGATATAACAACAATATTAAATTTCCATTGGATGTTAGAATCTAGAATGTAGACACTGCAAAAAATAGGAATGTTTGACCTTCAAGGCCAGGAACTTTTAATGCTCCTTTTTCCTTCCTTACACATTGTGCTTGACTATCTTTGATTGCATTTCACTATGTTGTAAAATTTAGACTTCGAGCACCTTTTATGGAGGAATAATCTTGAGCTTTGTGACATGTGTCACACCCGTTATGTATGAGCGCTGCTCCTTTTATTAATGTATCACTTTCTTGTTCAATATCTCTTGGTCACTCTGTAACGTATGCACACTTATGTGGGGCTTGTGGAGGATAACAAGTGTCACCAAATATATAACGTATGAATGAGGTTGATGAGCATTGAGAGGTGAAGTTCTTATAATGTATGTACCTTACAATATTGATAACAAGTGGTATTTAAGCTCTCTACATGAAGTCCTTCCATGTAACACCTTCCAAGGAGATTATTATAACTCCTTAAGTCCTTTTGTATATCATTCCTTTGCTTTGCTATGTTTCATGAGTAGCAAATAAGCTTATCTTTTGTAGGTGGATTGATGAGGTTCTATGAAGCTTGAATAGCAACTCTGGTGCTTTCTTTGGTGGATGGTCTTCACCAAGTTTAATATTTTGAATGTAGATCCTTTGCTCTTTATCTTCTATTCCTCCAATATGCTAATTATTGTACTTATTTGTAGTTTATATAGCCTCTTATTATGTTGTCCATCTCACGTTGGTAGAAGTATACCCCTTTTCTTTGTAGTGTAGATGTTGTTCGTCCCATGTTGGTAGATGTGGATGTTGTCCATTGGCAGATGTACACTATTTTTATCTATATAAATGTAGTTTTATGATAGCCTCTTATGGGTTTTGTTTTTCCAGGTTTGTCCATCTAAGATGAGCCCTTTGAGTGGCTTCTTTTGCTTGGGAGGAAGAGTGTTGACGTTCAACCTTTCTTGGATGATTTTCCCTAAAGTTATTATACATTTTTAGGGTATATTGAAATATGCTCTTGAGCTATAAAAAATAGATTAGATTAGTGCAATAAAATGTACCATAAATTGTACATAAACCTCATTTGATGTACCTTCTTTTGCATTTTTATTTTAGATCTAAAATTCTGGTTTTATGGTAGAATTTTCTCCTATAATACAAGGGTTTTGAGGTTGTATTTTATGATTAGACACCTTCCTATTTTTTCTTGGATACTTTGATAATGAATCCAAGCTTATATAACAATAGATATAAGCTCTTTAACTTATGCAATTTTTTGCACTTTCTTTTCTTACATCTAATCTTATAATTCTTTGGATTTGAGACTCACCAAGTCTCAATATTTGAAGCTTCTATTTTTTTTGGTTAGTTGTGTTCTTCTCCAAGTTTTGGAGTATTCTAACATTTTGGGTGGCTTCTTTTGGACACTACGAGTTGCTTCAATATTGTATTTAAACACTTGATACAAATCATATATTGTGCCCTTAAAAAACACAAAACTAATTTCTTTTGAGGGTAGCATAATAGTTAAAATAAATATAATAGAATTTATTTTTAATGCACTAACAATTTCACCTTATCACTCCAATAAACTCTCAATATAATGCACTTAATCTCTTTACTGTAGCTAATCAAGAATAACCTGAAATAAATCTTCAAGAGTTAACTACAACTAATATAGTAGGGATTAGTCTTATTTTTTTTCTAAAGTAGATGATAAGCAGTTGATAGATATAATTCTGAAATCTAATCATCTTCTAATTAATGTGCAAATAAACCTTAAAAATAACCTTTTTCCTTTTTGCACTTTGAATATTGTAATCTATTTTTTTCATGCAAATTTAATCCAAATAAGGTGCTCTAACAAATCTAATAAGTAGTCTAATTAATGAGTTAGTTAGCACTAGTAGTTGCATATATTTAAAAGAAAAAATTGTAGATTTTTTTCCAATTATGTAGAGGATGTGGATATTGGTGTTTAAGATCACTAATTTATTGATTCAAGTAGGATCTTGCAGCTTATTGTATTCTACATTGAATAGCTCCTTCTTCACAAGCCTAAGATTTGGTGGCTTTTTCTCCTCTTGTGGTCTCTTCTTTCTACTATAGATTTAGAAAAGTTTCTATCTCTGAAGTGGTGCCTTCTTGGTATGAGAGGTAATCTTCAAATATCCTAGATTTGATGAGCTTCTTCTGTCTTCAAGTCTTCTTATAAAATTTTGACTTCAAGTAGGATCTTATTCTCAATATTCTAAATGTGTCGAAGTCTTTCATTGGATTCTTCTTCTAAAATTTGGAACTCCTTGCCAAATTCTTCTCCTCAAATTTGGTACTCCTTGCCAAATTCTCCTTCTCTTGGTCTTGTTTTCGGATAGCGATAATTGTCCCATGTCCTTCACTATAAGGGGCTTCTACTTGGTAGTGGATTTCTCTAGTAAGTTCTCCTTTGATGATTTATTTAGTAAGGCTTTCTTCAGTAAGGTATTTAATCTTACAAATTCTATTGGTCTTTCCTTGATACCTCTTCAACCTGCTATTTCTAGAAGTGTTGGCGGTGTGATTTTATCCTAGATATTTGATTATGCTACTTTTAGATTTGAGCAGGACTCTCTAATCCTTCTTCTTCTTCCAAGTCTATATGTCCTTCAATGAGATCTTCTCCTGATCTCTTTTAATTTAGTTGTTGAATTAATCTTGAAGAAGATACTTTTTCTAAATTTCTTATAGGAAGTCTTCCAACTCACTGAATCTTCTTTCACTACAACAAAATATTAATACTAAAATCTTAATATACTTTTGAATCATATATTCCTTTCAAATTCTTCTTCAGGATCAAGGCTTCTATGGCGTATTTCAATATCAATACTTTTATGGTCTTTTTAAGGATTTTATGGCCTATTTCAGTATCAAGATTTTTTTGGCCTATTTTAGTATCAAGGCTTCTATGGCATTTTCAGTATCAAAGGTTCTATAGAATTTTTAGTATCAAGACTTATGTGGCTTCTACTTCAAGGCTTCTATGGCATTTTATTCAAGGCTACTATGGCCTTTTTGTATCAAGGCTTCTATATTATATTATTTAATTGTGAAGTTCTTCAATCTAGAAATGGATATATTCAGTATTTTAACTTCACCATGACTCTTCTCCATAAGTCTTCCTTCGTAGTGTTCTTATCTTGTACAATGAACTAATATTTGCACTATGAGGGCATATTGAACTTCAAGCAATGAATTTTTAGTCTCTTAAATTTCTGTTTTAGGAGTACCAATCGTCTAAGAATTAAATATCTACAATAAAAGAAAATTTGGGCAACAATTAGCAAGTTCCAGATATCCTGGATCTTCACTAGATGATATGTCAAGCTAGTGGATTGAATGCTAAGTCTTGATATTTACAATTTTTTCCTATAACTCTATGAAAAAACTATAGTCAAATTATGATCTCAGTATTTTCTAGAACTAAGATTTATTTCAATCATCACTTATGACTCTCCCTAATTCTACCACCTAGATTCTTTTAAGATATTTTGATAGTGACTGGTCCAATGACGTATCAGGTTGACAAATTACTCAAGCTCAACAATGATGGTAGTTTTCCTATAGACCTACATAGACTAGATCTACCGTAACTTTGATACCAGAGTTAGATTTTGATATAATATGCAATGTAAAATTATGAGATGCAGAATAATATGAAAGAAAGTATATCTGCTAGATGGCTAATACATGTAATAAATAGAAATGACATAAATAAATACAATATAGCTATGGAGTAAGTGAATTCTCCATTAATAAAGCTATTAGACTACATTACACCCATCAACACTGTATGGTGACCCACAAAAAATTGTACTACCTACGAAGATGCTCTAAGCTACTATGTCCCCGAATATCTATTTATCTCTATATAACTATCTCTCTAACAATGAGGTATTCCTTATATAAGTAAAATAGGTTACTTTGTCAACACTCTATCTAGTTTTACAAGGGACACCTTGTACATTTACAACTTGCACATTAACACCTGTGCATTTATTACATTGCATGAAGTAACTAGATAACTTACCCCTAAAGTAATCTAATGTCCTAAGTATATACCTTGGAAGCTATATTTTCATGACCTAAATTATGAAATATAATCTATTTCTAACAAGAAGAACAAGAGGTAAGGCATATTATGAGTATCTGGTTTAGTGGAAGAACCAAGAAGTTGACAGAGCACATGGATATTTCTAACAATATTCATGAAACATTTATGTTACTCGATGATTATGATGTAGGAGAATTTGCATGAAGAACTATAATGATGCAACACCATATACGGGTTGAATTAACAACAAACACGCATGTACAAGAGTACACAACGAAAGTAGGAAGAATCAATGGATATCAAAACATAAAAAAATATTTATTTTTATGTAAGGAATATTATAATAACTCATGACACCTTAGATATCAACAATAAAGACTCTATGTGTTACAACAAAACCAAACTAAACTCTACGTGTAAAACTATCCCAAACAAAAATCACACCCAAATAGAATTTGATCCCTAGAAATGAAATAATATGCTACATATAGAACAATATTTGTGTCATGAATCTAGGGAACCATAATCCAAGTAACCCTAATGAAATATTCATTTCGACCATAAAAATATAACCATTATGGTTAGCATGGAAAGACTATAGAACTTGTAGACACCAAAACAACACCAATCCGATTATGTGACTGAAAACACTGATCGCATTGACACACACAGCCCCAAGGGCAGCCCCCAAAGGTTAAATAGTGGTCCTAACCACTCTGACAGTAGTTTTGGAAGGTAAAAAATCAATTTGGCACCTTCAGGCACTTTGCTCAATATTCATCCCACCCAGGGACGAATTCAAACTGGGATTCGTCCCACCCCAGGACAAATTCCAAATTTGCTCTAGGGTGGGGCGAATTGTAGGTTTGATGGGCAAAAAGTCAAATCTTGACAAATGGCAGCTCAGATCTACCACTTAACGCTTCCTTCATCGCATGGGAGTGTGGGTGAGCATTTTTGAGCATTAGAGGATGTTACAAGGGCAGTCATGAAGTCCCTATTTAGGGAGGAATCTCCTTCCCCCTGGGAAGGCATGATTGCCAAGTGGCACCTCTACATGCCCATTTCAAGAGACCTCTAGGTCTATAAATTGGTGAGTTTACTCACCCCAAAAGATACAAAGAAGGAGCATTTTGGAGCAATGAAGTGCTGTCATTTTATTTCCACACCTATTCCCCTTTGAGTTGTGCCTTTCACATCCTTGATCTCTTTTGGAGAAGAGGTCATAGGGTGGTTATTGGAAGCACAAATCCAAAACCAAACCCAACATTTGGTCACAATATCCCACCCAATTTGTCAAAAATACACCCACAAGAGGTTTTGGACCTATCCCAAGTGGATTGGTACCAAAATTAGGCCCTAAATGGTGGGCGGCCTGCCCCATGGGTGCCTCCTCCCACACTGTTACATCCCTAATCGTCCTTCTTCGTAGCAATGGGAAATATGTGAAATATTTTCTTTATTTAATTTTTGTATTCAGTTCTATTATGCTTAGATAGGTTGTCGTTTAAATTTCACCTTGTTTTGAGAAATTTTGAACATGTTTCTATCTTCATTCGCTTTCACTAACTTGTAGGTAGCATTATCAAATTCCCACTGATAGAGGCCAAATTGGGAAAATATGACCATATGGGTCTTCCCAAAATGCCCCCAATTAGCTAAAACCGAGTTTGTAGGTATTTTGGAGCTTTCTAGGTAGGACATTTGGGACAGTACCATTTCAGCATTTTGTTGCAGGTGAATTCCTCCCGCCCCAGAGCGAATTCAAATTGGCGAGGAATTTTTTGACTGTTCCTTTTGTAGTGCCATCATGGTGATGTCTTAATTTCCCTGTAAAATTTTCAAAGCATTTGGATTCATTTTAGTCATAGTTGAATTCATTTTTCTCATTCACTTATCGTAGGCTTGGGGATTGCATGTTTTGTTTCGTCCACAGGTGCTGCTAACTATTTCTTGTTCCTTTGAATGTAGGATCGAAACATAGGAGGAGCAGCAAGGAATCAACATTCGTAGACACAAGCGGCAGCGACATTTTGGTCCGCCCATCTTACATGTGGGCACGCGGAAGAAGGATGGCTATCCATGGATGTAACCAAGAGATGAATTTCTCCTCGCCCTTAAAAATGGAGGATGTGAATTGTAACTGAATTGTGAAATACATAAATAAAATAAAAGGGCTGTTATTTAATTTAGGTTTCAATTCATGTTTTTCTCCATTTCATGCATTTTTAATTCGTAGGATTTAGCGTTAAGTTTAGTTCTATTTTTGCATCGTGCTTGGAGTTTTCCTTTTTTTTTCCATATCCTCATGCTTTTAGTGGTGATCATGATGGGACACAGTCCTATATGTTTTAATATCAGGGATATTATTGAAACTTGGTTGTTTTTTCTTGCAGGTGCCGAATTTCATACGCTAACTGTTGTTCATTCCATTAGGGGGTGGATACAGAGCTGTAATTTGTCTTACCCTAAGACGAATGGGAATTCGCCCCACCCTGCAATGAATACAGTCCTGTAATTCATTCTCCCCCAGGATGAATTTTTTTCTGTGCATTTTTTGGGTAGAAACTCAAAATCGGCATATTTGGGCAGAGAAGAGGTAAGGATTCTAAACTTTCCCTACCAATTTTTGTCTTCAATTTTTTTGTTTCTGGATTACTCACTTGCTTAGGTAAAGTGGTTTTTTTCTACTGCTTGCTTGCTTCTATTTTGAAAAATAAAAATAACCCCACACACCACGTGGCAAATTAAACACGAAGGAGCTGGTCGTAAAACCCTAGCCCTTGATCAAGACCAACGGTGGATTTCATGACCACCTTGGCTTGAATTTTTGCATCCATTACCCCGATCGCTACTATTGCTAGACATAAATCTTGATGAAAGCTAATCGAGTGTAGCTGGGGTGATTCCCAGCACACGAGGATAAGTCTTCTATGGTATGTGTCATAAACAGGGTGATTCCCCTTCCGTATCACCTACATTCCATGTACCATCTACTCTCACATACCTATAGTTTACCTCACGTAAGTGTGGGTATATAGAGAGGTTGGTCTATCGGCCTAGGAATGGTATATCGAAGGGGCAACCATCTATGGGAGTCATAAGAGCCTTCATTTTGCATTTAAACGTTCTTTACAAAAGCTTTCAAAATAAAATCAAAACACACTAAACCAGGTCTAGGACACACTTTCAATATTTAAACGAGATAATCACTGCTTGTGTGTGTGTATGATCTTTTCTGTTTAGTGTAGCATAAAAAAAAATCATAAAAATCATAAAAAAAGATAAAAATCTACATAGCTTGTAGGAAAGCACCACCATGGTGTACACATGTAGCCAAGCCCAATCAAGGGTAGAAGCTACAGAAAGTGTACAAGGGGGCACAAGTCACCTCTACTATAGTCCTAAGGACTTGGTCATATCACCTTGGTAGCCTGACCCACAGGAGAGTCCGCATCATTCCATGTCAAGATGGAACTATAGGGACACCCCTTTGAGAGACACGCCCATTCATCATAGCCCCTTTCAAGAAGAGTCCTTACACGTGGTGCTCAAAATAGATAAAAAGGCTCCCTTAGAAGCTCGATATGAGTGGCCACCGTGCGATGAAGCACTAGAGCGGCATAATGTCCAAAAGGAGAGGCCACATGATTATGGCATCCCTCCTTTGCCCCCCATCACTGTTAGAACCAATAGACAAAACCCAAATAGCAAGGCTCTTCAAGCAGGGTGAGCTAACTCTGCCCGCACCTTTCACACATATGAAAGGGAGCACAAGGAAGACCCTTACATTCCTCGAGAGCAACATACAGTGTGGGAGCCATGCACCTTCGCACTCGCTATGTACCATGATAACCCACTGAGGCCAAAGCCTCGGATAAATACTGCCAACCTTGACAGAGGGAAGCGACCTATTGAGATATCGAATCATCACGACCGAGGTAAGTGCATAGGAGATGCATCTAGGCCTCATAGGCTCAATATGGCGAAACAAATTGACCTATCAATCTCTAGCCATGTCACCTGCCAAGCATAGATCACGTGGCTTGAGCAAGATCAACAGTAGCTAGAGCATTTATATCATCCTAGCAAAGAGCACATTAGGCACCAAACAGATGAGCTGATCCATAACCCAGTACCTAAAAGGGTTCTAACCCTGCGCACCCAAAGAGTAGAACCATATGAGAGGCATAATCCCTTGGTAAAAGACAGTCTCCATGACCTTACCAAGCGCTGCCTTCGAGACCTCCTAGACTTGAACGAGAGGCCACTCTCGGAACAACAACAGGTTCCCTCCACGGGGACACACCCATGGTCATAGGTCTCACCCAGAAACTCCTTGAGAAGCCTATGAGGAGTATGAACAAGAAGAGGAGTAGGCTGAGACGCCCTATCAAGGTAGAGGGGCTGCTATCCGGCCACTCCTCCATAGGCCTCAATTCTCCCACAACCCACAACGGGAGCAAACTAAAGAGGAAGATATTAAGTCTTTTTATGCATATAAAGCACTTCTAGAGCGTTTGGAGTCTGTGGAAACCAAAGATTCTAAGCCCCAAAATCCCATGTTACTCCAACTCTGCAGTCATCCTGTGCATCCGTCAGTGCCTGCACCTCCTTACCCTAAACACTTTAAGCTACCTCAGTTGGCAATCTTCAAGGGTGAGGAGGATGCCCAAGAGAATGTGACGAGGTTCCTAAGCCAATGCTTTGGCATTCAGGACAATGATGCTTTGTTGCTGAGAACCTTCATAACTACATTTTTGGGCCCTACCTCGGATTGGTTCATGTAATTACCAAAACATAACATTAGTAACTTGGATTAGTTAATGAATGCATTCCTCGAATGCTTCGCCTTCAACACCAAGAAGAATGCATCACTAAGTGACCTAGCCAGCCTCAGGCAGTATGAGGAAGAGACTATGGCATCCTATAGGAATCGATGAAGGACTTTACTTTCCAAGCTACCCTACCTCCCTCCTATGTCCGACCTAACACAAATGTTCTCAAGAAGTTGTTTGAGATCGATCTCTATGCTATTGCAGCTACGGTAATATGCCACCTTAGAAGAAGCTCTGGCACAAGACAAAATTATCAAAGAGATCAAGATATAGGATGGCAAGATTGCCAAACCTAAGAAGAAATAATGGAACAAGAACACAAAAATAGGGACTGTGCAACAAAAACCCGTTGCGGTAAATCAAGTTGCTATATATGTCCCTAAGCCTGCACAAGAAATACAGCCTTAAAAGGCTAACTATCAGGTAGTGCCTCCTAATAATTATGAAAGATAAAATTAGAAGCAGGAGCAAAATTAGTAGCGTCATCCTCGGTGACAGTACACACCTTATATGGAGTCTAAGGACTCCCTATTTGACTGCTTTTCAACGGTGAACTTGATCAGCCTTCCAAAAATTCAAACCATAGATACCAACATGCCTAAGCCTAAGGGATATCGGGAGGACTTGTATTATAGGTTCCACATGCGAAGAGGACATGACCTCAATGCATGCTGGAAGTTCAAAGGTTTGATACAAGACTTAATTGACAATAAGACGTTGGCAGTGGACAACGCCGTAGCACCAAAAAACTAGCATATGGGAGTCTTCAAAGACCCCTTGCCTGCCCATGAGGTGTAGGCAAAACCCCTTCAAGTCAATGAGGTGCAACAGAATTGCCCCATGCAAGGGTATGTAGGAATGATAAGCATAGTGACGAGGAACAAGAGATACCCAGGAGTTGCTCCCGAGGCAGCCACAAGAGAGGTTCCATCGACGTCACAAACTCAACAACACCCTACGTAACTTCCTCTGCCTAGACACATGGCCATGATTTAGACCAAACTAACTCAGATTTTGAGGACCACGTCGGCTAGGCTCTCCATATATGACCTTATACAACAATCAACGCCCCATAGGGAGGCTCTAATGGAGATATTGAAAGCCATCGAGTTGCAGCCCCAGGAAGCAAATTCCTTCAACAACTTTGTGGGGCATGTAAAATGATGCATCGAACCTATCATCACCTTTTGAGAGGATGAAGTGAAATTGATAGCTGATGACATGGCGGATCCACCCCTGCACATTATTGCACAGGTCAACAAGATCGTGTATAAGAGGGTGTTGGTAGACACTGGCTCGTCCAGTAACATCATTACTATAGCAGCATTGAAACATCTGAAGTTGTCGGTATCTCATATCATGACCTCCACATATACACTACGAGCATTCAATGATGCAATCTGCTCGACAGTTGGCACAATCTTCCTACATATTCAAGTAGGACAAAAGATGATACCTACATTGTGTCATATTTTGGAAGGTGAGATGGCTTATAACATCTTGTTGGGGCGACCATGGATCAGGGACATGAAGTGTGTCCCTTCAATAGCTCATCAGTGTTTGAAGTATACATTTGAATGGGAAGTACATGTAGTCTCGATGGACCTAGAACCATTCAAATATTGCAATGCGATATAGTTGATGTCACAATTGACCCTTCCATCGATGCATTTGGATTTTTAGTTAAATCCATCTAGACAGGGTCCGATCCCGTAAGCATCCCCGATGACAAATCCATCAAAACCCCATCCAAGTACATCTTCAGCGTCAGGTCTTTCACCCAAGATGCCACGTATCATGGCCAAACATAAGGACAAAGGGAAGAGACCCATGAAGGAGGCGCAACCTCTGGAAGAGGCATGGCCAATAGTATCAACCATCTCAACTGAAGAGATGCCTAGTCAAATGGAAGTGGAAGCTCCTAATTCACCCAACATGGAGTGGATTTAGGAAGGGCTTCCGTTCCCTCCCCCTCAATCACCAACAATCACTGTTGAAATGGCCAATACGGGCCTGGGGGAGTATCTGGTGTAGAATATTGTAGCAACGCCCACACTAGAGTCCATGCAAGACATGGGGAGACCTCACCTCCCCATTGGTACAATTGTTCCTTTAGGCTACCTTCCAAACCAGACCAACTTCGTGTATGGGGGCCTTGATCATGGTATAGAGCCATGCATGCAACAGGACAAAGATGAAGAGCCCTTTGTAGAAGATGTCAACTATCTGTCTAACCCAGACTTCACTCTGAGATATCTCGACCAATGTAATTGGCATGGATATGGACTAGGTAGGTATGATCAAGGAGTGCGTGTCCTTTGCCAACTAAGATACCAAAAGCCTTATGACAAGTCAAGAGTAGGTTTCAATCACCCCCTACCATTAGACATCTTGGTAGAGGACATGCAAGGCCTAGGGATAGGCAACAAGGGTGTATTGGCATCGGATCCTTATGCCAACCCTAACACAATGTATAAGTTGGGGGATTACCTCCCATGGTCAACAACCACCCTTGTTAACCTCAATAACCCTTTCCCTTTGCTAGAGAGAGGAGAAAGTTTTGGGACTCACCTTCAAGGAGGTTATAGACAGTTTCAAGAGGGATCTTCGAAGGATGATTCAGAGTATGAACCAACATCATATGACCCCTTCGAATTAGATAGTGATCACTCCCAAGTGATCCCTGTGAATGACTATCAAGAGAGCCTCTTGACAATGTTCCCCCTAGAGGCTCCAATCAATCCAGTGCCGCGTAAAGAGAATCAGGTCCCCCCACGGAGAGTGGAACAACCACAATGGGGCCAGATTAATTTGCTTAAGTAGGATGAGCCTGTAATGCCTCAAATAGTTGTCAGAGCCAATGAGGGCTTTTGGATCTTCGATAGTGATTACGAAGACGAGACATAAATGTACTATCTTAATCACATGCAGTAGATGCAGCATTGATACCCCTTAAAGATTAACGACATATTTGAATAGATGAAAATAGTGCCAGCACATGAGTAGTATGTAGACCCAGTGGGGTGGGACCAAGTGTTGGATCTGCCACTCCAGGTATACGAAGATCACCTTCCACCTCGAGACCCTAGAGTGATATCAATGACGAGGGTAGACCCTGTCCTCATATCAGCACATAGGGCCGATCCATTTGTGCCAATCCCTATAGAGCCTGAATCGTAGTGCAGGAGTCATCTAGAATGTTTAAATCACCACACCCACGATAATGGAGACCAAAATTATTTCATCAACATGATATCCATTGACTTAACTGCCCCCATCTACAATCCGACTGATCCAGCATGGTCATTGCATCTAGATATAGATGCCATAGACTGGGATCACGTCAATTCACCTCCATCCCCATCATAGTACTGGAATTTTTGTGAGATGCTTCATTTTACCCCAAGGCCAACTCAGGATATCTTCCATGCTGAAGAGGAACTCGAGGTTCGCTACATAAATTTAAACTCAACAAATGATATCCATTTGATCCCGTCTCCACACCAGTTGGAATACGGATCCCACATGTCGATCGAGGAGATGACTGACATAGACATCGGCTCAGATCCAATGAATCCATAGATTATCATGCTGGGGGTAAGCTTATTCCTTAAAGAGCAAGCCGACTACATTGCCCTTCTCAAAGAGAAGAAGGAGGTTTTTGCATGGTCATACAGAGACATGTCGGGGCTAGATCCGTAGCTAGTCATGCATAATCTAACGCTTGATCCGACAGTCAAGCCAGTTAAGCAAAAACTATGCAAGATGCACCCAATAGTGGCCTTGATGGTCAAAGACAAATTGTAGAAGTTGTTGGATGCACAATTTATCATCTGCATGGATTATTTGCCATGGTTGTCCAACATGGTGCCCGTCAAAAATCCTGACGGTAGGATTCGCATATGCAAAGATTTTTGAGATCTAAATAAAGTGAGTCCTAAGGATGATTTCCCCTTACCAAGCATCGATGCATTGGTAGACACTATAGCAGTCCATGAAATGCTATTCCTCATGGATGGTTTCTTAGGATACAATCAAATTCATATCAATCTCGAAGACCAACTAAAAATGGCGTTCACAATGCCTTGGGGGAAATTTTGTTATAAGGTCATGCCTTTTGGCCTTAAAAATGCTAGCGCCACCTACCAATGTGCCATGATGTACATCTTCCATGATTACATGCATAAAACTTTGGAAGATTACATGGATGATTTTTTTGCCAAATCTCTTTTGTGCCCAGATCATCTCGATGACTTAAGCAAGATCCTCGATCGCCTCATGGAGCATAAAGTCAGTCTAAATCCCAAGAAGTGCATCTTTGGCGTCACATCTGGAAAACTCTTGGGTTTCATAGTCTCAAAGTGAGGCATCGAGGTGGACCCCAATAAAGTCAAGGCAATCCTTGAAATGCTTCCCCCAACTACCATCAAGCAGCTCAGAATCCTACAGGGAAAGGTCATGTCAATCAAGCGCTTCATAGCGCAGCTATCTGACAATTGCTGACCAATGAACAAGTTGTTGCACAAAGGGGTAGCATTTCACTGGGATAACGAGTGCCAGTCAGCCTTTTATGACATTAAACAATACCTGGATTTATCGCCAGTATTGGCACCACCCAGACCAGGAGTGTCATTCTACTTATACATCTCAGCTACTGAGGTGGCACTAGGATCCATGTTTGCCTAGAAGAATGAACTTCACAAAGAGCAAGCTACTTACGATCTTAGCCGCACCCTGGTCAGTTATGAACTTAACTATGCATATGGTGAGAAACTTTGCTTGGCAGTGGTGTTTGCTACCAAAAAGCTATGCCACTACATGCTGAGCAACACTACGTATGTTGTGTCTAAGGAGAATCCATTTCGATACATGATGAGTCGTACTTATCATAGTAGTCGCACGGTGAAATGGATCATGTTGTTGACGAAATTTGACATAGATTTTATTGGACAAAAATCCATCAAAGGATAGGTCATAGCCGATCAACTAGCAGAGGCTCCTCTTGAAGACGATCAGCCTCTGGTCATAGAACTACCCGATGATGAGGTCTTCCATGTCTCAGAATCACCAGATTTTGATGAGCCTGAGTCACATGCCGACATAACCCTATTTTTTTATGGTTCTAAATGTGAGAAAGGTGGTGGTGCAAGAATTTTACTCTTCACATCGTAGGGTGCTCCAATGCCCTTGTCATTTAAATTAAATTTCCCATGCACCAACAACAATGCAGAGTACGAAGCCTTTCTCAT
Source organism: Wollemia nobilis (assembly GCA_028583015.1). Classification (NCBI taxonomy): domain Eukaryota; kingdom Viridiplantae; phylum Streptophyta; class Pinopsida; order Araucariales; family Araucariaceae; genus Wollemia; species Wollemia nobilis. Next base: position 1,376,268 of record JAQPPZ010001886.1, on the reverse strand, counting down.
AGGTCTTCAGACAACAATCACCATGAACATCAAGCGATTAAACATTTTTGGCAATTCACTGTTAATTTTAAACTAAGTCAAAGGGGTATTCCAATGTAAATGCCTAGTTCTGTAGGCCTACAAAGCCCTTGTGGACAAATTCCTAGCAAACCTTGAATGGTACGACATTGAGGCAATCCCTCGGTCATCGAATCGTTTTGCGGACACTATGGCCTCCTTGGGGTCACTAATCCTATAAGATCTTTCTGGTGATATGACAACCATTCAAGTAAAAACACTATCACAATCCATGATGGAGCATGCAAGCTCTGATTTAACGCCAGGAATACACATGATCTAGATTGAACCACCTTAGGATAGGTTCTCTCGAATCCATGATCATCTGAAACACGCCAACTGGGGGTCCTTGTTCTCCCCTACTCCCATTAATAGCAACACAACGCTATTCTTACAGGTTCTTTCCTGCTCAGGTTTCGCTAGGGATGAACTTCAAGAGGTATTGGTTGTTCATACCATCGAGGCTTCTGATCAGCAGGATTAGTATTCACCCATCAGGGACTACCTCAAGTTAGGTAACCTCCCACTTGGATTGACACATGCCGCAAAACGAGCATTCAAGTAGAAAGTAGCAAAGCATGTCTTGTTAGGAGACATTTAATACCATTGTAGCTATGAAGGGATCCTCCTTCGGTGCTTGGACCAGCAGGAGTCCACTTGGGCGATTGCCCAAGTGCACGATGGTACATGTGGTGGCCACTTCAGTGGTATGGCTATCACCAAGTGCATTCTCTGCATGGGCTATTATTGGCCATCTTTAGAGTGATATTATTGCGCATATGTAAGGAAATGCGTGAAGTGTCAACATCATGCTAATTTGATGCACGTACCTTCCCAGGCCTTGTAGCCGATCCAATCGACTTGGCTATTTTTGCAGTGGGGCTTAGACCTAATTGGAAATATTTCCCCTACATCGTTAGGCCATCACACATTCATCGTAACGGCCATAGAGTACTTCACCAAGTGGGTGGAAGCAGTTTCGCTTACCTCTACGATAGGAACCCGCATTGTGGAGTTTATTTTGCACAACATCATATGTCATTTTAGTATTCCATCCAAAATAATCTCGGATAATGGGATGTCATTCAAGAACAAATATGTGCGTGCTTTGACCACAAAGTACAAAATCCAGCATAGTTTTTCGACACCCTATTATCCATAGGCAAATGGGCAAGTAGAGGCGTCGAACAAAATTATAGTCGCCATCCTCAAAAAGATAGTCGTAGACAGTCATATAGATTGGCACATTCAGATCCCACTTTCCCTGTAGGCTTATTGCACTAGCATTTGAAAACCCACTGGGGCAACTCCATTTTTGCTCATGTATGGCTCTGAGGCTGTCATGCCTCTCAAGTTGGAGATTCCTTCCCTGCATATATCAATGCAAGAGTTCATCGATGATGATACTGCGTGGTAGGCCCGGTTAGACCAGATTATGTTGCTTTACGAACGATGTGTTGATGCTTTTGAGCATTTACGCATCTACCAAGAGCGACTTAAGAAAGCATACAACATGAAAGTTCACCTGAGGGACTTTCAGGTTGGTGACTTGGTCTTGAAAGAAAACCAACATAACTCTAGTTTGCCATCCCATCTAAGGGACAAATTCATGGCAAACTGGTTAGGTCCCTATGTCATTGACAGTAAAATAGGGCCTGGGACATACCGACTAGCCTCTCTTGACGGAATCAAGGAACTAGAACCCTTGAACATCAGTCATTTGAGGCCCTTCCATATTTATAAAAGCCATAGCATCAACCCAAAAGCTCCAAGGATTTCCATAATCGCTTGGTCAACCCAAAAGCTCCAAGGATTCCCATAATCGCTTGGTCAACCCAAAAGCTCCAAGGATTCCCATAATCGCTTGGTCAACCCAAAAGCTCCAAGGATTCCCATAATCACTTGGTCAACCCAAAAGCTCCAAGGATTTCCATAATCACTTGGTCAACCCAAAATCTCCAAGGATTTCCATAATCGCTTGGTCAACCCAAAAGCTCCAAGGATTTCCATAATCGCCTGGTCAACCCAAAAGCTCCAAGGATTTCCATAATCGCTTGGTCAACCCAAAAGCTCCAAGGATTTCCATAATCGCTTGGTCAACCCAAAAGCTCCAAGGATTTCCATAATCACTTGGTCAACCCAAAGGCCCCAAGGACTCCTCAATCGCTTGGTCAAAAACAAGAAAATTCAGAAACAATAAAATCATTAAAAATAACAAAAAGTTGCATCTCATTCCCATGCATACGCAAAATCATCATAACAGTACAGAGTTCTTTTGCATCTCATCTGCATATTCACAAAAATCAATCCCTCAAAAATACAAAAATATATAGCTGCATTAAGCATCACATCCATACAGTGCATATTTGTGTTCATAAAGGTCAAAGCACCATAGATTGTCATTACTTGCCAAAACCATCATTTTTCTACATTTTTCCACTTTATCAATAACTCATCACCTATAACCGCTATTCACATTATTTTCCCCTATCATAGTCAGTTGTTTCCTAATGTATCGAGAGTTTCCTTCTTTCAGTCATCATTAGCTTTCTAGCCACGTACTGTACCAAGTTAGACATATTTTACACAGGTAGAGTTCTACTTGGATCACACCTTGTTACGTAGCATCCCGACACAAGTTAAAACATATAACAAAATTCCCAAGTTGTGTGAATGAAAGATGAACCCTACAAAGCAATCCAGGTCACCATAAGTGAAACGGTTATCTTGCTCATCCCCCTGTGCAAATGACCCCAAGAATGTTGAGAGTTGGAAAAAGGACAAGCATCCTCCCTACCCAATTCCCCAAGAATCCCACGTTTTCAATATTAGCAAAACATCAACAATTTGCAAACGTCAAAAATCCAAATTTTGACATCACAACCAAAGTGCATACATCAAGAAAAGCACATACAATAGTGATTCTCATCACTCCATATCCAAATCCCTTGCTCAAAAAAATAATACAAAAATAAATAGTGATTTTTATCACTACAAAAGAGCAAGTATCCCAATACAATTGAAGAAAAGAAGGGAGTCGAACTTGAATCCTTGGAACTCTCAGCATTCGAAAGGTCATGAGATAAACCTCAGTATCGATTTTGTTGATAGCCTATCGGTCACTCGTGGCAAACCTCCCGCATGATGATATATATGTCGCATTAACTTATGTGCAGATCAATGTTTGCATGTGGATGAGCTAGCTTATGGTATCCTGGATCACATCGTAGATTAATATGACTAAATAAAACAAAGGAGTTAGTGGGGCTAATTAGGTGATCCTCAGTACAGGTTTGGTTGAAAGCCTATCTAGCACTAGCGGTATCCTGACAAATACCACATAAACAAACTCAATTGCACACACAGGGATGGGACATAACTTGGTCCAAAACAAGTCTGATTCATACCTTGTTCAGAAGTCTTGTGAGATAAAGTACAGTCGTGGCTAGTTAGTTAAAACATCTGAGTCTCAGAAAACCTTAACTACATTCAAAACCAACTTGCTATATTTTATTCTCACCAAAAAAAAAAAAAAACACATGTATACATGAAAAGGCATTTACAACAGCGATCACACAGGACAAACAGTCATAAATTTCTAAACAGTCTATGGTGTGACTACCAAACATCACAAATTCAATTCATCCATTCCATTTGCATATCATATAAATTAGAAACATTTGAACTCATCAACACATATGCATCCATCACTATAACTTAACATGCATACATCTATATTCATCAATCGTTGTGAATAAAATCAAATCATCACATGCGCATAAACAAAATAAAGTCTGTATATATATATATCAGCAAAAATGCCCGCAGGCTACAAAGATCCGGTCATGTGACCCTGCAACAAAATCCAAAAAATAAAAAACCCCCAAGCTTAGGGCATCGGTCACCATGATCATGCAGGATCGGTGTGACAGGAACTACCTCCCATGTGGTGGGTCCTATGGGACCCCTCAGGGCAGTTGTTGCTAGCCCCCACATCACGCCTGCTACCGCCTCCCTCATCCAATCGCCTGTGATGAGATGATGCTAACTGCTCAGTATCACTGAACCTCATTCGACATGAAGAGCCACCTCTAGGGGGCTTATGTAACTACCCACCGAGGCGGATAATCTCTCCCTCCATATCCATCCGATGTCGAGACCAGTTTGCCTCTCGCTGCAACCACTCTGCCTCCCACTAACGGTAGTAAGCTACCACATCGTCGTGCTGCACCAGCTGTGTCCGTAGGAGATCCCTCTCCTATGCAATGCTGGTGTCCCCATACCCCCAACGGAGTGCAAAAAATGTGCTATCCTGCTCTGCCAGTTGATTCTATAGGATATCCCTCTCCTGCAAAGCTTCTCCCAACTCCTCATATTGCCTCTGTAGCAGCTTTGCCAATCATGTATTCTTAGCATGCACCCCTGCCTCTGTGTCCTCCACCATGACCTGATGCATAGGCACCTCTGGAACAGTAGCCTGCTCTGGTTCCCACTACTCTGGGATGTCCTGCATATTTGGCTGATCTAGAGCCCCAAAATCCATGCCCAAGTCATCAGCCTCCACCATGTTCGCATCCTCTAGCGGAGCTCCCCAACCCTCACCTAGTGCCTCCGCACCATCATCCCCTGTTGCTACTACCTCCACACCTCCCAGTGGTCCCTCTCCCTGTAATCATCGTAGAGTCCACAACTGATCATACTATGTAGTAGTCCCAACGTCATCCATGTTTGGGATGTCGATCACCACATCTAAATCCTTGCCAAGTGGCATGATGACTGGTCGGTCCAGAGTCCTCTCGTCCCCCCGACGCCGATAGACCACGGGTTCATCAGGCAAACCCTGGTGCACCCCAAACTGTCATGTCACCTAGCTGTAAGGGAAGAACTCATGCTCGGTCTCATGTTGCCCAATTAGCCACTGCCCCCTGTGTACCCATCGAAGCCACTCTCCAGCCTCAGGCTAGGTTGGATAGTCTCGGTAGGGGCACCAGAACACCTCCCCTAGAGCAAGCCGAGCGAAGGCATCGACATAGTGCCCTACAACACCTGCACATCATCGACTCTGTCCCTGCTCCTTAGACCGTCACCACAGTGCCACATAACCTATATCCTTATCCTCCATCTCCTCTCGCATTGTCCATGGCAACCCCACTGGCCTCTCCACCGCTATGTACTACCAAGACCAACTCTACAAAAGATAGCTATAGCTGATCCCCTTCCACCTTCGACAACGGACCTCGTACATCTCCCCATAGAGCTATGCTAACAGCGTCTGTCCCCACCTCATGATCAGCGATGCCTCCGTCAGGCACTCAACCAACTGGCAAACCACATCCAGCAGGTTCCATAGGAACCTCACACCTGATGATTCAGGTAGCAGCATGTTGGAAATGAGGCCCATGAGTACTGTGTGCCTCACTCCCAACATCCCCTTCTCCAGCCACCATCAAACTAGAATCTCGTCCATATGGTAGTCAATCTCTGCCCTCTCCACTGAGCTCTCCACACCCAGCTCCTCCTCGTGCCCGAAGTAGCGTGTCAACACTACTATCTGCTGATCTCATGACGTATTCTGGATCGGCAGTTCGTCTATTGGAATCCAAACAATTCGATAGACGTCCTCCAAGGTCACTGTCATCTCTCCTATTGGGAGATGGAAGGTGTTGGTTCGAGGATCCCACATATTGATCAAGGCCATCAGATAGGCCCGATCCCTGACCACAGGCCCCAACCGAGTCACCTGCTTAACCCCAAGGGCATCAAGCCACTCCTAGTCAAACCACAGTTAGTGCCTCCCACACTTCAACGAAAGCAGTAGGAACACGATATCGGCTCTTCACAACCTGCAAAAGAAAACAACACAAAAACATTAAAATCATGAAAAATGTACAACAAAAATATGAATATACAGACATTGCAAAAAAAAAAAAAAAAACTATACAACTCAAAAGCAACAAAAATTCACAAAAATTCAAAAAAAAAAATTTAAAAAGAAAAATAAAAATCCAACCAAGTTTTAAACTACGTTTTTCATTCAGTTTTAAGCTAATTCTTGGTTCATGTTCAGTTAAGTTTTAGGGTTTCAATTTTTAATTTGAAAAAAAAACTAACAAAGAAAAATAAACAAATAACTTGCAACAAAAAACAAAAGCAAATAAAAGAGGAGAAGCACTTACCAGTCTCGCTTCGACTCCGTTGCTCGACCTGGTTTGTGCACTCATGGTGGCAGGAAAATTTTTGCAGCACTTCGCTTCACAGAACTAACCTCCTCCTCCTCACAGCTCCAAATCGCACGAAAATTCAAGTGCAAATGAGCCCAAACCCTAGATTTGGCCTTTAAATACGTTTGTTGAGATTATATTCATTCATCCCCAGGACGAGCACTCTATTTAGCACTCGTCCCACCCTGGGATGAATACTTAACTGGTATTCATCCCACCCGAGAACGAATTCAGAGCAAAATTTTCAAAAACAGCAAAAAATGAACAAAAATGCACCAAAACAACTAATAAACTTACCCTATGCAAGTGCTTTTGCACTTGACATCCCGGGCATGCAAAACAGATGTCGGGGTCACAAATCCTCACTATCCTCCTCCCTAAGAAGGCTACCATAGCTGGACCGCTCCATGGGAGGATGGATTTTTGAGAATTTCATCCCAAGCGACGTCGCCAAAAGGGTCAAAATCCAACCAAAAAGAGCAATAACATTGCAAAACGAAGGCGCCTTGGTGCCTGACATTCTTGGCATCCAAAATAGATGTTGGGGCTACAAATTATCACTATCCTACTCCCTAATAAGGCCACCATGGCCGGACCGCTCCACGGGAAGACGAATTTTTGACAATTTCAGCTCCAAAAAGGATCACCGAAAAGGGTTAACACCCACCAAAAATAGGTCTAAATGTCAGAAATTTGCACACACATTTAACACTAAACATATGAAGGCACCCTTGCACAAGTCATCTTGGGTCAAGCGACTCGTCGCTTTTCTCATGAAGGTCATTTCCTCATCGATTCATCGCTTGAGGGGGTAGTCACACTTAGTCACCAACCAACAAATACACACCCAATTAAGGAAAATGACATGCATTCAAAGAATCATTGACAAAGACAATCACGCTCCTACTTGGGGCAGTAAACAAGCAATAATCACAAACTGATCAATCACTTGGCATTCGTGAATCATGAACTCTAGGTTCCCACAAACAAAAGGTTGCGCCCTTTGCCTATTCATGACTGATCAATGTCTAAGATCAAGTAACACCTCACCAAAAAATTTTAACACTTGAATTGAGTTCCTTCACTCGTCAGAATAGGGGATTCAAGAATGCATGCCCTTTCCATACTTGGGGCATCAAAATTTGGTTAGGTTACTAAGAAACCCTAATCATTAGTTCTTTGGTTATCTATTTTTTCTCGGCGTTGCAGTCATATAATCAGATTGGTGCTATTTTGGAAGGTTAAACAGTGGTCCTAACCACTCTGACAGCAGTTTTGGAAGGTCAAAAATCAATTTGGCACCTTCAGGCACTTTGCTCAATATTCGTCCCACCTAGGGGTGAATTCAAACTGGGATTCGCCCCACCCCAGGATGAATTCCAAATTTGCTCTAGGGTGGGGCGAATTGCGGGTTTGATAGGCACAAAGTCAAATATTAACAAATGGCAGCTCAGATCTGCCACTTAACACTTACTTCATCACATGGGAGTGTGGGTGAGCATTTTTGAGCATTAGAGGATGTTACAAGGGCAGTCATGAAGTCCCTATTTAGGGAGGAATCTCCTTCCCTGTAGGAAGGCATGATTGCCAAGTGGCGCCTCTGCATGCCTATTTCAATAGACCTCTAGGTCTATAAATTGGTGAGTTTCCTCACCCCAAAATATATAGAGAAGGAGCATTTTGGAGCAACGAAGTGCTATCATTTTATTTCCACACCTATTCCCATTTGAGTTGTGCCTTTCACATCCTTGATATCTTTTGGAGAAGAGGTCATAGGGTGGTTATTGGAAGCACAAATTCGAAACCAAACCTAACATTTGGTCACAATATCCCACCCAATTTGCTGACAATACCCCCACAAGATGTTTTGGACCCATCCCAAGTGGATTGGTACCGAAATCATGCCCTAAATGGCGGGCGACCTGCCCCATGGGCGCCCCCTCCCACACTGTTACAGTCCTAATCGTCCTTCTTCGGAGCAATGGGAAATCTATGATAGATTTGCTTTCTTTAATTTTTTCATTCATTTCTATGATGCTTAGATAGGTTGTCGTTTAAATTTCACCTTGTTTTGAGCAATTTTGATCATGTTTCTATCTTCGTTCGCTTTCACTAACTTGCAGGTAGCATTATCACATTCCCGCTGACGAAGGCCAAATTGGAAAAATCTGACCATATAGGTCTTCCCAAAATTCCCCCAATTAGCTAACCCCAAGTTTGCAAGTATTTTGGAGCTTTCTAGGCAGGACATTTGGGACAGTACCATTTCAACATTTTGTTGCAGGTGAATTCGTCCCTCCCAAAGTGAATTCAAATCGGCAAGGAATTTTCTGATTGTTCCTTTTGCAGTGCCCTCTTGGTGATGTATTGATGCCCCTTTCAAATTTTTAGAGCATTTGGATTCATTTTAGTCATAGTTTAATTCATTTTTCTCATCCGCTTATCATAGGCTTGGGGATTGCATGTTTTGTTTCGTCCGCAGGTGCTACTAACTATTTCTTGTTCCTTTGAACGCAGGATCAGAACATCGAAGGAGCAGCAATGAATCAACATTCGTAGACACAAGCGGCAGAGATGTTTTTGTCCACCCATATTACATGTGGGCACACGGAAGAAGGATGGCTATCCATGGATGTAACCAAGAGATGAATTTGACGCTCCTCGCCCTTAAAAAGGGAGGATGCGAATTGTAACCGAATTGTGAAATACATCAATAAAATAAAAGGGTTGTTATTTCATTTAGGTTTCAATTCATGTTTTTCTCCATTTCATGCATTTTTAATTCGTAGGATTTAGCGTTAAGTTTAGTTCTATTTTTGCATCGTGCTTGGAGTTTTCCTTTTTGGTTTTCGTATCCTCGTGCTTTTAGAACTGCATGGTGACTATCACAACACTATAGATTTTTTGGTTGATGCAAGATTGCATGAACATTAGGATTCTCCTACATTAGACACCCTTTCTAAAAAAGAATGTTACCCTAAGGCTCACATTATGACTACACAAATAACTAATTTGGCCACCCAAGTTGGCTTACTTCAACTTCAAAAAATTTATGAGCCTTCCTTAGATCCTTTGCCCTTCCAAAAAATTATATATTCTTTGTACTTGCTCTGTCAAGTTTTCTTGGCAATGCATGAATCTAATATTTGCACTATTTCCTCTTGATTATTCTTATGTATCTCCCTCCTTCATATACATATCCTTTAAATATTTGGGTTCATGGAATGAATACAGATCAAATATTTTGAATTTTAGCAAGATATTCAACCCTTTAGGAAATTTAATTTCAAAGGTTTTGTTAGAAAAATGATGTAAAATGCAATAAGGACCTATCTTCTTGGGATTCATCTTGTCATATATTTTTTGTGGGAACCTCTCCTTTCTTAGATACACCATGACTAACTCCTCCTCTAAGTAGGTATTTTCTCTATGATGAAAATATACACTCTTATTATACTTAGTATTGCTCTTCTCAAGTTGTTTCTTTACTTGTGTATGCATATCCTGCACATGTTAAGTGAAGTCTTTCAACTTAGAGTTGACATGAATACCAAATTCCACCTCCAATTTATATATAAATATTTGAGAAGACAGTCCATACATCACATGATATGGCATCCTTCCAATCGACCTATTTATCAAATTATTGTATGTAAACTTTTCTTATGCTAGCTTAGAGTCCCACTATGCAAGGTGCTCCCCTACAAGACATCATAATAGGTTGCCAAGACTTTGAACGAACACCTCTATCTATCCATCCATCTATGGATGATATGCTAAACTATAGTTGAGTTAAATACCTAAATTTTTCCAAAGAGTGTACCAAAAGTGGCTAAGGAACTTTGTATGATGATCCAACGTAATGTTTTATGATAACCCATGCAATATCACTATCTACTTGAAGAACAAATTTGCTATCCTAGATGCATCATTCAACTTTTGACAAGGAATGAAATGTACTATTTTAGAGAATTAATCCACCACTACGAAGATATAACCATGATCTCTCTATAAGTATGACAATACAAGAACAAATTCCATAAAATGTTCCTCCCATGGTCCATTTTGTAGGTGCAAAGGCTTGTACAACCCCATGTTTTACACCACTTCCTTTGTTATCTAGATGATTCTACACCTTTCTATAAATTTACACATATCCTTATGCAAACTATGCCAATAGTACCTCTATTCCTCCATCGCCTATGTATTGTATGCATCAATGTACCCTCTAAGTCCAACTCTGTGTAACTCCTTGATGAGATTATTCCTCAGCAAACTATGCAGGATGCACAACTACTTTTTCTTTAATAGGTGTCCTTATTGTACAAATAAATATACAAATAAACCTATATATATAGGCCATAGCTCCATCCATACATGTCATACATTAGTAAAATTTGGATCTACACCATATAAACCCTTCATCCCCTACATTCCTACTAGTTTAACTATTATTTTATATAATAATATGTTCCTTATAATCAAAGCATATGTGATCTTGTTCGTACTTCCTACAAGATGTTTCAACATAAAAGAGTAATACTACAAATATGCCACCCATCTCATGTGCCTTTGGTTTAAATTTACCTGACTATTGATGAATTTTAGCACTTGGTGATCCATATACATCATGAAATCCTTTGACAAAAAGTAATACCTTGACTTGCGTAAATATTACACTATGGTGTATAATTCTTGGTCATTGAAAAAATACCTTTGTCTAGCCTAATTCAACTTTTTTCTAAGTAATAAATTGTCCTACCATCTTGGATCAACACAATAGTGATAGCCTTTCCACTAGCATGACAATCAACTTGGAACACATTTCCAATGTCTAGAAGTGCTAACACGGGCTTCTATATCACCTTTTTATTTAAGAGTTTCAAACTCTTGGAAGTTGCAACCATCCATTTTAACCCTTATTTGTGCATAAAATACATTAATGTTGTACAAATATCACTAAATTCCCTTATGAACTTTTAATAGAAACTTATCAATCCATAGAAAATTTTGGTCTCAATTGCACTTCATATTTCTAGTCACTCAAATATTGTGTCGAGCTTCTATGGATGCATGTGCAATCTATCTTGATATATCATGAATCTTAAGTATGTGAGCTCCTTAAAAGAAACTAGACTTATTTAGGTTGATGCATAAAATTGTATTCCTTAGTTGCACAAACACTTACTATAGGTGCATAATATGCTCCTCCCTTATCTTCCTAAACACCAAATATCATCAAGGCACATGATCATAAACTTATCCAAAATATGCTTTAGGATCTCATAAATGTGCTTGGAGGTTTTGATAACTCAAATGACATAACACACCATTGAATGTGATCTTTCATCCATCCCCATTTTGAATCCTAATTTAATGATATACACTCTTGAGATCCATCTTAGAAAAGTATTGTAGTTCACTCAAACAATCCATCAGGTCATTCATGCGCGATAGTAGAAACCTATATCTCATGGTAATATTATTTATAGAGTTTGATTTTATGCACATACTCTATGCTCCATCCTTCTTTGGTACTATTACTATAGGTACTATGCAAGAACTTAGGTGTTTTTTTAACAAACCTTATTTTAGTAGTTATTTCACCTACTTTTTTAACTCTACACTTATATCAAAACTCATCCTGTGTGGTGTCTTTTTAGGCAAACTAGAACCTAGAATAAAATCAATGCAATGTGAGACAGTGTACATGAACAACAATCCATCTAGTATTCCTTCACCAACTACATCTACAAACACTTATAGTAGCGCTCCAATATTTGGATCCTCAAATTTAAGTGGATTTTATTGCTCTATGTGCATGGGTATAACTACTAGTACATAGCAATCCAATAAGTCTCCCATATCCCATAGAAACATCTTGCTAACAACCAGGGTTATGCATTAGTGGTTGGACTCAAAATATACTTGTAAAATAATGGTGAATACTAATTGAAATCAAGGTGAATCCTAAGCAAATCAAACCAGTCATCTTCACACCAAACTTTGGGGCATTTGAAGCTCTAAAAAGTAAGTTTATCTTTGGTATACATTTTGACCTATTAAATCACCTTATAACTTCATAAAAATACAACCATTAGATCAAGATTAAAAAGAGCTTTCCAGCGAGTACAAATATACCTATATTTGGATATATATTGTGGTGATTTAATCCTAAGAAAAAATTGATCTCAAAAATTCCAAGCAAATGAGCTGAAATCGAGGGTCCTCATATTCATTAGTTTCTAATTTTGAAAATCCTAAAATTTCCCCATTTGTGAATATTCACCACTATGCATAACCATGCTACCAACATCATCACTTCACCCTTCCACACACATTATTTCTCCTCTCTCATTAGAGTTAGCTCAAAATTCTTTCCATCCTTCCTGATGGTGAAAGTGTTTTTGCACCTATCATGAATAGTGCTAACATGATATTGACAGGGCCTTCCTAGCAATATATGGTATGCATCCATTAGAATCATGTTACACCAATTACAATCCACATATCCTCCTATACAAAAGGTAACTAGACTCTACTTTACCATAGTCAGTTCATATTTGTTCTAAAACCAAGAGATCTTACATAGCATTGGATGCATGATATTATTCAATCCCAATATCTACACAATATTTGTGAAGACCAAGTTGTATGTGTTACCTCCATCAATGTTTAACTTGTAGTTCTTTTCTCTAGATGTATACTTGGTGCATAAGAGGCTCCTCATCAACCATGACTCCTCTTTATATGTAGGATTTAGTAGTACCTTGTACACCATCAAAATTTATCTAAAATTTTGACATGTTATTTCTACTTCACTACCCGACTCATGACGATTTTGTTACATGCATGTGTTTATCTATCTAACCCTAATCTCATGCTTTCAAACATTTGAATACCTAATACTCTACTTGAACACATCTAAAGTAAATCCTTCGAAAACCCTTTGTGCAACTTTGAGATTTATCTTCACCATTGCTAGAGTTTTTTTTATGATCAATGCCATACAAGCTACCACTCGCACTAGCGCCTTCCTTGCATGGGTTAGTCTACCTTACCCCCAAATTGCTTTATCTACCATCCTTTCCCTTACCACTACTATTACACATACCTTGTTGTCTACAAGACAACTTCTCCTTTGCATGTAGAACCAACTGGTAGGCTTCTTTGATGGAGTTGATCATCAAAAAACATATTCCATCTTGAGTCAATATGTGCAAACCATTCAAATACCTTGATACCTCCTTGTTGTCCTCCATCTATCCTACATGAATGAATAGTCTATAGAATTCCTTTGTATATAATTGCATGGTGGTATCTCTTTGGTGTAGGTTTTGGAGTTTCTTGAATAAAACATGCATTTAGATAGATTGTAGGAACTTTCCTCTAAGCTTCACCACCATATTATCCCATGTGGATATTTTGTACTTATTCCTTTCCACACGACTCTTCTAGATTGAGTCCCACCACAAGGTAACATGATCTTTCAAAATCATAGTGGTGCACTTGACTCTTTTAGGATCCTTAATTGCTTTGAACTCAAATTATCTCTCTAGCTCAATGATCCAATCCACCAAGTCTTCTAGATTCAAGATCCCTACATAGGTTAAAATATCAAACCTTAGCTTACTTCGAGCCTTCACTATGGTAGTTATAAATATTTATTCCGTCATGATTTTTATGTGACCTTACCCTTGTGCTCAATACCATCCCTCTTGTCATGATCATCTATATCATCTTCACTGACATCAACCACCACTACAACAAATATGTATTGTGTGGTCTCAATAGCCTCTAGTCTCACCAGGATGACTCTCATTGTATTAACTAGATTAGTGATGCATGGGTCAGGATTTTTTATGCCATCTATTCCAATTTTATGAATCATATCTATGGTTCACCTGTAATGCAATCAGAACTATATGAATAATTCATATTGAACAACTCTTACGAGATAATACTATAAAATACGAGCCTAAAATTTGATACCAACTGATACAATACTGTATGTAGGTTGAATTAACAATAGGTACGTGAGCGTAATAGTACACAATGAAAGCAACTAGAATAAATGGAATTCAAAACAAATGTCTTTATTTACTTATCAATAAGGAAATATTACAACTCATAAGACGTTAAATATCTACAATAGAGACTCTCTATATTATAATCAAACCAATTTGAAACTCTACCCTCAAAACTATACCAAACTAAAATCTCACCCAAATAGAATATGATCCCTAACAATGAACCAAAACACTACATATATAGAATAATATGTATGTTGTGAATGTAGGGAACTCTAATTTAGAATCTATGGAACCCTAATACAATGGTCATGTCAACAACCATAAATCTAACCATTATGGATAACATTTAAAGACTACAAAACTATGTGATGTCTACCATAACACTACAATTTTTTTTGGTCGATCTAAGATTGTGCAAACACAAGGATGCTCCTACATCATGAAAGGCTAATCGTGTAATGGCCATTATAAAACTTCCTGGTAAAAATAACCATTTCTCAAGCCTATAAATTAAAAAGGGTTTGAGAGGTAAGAGGATAGAAGAGGGGTAGAGAAGAAGTGCAAGAGAGGAGAAGAGAGGAGAATGGAGAACAAGAAGATGGGTAATAAATTGAGTTGATTTTCACTAGAATATGTTTTTTTGGGTGATGTAATTGTGAACTACAATAATAAATAAAAAAAGATTTTTCATCTTCCTTATTTGTGTTGTGTGTTGTTTTTGCTTGAATTGGTAGTATGATTTGATTGATTTTTTTACCCATTTCTATTATAATTGTTGTTCGATAGAGTGATAGGTCATTGCATGTTGTCATTGGTGAATAAGCGATCATCTAAGGTAAGCTAGCATCAAAGGGAATTTATCATCTAAGAAAAAAATATTGTCAAGGAAAGCTAATGTTTGAGAAAAATTGTAATCAAGGGTATGTTTTCATCTAAGGGAAATTGACATCAATGGAAAGTTTCCATCTAAGGAAAACTACCATCAGGGAAGTTATTTATCATCTAGTGCATGTCATCCAATATGTGCCATCATAAAAGTGTCATCGTATTGGTAAATTGTGCCACATATATATGTTGTCCTTTTGTGGATACCTCTCACTCATGCACATCAATTTGGTTTTTGTCTTTAGTTTTCACCATGGTAACTTTGATAAGCCCATATTTTCCTTTTCTTATTTCTTTCAATATCCCCCTTTGTTGTTTTTATTGTAGTTTATTTTGAAAAAGCCTCTTATAAAGCTAATCGTATATTTAGCTTCTCTATAGCCTCTTATTCCTCTAACAATTATATTAGTTAATTTATCATGTATTTCCTTATGTCTCTTGCACATATTTCAATTTATTTTTCACCTCTCTTATTTCCTTTGGTATTGATCTTTTTACCACTTGTGTCTATATTTAACCTCCTCCATTATTTTATATCTATGATTGTTGTCACCTATAATAATAATATAAAGGATAAAAACAATTCCTAATAAATCCAAAATTATTTATAATGAAAGGATAAAGACTATTCATAATAAATCCAAAATAACTAATAAAACTGTTGAAAAATATAAAATATAAGATTTCTACATCAATTATTTCCAAATAGTAACCAGGGTAATAGTCCGGATTATTATTCTAAAACACAAGTGTACGTAAGCAAGCTAGATCGAGGGCAATAGTCCTTCACGACTTACCAACCGAAGCAGAATACTTTGTGCACCTTGTTGACAAACGTGTGTCGATACATATAATTTCGCTTGGACCGACGTCTTCAACCACAGGAAAATCTCCCGACCAGATTATACCTTTGCCCAACTCATCGTGGGCTGCAACAAAAATGGAACATGGAAAGAATTTTCCAATTGAAGTTCATCTCCGTCTTGTTGCGTTCTCAGCGTCCGACGAAATTGAAATGCTTATCTTTGTGATGTTTACCTAGCCCGTTTTCCAAAGCAAGGGTCACATCGTATCCAGCAATCAATCTTGTCTACTTGCATATCTTCAAGGGGGAATATTTTTTATTTATTTATAATTTGACCTAGTAACCTTGTGTTTCATCCTTTACGCAAATCTTTTCGACTCGCTTATATATAGCTGCACTTTCCCAACATATTTTCCATTCATCCTTTCTTTTTCAATTCAAACATATCATCCAAACCATTTGAATTTTACAGAAGCTGAAGGCCATGGAGGAGAGCCGAAAACACCAGAGGTTCGAGTCCGGGGAGGAGTGCATCTCTCCGGAAACAGAGAACAGCCCCACAAAGCGTCTCAGCCACGACTCGGATTGCAGAAATTTCGATGTTTTCTTTGAAATCATTTCTGAAATGGATGTCGAGAACCCGGAGTGCCTGAATGAGAAATTCCGGGAAGAAATTCCGGGACATGATGAGAAACCTCTTTGAAGATATCATGTTGAGCCCTTTGTATGAAGATGAATCGAGTACAAGTAATATATCCGATGATAGAAATTGTACCTCGCTGCATGCAGAAGCAGAGTCTGTGATCAGAGAGGATACGCCACAGAATGGGGAGGAGGACTATCTGTTGGGGGCTAGCGACGAGGAATTGGGCATTTCTAGAAGCCCTCTCACGGATATCGTGGATGCTGATTCCCGTTTCTCTGCTTGTAATAATCCTGACAAAGGCTACTTTGAATATGTTCTGATGGATAGAGAGGCCGAACAACAGCTTCTACCGCAAAATTTGTGGTATTACGATGGTATAAACTAGCAGGGCAACTGTGATCTACTCTTTGTTGAATATGGTGAGATGTTTTTAAGTTAAGGCCATCCAGGTGCTGATCAGAAGACGCACTCAACAAAAGAGAGTGCTAGGGTAAATGAAATTTTCATGAAGTTAAAGGAAAGAATATTTTCACGTTGACATGCATATTCTCCTGTCGGTGCATTTCTTAAATGATTGCTTTTAAAGTTGATCCACACATAGTGATTTGAATTATAATGGCTTAATTATAAAATTTTAATTAATTTTATATAAATTAACATATAAGAAAATGGAATTCAAATGAATCTGAATTGAAAATTTTGAAATTCAAAATTTAAAATATGTGTGAACCCTCACGAAAGGTGTGTTTTGCTATATGATTAGACTTCTCCAACTAATGTTTGCTATGGTCTATTTTAAACGTGAAAATTTTGGCCATTTTAATATTTCAAAGTCTCGCCAGGGCTGATATAATTACAAATTATATTTATAAAAGGGTTAGAAATATGATCGATTACTTATTCAACTGTTAATAGAGGTTGATTTTAAGTTAAAAAAAAAATAAATTATAATTAAAATTTATTTATTTATAGTGAAAAACTTCTTGCAGGTCGGGTCGCCTTGGTCTGAAAGACCACGAATAGGGGGTTCTACACCGTCAAATTCACTCGGGAGTTGCATCCAACCTTACTCGCACCAACATTATCAATTGGATTTTAGGTACCCAATTTAACTTTTTGGTAAGATGTAGATTCGAACCTGGGACCTCCCTTGGAGGTTTACCCTCTCCTCTCCAATTCACCAACAAAAATTGGATAATTAAAATTTATTTATTTTTAATAAAACTATTTAAATAAAAAAATAAAAAGTATTTAAATTATGGTTTATTATAAATAAAAGTTGTTTTTATTGTTATATGAATAATCAATATGAGTAAGATACTTAACATTATAAGAGATTACTTTTTATATTACACTATATTTTATAAAGATATGAGTAGCTTTGTAGATTTTTTATAAACTTAATCATTGTTAATTTTACAATCTTTGTCCACACTCATTTAATTGTTATTTGGATATTTGAGCTTGTTTGAATTTTAAAAATATTTAAATATATTTTTCTATTTTTATTTTATATAGAGGAGTTGATAAAGTTTTTATCATTTTATTTTTGTAGGCACGATAAATTTTTACTTCAAATAATGAGACCCAAGAGAGGTTTGGGATTGGCACTGTCTACTTCGACCTCAACTTCAGTAATAAGGGATTTGGCCTCTCTTTGGAAGGTTCAAGATTCAAACCCTACTTAATATAAAAGGATTGGAACCCCTCATAAAAATATATATATTCATTAAACATATAAAAAATATGAGTTTTTATTAATAGTTTTATTTTATATTATAGGTCTATGTTAGAATTTCACAATAATAGATATGCAAAGCATTACATAAAATATGAAGAGAAGAGTGGAACTGATTGATTTATTCCAATGATCAACTTTGTATAAATAGCAGAGTTAATCATTTAGAGTCGTTGGATTACAACAACTCATCAGACCTGATAAAGACACCACTAAGAGTTCTCTTGACACATGGAGGAGTGGAAACTCAATTGTCTATCCTAGTGGAACATAAGATAATATTCTCTTATTCTAACACCCCCCTTAAGTGATACTAGGGATGGATCATACAAATGAATCCTACCAACAAGGCTTGATGAGGTACTCATGTACAATGACTTCTTTTGAATAAATAGTAAAACCCAATGGGAAAGAATCCATCAATCAAAAGGAAGTTAGAGGCTTGTCTTCGTATGGCGAATATTGTCCTCCTAATACAATAGATAGTTGGTAAAAAAATCCCTATGGGGAAAATCAAATATGAGAAGAAGAGAGGCATGTCTTCGTATGGTGAAGACTATCCTCTTTAACAAGAAAGAAGCATGAGTCCCGACAACTTGGCCTGATTAGGTACTCATTTACATAATATTGTTGGTGAAAAATGTATTAGAGCGTTACACAAAAGATAAAGAGAAGAGTGGAACTGATTGATTTATTCCAAGGATCAACTTTATATAAATAGCAGAGTTGATCATTGAGAGTCGTTGGATTACAATATCTCATTAGACCTAATGAAGACACCATTGAGAGTTATCCTAACACATGGAGGAGTGGAAACTCAAGTGTCTATCCTACTGTAACTTAAGATAATATTCTCTTATTCTAACACTCTAAACAACCTTTACATTGTCTAAATATATATTCTAGAGCTTCATGGATAATTTGAAGCTATGAACCTTAATTTTTCTAATATTTAAATATCTCACGCACTTTAAAAGTATTTTCATAACAAATATCTTTTTAATTTTAAATATTTTAAAGTAAAAAATATATTAAATATATTCATTATGTCCTATTTTTCGTCCTTCATATAATTTTTTTTTTTTTTTGAGAAGGGTGGGTCCATTTCAAAAATATAGTTTTTAAATCCTAATTTGATATTAAAACCAATTTTGTGGCCTTGGAGTGGCAATTGATTCAACCACCTATATTTAGACAAGATATAGAACACACACTCACCCATGAACATTTAGAAGGTTGATGTACTTAAGAGAGGGAGGCCATCAATTTTTGACTAATTTATGAACAAAAAATTAGCTTGCAATTATTTATGTAGAGGCAATAAGGAAAGGAAAATAATATTATTAATCATAATATATTCTAATTATAAGCATCATATTATTCTTTTTTTTCTTTGGATTTGAGTTGTGTGATAAATTCATATGATGGATACATAGGGCTAAGCAATTCCTTCCCAAATATGATACCTTGTAAGAACAAGAACTATGTTTATCTATAGGGGATTAACACATAGACACAAAAATACATGTCATAGTTTGAACCTTAAGCCTTCTGAAGAATAAACAAACCCTAAATTATTACACTATATCTGACCCTTGCTTGGGATAACATCGCATCATTCTTACTACATATAAGTTTAGACCTTGGAATTACTTTTAAAAAATATATATAAATTATATTTACTTTAAAATAAAAACTATAAGGCACATTAAATAAGTCTCTCATTGTTCTTACTACTATGTATATGTTTTAGACCTTGGGATTGAATTTAAAGAATATAGATAAGTACATTTAAAAGTAAAAATATAAGGCCCATTAAATAAGATGATGAATTTTAAAATAGTACATTAAGTAATAATTCATAAATAATAATGGTATATAGGTGAAAATCAAAAATATATTTTGATCAAAAATAACTTTAAGGTCCTAAAATTATTACGATGGCATATTAAAAATTACGATGCTATTTGAGAATAGTGTGATAAATCATAGTTCTCTTTATTAATGTTTAGATAATTTTTTATTAATTTTAATCATCCTATCAAATTTATTTCATCCCAATACAACATACTCACTTGAAATAAATTAGGGATTTAATACGCATACCATCATTGAGCTTTGTGATATGTGTTACACACGTTACATATGAACGCTCTTTCTCATTTTCTTAACATATCACTTTTTTGTTCAATATCTTTTGGTAACTCTATAATGTATGCACACTCGTGTAGGACTTGTGGAGGATAACAAGTATTGCCACATCTGTAATGTATGCATGAGGTTGATGAGCATTGATATATGAAGTTCATGTAATGTATGCACCTTAGAAAATTGATGCAAAGTGGCATTCAAGCTCTTTGCATGAGGTCCTTTCCTATAACACCTTCCAAGAAGATTATTATAACTCCTTAAGTCATTTCGTAAATAATTCCTTTGCTTTTCTATATTTTATGAGCAACAAGTAAGCGTATCTTTTAGGTGGATTGATGAGGTGCTATAGATCTTGAATAGCAATTATGGTGCTTCCTTTGGTGGATGATCTTCACCAAGTTTAAGAGTTTGAATTTTGCTCCTTTGCTCTTTATATTTTATGCCTCCGACGTGCTAATTCTTGTGCTTCTTTGCAGTGTAGATAGCTGCTTGTTATTTTATCCATATCACGTTGGTAGAAATAGACGTCTTCTCTTTGTAGTGTAGATGTTGTCCATCCCATGTTGGTAGATGTGGATGTTTTCCATTGGTAGATGTGCACTCTTTTTATCTATGTAAATGTAGCTTGATGATAGCCTCTTGTGGGATTTGTTTTTGTAGGTTCATCCATCCAAGATGAGCCCTTTTAGTGGCTCATTTTTCTTGGGAAGAAGAGTGTTGACGTTCGATATTTCTTGGTTGATTCCCTAAATATTATGCCTTTTTAGGGTACATTAGTCTTCTTTTATTTTTCTAAAGTAGATGATAGGTAGTTGATAGATATAATTTTGAATTCGAATCAACTCCTAATTAATGTGCAAATGAACCTTAAAAAGAACCTTTTCCTTTTTTCACTTTTGAAGATTGTAATCTACTTTTTCTTCATGCAACTTTAATACAAATAAGGTGTTGTAATGAATATGATAAGTAGTATAAGTAATAATTTAGTTAGAACCAGTAGTTGTATATCTTTTTTAAAAATTATGTAGCTCCTTTTGCAACTTTTGTAGAGGATGTGGATCCTGGAGATTTTTGTACATTGTCTTGAATAACTCCTTCAACAAATAATGATCTCAAACTTTATTTCACGAGCCTAAGATTTGGTGGCTTGTTCTCCTCCTGTTGTATATTTGGAGAAGTTTTTATCTCTGAAGTGGTCCAAACAAGTCTTACGAGCCAGGACCATAAAATATGATCCTAAACTTTGATACCAATTGATACAACACTGTATGTAGGTTGAACTCATAATATCCACATAAGCATAGGAGTACACAATGAAAGAAACAAGAATAAATGGAAGTCAAAACAAAAATCTTTGTTTACTTGTCAAGAAGGAAATATTACAAAAACTCATAAAACCTTAGAGATCTATAATAGAGACTCTCTATGTTATAATCAAACCAATTTGAAACTCTACCCTCAAAACTATCCCAAACCAAAATATCACCCAAATAGAATATGATCCCTAACAATGAACCAAAACGCTACATATATAGAATAATATTCATGTCGTGAATCTAGGGAATCCTAATTTAGGATCTATGGAACCGTAATGCAATGGTCATGTTGACCACTAGAAATATTACCATTATGGACAATACATAAAGACTACAGAACTATGTGATGCCTACCATAACACTACAAATGTTTTTGGTCAATGCAAGACTATGCGAACACAAGGATGGTCCTACATCATGAAAGACCAATTGTCTAATGGCCGTTATAAAACTTCCTAGTAAAAGTAACGATTTCTCAAGTCTATAAATTAAAAAGGGTTTGAGAGGTAAAGAGGATAGAAGAGGGGTAGAGAAGAAGTGCAAGAGAGAAGAAGAGAGGAGAAAGAAGAGCAGGAAGAGGGGTAATAAATTGAGTTGACTTGCACTAGAATATGTTTTTTTTGGGTGATGTAAGTGTGAACTAGAATAATAAATAAAAATATATATATCTAAAAATTAATGATCAATGCCTTACACACTACCACTTGCACTAGCCTCTTGGTAATGTGTAACCATTGCTAGAGTTTTGTTTATGATCAATGCCTTACACACTACCACTTGCACTAGCCTCTTGTAAGGCTAATTGTATCTTTAGCTTCTCTATAATCCCTTGTCCCTCTAACAATTATATTATTTTCCACCTCTCTAATCTCCTTTGGTATTGATATTTTTACCACTTGTGTCAATATTTAACCTTCTCCATTATTTTATAACTATGATTATTATGTCAGCTATAACTATACTAATAAAAATAATAAAAAAATCTGCTTATTGTGGTGCAGTGGTAAATACCCTTGGTGTTAGTAGAGGCCGACCCAAGTTCCATTCTCCTTG
This sequence comes from Wollemia nobilis, assembly GCA_028583015.1. Classification (NCBI taxonomy): domain Eukaryota; kingdom Viridiplantae; phylum Streptophyta; class Pinopsida; order Araucariales; family Araucariaceae; genus Wollemia; species Wollemia nobilis. Next base: position 1,353,363 of record JAQPPZ010001886.1, on the reverse strand, counting down.
TCTCCATCCTACAGATATATGGTATAGTTAGGAATGTCCTATGTGTTGGTAGAGGCCGGCAAACCTCCATTCCTCCTATGCCCAACCTGTTGAAAGTGGCACCCCGAAAGAGGTGTTTTCCACTATAAATTAGTTTTACCCAAGTGTTGTAGGTGAGTTGGAGAGGAGAGGGCAATTCTCCAAGGGAGGTCCCAGGTTCAAATCTCCACCCTACCAAAAAGCTAAATTGGGTATCCAAAATCCAATTGATAATGTTGGTGCGGGCAGGGTCGGATGTGACCTCCGGGTGACTTTGATGGTGTAGAATCCCCTGTTCGTGGTCTCTCAGACCAAAGTGACTCCGCAAGGGGTTTTTCGCTTATTAAATAATAATAATAATAATAATAATAATAAAGAAGATAAAGGATAAAAAAATTCCTAATAAATCCAAAATTACTAAAAATGAAAGGATAAAGACTATTCGTAATAAATCCAAAATAATCGGTAAAACTATTGAAAAATATAAAATATACATAATAAAGATTTTTACATCAATTATTTCCAAATAGTAATCAGGGGAATAGTACGGATTATTCTAAAACAATCTACATCGAGGACAATAGTCCTTCGCGACGTACCAACCGAGGCAGAAAACTTTGTGCACCTTGTTGACAAACGTGTGTCGATACATCCAATTTCGCTTGGACCGACGTCTTCAACCACCGGAAAATCTCCCGACCAGATTATACCTTTGCCCAACTCATCGTGGGCTGCAACAAAACTGCAAACAAAACATGCCTCTCGCCTGTTTGTACGGACCACATGGAACGAGTATTGCAATTTAAGTCCATCTCCGTCTCGTTGCTTTCCCAGCGTCCGACGAAATTGAAATGCTTATCTTTGTGATGTTTACATAGCCCGGTTTCCAAAGCGAGGGTCACATCGTATCCAGCAATCAATCTTGTCTACTTTCGGGATCGCTCTTGTAACTTCAGATCCACCATCTGGCGTATCAACCCATTTCATATCTTCAATGGCGGAATTTTTCTTTTATTTTATAATTTGACTTAGTAACCTTGTGTTTCATCCGTCTTTTACGCAAATATTTTCGGTTGGCTTATATATAGCTGCACTTTCCCAACAGATTTTTCATTCAAGAACATAACACTGTCATTCATCCTTTCTCTTTCGACTCAAACATATCATCCAAACCATTTGGAATTTTATAGAAGCTGAAGGCCATGGAGAAGGAGAGCCGAAAACGCCAGAGGTTCGACTCAAGGGAGGAGTGCATCTCTCCGGAATCTGAGAACAGCCCCGCAAAGCGTCTCTGCCACGACCCGGATTGCAGAAACGTCGATGTTTTCTGTGAAATCGTTTCTGAAATGGATGTCCAGAACCTGGAGTGCCTCCATGGGAAATTCCGGGAAGAGTTAGTATCGGACATGATGAGAAACCTCCTAGAAGATATCATGTCGAGCCCTTCGTATGAAGATGAATCGAGTACATGTAGTACATCTGACGATAGAAATTGCACCTCGCTGCATGCACAAGCAGAGTCTGTGATCAGAGAGGATACGCCACAGAATGGGATGGAGGATAGTAGTTATAATATAGGGCTGGCCTATCTGTTGGGCGCTAGCGACGAGGAATTGGGCATTTCTAGAAGCCCTCTCTCGGAAATCGTGGATGCTGATTCCTGTTTCTCTGCTTATAATAATCCTGACAAAGGCTACTTTGAATATGTTCTGATGGAGAGAGAGGCCGAACAACAGCTTCTACCGCAAAATTGGTGGGATTACGATGGTATAAACGAGCAGGGCAACTGTGATCTACTCTTTGTTGAAGATGGTGAGATGTTTTTAAGTTAAGGCGAGCCAGGTGCTGCCGAGAAGACGCACTCAACAAACGAGAGTGCTAGTGTAAATGAAATTTTCATGATGTTAAAGGAAAGCATATTTTGACCTTGACATTCATATTTTCGTGTCCGTGCATTTCTTAAATGATTGCTTTTAAGGATAATCCATACAGAACATTTTAAGTAAAATATCATGATTAGAATTATAATGGCTTAGTAATAAAATTTTAATTAATTTTATATAAATTAACATATAGGAAAATAGAATTCAAATGAATCTGAATTGATTTTTTTTGAAATTTAAAATTTAAAATATGTGTGAACCCTCATGATAGGTGTGTTTGTGTTATAGGATTAGATTTCTCCAACTAACGTTCGCTATGTTTTATTTTATTTATAATTATTAAAATTGTGAGAGTTTTGAAATATCCATAATTTTAACGAGAGGGTTTTGAAATAGGTCGCATAACTTAATACAACACTTTCTAACAAAGTAACCAACCATCAACCTGATGGTCACAATCCAACAAACATAAGGAATAGGAGCTGATTTGAAATTTAAAGTTTAAATGTAGTTCTCGCTTTAGTAGAGGTCTCAACGGAGCATCCAATCACCAAAAAATAGAAAACTTGAAGTCTCCAATGACCACCAACTAGAAATCTCGAGAAATAAGAGATGATTTGAAGTTTAAAATTAATGTCGCAGATCGCACTCTGGCACAAATCCTACCAAAAATAAATAAGAACCAGGGGTCTAGTTACCAGAGCAACAATCCAACCGACTAAAAAATCCATCGAAAAATCAAAAACAAGAACCAAAAATCATCGAGACAACAAAGGCGCACGACTCTTGGAGAAACCACCTAATCAGATATTGGAAAAATAAGATAAAATCCACCCACCTTTGAAGGAGAAGCCATTAAAAATATCCAAGCATATCAAAACTAACCCTAGAAGCACGATTCATGTGATAATTTTTCTTCATACTAGAACTTATAGGTTAAAAACAAACTAGGGGCGAGACCACCACATCCTCACCAAAAAAACACCCTCAAAAGCCACCCAAACTAGGAATCTCTGAGGGAAAATGTAACGAACATATAGTCGTTACGCCTTCTTATCCACATAATTTTTTTTTTAAACATATATGCAATTGCTCATCTTCATATGGCAAAAGATATAATCATGCCCTAGGATAGATATATTCCATTTGGATTTTAACTTTCAAGTCAAGTAGCTGTAAGAGCTATAGAGACTTGATCAGAGTCTCTTTAAGTAGAAGTGATTAGCTTCTACAAAACCCTCATACCCCACTTGGTATGAGTATGTTGGCCAAGTGTTAGGTTTCATCCTGATAAAAGGAGGAAATCACCAAATGGTCCATCCAGGCTAGGTGAGTGCTTTGAAGATGGAGAACCACACCCATGGTAAACCATTATAGATGAAATAACCACACCAATGGTTATTCATAAATCTTAGCTTCGATCCATTCCATTCATAAGGGAGTTCTAAGATAACTATATCACTATCATGATACAAATCTATGCAATGTTCTTTTTAACATGATTACATTTCTTTAGGTCTCTTAGAGTTTATTGGTACACACTTCATTTAGGCAACCCTCTTTATTTGCTCATCTTGATTTTAATACCAACAAGGACTTCTCTTGTTCCATAAGGGTGTTCCCTTCATTCTGTACACCCAATTATTAGCTTAAAATGTAGGGTCTATCTTGGTTTATAGTTCAGGGTCATTTTGCCTTGTTGAGAGTTATGTTCCACAATTAAACCATCTTGAGTGCTTATGAGGTGGATTTAATCCATGGCAACATTCTATATATTTCTTACTTAAAAAAGGTTTATGTTCCATTCAAGAATAAATGATTAATGTTTAGATTAACTTAAATCCCATTGTCCCCTTAAAAATTAGCTTCTATTGTATGATAATTCTTGGATTCCAATAGAGATTAACCAACATGATCATAATCAGTGATGTATATGGAAATGTGTATCATTCATAAATAGTTATCCTACAACATTATAGAAAATTAGACAAATCCCATTGATTCATTATCACATTAAGTAAGCATACATCCTTCACATGAGATTAATATTTGAACAACTCTACTAAACTATTTCATTCATCATTACCCATTACATTCAAAACTAAATGATACATTTAAATTACTTTAAATTATCAACATATTAGAAATTGAGCATACTTTTCCAGCATCCACACATGTTTAACCTACTAAAATTTTAGCATACATTACAATGCATAAAATAAACATTACATCTAACATATATCATTTTCATTTTGAAATTAAATGTAACATACACAAGAATAATAAGGCAAACCACAAAACAAAGTGAAACAAGGATTTATCATGGGAAACCCTGATGGGAAAAACCCAGCCTCTAAAATATTTTCTTCCTCATTTTCATAAACTAAAATGGTAAATTTTACAATAATAGCAGGGCATCTATAGGCCCTTCTTCTCAAATAATGGTCAAGGAATACAACGGTCTCTTATGATTTAATTAAGGAATCACCCAATTCATTTTTCTACCACATCAAATTAAAATTCACAATACCATTGAGGAATTCTCTAGTTCCTTTAGGTTCCTTTTTCTACATCGTTTAATATCTTACCTTGTTTATGAGTCATCAGAATTATATTTTGGAGATATCATATTTTGAGGGAGCCCTATAAGTCCCTTCAAGAATGAATTTCCAAATTCACTCTTCATAATTGACTTATAATCAATCCCTTGGGTAATCGATTTAAATTCTCATACCTTTAAATCTATCGATAATCATTTCTTATGAGTGAATTCCCAAGTTCACTCCTTTTGATTAAATCATATCCAATCCCTAAAATTTAGAGTTCAATACCTTTAATTTATCAGTTCCTATTTTACATTCCATTTATTTAATCAACTAAATTTAACAAAATCATTGTATAAACTAATACATAAAGCATCTAATTCTTAGTCCAACGGATCCATTAATTCCTTGTATAGTTAGTTTTTCAACTTGCTGGATTCTTTATAGTTAAAAGGGTAATGGATTTTAAGTTCCATAACCTTAATTTTTATGGAGCATACACTCTCTTACTAGCTTAATAATTTCTTATTATAATATTGGTTCTATATCCTCCAACTTATTTGGAGTGTACCACTACCGAATGTTTTCTAAGTCCACAATATTCATGAACCATAGTTCCATTAGTAGAGTAGCTATGCTTCCAGCTCAAGGTACTTAAGGTAATAAGCATTGTATAAGTTTCAATAGTGATTATTTAAAATTATCTCTATGTAAACTTAGTATCAACCCTGATCATAGACAAATTTGGACTAAATGACATTCCATTATAGATACTCAATATTGGTCCTCGATACTTTTTGAGATCATTGCATCAATTGATCTAACATCTAATGACCACTAACGGTTGAGCGAGTGGTCAACAATGAGCACAAAATAGTACATGATTCTAGATGTATCATTGAACTGATCATGCACGGATATATAATGGAGATTAGTTCTATCTTGCGGGTTTAAAAGGGGTCTGTCGGGTCTTAGCCAACGGTTGTTGGTAGAATAAAACTTATTTCGAATGTTTAGGCCATCAAAACGGAGACGTCATTATTTCTATCCCTCTGCGCATTATATCACAACATTATTGGAGGCATGTACTTATGAAATGAGATGGGTCTAACCTTAGGGAATAGTTCATCGAACCCATCACCGGTTGGGCGAAGTCAAGAATGAGATGGTCTAATGCAAGCACGTGACCAACAACGATGCACCTATGTTTGTTGCGAGGTTCTGGTATCCACCACAGCGCTTCGTTTTTCTCCTATCTGCCCATGTGAACCATGGACAGAGTGTTACCGATGGTGAATTTCCACTAGATGATGTCAATAGCCATATGGCGGCCATTAAGTGGCTCCTTCCTAGTTTATCCAGGTGTCTAAGTCTGTTACATTTCTCAGACAATGGCAACTATTACAAACCTAAATGGTTCTTCATTGTTTACCTTGAGGAACCATTTGCAGAGGCTCCTCTTGCTGAGACTACGGCCGACTCATATGATTTAATCATCTTGTAATTAGCAGATGCTATATTTACAAACTATTGATAATCCGAGAACGATTGTGCAGAGGTCCTGTACCATAATTTCAGCTCTTGCGATGCTAGGGGAGGAAGGGGTATGATGTCTTATCCACCATTAGAGGTGTTCTTTTGAGAGATACTCGTGCAGTTGTCACCACTATAGAATTAATAATCCCCATCCAATATGGGGTTAACCAATCGCTAATCCTTCCAACCAGATTAAGGTCACCGAGAATCGAAGGTATATGGGCAAGTCATATTTTAAATGAGGGAGACTGAACGGTCCGTCCTAATATCTAGCCAGATTAGTCTGATAGTCAATAAATCCCTGTGATCGTGTTGTCTATGATATAAAAAAAAAGCAGATATGATATTATTCAAATACAATAGAAGGATTTACTGCTAATGTAGATCAGATACTGGTTTCCTGTAATATTATGGACAATCTAGATTTACTTATCATGCTAATGGATGATTTGCAATGATATGCAGTCAGCTATTGGTATCAGGAACATCTCAGTCCAAGCGCTAATGTTTGTGTGTCATGTCAAGGAATGAACCTTTTTCTCATCACGATGGTTCGCACAGAGATGTTGTCATAACTCTACCTCCTTCGCTAAGCATAATAGAGGGTCACTAAAACACCTAAGGAATGGAAGGTCCACATATTATCCCCAACCGGAGATACAGCGAATTGCAGTATGAGATCTCGTTTCTGCCTTTACCTAAATATTACTTGAAGGGCATATATATGCCTTCTGTTAAGCTCATCCTGTCGCACCGAGTGATGCTGACAGATGATGACTCTTGTTCTAATATATACTTTCCAAGAGGTTGTGGGTTCGATCTCTACCGGAAGTAATACCATTTCTTTTTAAATTCAATTTATGAAATAGTTGACTAGTTGTCGACACATAAAGTGACTTAGTGACTCAGTGGTCTAAAACCATAGATTGTTGTGTATTAGAATGAAAGGGGGTAACGAAAATTTCTTCCCTATGCACACAGATAAGGGTCTAAAGCTACAATGTAATAAAAATTTAATATAATTAAGCTTGATTGTGATTAGGATTTTATAAATATTCAAGTCATTCAAAAATGTTATTTTTTATGAATATATAAAATCAAATATTTTTTCTTGTTTTTGTTTTTATATAAAGGAATCTGTAATGTTTTCATTATTTTATCTTTGTGGGCATGGTTTCAAATCCAAAAAGTTATCACTATACCCTATCTCACTTAGTAAATTTTTACTTTAAGTGATAGGGACCCAGATGGGCTTGGAGTTGGAACCATCGAGCTCAACTTTAGTAATAAAGGATTTGGCTTCTGTTTGAGAGGTCCAGGGTTCAAACCTCACTTAATATTAATATGAGGGGACTGAGACCTTTTATAAAAACCTATCTAAACTCATTAAATTTATTAAGAACTATTGTGTCATGTTATTAATAATTTTATTTTATATCACCACTCTAAACAACCTTTAAAACATCTAAATATGTCTTCTAAAGCTTCATTGAGAATTTTCATACACTTTTAAAGTATTTTTATAACAAATAGCTTTTCAATTTTAAATATTTTAAAGTAAAATATATATTAAATATATTTATTATGTACTATTCTTCATCCTTGACCCAAATATTATTGCTTATTTGAAAAGGGTGGATCCAATTTTAAAATACTGATTTTAAATCCTAATTTGATATTAAAACCATTGGATTTGTGGCCCTGAAGTGGCAATTGATTCAACCACCTATATTTGGACAATACATAGAACTCACACTCAGCCATGAACAGTTAAAAGGTTGATGTACTTAAGAGGAAGCCATGATTTTTTTACTAATATGTGAATAAAAAAGTAGCTTGCAACTATCTATGTAGAGGTAATAAGTAAAGGAAAGGAATGTTAATAATAATAAAATATTTTGTTGATAAGCATTATATTAATTCTTTTTTTTTTTGGATTTGAGTAATGTGATAATGTAGACACCAAAACAACACCAATCCGATTATGTGACAACAAGCGCTGATCGCATTGACACACACAGCCCCTAGGGCAGCCCCCAGAGGTTAAACAGTGGTCCTAACCACTTCCAAAAGCAATTTTAGAGGTCAAAGGTCAATTTGGCACCTTTTTGGCACCTTGCTCTCTGCTCGTCCCACCCGAGGATGAATACAAACTGACATTCATCCCACCCAGGGAGGAATAGTAGCATTCGCCCTAGGGTGAGGTGAATAGCAAGTTTGACTAGAAAAAATTCAAGCCTCGGTAACTCTGCGAGTTAACTAAGGCTTTAGGCCATGCAATTGCGAGGAATAACTTTTATTCAAGAAGAGAGAATTCAGTCATGAATGTCTTTATTTTAGAAACCTCATGCAAGGATATTTTTAATCAAGGAGTCAGCTTTTCTCTGAAATAGGAAAACAACTCAAGTGGCACCCTCGCATGCGCAATTCAAATAGAGAGACCTTAAGGTCTATAAATTGGTGAGTTTTCTCACCCAAAATATATATAGAGAAGGAGCATTTGATCAATGAAGTGCTACCAATTTACATACCTTCTTGTGATTTGTGCTTTTACATCCTTAATCTCTCATTTGAAAGGTAGGTTATTGGGTGACTATTGGAAGCGCAAATCCGGATTCAAAACCCATTTTTTGGCCACAACTATCCACAAAATTTGTCTAAAATACACCATAATCAGTTTTGGACCCATCCCAAGTGGATTGGTGCCAAAAAAGTGTCCCAAATGATGGGAGTCTTGCCCCCGGGTGCTCCCCAAACTGTCACAGTCCTATTCAAATTTCATTTCATTTCATTTTGAGCAATTTTGAGCAATTTTGACCAGGTTTTTGTTATTTCCTGCCTTCACTAACTTGTAGATGGCACCAGAAACATATGGGTCCTAGAGGCAAAATTGGAGAAATATGACCATCTGGGTCTTCCCAAAACACCCCCAATTAGCTAACCCCAACTTTGCAGGTCATTTGGAGCTTCCTAAGCAGGACATTGAAGAGGGTGCTTTTTGACAAATTATTGCATGCCTATTTGTCCCACCCTAGAGCGAATACAAATCTGTGAGGAATTTTCAGATTGTTATTTTTGAAGTGGTCTTTTGATAATATATTTATGCTTCTATAAAAATATTAGGTCAATCAGAGGTCATTTGATAGTCATTTTATTATTTTCATGCATACACTGATAGTAGGCCTTGGGAAATACATGTTTCATTCTGTCTGCAGGTGCTACTAATATTTTCTGTTTCTTTGAACGCAAGTTTCTGACAGTAGAGGAGAAATAAATATTAAAGAATCACATACACAAGTGGCGGTGATGTTTTGGTCCACCCATATTACATGTGGGCACGTGGAAGAAGGATTGTTATCCATGGATGTTGTGACAAGAAACGTATTTGATGCTCCTATCGCCTAAAAAATAAGGAGACGTATTGTAACACAATTTACAAAGCGTATCAATAAATAGATTGCCATATTTCATATTGCTTTTATCATGTGTCAATTCATATATGTCCTTTCTTGTTCTCTCTTGTGGCATATTCCTTTTTGTTTCCGTATCCTCGTGCTTTCAGATAACTTACTATCCATATATAGAGTTACGTAATACCTTCATCATCATAACCTCTTGTAAAACCAAGAGTTATGCTTACCAATAGACGATTAACACATAGACACAAATACACATATCATGGTTTGATCCTTGGACCTCTGCAAGAAGAGCCAAACCCTTAATCATTGTGTTGTCCCTCGCCCTATTTGAGAAAACATCACTTCATTCTTACTAGTACATGTAAGTTAAAAATAGAAAAAAAAATAAGATGATGATATTTAAAATAGTGCATTAAGTGTTAATTGATAAATAACAGTGGTATATAGGTGAAAGTTCAAAAATTTTGTGTAGTTTTTATTTAAATATATTTTGATCAAAAATAAATTTAAGTCGCTTGAATTTTTATGATAGCATATTAAAACTTAGCATGCTACTTGAGAATAATATGATAAATAATAGCTCTCTTTATTAATATTTAGATAAATTTAATTAATATTAATCATCCTACCCAGTTTATTTCATCTCAATACAACATACTCACTTGGAATAAATTATGGAATTTAATAAACATATAGTTAAAGAAAAATGAATTTAAATGACAATTAATGAGTAGATGGCATATTAAAATAATTGAATTATAATTTAATTATTCTCACAATAAAAAAATCCTAATATATTATTGTTTATACTCAACAATGAGATATCAACATAGTATCTAATGTTTCTACCATTTGGTGTTTCCCAATATGTTTATTATCTTGTTTATATTGAAGTCTTAAAAGAATAATATACTAAAGGTTATCTAAATTGTTGAAGAAATTTAAAACCTTCATTTATCTATACCAACCAATATTATGACTTTTCTTATAGAAGATAAAATTATGTTAAAGTCTCCACTAAGAATATAATTATTGTAATTCATAATTGAATTTTGACATGAATAAATTAAGGTCTTTCTAACATATATCTTGAAGAGAGACTATATTTGGAGCATACGCATTATAACACAAATTCTCAAATCATCCTCTTCTTCAAAAAATTGTAGCAATCATATTACTTACTTTTAGAAAATATCCATCCCATGTATCATTGTCCTATATCACTATAATAACTCCTAAATACCCTATAGTAGAAATTACTTGATAATCCCCTATATTTAAAATAATTTTAAGTACTTTCTTATATTCATCACTATCTATTTTTACTTCTTTTATTAAATTAAATATAAAACTATAACAATATATTAATTCCTCGTTAATTATTTTTTGGGCTATATTTATACCCATAATATTATTAGTGTAGCTAGTAGTTATTACATTACTTTCCTCTATTGTAAGTCTAACAAAAATCTTTATTGTTAGATGTATATAACAATTTGTTAGTAAAGTAGCTTATAGTTAGCATTTTTTAGTTGTTAGCATGGGATTAGGTGAGATTCTTCATTATCACTATTTTGGATATCTTTAGCCAACCATTGTACTATTTAATCCCTAAGCTATATCAATTTAATTCATCACCTAATGCTCTAGTAGTTATTACATTACTTTACCCTATTGTACATCTAACAATAATATTTATTGTTAGATGTAGATAGAAATTTGTTAGTATAATAGCTTATAGTTAGCATCTTTTAGTTGTTAGCGTGGGATTAGGTGAGATTCTTCATTATCATGATCTTGGCTATCTTTAGCTAACCATTGTACTATTTAATCCCTAAGCTATATCAATTTAATTCATCATAATGGTATCAGAGCAGAGAGGTTCTCATCCTGTGAGAATTTTCTCCTATGGGTTAATGCCATGCCATTTGGCCTGGTTTCATTGATTTTGTATTTCGATCAATTTTTTTAAAATGGATCAGTGATTAAATTTGTTTTGATGGTTTTGATGTAGTTCCGTCTTAGGAGAGCCCACCCCATCGTATTTTATGACTAGATGGACCATCTATGGATAGATGCAAATGCTGCTAGACCTGGCTATGTGGGTCATAAACTATGAGAAGACCATGGCAAACATGGTTGGGGATGGAACCTACTGAACCAGTCAGCAATGTCAGTCACATAGTGCTAACGACTAGATCTATGAATAATTGATCATATCTAACAATCGCTTGGATAAGATAACAAAGAATTACCTAGCCTATAGTGGGATGATAGACCTGGTGAATAGCTGGACAAAGCTGACCAGGACCAAGGAACTTACATGCAACCTAAGCCTAGACGAATGCACATAGATCCTAGACCTACCACTAGTTGGGAACTGGACCTAAGCCTATACTAACATGCTATGGTTACTAAGACAATTTTACGAGTACACATGTGCATAGAGGTAATCAATGTGGTAGTTAGAACGATATGAGGTGATGGGTAAAAGAAGGCTAAGAGGAGGACTGACCACCAACTGGTGGTCATCAAGCTTTTGATGCCTTTCTTATTTTATAAAGCACATTTTCTCTTGGTGTCCTCGATGTGGGATATATTTGCCCCATTTCTTTATGATCTGTTATTGCATTGATGAAAATATATAAAAATTGGGTAAATACCATTCCCTTGATGTCACATTTTGATCTATCATTGCATGGATAATGATCTACAAATATATCTCAGCTTACACGTATTTATGCAATGGACGATGAAGATCGGTTGATGATACTTTCCAACACAACCTTTGTACAAATAGATCTGGTGCAATATTGCAGCACATCAATGACATTGTTATGATAATCTGAGTAAATAACCTTAGACCTTGCGCACTAAAGGATTTGATCACAATGTGCTTCTTTTATTTTCTCATCAGATTTGACAAGATCGCTCTACATAAATGTTTAGCTAATAAAACATGCGTGAATTTGTTGTCATCACAATGTATTTGAGATGGTTACGTAGATCGACCATAGTAGCTTTACACCTCATTGATCTATCTCCGATCAGTGCACTAAGAATTTCGTTGCAGGTGAAAATACAATAGTAGATGCATGATTGCTAAGATGACCGTGCATAGAGATTTGTTGGAAAAAATAATGGCATAATCTATAGTATAAATTCAGTGTGAAAGATATATTTACATTGTGTCAACCAAATTTTCAATTTTTTTTTTTGGAGATTCTAGTCATTACCGATTGTCGAATGCACTTCGCAAACCATTATCAATGTGTCGTTGTTGATGTTGTTACATACATTAATGTTCATAGGTTAATGTTCATAGTAGATCTGATTGATACAACCATGGTAAGGAATAGATCGTCACTATGTTTCACTAATAGAATATGGGTAAGGCAACACTTTGAATATAGGTAAACTTTGTTTGTATTTCATACGTGATCCTGATGGAGGGTGTATTTTATTTGCAAGAAAGTGGTGATATTTAGAGCACTTCGAGAAGGTGATCTTACAGATGACCATCCTTGAGAGGTAGGTGTAATATGACCGTCATGTTAGCCTCACGTAGATAATCGATGACCATAGTCAATTCAAATAGCATCTTGCCACATCAGTACCATCAGCTCAAATAGTCATGTTGGTCATCTACCTCTTGCTAAGGCACTACACTAGTGGAAAATTGTGTTTCGAACCCCACCAACATCTAGAATACTCTTTTTTGATAAAGGGGGTCGCAAACCAATTTTCAAGGTAAAAAAAAATTGTTTTCTTTTTGCAAAACTTTATTAAAATTTCTTTCATTTTTTTTTTAAATAATTTCATATTATTTTTTGTTTTCAAATCAATTTTATTGATTTTTTAACAAAATGGTTTATTAATTAAATTTTTTGATTAAACTTTTATTTTTTGCAATAAAAAAAAAAACAAAACAACAAAGGGTCATGTTGAGTGGTATTTTCACACATTTGTGAAAGTACACTCTCCTTTAGGATTTGGGTTCCAAATCCCCTCTTGCAAAGAAGTTAAACAAACAACTTCTCCAAGGTCTCCGCTATATTAGCATTTGCATATGTGTATTAGTAATCTTGACTGAAGATATTCACTTTAAATGCTTGGAACACCTTAGTGATTGCAAGTAAATTTAAACAAGGGGCAATGTTGGTTTATTTTACACATGAAACTTTAGTGATTGTTCATTGAACCAAAATAGAGCAAATGTGAGTTGGTCCTCATATGACCACGATGTAGTGCTTAAGAAATAGAAATTTGTGAAAATGCCATAAAACATCACTCCTTCAATGAAATTGGAATTTTCATGAAGGGAATGTCATCATAGGCTCATGATGTGCAAGACAAAGCTGAAAAAATGAAGTTTGACCTTAACATGGAAATTTTCATTTTCGGATGTTTTTGTGACAATCTGTAACAAAACAACTTTGAAGAATTTTTAAAAAAAACTAAACAACTCCGAAAATGAAATTTCAAATTGCGTATTGGAAGTATGCAGTATAACCTACGCAATGGTTCAATTATTTTTATATTTTGAAGTTTTTTAAATGTTTATTTTAATGTCTGGATATTAAAATAAAGTTAAAATTTCATGAAGTAAAATGCAGAAAAAAAATGAAAATGCATTCAGTATGATGCTATCCTATTCCGAAAAAATCGAAGATATGAGGTTTTCATGCATGCAACCTAACCTATTGGACCTGCAAAACAAGCACAATCCGGATAAGCTAAGTGCTGGCTCCTAGGGTTTTAAATGAGGTTTTTAGATTTAAACATTCGCATGAAGCAACTAAGAAAAACTTGCATAAACTCCATTTACAAGCCTAAAATCTGAAAAGGGGAAAATAGACATTCAATATTGCATGCAGAAAATGGCTCCTTCTTTCTTGTCCATAAGATGCAACTTTCTGAAATTTTATGTATTAAAAATTTGTCATTTTACAATAATAGAAGTTTCTGGTTTTCCCAAACTAGTCAATGGAAGAAAACAACTAGAATAGGTCCAGAATGGCCCTATTGACCTCAAATATGTAACTCTGCTTGTGGAAGTTTTGACGCTTCTGGCCTCTTTGAATGGCGTATTTAAACTTCTGAAACATTGTCTTTCCTTCCATGACGGTTCGTTTCGTTTTCTGATGGTTGTTCGTTTCACCTTCCCTGACTGTTCGTTTCATCTTCCCTGTGCATGCATGTGCTTTGGTTTCCATTTTATGGCCCTTTGTCGTGAAAATGTAACATGTCGCGATATCGCGACACTTTTTATATTTTGACAGTGACCATGCAACATGTCGTGATATCGCGACATTTTTGCCTCTTTGCTCTCTTTTGTTGCTTGTAGCCACGAAAATGTAACATGTCATGATATCGCGACACTTTTTACCTTTTGGCTTCTCTTCTAGCCATGACGGTGCAACATGTCACGATATTGTGACACTTTTTCTTCTTTGGCCACGATGGTGCAACATGTCTCGATATCACGACACCTTTTCTTCTTTGGCCATGATGGTGCAACATGTCGCGATATCATGACACCTTTTCTTCTTTGGCCACGATGGTGCAACATGTCACGATATCGCGATACCTTTTCTTCTTTGGCCACGATGGTGCAACATGTCACGATATCGCGATACCTTTTCTTCTTTGGCCGGGATGGTGCAACATGTCACGATAGCACAACACTTTTTCTTCTTTGGCCGCGATGGTGCAACATGTCGTGATATCGCGACACCTTTTATTCTTTGGCCGCGATGGTGCAACATGTCGCGATATCGTGACACATTTTCTTCTTTGGCCGCGATGGTGCAACATGTCGCGATATCGCAACACCTTTTCTTCTTTTGCCGTGAAACTACAACATGTCGCGATATCGCGACACTTTTTCTATTTTGGCTTTGAAATTGCAACATGTCGTGATATCATGACATTTTTTCTCTTTTGTGGTGTTTTGCTTTTTTCTTGATCTTTAGCCTATGGGCCACTTCAGTCTTCTTGGAACACATGCAAAAAGGTGGGTCCCCAATTTTGGGCTACGTTGTGGAGTAGCCAAAACAAATGGCGACTCTGCTAGGAAATGCTCCCGAGCATTTCGGTGAGAACTCAACCTGAAAACACAGACTCAAATACAAGCGTCAAAAAATATCCCAAGAATGAAAATTATACAAGAAATACATGAAGCATTAGAATTATTAAGCATCAGCTTGATGTGTGCAATGTGCTTCATTCCCTATCATTTGAAATTGATCAACATTCCACTTTCAGTTTCACTTATGATTCGTATGCAAGGCCATGAATGATTTGTGCATGATTTGATGTATGACAATTATGCTAGAGATAAGACAACTTGCTTTGCAAAGGCTCAAACCTTCTAGCATCATGAACAAACATATTAAAATTGTCAAACCCTCTTAGGACCAAATATATGTATACTAGACTAGTTTACCAGATCCCAAAGTTGGTTATGTGTCACTACCATCTTGAACCCATGTGCAAGTGTAAGTGAAATTAGAGCTTTGGGGAATAGGATTCCCAACCTAAGCGAGATGGGAATTTAACCCTATCCTTACTACTCTAATCTGGAGTTCATTACCTCATCTTGAACAAAATGATTTAACCTGTTATGGATGAAACTGTCAAGCTAGCCTATCCGTTTGAGTAGTCTATGGTCTTGTTTTTAGACAAGACATGTTGCCACGCATGAGCATACTCCACTACAAGCCAGGCATCTATAGCCCCAGTGGATATTAACCCCATAATCCATGATTTGGCTCTACTTTTGATTTCTTGGACCTTGGGGATGACTACCCATCCTTGCAAGGGACATGTAGTACGATCCTTCCAATCCAATATTAATAGAGAAATGAAAAAATATTTTCTTTGGAATAAAATAGAAGCTTTGGGGAATTAGATTCTCAACCTAAGCGATATGAGAATTAGACCCTATCCTTACTACTCCATGAAGGTCAAATCAGAGCTTTGGGGAATTGGATCCTCAACCTAAGTTCGATGAGGATTTAACCCTATCCTTACTACTCTGATTTTAGGCTTTAAGCATTATGGGAGTGGAAAAAACCACTGTTTAAGGATTATGTTGCATGATGGGATAGACATGAAATATTCCTTTCACCTCATCGTTTCTTCCAAGTATGGTTTTGACCGTTTTGCTCAAGATTCTATTTAATCTGCGTAGAACTTGCTTGGTTCAAGATAGTTTAGGCATCAGTTCCCAACCTTAGGATCCTTTTAGTATTTGTTATGTAATAAACCTAAGAGGATTCGACAACTTTTCAATGATTGTACATGAAATTAAGATGTAACTGAGATGAAATGTATATGCAATGCTGAATGTAATATGAGATATGAATGCATTGCTCCTTTTGAAATGTGGATGGAGTATATATCACCTACTTTGCCATAATTTATAAAACTGACAACTTCATGTATCACAAGTTCCAAATGATATTCCTTAATGTGTTTGCAATATTCGTGGAGCTTTCTGCAATACAATTTCGATGTTTCATATTCTCCTAGTCTTAGTCAACATTCATAAGGACATAAGTTGACATCACACAAAAAATGTCCAAAGGACCAACACACAAAACTTAAAACCAAAACTGAAATGCAAATCCAACATCACAAACCAAAACATTATATACAAATGTACAATATGGTACAAGATGAAGCAAATCTTGGGCTATCACTTTCCCGGATCCCAAACATGATTAGACCATTTCAAAAGACATATGACACAATATTTATGCCAAATGTTGTAGGAATCCAACAATAATAATATCAAACCAAGCAATGCAACAAATTTTAACTTGTCACACTCACCATACCAATTTGATTTAGTTCTATTACCAACACCATAGGTGAGATTCAAATCAGATTTATTAGACAATGATTGGTGTTCAATTTTATCTTGTCTATTCTTCAAAGTGTAAGTTTCATCTTTCCATTCATGATTTAGAAGTAGGATTTCTTTATCCAAAATGAAACTTTGTAAGTAAGAGTCTATTTCTAAACATTTTAAAGCCAATTCATTTTCCAAGTTTTTCAGCCAATCAAATTTCTGCAAATATTTGCAAGCATCTAGGATATTTACTGTAGACACCAAAACAACACCAATCCGATTATGTGACTGCAAACACTGATCGCTTTGACAAACACAGCCCCAGGGGCAGCCCTCAGAGGTCAAACAGTGGTCTTAACCACTTTCATAGCAATTTTGTGAGGTCAAGAAGCAATTTGGCACACTTGGAAACTTTGCCCAGTACTCGTCTCACCCCGGGATGAATTCAAAATAGAATCCGTCCCACCCCAAGACGAATTCTGAATCCGTCCCTGGGTGGGACGAATTCCAAGCTTAACGGGCAAAAAGGCAAATGGTGCCAAGTGGCAGCCCAGAACAGTCAGTTAAGGGCTCCTGCCTTGCACGCATGTGTAAGTGGACAGAGGGGCCGTTAGAGGACTGTTACAAAAAGCATTTATCAAAGTTCAAGTCAATGGAGGACTCCCCTCCCTCATGGGAAGACAAGACTGCCACATGGCGCCTATGGCCAACACATGGCATTGGTGCTTCCCTCCCAAAAGAGACCCCTTGGGTCTATAAAAGGTGGGACTTTTCTCACCCAAAACATACAGGTTGAAGGAGTGTTCAAGCAACGAAGTGCTGCCGAATTGAAGACTCACTTGCATCCCTCTCGGTTCACCTTCCCACATCCACCAATCTCTTTTGCAAGGGAGGTTGTTGGGTGGCCTTTGGAAGCTCGAACCTTACCCAAATCCAACGCATGGACACCTGAACCTACCAATTCACCGACCCCCAATCCTAAAAGGTTTTGGGCCCATCCCTGGTGGATTGGCTCCAAAATCGAGGGCCAACGGTGGGAGGCCCACTTGGGCACCCCCGCACCTCCCAAGTCCTATTTTTAGTTTTTGAGCATTTTAGATTATTTTTTAGATTGCATTCTGTGTTACTAGGTCTGATTAGTCCATAATTGCAAATTTTGTAACTTTTGGTCAGATTTTAGGATGTTTTGTATTGCTTTGTCGTTTCGCTAACTTGCAGGTGTCAAGGTCAAATTCCCGAGGGTGGAGGCCAAATTGGGAAAATCCGACCATCTGGGTCGTCCCAAAATGGCCCCAATTACATAACCCCCCTATTTGTAGGCGTTTTGCAGGTCTCGGGATCCGACATTGGAGCAGCAGCAGGTCGGTTTCCTCAACACAGAAGAATTCGTCCCACCCAGGGACGAATTACAGTCGAAATTCGTCCTGCCCAGGGACGAATTCCAGCTTAAGGTGGATTGGCCAGTTGCCTCAGTGGCAGTGGCCTTCTGGTAACTTTTCTTACCTTCTGTCAAGTTTTGAAGCAATTTGGATTCACTGTTTCAGGCAAATATTTACATGCATATTTCGTTAGTTTTAGAGAGCAAACGCTTTTCATTTGCAGCAGGTGCTACTGACGTCTTGGTCATTTCTTTGTTCGTAGGAGAAGCAGCAGAGGCGAAGAACACATCGATATCAGCGGCGACATCATCTTGGCCCGCTCATTGCAATCGTGGGCACGCGGAAAGGGGAATCATTCAATGATTGTAATCAAACTCTATTTGCACTCCTAACCCCTAAAAAGGGAGGAGACGTCATTGTAATAGACATCAAGGGAAATTAATGAAAGGGCTGTGTTTTCTCTATTTGCTTGTGTCCCTTCCAATGTGTTTCTTTTCCATTTCATGCAATTTACATTTCTAGGGCTTAAGCGTACTTAATTTTGAATGCAATCGCACTTGGTGTTTCCTTTGCTCGGAATCTCGTGCTTTCAGTGGCGATCACGGTGGGACATGTTCCCTGGTTTTTAAAATCACAGAAACTGATTAAATTTTTGTGTTTTGTGCTTGACAGGTACATTTTTTTTGTTGCAGACTGCTATTCATCTCTGATAGGGACGAATTCTTTTCTGCAATTCGTCTGACCCTGGGACGAATTCAAATTCGTCTCTGGGAGGGACGAATTCTGTTCTGCAATTCGTCTCCCAGAGGGACGAATTCCTGTCTGCGGATTTTCAGAGCAGAAATTCAGAAGCAACTGGAGCGAGCAGAGAAGAGGTAGGGATTTTCATGATCTCTGTTATATTTTTTGTTTCTATTTCTGTTCCTTTGATTGTTTTCATCTTGTCTCGCATTGCATAAGGAAAAGTCATGTATGCTTGTTTCATTTTTGTTGAATAAAACGAATCCCACACACATCACGAAACAATTTTAAACCAAGGAGCTGGTCGTAAGACCCCAGCCCTTGGTCAAGACCATTGGTGGATTTCATCACCACCTTGGCTTGATTTGCATCCATTTCCCAATTTTCAACTGTTGTTAGGCGTAAATCCTGACAAAGATAGACCGAGTGTCGCTGGGGTGATTCCCATGCGCGCAAGGATAAGTTTTCTATGGTAGGTGCCATTAACGGGACAATCCCCCTTTCCGTACCGCCTATGTACCACGTACCTTCTGCTCTCACGTACCTATAGTCTCCCTCTCGTAAGGGCGGGTATATAGAGAGGTTGGTATATCGGCCTGGTTGGTATATTGAAGGGGCTACCGTTTTGGGAGTTATATGAGCCTTCATCATGCATTTAAACGATCTTCAAAACCTACAAAAACAAAACAAAACATCAAAATGCACTAAACCAGTTTAGGGCACACCAATAATCCTTAAAAGAGATAATCACGGTTTTGTGAATGTGTGTGTTTAATTCTGCTTAGTGTAGACAAAAAGAAAAAAAATAAATCATAAACAAAAAGATAAAAAAATCTACGCATTTTGTCATTTTCTCCAAAAAGCTCCAAGGATTCCCGTAATCGCTTGGTCACTCCAAAATGCCCCAAAGGTGTCCATGAACCCTTTGGTCAACCCAAAAGCACCCCAAATGTGCCCATAAGTGATGCAGGACCATCCAACAAAAAATGGGAAATCTTGTATTTTTCTCTAAATTTTAGTGCATCTTGTCGGGGCCATAACTTCTCAACCGTAGCTCCGTTTGACATGAAATTTTACAGGGAGTTGGTTGGGAGAATTTTAAACAAATATAACTCCTTTGAGTTGTATTTCCCCAAAAATCCAGTTTTCGGGGCCAAATTCCATCATCTAGTGCCCCGAAATTAGGTTTTAAAATTGCGTGCCCATTTTTTTGCACTTTTTGAGCTGTTCGGATGTCAATATCTCCTAATGTATTTAGATATAGGACTTGAAACTTAATTCTTGTCTTATCTACTATAAGAGGGATGTGCACACCAATTTTGGGCCCCATATGACTCATTTTCAACTTTAGGGTTTTTTTAGAGACATCGTCATGGTGCTCACCCGTAGCCAAGCCCAATCACGGGTGGAGGCTGTGGGGAATGTCCCAGGAGGCACAATTCACCTCCGTTACAATCCCGAGGATTTGGTCATACCGCCTTATAGGTCAAACCTACAAAAGAATCCAATTCAGAATCCTCGGTGGGGTATGCCTATTCAAAGCAGCCCCTTTCGGGAAGATGCCTTACATGTAGACCTTGACATAAATAGAGAATCACCTCTTGAAGCTAGGCATGAGTGGCCACCGCGTGATGAAGCGCTAAACAGGCACACTGTCCATTTGGAGGGGCAACGTGGATATGGCGTCCCTTCTTTACCTATCATCAAAATAGAGAGACCAAATCCGGAGCGCAGGGCTCCTTACATAGGGCGACCTAACTCCGCCCACCCCATTTACACCCGTGAAAGGGAGTATGAGGAAAACCATCGCATTCCTCGAGGGCAACAAACAATGCGGGAACCTTGCATTTCCGCACCAGTAGGATATCATGATCACCCCTTGAGGCCAGAACCTCGAGCACATACCGCCTACCTCGATAGAGGGAAGCGACCCCTTGAGATTTTAGAGCATCAAAACCGAGGTAAACCCATAGGAGGAACATTTGAACCTTCTAAAAAAAATAGGGTAGATCAAATTGACCCGGATGTCGCCATATATACCATCCGTCAAGCCCAGATCATGCGGCTTAAACAAAGTCAGCAAGAGATAGAGAATCAATACCGCTTGGATAAAGAACGCATGCAACGTGAAGCGGATGAGTTACACTATGAAATACCTGAGAGGGGGCCAACCCCTCGCATCAAAAGAGCTGAACAAGTATGAGAGGCATAATCCGTTGGTGCAGGACAGGTCTCCACGACCTCGTCAAGCTCTGCCTCCGAGACCCCATAGATTCGAGAGGGAGGCAACTCCCAAAAACAATGATGGGTACCTTCAAGAAGAGCTGGATCAGGGTCATAGGTTTCGCCCTGAGACTCCTCAAGAATTTTATGAGGAGTATGAACCAGAAGAAGAATATGTTGAAACTCCCCATCAAGGCGGGAAGGATGCCATTCGGCCACCCCTCCATAGGCCTCCAGTTCTACCGTAACTTGCAACAAGAGCGAACAAGAGAGGAAGAAATAAAATCTTCCGATGCATACCAAGCGCTATTGGAGCGTTTGGAGTCTGTGGAGACAAAAGCTGTTGGGCATCAAAAACCCACATTACGTCTACTCCGCAATAATCCGGTGCATCCCTCGGTGCCTACACCTCTTTACCCCGAACACTTCAAGTTGCCTCAATTGGCAGTTTTTAAAGGTGAAGAGGACGCACAAGAACATGTTACACGATTTCTAAGCCAATGCTTCGGCATTCAAGATAATGATGCATTATTGCTTAGAACATTCATAACCACATTCGCAGGCCCTGCCTCGGATTGGTTCACACAACTGCCCAAACACAACATAAGCAGCTTAGATCAGCTAGTAGATGCGTTTCTTGAACGTTTCGCCTTCAACACAAGGAAGAAGGCATCACTTAGTGATCTTGCTAGCCTTAAACAATTTGAGGAGGAAACAATGGCAGCGTACGAGAACCGATGGAGAGCTTTGCTTTCTAAGTTACCCTACCGTCCTCCCATGTCGGACCTCACGCAAATGTTCGCAAAAAGTTGCTTAAAATCAATCTCTGGTCTATTGTTGTTGCGACAATACGACAGCTTAGAAGAAGCTTTGGCGCAAGCCAGAGTCATAGAAGAGATTAAGATAGGTGAAGGCGCAATTGCCAAGCCTAAGAAGAAAGAGTGGAATAAAACCACTAAAACTGGGACAACGCAACCACAACACGCTGCAGTCAACCAAGTTGCGATAAATGTCCCCGCGCCTGTGCAAGAAACGCAGCCTCAAAAGGCTAACTACCAGGTAGTGCCTCCTGCTTACGAAAGAGATAACAGAAGACAGGAGCAGTATCAGCAGCGTCGCCCTAGGCGACAATTCACCCCGTATGCGGAGTCTAGGGACTCCTTATTTGACCGCTTGTCAGCGGCAAATTTAGTTACTCTGCCAGAAATCCAAATTTTTGACCCTAACGTTCCCAAGCCTAGGGGGTATAGGGAGGAATTGTATTGCAGATTTCATAGGCGCAGAGGACATGACCTAAATGGGTGCTGGAAATTCAAAGAACTAGTCCAGGATTTGATCGACAATCGAACATTGGTCGTGGACAACCCCATCGCACCTAACAACCAACAAATGGGGGTATTCAAGGACCCCTTGCCTGCCCACGAGGCACAGACAAAACCGCTCCAAATTAACGAGGTGCGACAAGATCTTCCCATGCAAGGATTTGTGGGAATGATTAGCATTGTAACAAGGAACAGAAAATACCCAGCAGTTGCCCCCGAGGTACCTGCGAGGGAAGTTTCGTCGACATCGCAGCCTCAACAATGCCCAACGCAGTTACCTCCGCCTAGACCTGAGGTCACGATACGAACCAAACTCACGCAGAGTTTGCGGACCACGTCGGCTAGGCTGTCCATCTACGAGCTTATTCAACAATCAGCTCCCCATAGAGAAGCTCTTATGGACATTTTAAAAGCCATTGAAGTACAACCCCACGAAGCAAATTCTTTCAATGCCTTCGTGGGACATGTGAAACAATGTACGGAGCCTGTCATCACATTCAAAGAAAATGAGGTCAAAACGATATCAAATGACATGCCGGATCCACCCCTGCACGTTATCACGCGGGTCAACGGGATCCCGTACAAGAGAGTGCTGATAGATATTGGCTCGTCCAGTAACATTATAACCACTGTAGCGTTGAAACATTTAAAACTGCCAGCCTCTCACATCACAGCTTCCACGTACACACTGCGAGCTTTTAACGATGCAATTTGCTCGACAGTCGGCACGGTTGTTCCGCCTATACAGGTAGGACAAAAGTCAATACCCACATTGTGCCATGTGTTGGAAGGTGAAATGGCTTATAACATACTTGCTAGGGCGGCCTTGGATCAGGGACATGAAGTGTGTCCCCTCGATCGCACACCGATGCTTGAAGTATGCCTATGAAGGGCAAATACATGTAGTCCCAATGGACTTAGAGCCCTTCAAGTATTGCAATGCGGTACAATTCATACCTCAATCGACCCTCCCATCAACGCATTTGGATTTTCAATTAAATCCATCTAAACAGGGTCCAATACCGCAGGCACCACTGGTGGCCAACAAGGCAAAATCCCAGCCAGGTGAGACTTCATCATCGGCTCCTTCATCATCAATGCCACCTATCATGGCCCAAAAGAAGGACAAGGGAAAGCAAATCATGGAAGAGGTTAAGCCTCTAGAAGAGGGGTTGCCCACGATTTCAGCGATATCAACAGAGGAAGCGCCCAACATAACACAAACCAAGATTCCTGAACCACCAAACATGGAATGGACTCAGGAAGGACTACCGTTTCCTCCTACCCAATCATCAACAATCACTGTTGAGATGGCCAGTACAGGCCTGGGAGAATACATAGTGCAAAATGTTGTGGCAACCCCCACATTGGAGTCAGTACAAGACATGGGAAGGCCTCGCCTTCCCATTGGAACAATCGTCCCTCTAGGCTACCCACCGAACCAAACGAATTTTGTGTATGGGGGCCTTGATCATGGTTTTGAACCATGCGAACAAAAGGAAACAGATGAAGAGCCTTTTTTCGAAAACATCAATTATCTGTCGAACCCGAATTTGCCCTAAAATATCTCGAACAATGCAATTGGCATGGGTATGGGCTAGGCAGATATGAGCAAGGGATGCGGATCCTTTGCCAACCAAGATATCAGATGCCATATGACAAGTCGGGGGTAGGGTTCAACCATCCCCTGCCATTAGACATCTTGGTTGAAAATATGCAAGGCCTAGAAATAGGCAACATGGGGGGATTGGCACAAGACCCGTACGCCAATCCAAACATAGAATACACATTAGGGGATTATCTCCCATGGTCTACAAACACCCCTGGAAATAGCAATAATCCCTCTCCTTTGCTAGAGAGAGGTGAAAGTTCAGAGAGCAATCCTCAAAGAGAACAACAACGGCTTCCAGACATTTTTTTGAAACTGTTCCCCTTAGAGGTTCCAGACGAAATAACACAGTCTCAAAAGAATCAGGTCCCTCCACTAAGAGTGGAACAACCGCAATGGGACCAGATTAATTCACTGGAACAGGAAGAGTCCTCAATGTCGCAAGCAACGGATGCTGAAGAGGATGAACAATTTTGGATCTATGAAAGCGATTCAGAAGACGAGACTGAGATGGACTATCTCAGACATGCGCGACGACATCACCGCGCTCTAACTCATGAAGATCTAATGGGACAAATGGGTATACTGTTAGGACATGAATGGCACGTAGACCCAACGAGGTGGGACCAAGTGTTAGACCTATGGCTCCAAATTCAAGATGAGCATCGTCCACCTCGAGATCCCATCAGGACAACAGTGCCGAGGGAAGACCCCGCCTTCCTTTTCACACATAGAGATGAATTTGCACCTAGGGCCGATCCATTCATGCCCATACCTCTAGAGCCAGATCCGGAGTGCAAAGACCATCAAGCTGGGGGTACCTCTATCCCCTGAAGAACCATAATCCAAACCCAAAATGCTCCAAGGATTATCACAATCTCTTGGTCACCCAAAAAGCTCCAAGGATTATCGCAATCTCTTGGTCACCCAAAAAGCTCCAAGGATTATCGCAATCTCTTGGTCAATCTTACCCAAAAAGCTCCAAGGATTATCGCAATCTCTTGGTCACCCAAAAAGCTCCAAGGATTATCGCAATCTCTTGGTCACCCAAAAAGCTCCAAGGATTATCGCAATCTCTTGGTCACCCAAAAAGCTCCAAGGATTATCGCAATCTCTTGGGCACCAAAACTCGGATTATCGCAATCTCTTGGTCACTCCAAAAGCTCCAAGGATTATCGCAATCTCTTGGTCACCCAAAAAGCTCCAAGGATTATCGCAATCTCTTGGTCACTCCAAAAAGCTCCAA
The DNA here is from genome assembly GCA_028583015.1 of Wollemia nobilis. Lineage (NCBI taxonomy): Eukaryota > Viridiplantae > Streptophyta > Pinopsida > Araucariales > Araucariaceae > Wollemia > Wollemia nobilis. The sequence continues at coordinate 1,327,586 of JAQPPZ010001886.1, read as the reverse complement.
GGATTATCGCAATCTCTTGGTCACCCAAAAAGCTCCAAGGATTATCGCAATCTCTTGGTCAATCCAAAAAGCTCCAAGGATTATCGCAATCTCTTGGTCAATACAAAAAGCTCCAAGGATTATCGCAATCTCTTGGTCACAAACTCCTTTCCTCTCTTTCCCTCTAAAAAGCTCCAAGGATTATCACAATCTCTTGGTCAACCCAAAAAGCTCCAACGATTATCGCAGTCGTTTGGTCAAACAAATCAAGAAATTCAACAAAAACAAAACAACAAAAATCATCAAAAAACAACAAAGATTTGCATCTCAATTCTAGGCATACTCGAATTCATCAAAAACAACAAAAACACCAAGCATAACTTTTACCACACTACAGTCAGTGGTCTGGGAATGTACCAAGAGTTTCAGTGATTCGGTCATCATTTTCCTCTTTAGCCATGTAGTGTACCAAGTCGAACAGATTTTACGAAGGTAGAGTCATACTTGAAATACACCTTGTTACGTAACATCCCAACACAAATCAAAACACTAAAATTCCCAAAATTGTGTGAACGAAAGACGAAACCTGCAAAATAATCTAGGTCACCACAAGCGAAACGGTTATCTTGCTCATCCCCCTATGCGAATGACCCCTAGAATGCTGAGAGTTGGCAAAAGGACAAGCATCCTCCCTACCCAATTCCCTAAGAATCCCTAAAGTTCTCAATAATTGCAAAACATCAAAAATTTGCAAAATGTCAAAACTCCAAAATTTGACAACATACAGTGCACACATCAAAAGGCACAAACAATAGTGATTTTCATCACTCCATATCCCCAATCCCTTGCTCAAAAGAAAAACAAATCAAAATAAACAGTGATCTCATCACTACAAACGAGCAAGTATCCCAATACAATTGAAGAAAAGAAGGGAGTTGACCTTGAATCCCTGGAACTCTCAGCATTCTATAGGTCATAAGGCAAGCTTCAGTACCAATTTGGTTGATAGCCTATCGGTAACAGAAGTAAACCTCCCGCATGACGATATATCTGTCACATTAACTTGCGTACAGATCAATGTTTGCATGTGGATGAGCTAGCTTATGGCATCCTGGATTACATCGCAGATTAATCTTAGTACATACAACAAAGGAATTAGTGGAGCTAATTAGGTGATCCTCAGTACAGGTTCGGTTGAAAGCCCATTCGGCACTGGCGGTATCCTAACAAATACCACATAAATGAAATCAATTGCACACACAGGGATGTGAAATAACTTGGTCAAAAACAAGTCCGATTCATACCTTGGTCAAAAGTCTTGTAAGATAAAGTACAGTCATGGCTAGTGAGCTAAAACCGTCTGAGTCTCAGAAAACCTTAGCTACATTTCTAAACCAACTGCGCTACTTTTCATCTTTGCAAATACCATCAAAAAATACAAAAACAGAAAAACCATGTATACATGTAGAGCCATACATCACAACAATCGCCTAAAAACAAAATAACAGAGCTCTAAACAGTCTATGGTGCCATAGCCAAACATCACAAATCCCATTCATCCATTTCATATCTGCATATCACATATAAATCAAAACCATTTGCATTCATCATAGCATATGCATCCATCAAAATAAATCAACATGCATACATCCATATTCATCAACCATCATGCACAAGATCAAAGAAAATCAAAACAACAAAAACAACAAATAAATGCAACACAAAAACAAAAAGCAATAAACATTGCCAGACACAAGTGCTCTTGCACTTAACCTCTTGGCATAGCAAAATTGATGTCGGGTTTTATCCAAGAAGGTAATAGGGATAGGAGGTTTAATTTATCCAAAGTAAAAAGGTAAAAAAAAAAACAAAAATCAAACAAAACTCAATTCTTATTTCTTAATCACTCCTAAGAAGGTACATAGGAGTCGAGGGTTTTAAATTTAATCCAAGTGTACAAAAAAAAAACAACAAAAAGCAACACAAAATGCAACAAAAAAATGGGACAAAGTGCTCTTGCACCTTAACCTCTTGGCATAGCAAAATTGATGTCGGGGTTTGCATTGTCACTATCCTACTCCCGAAGAAGGCTACCATAGCCGGACCGCTCCACGGGAGGACGGATTTCCGACAATTCATCCACCAAATGGTGTCACAAAAAAAAACAAAAACAGTACAAAATTCAACAAAAACACAGCAAAAAAACAATGCCGGACACAAGTGCTCTCGCACTTAGCCTCTAGGCAAAGAAAATCGATGTCGAGGTCCAAATTATCGCTCTCCTAATTCCCCAAGAAGGCTATCATAGCCGGACCGCTCCACGGGAAATAGGTTTTCGACGATTTCACCTCATTATGACATCACCAAAAGGGTTAACACCCACCAAAAATAGGTCCATATGTTGGAAAAATTGCACACGCTTAACGGTAAACCCTTTAAAGGCACCCTGGCACAAGTCATCTTGGGTCAAGCGACTCGTCGCTTCTCTCACGAAGGTCATTCCCTCATCGATTCGTCGCTTGAGGGGGTAGTCACACTTAGTCACCAACCAACAATCACACACCCAATTAAGGAAAACGACATGCATTCAAAGAATCATTGACAAAGACAATCACGCTCCCGCTTGGGGCGATAAACAAGCAACAATCAAATCAATCAAACACTTGGCATTTCGTGAATCATGAACACAAGGTTCCCCCCGAGGATAAAAACGCCCTTCACTTGTTCATGATCGATCAATGTCTAAGTTCAAGTCACACCTCACCAAAACAGGTTAATACTTGAAATCAAATTCCTTAGCTCGTCGAAAGCAAGGATTCAAGAATGCATGCCCTTTCCATACTTGGGGCATCAAAAGTTGGTTAGGTTACCAAGAAACCCTAATCATTAGTGCTTTGGTTATCTATTTTTGCTCAAGACTCGCGTCACCCGCAGCGCTTCCCAAAAAGGGGCATCTCGTAGACACCAAAACAGCACCAATCCGATTATGTGACTGCAAACACTGATCGCTTTGACAAACACAGCCCCCAGGGCAGCCCTCAGAGGTCAAACAGTGGTCTTAACCACTTTCATAGCAATTTTGTGAGGTCAAGAAGCAATTTGGCACACTTGGAAACTTTGCCCAGTACTCGTCTCACCCCGGGACGAATTCAAAATAGAATCCGTCCCACCCCAGGACGAATTCTGAATCCGTCCCTGGGTGGGACGAATTCCAAGCTTAACGGGCAAAAAGGCAAATGGTGCCAAGTGGCAGCCCGAATCGGTCAGTTAAGGGCTCCTGCCTTGCACGCATGTGTAAGTGGACAGAGGGGCCGTTAGAGGACTGTTACAAAAAGCATTTATCAAAGTTCAAGTCAATGGAGGACTCCCCTCCCTCATGGGAAGACAAGACTGCCACATGGCGCCTATGGCCAACACATGGCATTTGTGCTTCCCTCCCAAAAGAGACCCCTTGGGTCTATAAAAGGTGGGACTTTTCTCACCCAAAACATACAGGTTGAAGGAGTGTTCAAGCAACGAAGTGTTGCCGAATTGAAGACTCACTTGCATCCCTCTTGGTTCACCTTCCCACATCCACCAATCTCTTTTGCAAGGGAGGTTGTTGGGTGGCCTTTGGAAGCTCGAACCTTACCCAAATCCAACGCATGGACACCTAAACCTACCAATTCGCCGACCCCCCAATCCTAAAAGGTTTTGGGCCCATCCCCGGTGGATTGGCTCCAAAATCGAGGGCCAACGGTGGGAGGCCCACTTGGGCACCCCCGCACCTCCCAAGTCCTATTTTTAGTTTTTGAGCATTTTAGATTATTTTTTAGATTGCATTCCGTGTTACTAGGTCCGATTAGTCCATAATTGCAATTTTGTAACTTTTGGGTAGATTTTAGGATGTTTTGTATTGCTTTGTCGTTTCGCTAACTTGCAGGTGTCAAGGTCAAATTCCCGAGGGTGGAGGCCAAATTGGGAAAATCCGACCATCTGGGTCGTCCCAAAATGGCCCCAATTACATAACCCCCCTGTTTGTAGGTGTTTTGCAGGTCTCGGGATCCGACATTGGAGCAGCAACAGGTCGGTTTCTTCAACACAGAAGAATTCGTCCCACCCAGGGACGAATTACAGTCAAAATTCGTCCTGCCCAGGGACGAATTCCAGTTGAAGGTGGATTGGCCAGCTGCCTCAGTGGCAGTGGCCTTCTGGTAACTTTTCTTACCTTCTGTCAAGTTTTGAAGCAATTTGGATTCACTGTATTCACTGTTTAGGCAAATATTTACATGCATATTTTGTTAGTTTTAGAGAGCAAACGCTTTTCATTTGCAGCAGGTGCTACTGACGTCTTGGTCATTTCTTTGTTCGTAGGAGAAGCAGCAGAGGCGAAGAACTCATCGACATCAGCGATGGCATCATCTTGGCCCGCCCATTGCAATCGTGGGCACGCGGAAAGGGGAATCATTCAGTGATTGTAATCAAACTCTATTTGCGCTCCTAGCCCCTGAAAAGGGAGGAGACGTCATTGTAACAGAGATCAAGGGAAATTAATGAAAGGGCTGTGTTTTCTCTATTTGATTGTGTCTCTTCCAATGTGTTTCTTTTCCATTTCATGCAATTTACATTTCTAGGACTTAAGCGTACTTAATTTTGAATGCAATCGCACTTGGTGTTTCCTTTGCCCGGAATCTCGTGCTTTCATTTACTAAATGGGAATCATTAAAAGTTTTTATCCTAGTTTTAAGAATTAATTGATGATGAATTTTATTTAGCAATTTAAATGCATCAAATTCCTTTTCATTCATTAAAGTAATGTTATCAAAGGTGTGGTTAGAAATTAATCCTTGTTCTTCATTCACCTTCAATGGCATTTCATCATAATGTAGCACTTGTTCTTTCTCCATGATTTGTTTATCAAAGGCACCAAACTTAGGTACCCAATTGAACACATGTCCATCCCTTTCAAACCATAAGTATTTTCTATCTAGGGGTGGGTTAAGTAACATATTTCCATGATCAATCATTTGGGTTGTTTCGGGTAATGTGGGATTTTCAATTGGATCATCAATGATATCAAACCCAAATGATTTAGGTTTTGTAATTTTTTCATTTTGAAATGGCATAATCGTTGTAGCACAAGTAAGTGGATCAAGATTTTAAACTTCTTTTCCTTCGAAGGAATCTAAATCAAGTGACTCTATTTCTTGATTCATGGTTGTAGAATCCTTATCATGTTCCAAAATTTGATGAGATTCGAATTCCTCTTCCAAAACTTTCTCAAATTGTACAGGATTTATAGTATCCTCATGTGAGGAAGCAATTGAGTTATCCTGCATATTAATTGACACAAAAAGTTTTTTAGAAGATTTAGATTGATAATATTATTCCCATTTCTTCCACGAATCATAGTAATCATCTTCCAAGTTCAAGTTGTGACGTTCAAGTATTTCTTCTTCATCTTCTGATTCATCAACCTGTTTCTCATCCAATTCATCTTCACCTTCCTTAGATGGTCCCATTATTTCCAAAAGTGGGTTATTTCTTGAATTCAAATTGGTAAAGCTATCATAATCCAAATTTGTAACCCATGATTCAATTTTATCACAATTTGGAAGGTGTGGATCCTCTTGGTCATCACTTTCGAGAGCATCATCCAAAATTTCTTTCGAGAACAAGTGGTGAAATTCGATTATGTCTTCAACTTCATTTGTTGATTTTATTTCAAATTCATTTTCAGCCACTTGTGATGACTTAGGAGCTTCTACAATGGGATCAATTTTTGAATTCCGTGTCATATAGTTGATCCAATACTTTGCAAGTACATCTACCCAAATCATATCCACATAAGTTTGTTCACCCAAATCCTCCTTTTTGGGTAATGATTCTGGATATTTATTTTCCAAAACAAGATGGTGATTATTTGATTCCAACTTCTTGTTACCCATCCATAAAATTTCTTCTCCAAAATCTTCATGCTCTTCAAGACATTTCGAATAGGTATTCACTTCAACGTGAGTCACCTCAAAATTTCTTGTATCATTTGAAGAAGCATAACATGAAATATCATTAAGATCGGCATTATGAATTTTCTTCCTAGGATGATTTGGATGCATACATCGATGTGCTCATTTTTGCGGTGGAACACGCCTACATACCTTCTTAACCACTTTCTTTTGCTCTTTTACATTCGATACGAACTATTTGGGTTGAGTGGTAGAAGTAGTAGGATTAGTTGGATTGATATCCACAGACTAAGCTTGAATATTTGTTGTGATATTTCCATGAGTGGCCACATGATTCTCTAATTGAGGCATAGTTGTATGGATGAAAGTACTTGTATAATCTCGAGTGGGAGCATAAGTCGGAATGGTAGGGTAAAGTTGATTGTAGGGAAAAACATTTAATATCGAATTTTGTTGTGCCCACGCTTGATTTACCATCGAGGTTTGATTGCAAGCCCCTAGTTGTCCTACCATAGTTGATTGCTCCATTCCATAACCATGCGGCCTCAATTGTTGATCTACAATCATAGCTTCTGTGTAGGCCGATGCAAGATCAGTAACCAAGGGATTCATCCTAACAAATATGGAAAATAATGGATCTAATGCTCAAAAGTATATTTGAAGAGCACCACTTTCCTCAATAGTATAGGGAGAAATTAATCTCGCATAAAGCTTTCGAAACCTCAAGTTGAAATTTCTCACTAGTTCATTAGGTTTGAAAATGTGCGAACTAGATTTGTATTAATCAGCATAGTTTAAATAATACAACCATTGCCGGGAATAGCACACCGGCGTACTGAACTCTGTTACAGAAGTTGTAACAGTAGTCTTAACAAATTAGTAGAGACAAAACACTAGTAACAATAGTACGCTAACATCCCCCTTTATTACATTATTTGGGTAATGTAATAACTAATAGCTATACTAGACTACTAACATCCCCTTACATTATTTTGCAATACAAAGTGAGCTACGAAACAATTCAAATTTGACACGTCCAAGTGCCTTAGTGAAAATTTCTGCAACTTGAGCATCGGTGGGAATGTCTTGAAGCTGAATTCGGTGCTTTGGAACTTCATCTCGAATGAAATGACATTGTGTGTCAATGTGCTTTGTTTTTTCATGATGGACTGGATTCTTGACGAGGTTCAGAACACCCTGATTGTCGCAAAACAAGTGTATTGGAGATTTTGATGGATGGCCCATACTTGTCAGAATGTGATGTAACCATATCACTTCGCACACAGCTTCACGTGCGACGCGATATTCTACCTCTGTTGAAGAAATAGCAACCACCTGTTGCTTCTTGTTGTGCCAAGAGATAGGACCGGATCCCAGATGAAAAATGTATCCAAAAGTTGACTTGCGATCATCAAATGATCCGGCATAGTCGAAGTCCATGTATCCTTGCAAGAAGAATTTGTTGTTCCTCTTGTATTCTAGGCCATATTCCATAGTACCACGGACATAGTGAAGAACACGTTTTGCTACTTTCCAATGAGTGGTCTTAGGCTCCTGCATGAACCTCGAAAGATAGTTGATAGCAAAAACGATATCTGGCCTAGTATTGGTCAGATATATGAGACTCCCAATAAGTCGTCGATAGAGAGTACCATCTACCTGAGGTGAGTCATCATATCGCGATAACTGAAGTCCATTCTCCATAGGAGTTGCCATTGGCTTGCAGTCAGTCATTCGATATTTATCCAGCAATGTCTTGGCATACTTTTTCTGAGACACTTTGATGGAGTGCTCCTTCTGGTTGAATTCCAGACCAAGACAGTAATGGAGAAGTCCGAGATCTGTCATCTCAAAATATTTGCACAATTTTCTTTTGACAGTAGAGATCATATCTTCTGAACTCCCTGTAATGAGCAGATCATCCACATAGAGTACAAGAAACACTATCTCAGAACCCTATTTCTTGAAATAGAGGTTTGCATCTGACGGACATCTCTTAAATCCATGCTGCATTAGGTGATTGTCCATTTTTATATACCAAGCTTGAGGAGCTTGTTTCAGACCATACAAGGATTTGACCAATTTCAAACTTTCTGCTGTTGGCCTTCCACTTCAAATACTTCAGGCTGAGTCATATAGACTTCTTCTTGGATATCACCATTAAGAAAGGCACTTTTGACATCCATCTGGTGAACTTTCCACCCATATTGTGCTGCCATAGCACACATAACCCGAATTGTGGTCATCCGAGCAGTAGGTGCAAAAGTTTCTTCATAGTCGATGCCTTCCTTTTGAGCATAGCCCTTTGCAACAAGACGGGCCTTATGCTTATCAATTTTTCCATCTGCCTTGTACTTGACTTTGTATACCCATTTGCAGCTAATAGGTTTCTTTCCATGCGGCAGATCAACAAGCTTCCAAGTTTTATTTTTCATCAGAGACTCATACTCTGTATCCATAGCGGCCTTACACTGAGGCTCACTAAGAGCATCTTGCACTGATGCGAGTTCAAGACTATCTATGGTAGACATGAATGCCCTGTCATCATCAATATCCATATCCTCAACTTCTCTACTTGGAGTCACAGAAAGTTCCTCAAAAGATTGACAAAGATCATCAACCTCACCAGTTTCTCTGGCTTCTCTTTCCTTTTGAGCCATACTGCGTGTACGAGGTCTGAGCAGAGGGTATTGATAGAAGCCCCTGACTCCTTCTCAATGGATTTCTTGAACTGCTGGAAGAATGCAAAATCTTCAGATTTTAGTTTGAGAAAGAAAACCCACATCTTTCGTGAGTAGTCATCTATGAATAACTGAAAGTACCTCTTCCCTCCAACACTGTTGGGTGTGAAAGGACCGCATAGATCGGTGTGAATTATCTCCAGAGGTTTTCTTGCTCTTGTAGAGCTCTTCTCAAATGGTACTCTATGCTGCTTTCCTACCAAGCAGTCAGAGCACACTGGAAATGTGGCAGAAAGGGAAGGAATACCCTTTACCATCTCATACTTGCTGAGCTCAAGTAAGTAGCCAGAACTAAGATGCCCATATCTCTTGTGCCATAGGGAAGTTTCCTCCTTGGTAGAGAAAGTCATGGCAACATGTGGAGTAGAGATAGCATCTAGTGCAAATAAGCCATGCTTATATGAAGCCATTGCAATCTGCTTACCCTTCCTAGTAATTGTACAACACTTCTTTCCATTCTCAACATGAAAGTTGACAACCATATTTCTGTCCAGGATTTGTGTCACTGACAACAAATTGTTGGCCAATCCCGAAACATAGAGGACCTTGTCAATCTGACACTTGCCATCAGGAAGAGTGACTGAAACTGTACCCTCTCCCTGAACCCTATAGGTTTTATCATCAGCAATTATGACAGGTTTGCCCTCTTTGGCCACAAATGATTCAAACCATGATATGTCGCCAGTCATATGTTTACTAGCTCCAAAATCGACATACCAAATAGGATCCCTCTGTGTGGAATCTATGGTAGTCATGAGCACCTTGTGTGCCCATTCAGAATCTGAGTCAGATTCTTCAACAACAACATTCACCTGGGGTTGCTTGTTCTTATTTTGTGGTTTGTTTTGGCCTTTCTGCTTGTTCTTATGCCAACACTTGTTGGTGTCATGGTTGTCTTTCTCATAGATATTGCACCACCTCTTCTTCTGTTGAGGTTGTTTGCCTTTTCCTTTCGTATCCTGTTGAGAATTTCCTCCTTTCTGAAAGTTGCCTCCTTTTTTCCCATTACCTTTCTTCCTAGAACCCTGCCCGTTGGTGTATAGGGCTGTATTGGAAGAATCATCCTTGTGAAGTTGGCGTGCCTCCTGTTGTTGAAGCAGATTGACCAACTCGATGTAGGTAATTTGTCGTTGAGACACTTGGATGGAGGTTATCAACATATCATATGAAGAAGGTAAAGCTCTCATCACAAGTGAAATGAGAATCTTTTCGTCCATAGTATCTTCGAGAGAACTCAATTTCTCTTTCAACTCAGACACTGCACAGAAAGAGTTCAACTGTTTCACCCTGCCTCAAACTCAGGTTATGAAGTTGTTGTTGAATATGAAGAATGGTGGATTCATTATTCCCCTCATAGATGGTTCTAAGGGCATCCCATGTCTCTTTACCACTTGCTTTGTCAGCTATATGAGGTTGCACTTCATCTGAAACAGCAAACAAAATGAGCACCTTTGCTCTACTGTCTTTCTTGTCAAAAGCAATCTGATCTGCTGAAGGACCTGTGGATCCTGCTATTGGTGAAGGCCTGGTTGCTACTCTAGTAACAATATCCCACAAATATTCCATTTGGAGAATTGCATTCATCTTATGTTTCCATGGTGTATAATTTGGACCTTTCAATAACTGATGCGGATCAGTCATCAACTTTGCAACAGCGGCCATAGTGAAGGTTCCTTATATCACCAAATTGGTCCCCCTTTCGATATACCTTTTGCTAGGCCAATATACCATACAAAATACCCGCCCTTACGTGAGGGAAACTATAGGTATTTAGAAAGATCAACAAAAAATCACCCGCCCTTATGTGAGGGAGACTATAGGTGAATTTTAGAGATCATACGATACGTGGAACATAAGCGGTACTGAAAGGGAATTGCCTTGTTGATGGCACCTACCATAGAAGATTATTCTCATGCGTGGGGCGTAACTTCCCCTAAACACTATGAAGAATACTTCGTCAGGATTTACGCCTAAACACAAGTGCGATAAAGGGTAGTGGATGGAGTAAAAAATGCAAAAATGGCGTACTTATTCCTCCCCGACGATTTATAGAGAACAAGCTCAGACGTCGTTATAGCAGCTATATTAGGCGGCGGATACAGTAGCCAAATCATGACAGCTTTACCTGTAAGTGCTGGCCAGAGGTATCACAAATACCGAACGCTGCAGTGCAATAAAATTGCACAGATGGGTTTTATATTCCGAGGACTTAGGGAGTGTTTTGATTTTAATTTTTAATGTTATAGTGCAAAAATGAAATATGCAACATACAACAAAAAAAATTGCCCACAAGAATAACCCACAAGGTGTCGGTCACAGCCGAAAATGCACCTTTTACAATGCCAAATTGCTATTTTTCATAAAATTACTCTCAATCCCCCTTTGATTTTTCGAAAAAATATCCCCCCTTAAAAGGCTTTCTTTAACAAAGCATTTTTATAATCATTATCAATTTTAAAATTAAAATAAATAATTTTAATTTATATAGTTTTAAAACTTTAGAAAAAAAATAAATTAAAATTAAATTTTAATTTATTAAAGTTTAAAAACTATATTAAAAAAAATTAAAATTAAAAAATTTTAATTAAAAAAAGATAATAATTAAAAAATGACTTTGACAAAAAGAAATTATACCTTGGGGGAGTCGGCGGGATTCGAACCCCCGACCTGTAGGCTCCCTGAGCCTTACCGCACGGCTCACGACCACGTGAGCCAGCGGGCTGATCCGACAGGATCAATGAGCCACCTCCCTTTTCAACCCGTCCTCCGCTGCTTCCCGCTTCCCGAGCCTCCTGCTCCGCGGCTGTGCTCCACGGCGCTCCTCTCTGCGGCTGCCTCCGCAACAAAACAAAACTTGCCCGGTCGCGGCTGATTTTCCCTCCGTAGACTCCCCAGTCGCGGCTTGCGGCCGTCCGGTCTCCAGTCGCGGCTTGCGGCCGTCCGGTCTGCGCACACTGGTTTTTTTTTTTATTATTAAAAACGGGAAGGCAGAGGGAGAGTGCGCAAATGGGGGGGGGGTTTATACCCAGCGGGAGCGGAAATTCAAATCTCCGCTTCCCGCGTAAAAGGGGGGCCTCCGGCCGTGTGCGCGCGTGTCCGTTGACGCGTGACGCGTCCTCCCTCCAACGCGCAGCGTTTGCGCTGCATGGGGGGATTGGGGGGGGCTGTCTCCCCTCTCCAGTTGTGAGTGACAGACCCTGTGCCGCTTGCGACAGGGTCGTTCTGTTGCCTGCGTGCATGACAGTTGTCGCCTGCGCATGCCCTGTCCCGATAGTCCCTGTCGCACGAGCCTCCGTGTGTGGTGCGAAAGAGCCTATCACAGTGCTTGCACGACAGTCAAGGTGACGGCTCTCACGACGTAGCTCGCCAAGCGGGGTCGTTCATGGACCTAGACGCGGGCTAGGGGGCGCACAGATGTCCGCTCACCCTCGGCCCTGCGTGTCCTTCCCGGAGCAACGAACGCAGTGTGCGTTTAACCGGGCTTCCGCCCTCTTCACTGCCCGGGGCCTACGCGATGACTGACGATGAAAAAATAGGTCTTCGCTTCAAAACACGCCCAGATAAATTACAACCTGCTCTGATGCCATGAAAATGTGCGAACTAGATTTGTATTAATCAGCATAGTTTAAATAATACAACCATTGCCGGGAATAGCACACCGGCGTACTGAACTCTGTTACAGAAGTTGTAACAGTAGTCTTAACAAATTAGTAGAGACAAAACACTAGTAACAATAGTATGCTAACAAGGTTCTCTTTTGCAAGAAACAAATTGTTGAAATATCGTGAGAGGATCAATGAACAACCTAAATTGATCGATAAACTCATCTTTCAATTACGTCCAAGATGTAATAGAACCAGCGGGTAAATTGATGTACCAATCATATGCCACCTCATCTAGGGTTCCAGGAAACATTCTACATGCCACATCCTCATGTTCAACATTCCATCTAACTAAGATATCCACATAGGCTTGAATATGTTCCTCGGCTGATGTTGGACCATCGTGATTAAATTTGAGTAAATGTTTTTCTATGTTCTTGGGTAAATCATGAAAATATCCACTATTGTTCAAAGGATTAGCATGTATCCCATACCACGTTCTTGCAGTTGTATCCATTAATGAAACTCAAAGAAAAATTTCAAAACCAATTTGTTAGTCATGAATGAAAGAAGGAACCATGACAAAGCAATATTCTAAAAATATAAATTAGTTTCTGATTCACCAGATCGCATATGCGTAGGTGAAGAGCATACTCCTAGTGTTGTAGGCTTTCTGATTCACAAGATCGCATTACATGCAAGTGAAGAGCATAATACCGGCAACAGATACATTTTAGACAAAATAATTCCTTACAAATAATCATGAAATGACTAGAAAATATCAAACATGTAACGTATGAATAATCATGTTAGCATCAACCAAGAAATGTATCCATTAACATCAGATAAAAGTAACTGCATGGATACATCCTCGTTAATCAAGACCAAAATTCTTCAAAATCAAATCAAACACATTATTCCTGTATGAACAATCCAAAAGCGTTAGAACAATGCATAACATTTCATGTCCTCCTTTTAACACTACAAGGCTGTATTGTTAAAAGAGGGCTAAAGATAATAATCAATAGGGCATGAAATATTCAAAATTTAAATCCCTATAACATTTAAATCACACTGAAATAAACCAATTCAGGCCCTCCTTCTAGCGCCAAAATGTTGAGTGGTATTTTCACACATTTGTGAAAGTACACTCTCCTTTAGGATTTGGGTTCCAAATCCCCTCTTGCAAAGAAGTTAAACAAACAACTTCTCCAAGGTCTCCGCTATATTAGCATTTGCATATGTGTATTAGTAATCTTGACTGAAGATATTCACTTTAAATGCTTGGAAAACCTTAGTGATTGCAAGTAACTGTAAACAAGGGGTAATGTTGGTTTATTTTACACATGAAACTTTAGTTATTGTTTATTGAACCAAAATAGAGCAAATGTGAGTTGGTCCTCATATGACCACGATGTAGTGCTTAAGAAATAAAAATTTGTGAAAATGCCATAAAACATCACTCCTTCAATGAAATTGGAATTTTCATGAAGGGAATGTCATCATAGGCTCATGATGTGCAAGACAAAGCTGAAAAAATGAAGTTTGACCTTAACATGGAAATTTTCATTTTTGGATGTTTTTGTGACAATCTGTAACAAAACAACAACTTTGAAGAATTTTTAAAAAAAACTAAACAACTCCGAAAATGAAATTTCAAATTGCGTATTGGAAGTATGCAGTATAAACCTACGCAATGGTTCAATTATTTTCGTATTTTGAAGTTTTTTAAATTTTTATTTTAATGTCTGGATATTAAAATAAAGTTAAAATTTCTTGAAGTAAAATGCAGAAAAAAAATGAAAATGCATTCAGTATGATGCTATCCTATTCTGACAAAATCGAAGATATGAGGTTTTCATACATGCAACCTAACCTATTGGACCTGCAAAACAAGCACAATCCGGATAAGATAAGTGCTGGGTCCTAGGGTTTTAAATGAGGTTTTCAGATTTAAACATTCGCATGAAGCAACCAAGAAAAACTTGCATAAACTCCATTTACAAGCCTAAAATCTGAAAAGGGGAAAATAGACATTCAATCTTGCATGCAAAAAATGGCTCCTTCTTTATTGTCCATAAGATGCAACTTTCTAAAATTTTCTGTATTAAAAATTTGTCATTTTACAATAACAGAAGTTTCTAGTTTTCCCAAACCAGTCAATGGAAGAAAACAACTAGAACAGGTCCAGAATGGCCCTATTGACCTCAAATCTGTAACTCTGCTCGTGGCAGTTTTCGACCCTTCTGGCCTCTTTGAATGGGGTATTTAAACTTTTAAAACATTTTCTCTCCTTCCATGATGGTTCATTTCGTTTTCTGATGGCTGTTTGTTTCACCTTACCTGACTATTCGTTTCACCTTCCCTATGCATGCATGTGCTTTGGTTTCCTTTTTATGGCCCTTCGTCGCAAAAATGTAACATGTCGTGATATCGCGACACTTTTTATATTTTGACAGCGACCATGCAACATGTCGCGATATCGTGACACTTTTGCCTCCTTGCTCTCTTTTGTTGCTTGTAGCTGCAAAAATGTAACATGTCATGATATCGCGACACTTTTTCCCTTTTGGCTTCTCTTTATGCTTTGAATCGCAAAAACACAACATGTCGTGGTATCGCGACACCTTTTCTTGTACAGTCGTGAAAATGCAACATGTCGCGATATCACGACACTTTTTTTTTCTAGCTCTTTATCTTTGTTTTAAATCACAAAAATGCAACATATCACAATATCGAGACACATTTTCTTGTACGGTCACAAAAATGCAACATGTCGCCATATCGCGACACTTTTTCTTTCTATCTCTTTCTCTTTGCTTTGAATCGTGAAAATGCAACATGTCGCAACATCGCGACACTTTTTCTCTTTTGCCTCTCTCTTTTCTTTGAATCACGAAAACACAACATGTCACGATATCATGACACTTTTTCCTATACGGTCGTGAAAATGCAACATGTCGTGATATCGCGACACTTTTTCATTCGAGCTCTTTCTCTTTGCTTTGAATCGCGAAAATGCAACATGTCACGATATCACAACACTTTTTCTCTTCTGGCTGTGATGGTGCAACATGTCATGATATAACGACACTTTTTCTTCTTTGGCCACGATGGTGCAACATGTCACGATATCACGAAACCTTTTCTTCTTTGGTCGCGATGGTGCAACATGTCGCGATATCGTGACACTTTTTCTTCTTTGGCCATGATGGTGCAACATGTCACGATATCGCGACACCTTTTCTTATTTGGCCTCGATGGTGCAACATGTCGCGATATCACGACACTTTTTCATCTTTGGCCGCGATGGTGCAACATGTCACGATATCGTGACACCTTTTCTTCTTTGGCCGTGATGGTGCAACATGTCGCGATATCGCGACACCTTTTCTTCTTTGGCTGCGATGGTGCAACATGTCGCGATATCGCGACACCTTTTCTTCTTTTGCCATGAAACTACAACATGTCGTGATATCGCGACACTTTTTCTATTTTGGTCACGAAATTGCAACATGTCGCGATATCGCGACATTTTTTCTCTTTTGTGGTGTTTTGCTTTTTTCTTGATCTTTAGCCTATGGGCCACTTCAGTCTTCTTGGAACACATGCAAAAAGGTGGGTCCCCAATTTTGGGGTATGTTGTGGAGCAGCCACAACAGGTCATAACATATTTTTCAAAGGTGATCAACAAAGCATAAATTATTCAAATGCACCGTTTCTTTTAGGCTTTATAAATAGCAAATTTATTTTGTTTGAAGTCTTAGTAATAAAAAGGGCTTTTTTTATGGTGCAATTTTTTTTTTTTGCAAATTGCCTTAGAGGTAAGCTTTGTAAAAAGTCTTTGAGGCTTCATAGTTGCATTTTTTTACACTAACGGGGGTAACAATTTTCTCCATCCAAGAAATTTCTACATTAAAGGGGGATAAATTTTGTTTCTCCACCATCATTTTGAAAAAAAAGGGGATAACACATTTCTTTCTACCTCACATTGTAAAAGCTTTTTAGGCTTTATAGTTGCATTTTTTACGCTAAGGGGGGGGATCATTATTTTTTTCCTCAGATTTTTTTTTCTAGAAAGGGAAGACAAATTAAAAAGGATGCATTTTTTGTGGTGATCGACATATTAATCGATATTATTGTAATATTCTATCAAAGAGTATTTTGCAACAAGAGGGAAAACACCTTATAAGGGTGCATTTTTGGCAGAGACCAACACCTTAGTTATACTTCTTGTAAAATTCCTTTGTAATAGGTGCATTTTTTGTAGAGACCAACACCTTCAATAATGGGCAGATCAAAGAAAATGAATACCCCACAACCAACTGATGATGTTGCAAAATTAGTTAAAATTCCTTACTTTTCATCATACTTGGATGGGATAGATTTTTATGAGGATGGAACATTTCTCACACTATGTAGTGGTGTACATGCTATACTCGATGATTCTATGTCTTGTGAAGACATTTAGAAAAATGGTATTCTAATACCTATTGGCATTGTAAGGGCAATATACATGTCATTGGTTTCTCTTGACATTGCTCAACATAAAGTGAAAAGGGACATTAGTGAGGAAACAAATATAAAAATGGTCAATGCTTTTTGTGACACAAGTGACCTTCAGCCCATTATAGCAAATGCTTGTTGTGATACAAACAACCTCATACCTTCAATGGTAGATATCAGTTGTAGCATAAGTGATCTCATCACAGTAGTAGATTTTTCTTGTGACACTAGTGACTTAAAAACTAAACCTCCTAAAAATGTACTCCATAATCTCATCAATAGTGACAAAAACCATATTGTTAAAAGTATTGATGAAGATGATAAAATTGGGTTTTTTTAAAAACACTCCAAAGGATTTGTATCCAAACTAATGAAGAAAATGTGATTCAATGGTGAGAGATTAGGTAAATAGGAAAAAGGCATTAAAACTCTAATAATGCTAAATATCAAGGCAAAGGATGAAGGTCTTAGCTATTCTGGACAAGCAAGTACTAGTAAAACCATGCTTGTAAATACTAAATCTCCTACAACTCCTCAAAATAATTGTTGTAGTCATTGTGGTAGAATAGGACATGTAGTAGTTAGGTGTTGGAAATTACATCCTTGTGACTCATGTGTATGTACAAATCACTCTTCTTCAAATTATTGATACAAAGTTAAAATGGCCAACAAGGTTCATAAATATTGTGGATGGACAAATCACACACAATGGACCACGATGAAAGTAATGTTGTATAGCTTCTACAAAAAATGTAAAACCTATGGTAGAACCAGAGGTAGATCAAGTGATAGACCAAGTGGCAGTCCTAGAGACAATGACCCAGAGACAAACCTAAAGATAAATCCAAAGATAAAGTTCCAGAGGTAGATCTACAGGTAGATCCAAAGGCAATGATCCAGAGGAAGATTATAGGAAGATCCAAAGATAGACCCAAATGTACTCATGCAGTAGTAACCTTAGAGCTAGATCCATATCCAGAGCCATGAGCCAGAGCCAGAGCTAGAGCCTAAGATAACATATTTCATTTCTTTTCTTCTTCACTATATAATGGGGGATGTTACCGTAGCTAGTAGTTATTACATTACTTTACCCTATTGTAAGTCTAACAATAATATTTATTGTTAGACGTAGATAGTAATTTTTTAGTAGAATAGCTTATAGTTATCATATTTTAATTTTTAGCATGGTATTAGGTGATATTATTCATTATCACGATCTTGGCTATCTTTAGCCAGCCATTGTACTATTTAATCCTTGAGCTATATCAATTTAGTTCATTATATAATGCTATAATAAATATTACAATATGCCATCCTTATCATAACATTTCAGTGACAAAGAAAGCAAAATTATTCATTGATATAGACCAACCATGAGCACCACCATTATTTTCTAGAGGAAGTAAAACTTTGTTGAAGTCTCATCCACAAATATAATGGTTATAATTCATCATTGAATTTTATTGTGGCATTTATAAAATAATTTCTTTCCAATATCTATCACAATCTTGGATATATATAGCCAACCATTGTACTATTTAATCCTTAATCTATATAAGTTTAATTCATCGCCTAATGATCTAATAAATATTACAAGATGTCATCCTTATCATAACATTTAAGTTAAAAAGAAAGCAAAATTATTCATTGATATAGACCAACCATGAGCACCACCATTATTTTCTAGAGGAAGTAAAACTTTGTTGAAGTATCATCCAAAAATATAATGGTTATAATTCATCATTGAATTTTACTGTGACATTTATAAACTAATTCATTTCCAATATCTATCACAAATAGTAGTTATAGTTGAATCATATAAATTTATGAGTCCAAATTTCATTTTTTTCTCGTTCATACAAAAAATACTAGAAACATAATTACTTATTAGTTATAATTTATAGCAATTATTTGTCCCATTTATGATTTTCCCATATTTATACATTACCTCTTGAAAATTCCATAGAAAAATAACTATCCTTATATTTCGTAATACTTATATTTATTTATCATATTAAAAATAACCAGGACTATAACAATTTATTTTAATTCCTTGGTAAATCAAGAGCCTTATTCATACCATAAATATTTCAATATCTATTAGAAATAGTATTTATAGTTGAATCATATAAATTTATGAATCTAATTTTTTTCATATATTTCTCTTTCATCCAAAAATACTAGAAACCCAATTACTTCTTGGTTCTAGAAATTATCTATCCCATCCATGATTGTTCCATATTGTTGCACTACCTCTTGAAAATCCCATAGAGAAAATATTTATCCTTATATTTTGTAAAACTTAATTTTATTTTTGGATTAAAAATAGCTAGGACTATAACAATTTATTTTAATTCCTTGGTAAATCAAGAGCCTTATTCATACCCTACATATTCCAATAGCTATCACAAATAGTATTATAGTTGAATCATACAAATTTATAAATCCAACTTTCATATTTTACTCTTTCATCCAAAAAAGACTAGAAACCCAATTACTTATTGGTTCTAGAAAATATGTGTTCCATTAATGACTGTCCCATATTGTTGCATTATCTCTTGAAAGCCCCATAGAAAAAACAATGATCCTTATATTTCTAAGTACCTGCTTTTATTTCAAGTATTAAGAATATCTAGGAATATAACAATTTATTTTAATTCCATGGTAAATCAAGGGCCTTATTCATACCCTACATATTCCAAGATGACATCTTCACCATCAATTTGTATCCTTAATTTTAGACTTAATCCCTTTTCATGTTAACATGCGATATTCATTTTTTAAATTTTGTGTATTAAATTTCTTAATTTATTCCAAGTGATTATGTTGTAATGGGATAAAATAAATGTGGTAGGATGATTAATATTAATTAAAATTATCTAAAAATTTATAAATTAAACTATTATTTATCACATTATTATTGTCATATAAACCAATTCTTATGATATTTTATTGTGAGCATAATCAAATCATAAATAGAATATTTTAAGATGCTATCTTCTCAACAATTGTCATCTAAATTCATATTTTTTAAATTCTTTGTGTATTTAAGTCTTTAGTTTATTCCAAGTGATTATATTTTTTTGGGATGAAATAAATATATATGTATATTTTTGGTTAAATTAATGAAATGAGGGTTTTGAAAGGAATCTCTAAACCTTGAACATCAAATCGAAAGGGAGAACAAACTAGGAAAAATCCACTAAGAAGCCAACCTAAAAGAAGGTATCCTACAATATAACACCCAAACAAAACCAAGAATAAGGAATAACACAAGAATAGAGAAAAAAAAACAACATCATGAACTAAGTTGTGGAGTTGAACTCCTCCATTTCCTTCTAGATAACATCCAATTGTATGTTATCTCACCAACCATATCAACAACTAGATTAATATGGCACATACATGTATTATTCTTCGCCTCTAATTCCCTGAACTTGAGAAGCAAAGAATTTTTCTTTTTCAAACAATTGACGTCCTCCAAGCCTCTGGATTTCTTAACCACTCTTCTAACCTCCTCAGATTTAGAGTGGATGACATTGTCCTTAAGACAGATTTCCAACCTACTACTTACACCAAGAGGCATGGAGCAACTACATAAGAAAACCAATTTTAATTTTGAATTCTTTATGTCATGCATTGACAACCCAATGCACACAACCCTCTGATTAGAGTAACTACATATGCTCCACCAAGTTAAAAATACACCCAATCAGTGATAACCCATAAATGCAACCATCATTCAGTAAGATTCACTGAATCTATCAAAAATGTCTGCTTCTAGATTGAAAATCTTGGGTGGGTAGTTCCATAATTGGCCATCTTATCAACCAACTTATTTCTTTCCCTAAAAATGTGTAAGAATTAAATTTATGAGAAACCTTCAAGGGACCTTGCATCAATAATGAAATTATGAATGTTCCAGCTTGGGGCTAAAGAGTATTTAAGAAGGTTTACAATGTTTATTGAATACCCTTCCACCATGGCACAATCAACCTTGAGATCAACCAATAAGTTTTTTTCCAAGGAAGGTCGCTCTTGTTTTAGCAACATGGGAGGTTTGAAGGGATATGTGCTCAATGAACATTGCAATAGCTTCTTTGTCACTGTTCCCAATAACTCTGATGCCAGCGATGCCCGAGTTACCTTTCGAGGCCCCATAAAACTTAATCTGGATCCAATCTTCAAGGGGGTCTCCCATCTTATCGACTACCTCGGATTGGATAAATCTAGGGCACAAGGTAATATTAGGAGGTCTAAGGCACACTCTGTCCCAAATTTCATAGGAATCATTGCTTGATATTTGAAAGCACGAGGATACGAAAGCAAAAAGGAAAGCGAATATGCGATGCAAATAGAACCGAACTTAGCGCTAAATCCTAGGAATTTGAAAGTGCATGAAAAGAGGGAAAAGCATGAGCGAATCGAAATGAAACAAATGTGAATAAAGAAGACAGCCCTTTTTATTGATATGTTTCACAACTCGGTTACAATGCGCATCCTCCCCTTCCAAGGGCTAGGAGCGTTTAAGTATGCGTTCTTGTTACATCCATGGGTGCCTTTCCTTCTTCCGCGTGCCCACATGTAAAATGGGCGGACCAAATGTCGCCGCCGCTTGCGTTGATGAGTCTTGACTCCTTGCTGCTCCTCCGATGTCCAGACCCTACGTTCAAAGGAACAAGAAATGATCAGTAGCACCTGCGGATAAAACAAAGCATGCAATCCCCAAGCCTACGATAAGTGAATGAGAAAAATGAATTAAACTATGACTAAAATGAATCCAAATGCTCTAAAAATTTGACAGGGGCATCAAGACACCACCAGGAAGGCCCTACAAAAAGAAAAGTTGGGAAATTCCTCGCCGATTTGAATTCGCTCTGGGGCGGGACGAATTCACCTGCAACAAAATGCCGAAAAGGTACTGTCCCAAATGTCCTACCTAGGAAGCTCCAAAAGACCTGCAAACTTGGGGTTAGCTAATTGGGGGCATTTTGGGAAGACCCAGATGGTCAGATTTTCCCAATTTGGCCTCCATCAATGGGAATTTGATGATGCTACCTGTAGATTAGTAGAAGCGAGCAAAGATAGAAATATGATCAAAATTGTTCAAAACGAGACGAAATTCAAATGACAACCTATCTAAGCATCATAGAATTGAATGCAAAAATGAAAGAAAGAAAGTCTACCATGGAATTCCCATCGCTTCGAAGGGGGCGATTAGGATTGTAGCAGTGTGGGAGGGGGCGCCCATGGGGCAGGCCGCCCGTCGTTTGAGGCCTGATTTCGGCACCAATCCACTTGGGATGGGTCCAAAACCTCTTGTGGGGTATTGTCGACAAATTTGGTGGGATATTGTGGCCAAATTTCGGGTTTTGGGCTCAAGATTCGTCCTCCCAATAGTCACCCAATGACCTCCCCTCTAAAGGAGATCAAGGATGTGAAAGGCGCAAATCAAAATGGTGTGAGGTATGAAAATAAAATGACAGCACTTCGTTGCTCTAAAATGCTCCTTCTCTCTATATTTTGGGGTGAGGAAACTCACCAATTTATAGACCTGGAGGTCTCTTGAAATGGGCATGCAGAGGCGCCACTTGGCAATCATGCCTTCCCGGGGGGAAGGAGATTCCTCCCTGAATAGGGACTTCATGACTGCCCTTATGATTGCCTCTAACGCTCACCCATACTCCCATGCGATGAAGGAAGCGTTGAGTGGCGGATCTGAGCTGCCATTTGTCAAGATTTGACTTTTTTCCCATCAAACCTGCAATTCGCCCCACCCTGGAGCGAATCTAGAATTCGTCCCTAGGTGGGGCGAATCCCAGTTTGAATTCGTTCCAGGGTGGAACGGATATTGAGCAAAGTGCCTGAAGGTGCCAAATTGATCTCTGACCTTCCAAAACTATTGTGAGAGTGGTTAGGACCACTGTTTAACCTCTAGGGGCTGCCCTTGGGGCTGTGTGTGTCAAAGCGATCAGTGTTTGCAGTCACATAATCGGATTGGTGTTGTTTTGGTGTCTACAGATGCCCCTTTTTGGGATGCGCTATGCATGGCGCAGCGTCAAGCAAAAATAGATAACCAAAGCACTAATGATTAGGGTTTCTCAGTAACCTAACCAAATTTTGATGCCCCAAGTATGGAAAGGGCATGCATTCTTGAATCCTTGCTTCTGACGAGCGAAGGAACTCAATTCAAGTGTTAACCTTTTTTGGTGAGGTGTTACTTGATCTTGGACATTGATCGGTCATGAATAGGCAAAGGGCGCAACCTTTTGTCTGTGAGAACCTTGAGTTCATGATTCACGAAATGCCAAGTGATTTGATCAGCTTGTGATTATTGCTTGTTTACTGCCCCAAGCAGGAGCGTGATTGTCTTTGTCAATGATTCTTTGAATGCATGCCGTTTTCCTTAATTGGGTGTGTATTTGTTGATTGGTGACTAAGTGTGACTACCCCCTCAAGCGACGAATCGATGAGGGAATGACCTTCATGAGAAAAGTGACGAGTCGCTTGACCCAAGATGACTTGTGCAAGGGTGCCTTTAGATGTTTAGCGTTAAATGTGTGTGCAGTTTCCCGACATTTAGACCTATTTTTGGTGGGTGTTAACCCTTTTGGTGATGCTTTTTGGAGCTAAAATTGGCAAAAATTCATCCTCCCGTGGAGCGGTCTGGCTATGGTAGCCTTCTTAGGGAGTAGGATAGTGACAATTTGTAACCCCAACATCTATTTTGGATGCCAAGAATGTCAGGCGCAAAGGCGCCTTCGTTTGGCAATGTTATTGCTATTTTTGGGTGGGTTTTGACCCTTTTGCGATGTCGTTTGGGGATGAAATTCTTGAAAATCCATCTTCCCATGGAGCGGTCCAGCTATGGTAGCCTTCTTAGGGAGTAGGATAGTGAGGATTTGTGACCCCGACATCTATTTTGCATGCCCGAAATGTCAAGTGCAAAAGCACTCTCATTGGGCAAGTTTATTAGTTGTTTTGGTGCATTTTTGATGATATATATACAGATGACTTTATTTTGTTTATACACATGTCGACATTTGATGTTATGCTTGATGATTGTTGAATATGGATGTATGCATGTTAATTTATTTTTATGGATGCATATGTTATGATGAATGCAAATGTTTCTAATTTTTAGGATATGCAAATGTAATGGATGAATTGAATTTGTGTTGTTTGGCGAGGGCACCATAGACTCGTTTAGACCTTTGTGGTTTTGTCCTAGGTGATTGTTGTGGTAATGACTTTTTGTTTTTTTTTTTTTTTTATGGCAATGCGAGGATGAAAGATAGTGTAGTTGGTTTAGAAATGTAGCTAAGGTTTTCTGAGACTCAGATGGTTTTAACTAACTAGCCATGACTGTACTTTATCTTACAAGACTTTTGGACAAGGTATGAATCGGACTTGTCTTTGACCAAGTTATTTCACATCCCTGTGTGTGCAATTGAGTTCGTTTATGTGGTATTTGTCAGGATACCACTAGTGCCAGATAGGTTGTCAACCAAACCTATACTGAGGATCACCTAATTAGCTCCACTAACTCCTTTGTTGTATTTAGTCAGATTAATCTGCGGT
Source organism: Wollemia nobilis (assembly GCA_028583015.1). NCBI lineage: Eukaryota > Viridiplantae > Streptophyta > Pinopsida > Araucariales > Araucariaceae > Wollemia > Wollemia nobilis. The sequence continues at coordinate 1,303,232 of JAQPPZ010001886.1, read as the reverse complement.
GCTATCTAGGATACCATAAGCTAGCTCATCCACATGCAAACATTGATCTGTACATGAGTTAATGTGATAGATATATCATCATGCGGGAGGTTTACCACCAATGACCGATAGGCTATCCACCAAACCAGTACTAAGGTTTGCCTCATGACCTGTCGGAATGCTGAGAGTTCCAGGGATTCAAGTTCGACTCCCTTCTTTTCTTCAATTGTATTGGGATACTTGCTCTTTTGTAGTGATAAAAATCACTGTTTATTATTATTATTATTTTTTTTTCTTTTGAGCAAGGGATTTGAATTTTGAGTGATGAGAATCACTATTGTATGTGCCTTTTGATGTATGCACTTTGGTGGTGATGTCAAATTTTTGGAGTTTTGACTTTTTGCAAGATTTTATGATGTTTGCAACTTTTTGAGAACTTGGGATTCTTGGGGAATTGGGTAGGGAAGATGCTTGTCCTTTTGCCAACTCTCAGCATTCTTGGGGTCATTCGCACAGGGGGATGAGCAAGATAACCATTTCGCTTATGGTGACCTGGATTGCTTTGCAGGTTTCATCTTTCATTCACACAACTTGGGAATTTTTATGTGTTTTAATTTGTGTTGGGATGCTACGTAACAAGGTGTGATCCAAGTAGAACTCTACCTTCGTAAAATCTATCTGACTTGGTACAATACGTGGCTAGAAAGCTAAATGACAACTGAAGGACGAAAACTCTTGATACATTAGAAGACCACTGACTCTGGTATGGTAAAAAGAAGTGAATGGCATTTATTTTTGATGGACTCTTTATAGAATGGAGAAATGTGGAACAAGATGGATTGGCGGAGTAATTACAGTCTATGGTGCCTTTGACCTGTATGACCACAAATATGCAATGTATGGATGTGATGCTTAATGCAACTACATATTTTTGTGTTTTTGATGGATTGATTTTTGTGAATATGAAGATGAGATGCAAGAATAGCTTTTTATTGTTGTGATGAGTTTGAGTATGCCTGGAAATGAGATGCAAATTTTTGTTATTTTTGATGATTTTACTGTTTTTGAATTTTCTTATTTTTGACCAAGCGATTGTGGGAATCCTTGGAGCTTTTTGGGATTGACCAAGCGGTAATGGGAATCTTTGGAGCATTTTGGGATTGACCAAGCGATTGTAGGAATCCTTGGAGCATTTTTTTTGGGATATGGCTCTTTTAGATATGGAATGGCCACAAATGACTGATGTTCAAGGGTTCTAGTTCCTTGATTCCATCAAGAGAGGCTAGCTGGTATGTTCCAGGTCCTATTTTGCTATCAATTACATATGGACCTAACCAATTTGCCATGAACTTGTCCCTTAGATGGGACGGCAAACTAGAGTTCTGTTGGTTCTCTTTTAAGACCAAGTCACCAACCTGAAAATCCCTCAGGTGAACTTTCATGTTGTATGCTTTCTTAAGTCGCTCTTGATAGATACGTAAATGCTCGAGAGCATTAACGCGTCGTTCGTCAAGCAACGTAAGCTGGTCTAACCGGGCCTACCGTGCAGTGTCATCATCGATGAACTCTTGCATTGATATGCGTAGGGAAGGAATTTCCAACTCGAGAGGCATGACTGCCTCGGAGCCATACACGAGCGAAAATGGAGTTGCCCCAGTGGGCGTCCGAATGCTAGTGCGATAAGCCCACAGGGCAAGTGGGATTTGGATGTGCCAATCCTTATGACTGTCTATGACTGTATTTTTGAGGATGGCAACTAGCATTTTGTTTGATGCCTCTGCTTGCCCATTTGCTTGTGGATAATAGGGTGTCAAAAAATTATGCTAAATTTTGTACTTTGTGGTCAAAGCATGCACGTCTTTGTTCTTGAATGACGTCCCATTATCCGAGATTATTTTGGATGGAATACCAAAATGACATATGATGTTATGTAAAATGAACTCCACAATGCGGGGTCCTATCGTAGAGGTAAGCGGAACTGCTTCCACCCACTTGGTGAAATACTCTATGGCCGTTATGATAAACGTGTGATGACCTGACGATGTAGGGGAGATCTTTCCGATTAGATCTAAGCCCCACTACAAAAATGGCCAAGCTGATTGGATCGACTGCAAGGCCTGGGAAGGTACATGTGTCAAATTAGCATGATGTTGACACTTCACGCACTTCCTCACATATGTGCAACAATCTCACTCTAAATATGGCCAATAATAGCCCATGCAAAGAATGCGCTTTGCGATGGCCATACCATTGAAGTGGCCACCACATGTACCATCGTGCACTTGGGCGATTGCCCAAGTGGACTCTTGCTGGTCCAAGCATCGAAGGAGGATCCCTTCATAGCTGCGATGGTACAAAATGTCTCCTAACAAGACATGCTTTGCCGCTTTCTGCTTGAATGCTCATTTTGCGGCATGCGTCAATCCAAGTGGGAGGTTACCTAACTTGAGGTAGTCCCTTATGGGTGAATACCAATCCTGCTGATCGAAAGCCTCGATGGTATGAATAACCAATCCCTCTTGAAGTTCATCCCTAGCAAACGTTGAGTGGGAGAGAACTTGTAAGAATAGCATTGTGTTGCTATTAATGGGAGTAGGGGAGAACAAGGACCCCCAGTTGGCATGTTTCAGATGATCATGGATTCGAGAGAACCTATCCTGAGGTGGTTCAATCTGGATCATGTGGATTCTTTGGATGTAAGTTAGATATGGTCGACATCGTGCTGCATGGCTCGGTACCATGATCAAGGCCCCCATACAAAAAGTTTGTCTGGTTTGGTGGGTAGCCTAAAGGAACAATTGTACCGATGGGGAGGCGAGGTCTCCCCATGTCTTGCATGGACTCTAGTGTGGTCGTTGCTACAACATTCCACACTAGATACTCCCCCAGGCCTGTATTGGCCATTTCAATAGTGATTGTTGGCGATTGAGGGGGAGGGAATGGAAGCTCTTCCTGAGTCCACTCCATGTTGGGTGAACTAGGAGCCTCAACTTCCATTTTGCTAGGCATCTCTTCGGTAGAGATGGTTGATACTATTGGCAGCGCCTCTTCTAGGGGTTGAGCCTCTTCTAGGGTTTGCTTCCCTTTGTCCTTCTATTTAGCCATGATAGGTGGCATTTTTGGTGAAGGACTAGATGATGAAGATGTACCTGGTTGGGGTTTTGATGGATTTATCACTAGGGATGCTTGCGGAATCGGACCCTGTCTAGATGGATTTAACTAAAAATCCAAGTGCATCGATGGAAGGGTCGATTGTGGCATCAGTTGCATCGCATTGCAATATTTGAAGGGTTCTAAGTCCATCGGGACTACATGTACTTCCCCTTCAAATGTATACTTCAAACACTGATGAGCTATCGAAGGGACACACTTCATGTCCCTGATCCATGGCCACCCTAGCAAGATGTTATAAGCCATCTCGCCTTCCAAAATATGGCACAATGTAGGTATCATCTTTTGTCCTACTTGAATGGGTAGGACAATTGTGCCAATTATCGAGCATATCACATCATTGAATGCTCGCAGTGTATAGGTGGAAGCCGTGATGTGAGAGGCTGGCAACTTTAGATGTTTCAATGCTGCTATGGTAATGATGTTACTGGATGAGCCAGTGTCTACCAACACCCTCTTATACGGGATCCCATTGACCCATGTGATAACGTGCAGGGGTGGATCTGCCATGTCATCAGACACTGATTTAACTTCATCCTCTCGAAAGGTGATGATTGGCTCCGTGCATCGTTTGACATGTCCCACAAAGTTGTTGAAGGAATTCGCTTCGTGGGGCTGCAACTCGATGGCTTTCAATATCTCCATTAGAGCCTCCCGATGGGGTGTTGATTGTTGTATAAGCTCGTATATGGAGAGCCTAGCCGACGTGGTCCTCAAACTCTACGTGAGTTTGGTCCGAATCATGGCCACGGGTCTAGGCGGAGGTAGTTGCATAGGGTGCTGTTGAGGTTGTGACGTCGATGGAACCTCTCTTGTGGCTGCCTCGAGGGCAACTCCTGGGTATCTCTTGTTCCTAGTCACTATGCTTATCATTCCTACATACCCTTGCATGGGGCAATTCTGTTGCACCTCATTGACTTGAAGGGGTTTTGCCTGTGCCTCATGGGTAGGCAAGGGGTCTTTGAAAACTCCCATCTGTTGGTTGTTTGGCGCTACGGGGTTGTCCACTACCAATGTCTTATTGTCAATCAGGTCTTGTATCAAACCTTTGAACTTCCAACATGCATTCAGGTCATGTCCCCTCCGCCTGTGGAACCTACAATACAAGTCCTCCCGATATCCCTTAGGCTTCGGCGCATTGGGATCTATGGTTTGGATCTCTGGAAGGTTGATCAAGTTCACCGTTGACAAGCGGTCAAATAGGGAGTCCCTAGACTCCGTATAAGGTGTGTACTATCGCCTAGGGTGACGCTACTGATTTTGCTCCTACTTCTAGTTTTCTCTTTCATAATTATTAGGAGGCACTGCCTGATAGTTAGCCTTTTGAGGTTGTATTTCTTGTGCAGGCTTAGGGACATTTATAGCAACTTGATTGACCACAACGGGTTTTTGTTGCGTAGTCCCTATTTTTGTGTTCTTGTTCCATTCTTTCTTCTTAGGTTTGGTAATCTCGCCATCCTGTATCTTGATCTCTTCAATGATTTTGGCTTGCGCCAGAGCTTCCTCTAAGGTGGCATATTGTTGCAACTACAATAGCATAGAGATCGATCTCAAACAACTTCGTGAGAACATTTGTGTAAGGTCGAACATAGGAGGGAGGTAGGGTAGCTTGGAAAGCAGAGTCCTCCACCGATTCCCGTAGGCCACCATGGTCTCTTCCTCATACTTCCTGAGGCTGGCCAGGTCACTTAGTGATGCCTTCTTCTTGGTGTTGAAGGTGAAGCATTCGAGGAACGCATCCACTAACTGATCCAAGTTACTGATGTTGTGCTTCAACAATTGAGTGAACCAATCCGAGGCAGGGCCCACGAATGTGGTTATAAATGTCCTTAGCAACAATGCATCATTGTCTTGAATGCCAAAACATTGGCTCAAGAATCTGGTCACATGCTCTTGGGCATCCTCCTCACCCTTAAAGATTGCCAACTGAGGCAGCTTAAAGTGTTCGGGGTAAGGGGGTGCAGGCACTGACGGATGCACAGGATGACTGTGGAGTTGGCGTAACATGGGCTTTTGGGGCCCAAAATCTTTGGTTTCCATAGACTCCAAATGCTCTAGCAGCGCTTTGTATGCATCAAAAGATTTAATCTCTTCCTCTTTAGTTTGCTCCCATTGTGGGTTGTGGGAGACTTGAGGCCTATGGAGGGGTGGCCGGATAGCAACCCCTCCACCTTGGTAGGGCATTTCGGCCCGCTCTTCTTCTTGTTCATACTCCTCGTAAGCTTCTTGAGGAGTCTTTGGGTGAGACCTATGACCCTGGGTGGGTCCCCATAGAGGGTACCCATCATTGTTCTGGGGAGTGGCCTCCTTCTCAGGTCTAGGGGGTCTCGGAGGCAACACTTGATAAGGTCACGGAGACCTATCTCGCACCAAGGGATTATGCCTCTCATATGGTTCCGCTCTTTGGGTGCGAGGGGTTGGAACCCTCTCAGGCACTATGTTATGGAGCAGCTCATCTGTTTGGCATTGAATGCGCTCCTTGCTAAGGCGGTATAGATGCTCTAGCTATCGTTGATCTTGCTCAAGCCACATGATCTGGGCTTGGCGGGCGGCATGTCTGGTGACTGCCAGGTCAATTTGTTCTTCCATCTTGAGCCTAGGAGGCCTGGATGCCTCTCCTATGCATTTACCTCGATCGTGATGATCCGAGATCTCAATGGGTCGCTTCCCTCTATCGAGGTTGGCGGCATTTACCCGAGGCTCTGGCCTCAGTGGGTGACCATGGTACATAGCGGGTGTGGAAGTGCATGGCTCCCATGCTGTACATTGCTCTCGAGGAATGTAATGGTCTTCCTCATGCTCCCTTTCATATGTGTGAAAGGGGTGGGTGGAGTTAGCTCACCCTGCTTGAAGAGCCCTGTGCTCTGGGTTTGTCTATTGGTTCTAATAGTGATGGGGGGCAAAGGAGGGATGCCATAATCATGTGGCCTCTCCTCATGGACACTATGCCACTCTAGCGCTTCATCGCATGGTGGCCACTCATATCGAGCTTCTAAGGGAGCTTTCTTGTCTATGTTGAGCGCCACGTGTAAGGACTCCTCCTGAAAGGGGCTATGATGAACGGGCGTGTCCCCCAAAGGGGTGTCCCTATAGTTCCATCTTGACATGGAATGATGCGGACTCTCTTGTGGGTCGAGGCCACCAAGGCGGTATGACCAAGTCCTTAGGGCTATAGCGGAGGCGACTTGTGCCCCCTTGTACACTTTCCGTAGCTTCTGCCCTTGATTGGGCTTGGCTACGGGTGTACACCATGGTGTTGCTTTTCTACAAGCTAAGTAGATTTTTATCTCTTTTTATGATTTTTTTATGCTACACTAAACAAGAAAAGAGCACACACACACAAAGCAATGATTATCTCGTTTAAAGATTGAGAGTGTGTCCTAAACCTGGTTTAGTGTGTTTTGTTTTTTTTTTTTTTGAAGGTTTTTGTAAAGAACGTTTAAATGCAAAATGAGGGCTCTTATGACTCCCAAAATTGGTCGCCCCTTCGATATACCATTGCCAGGCCGATATACCAACCTCTCTATATACCCGCCCTTACGTGAGGGAAACTATAGGTACATGGAACGTAGGTGGTACGAAAGGGGAATCACCCTATTTATGACACCTACCATAGAAGACTTATCCTCGTGTGCTGGGAATCACCCCAACTACACTCGATCAACTTTCATCAGGATTTACGTCTAGCAACAGTAGCGATCGGGGTTTATGAATGCAAAATTCAAGCCAAGGTGGTGATGAAATCCACCGTTGGTCTTGATCAAGGGTTGGGGTTTTACGACCAGCTCCTTGGTGTTTAATTTGCCACGTGGTGTGTGGGGTTCTTTTTATTTTGCAAAATGGAAGCAAGCAAGTAGTAAAAGAAAACTTTCCCTAAGCAAACAAGTAACCTAAAAAAAAAAAAAAACTGAAGACAAAAAATGACAGGAAAAGTTCAGAATCCTTACCTCTTCTCTGCCCAAATCTGCCGGTTCTGAGTTTCTGCCCGAAAACTTCATAGACTGGAATTCATCCTAGGGGGAATGAATTATAGGACTGTATTCATCACAGGGTGGGGCGAATTCCCATTCATCCCTGGGTAAGACGAATTACAGCTCTGTATCCACCTCCTGATGGAACGAACAACAGTCAACGTATGAAAACTCGGTACCTGCAAGCAAAAACAACCAAGTTTGGATCAGATATCTGATATTAAAAATAGAGGACAAGGTCCCACCATGATCACCACTGAAATCATGAGGATACGGAAGCAAAAAGGAAAGCGAAGATGCGATGCAAACCGAACCAAACTTAACGCTAAATCCTAGGAATTTGAAAGTGCATGAAAAGAGGGAAAAGCATGAGTGAATCGAAATGAAACAAATGTGAATAAAGAAGACAACCCTTTTTATTGATATGTTTCACAACTCGGTTACAATGCGCATCCTCCCCTTCCAAGGGCTAGGAGCGTTTAAGTATGCGTTCTTGTTACATCCATGGGTGCCTTTCCTTCTTCCGCATGCCCACATGTAAAATGGGCGGACCAAATGTCACCACCACTTGCGTTGATGAGTCTTGACTCCTTGCTGCTCCTCCGATGTCCAGACCCTATATTCAAAGGAACAAGAAATAGGTCAGTAGCACTTGTGGATAAAACAAAGCATGCAATCCCCAAGCCTACGATAAGTGAATGAGAAAAATGAATTAAACTATGACTAAAATGAATCCAAATGCTCTAAAAATTTGATAGGGGCATCAAGACACCCCCAGGAAGGCCCTACAAATGGAACAAGTCAAGAAATTCCTCACCGATTTGAATTCACTCCGGGGCGGGACGAATTCACCTACAACAAAATGCCGAAAAGGTATTGTCCCAAATGTCCTACCTAGGAAGCTCCAAAAGACCTAAAAACTTGGGGTTAGCTAATTGGGGGCATTTTGGGAAGACCCAGATGGTCATATTTTCCCAATTTGGCCTCCATCAATAGGAATTTGATGATGCTACCTGTAGATTAGTAGAAGCGAGCAAAGATAGAAATATGATCAAAATTGTTCAAAACGAGATGAAATTCAAATGACAACCTATCTAAGCATCATAGAATTGAATGCAAAAATGAAAGAAAGCAAGTCTACCATAGAATTCCCATCGCTCCGAAGGGGGGCGATTAGGATTGTAGTAGTGTGGGAGGGGGCGCCCATGGGGCAGGCCGCCCATCGTTTGAGGCTTGATTTCGGCACCAATCCACTTGGGATGGGTCCAAAACCTCTTGTGTGGTATTGTCAAAAAATTTGGGTGGGATATTGTGGCCAAATGTCAGGTTTTGGGATCAAGATTTGTCCTCCCAATAGTCACCCAATGACCTCCCTTCTCAAAGGAGATCAAGGATGTGAAAGGCACAACTCAAAATGGTGTGAGGTATGTAAAGTAAAATGACAACACTTCGTTGCTCTAAAATGCTCCTTCTCTATATATTTTGGGGTGAGGAAACTCACCAATTTATAGACCTGGAGGTCTCTTGAAATGGGCATGCAGAGGCGCCACTTGGCAATCATGCCTTCCCAGGGGGAAGGAGATTCCTCCCTGAATAGGGACTTCATGACTGCCCTTGTAATTGCCTCTAACGCTCGAAAACGCTCACCCATACTCCCATGCGATGAAGGAAGCGTTGAGTGGTGGATCTGAGCTGCCATTTGTCAAGATTTGACTTTTTTCCCGTCAAACCTGCAATTCGCCCCACCCCGGAGCGAATCTAGAATTCGTCCCCGGGTGGGGCGAATCCCGGTTTGAATTCGTCCCGGGGTGGAACGGATATTGAGCAAAGTGCCTGAAGGTGCCAAATTGATCTCTGACCTTCCAAAACTACTGTGAGAGTGGTTAGGACCACTGTTTAACCTCTGGGGGCTGCCCTTGGGGCTGTGTGTGTCAAAGCGATCAGTGTTTGCAGTCACATAATCGGATTGGTGCTATTTTGGTGTCTACAATATTTATCATTGGAATTCACATATCCCTATTTCAAGTTTTCTATTGCAAAACACAACACTCTTAATATAACGAGGTGGGGATTTTTGATGACATTATTGAAGGCACATCCATTACAATATTTGCAAATTTCCCAAAAAACATAGGGATGAAATAAATTCAATAGGATGGTTAAGATTAATTAAAATTATATAAACATTGATAAAGTGAACTATTACCTATATAACTATCTATTTTATTCCTTGGTAAAGCCAAGTCCTTATTCATACCCTAAATATTCTAATATACCACCATCACCATCAATTTTATCCCTATTTTTTTTTGGCTTAATCTTATTTCACATTAACTTGTGATATTTATTTCTAGATTTCCAAATCAATATCCTTTTAAAAATTATTTTTACTTTGATCATGATTTGAGGGTCTTTCTTTACATTTTCCATTTGGAAAAACACTTCCATATTGATCCATTTCTTTCATTCTCCTAAATATTTTATAACATGACTTATCATCTTCATGGTTATGATTCCCTAAAGAAACTAAAATGAAAGGCATACCCTCAAAAATAATTTCTTATTTATACTACCCTAGAAATCTAAAATACAAAAACCATCCTCTATAGTAGGGACCTTTTTATGGTATCTTAAGAACACTAAATTGTGATTATTTTCTTTCATACTATGAATTATTTGTGCAGTATCCTTAAAACTCTAATGTAAAAGACATAAATTCTATATTATTTTTACTTTATTACAAGGATATCATTTCTTACTACTTTAATAAATACACATTATTTACCTAGATTAAAAATTATATCTTTTACATACTTCATTTTAAAAAATTACTTCTATATATTTTGTTGTATCTTTATTTCATTATAATTTTGAACTCGCACATTGTTATTTCTCATCCTTTGCATTTTTTATAGGTTCTTCCATTTTTTAATGAAATAAACCATAAAATACATTTTTCATTTGATGTGGTAGAAGGGATTTCTTTGAATTTTTTTAAAGTGTAAAATCCTTGATCTTCTTACATTATTTTGAAGTTTTTATCATGGTGAATACTTGGCATCTCATGTCATAATTATTTTTACAATGAAATCCCTCTAAATATATCTTGTATTATAACATTTATATCATTAAATAAAATTTAGTCATATTCCACTTAATGATCTTGATCTCTTTATTAATATTTAATCTTTAATAGTTTTGGAAACTATTTTAAAATATCAACAGAAATGCATATTAAAGAATACATAGAATGATTTAACTCCTTTGTAGTTGATACCCAATGAATTAACACCCCTAAAGTGTTACCAATGTTCTTGAGAACATCCTTATTCAAATATAATATATATAAAAAAATCCTAATCTATGTTATAATTTTGTAAATAGTTTTTAACTGCAATAGATTATTTTTAGTAAGACTATAGGACACCACCCATTATTTTGCACATGACTTCATAACTAGATAATATGATGAGAAAATAAATAATTTTGGAAGACATATTAAGAAATTTTAATTCAATACCTAGTAATTAATTAATCATTTTTAATCTATGAAATACTTGCGAATATCCATTGAATTTGAATATCAACCCTTTGATCTTAAGAACAATTATATCATTATGAAACATGTGATCATTGATAGTAAAATCTAGTGTATATTCCATGTCTTAGCTAGAGGTTGTTTTAGATTTATTTATATCTTTGCCCTGAATAATCCTAGACATGGAAACTAATTAATATTACACCTACAAGTTTCCTAAATTGCTCAAACACTTTATAAAATCTATCAAATTAAAATTGCAATCACTTTAATTTACTTTAGGTGTTGCATGTTTGACAAGGACAACAAACACAAGTGATAGAAAAATTGTAATTACTATCTTGTACATAGATAAGGTTTTTGTAATATTTGCAATTATAATATTACATTAAAAATAGCCATCATAATCATGTGGTCTCAACTACTTGACATACAAACTAAATCACCCCCTCCACTACTCTATTCTACTCACTTTATCACATTGATAAACTACTTTTCTATAGTTATCCTTGGGATGCTTTATACAACTATCCATTTATATAAAAAGTTATCATAAAAAATAAGGCTACCATAAAGAAAGAAATATATCACAAAAAAAATATTTTTTTTGCAAGGAAATAAAGTTTCCATAAGGAAAGAAAATTGTTACAATGAAATATAGTTGTCACCTCTATAAAACTTTGTTAGATGTGATTAAAATTGTAGCAATTTTATTTTTTGGTAATACATTTTAACCTGTTCATATAGATTCTCCATAGTGATCCCCAACCTAAAAGAAATTTGTTCAAGATTTTTACTCTCTTATTTTCCATAGTGATCCCCAACCTATAAAAACTAGATCCCAATGCTTATCAGATTTTTTGTACTAAAAAAAAAAAGAAAAAAAAAGATGGTTCAAGTGCTTGGATGATTTAGAAAACCTCTATTGAGGTTGTAGACACTTGGTTGGTAGTAGAGCAAGGTCTTGAGTGGGATCAAAGATAAATCCATATGGGCTATAAATTCCTGGTTGGAAATGGAGCAATGTCTAGCAATTAGTGACATGTCTACCTCTGTGACAAAGCTTATCATCAGTAGACCAATGTTTTCTTAGGGGTAATAAATTCACATACACACACTTTTTCAAAAACAAAATGAGGTTTTGCTTTCACATAAATTTCCTAACCCCAGCCTTAGGTGGATGTCAAATTTTTGGTTTTGCTATTTTTATCGCTTCATTATTTTTAGTGGGGATTATTTCTATTCCCAAAATGCTTGGGAGTATTTTCTAGAAATTTTACCATTTTTTGTTATGCTTGCACAACACACCCCAATCTGCATCGACCGAAGACCCATATTTTGATTTACTGGTAGGAATTTTTCTTTTTCTTTTTATTTATATGCACTTTTAATTCATCCCAAGCTTAGGTTTTATAATTGAAAGATATTATGTCATTAAATTTTTGTTGTACCTTGAACTTATTGTAATATTTGTTTCCATGATTATATTAATTATTCCTTCCAATTGATGCTCTAAAAATAGATCTTCAATTTTTTTGTTTTCGTGTGGGCTCTAGGGATAATTAATGCCCGAATTTATTTGCATTCAACTTCTTGTTCGAAATGCCAAAACAAAGGTCACCTAGAAAGTTATTTAAAAAATAATTGTGTAGCCATAATTTAAGTGTAGGGTTTCTTGATAACATATATGGCCATGCAAAGGAGAGTTTAATAACATGCAAATTCAAATTTCCTAGTAACTCAAAAAACATTTATGCAACTTATGAAACCCTAGCAATCAAATGAAATAAAATTTAATTTCCAAATAATGAAAAGCATAATTTTGGGACTAAATAATTTTTTTAGGGTAGTTAAAATCAATTTCGAGCATTTCAAAAAATAATTCCAAGCTATTGAAAACCAATTTTGGAGTATTGAAATTATTGCCAAATAGTTTAATAAAAAATATTCTTGGCCATTTGGAATCCATCTCCAAGCTATTGATAATTAATTCTAGACATTTAAAAATAGATTCAATGTAAGTGGAATTCAATTCTAAAGAATAAAAAATTAATTCCAAACTATTAAATATTAATTTTGAGTCATATGAATATTATTTTGGGCTATTTAAATTTTATTTTGGGCACCTAAATTCATTTTCAGGTATTTGGAATTCATATCTAGGCTATTTAAAATTAGTTTTGGGCAATTAAAAGTCATTTCTAGCTAATAGAATTTGTTCCAAGCTTTGAAAATCTATTTTAAGTAGTGATAAAATAATTCATAGGCCATGAAAATGCAAAGTGTAAATCCAATATCTATGAAACCAATGTGGAACACTCGATCCAAAATTTGGCTAAGTATGAGCATTATCAAAGATATTGTACCCTTAGCATTCACAAAGAGGTATTGACCTCCCATCACATTGTAGCTTTGTAAAAAATGAAATTTTTGATAAGTATGAGCATTGGTAAAGATATTGTACCCTTGGCATTCAAAAAGAAGTATTGAAATCCCATAACCCAACAAATTTGAGAAAAATAAAAATTTGGCTAAATGTGATATTGTTGAAAATAATTTACCCTGGCACCAAACAAAGAGGTACTGAAATCCCATCACTCAAAAAATTTGAGAAAAATTTAAAAAATTTAAGCGTGAACATTGCTAGAAATCATGTATCATGGTCCTAAGCAATGGGGTACTAGAATCCTATCACCCAATAGCCATGAGAAATAGAAAAGTTTTCTAAGTGTGAGTGTTACCAAAAATCATCCACCATAGCATCGAGTAAAGGGGTACCAAAATCCAATCTCCTAAAAATTTCAAATGGATTAAAATTTGCTAAGTATAAAAAAAATTAGACTTTGGGGGAGGATGATATCAACAAAGAAACTTAAAAACATCGGTAATAGAAATAAAGCTTGCCAATTAAAAATTGAAACTTGACAATGAAAAATCTTGACAATTAAAAATGAAGCCCGACAATGGAAAAAAGGCCGAGCAAAGGAAATGAATCCTTACAATTAAAAATGAAATCCAGCAAATGAGATTTAGCATCCAGATCTTAAAGAATGAAATTTGACAATTTTTAATCTTAATCAGACACTTATAAGATGAGCTCAGTGACTAAAGGCCACCCAGATTGATGTCCCAATGATGAGTGATGATATAATACCATAAGTATGGTCTAAAATCTAGAAAATAATTTATTGCAATGATAAATTGGGGCGATTTATAAAGTGGGTAGGAAGCCAAAGATATAAATCCTTGAAGAGCACAAGCTTATACTAAGAGGGGAGGTGAACTGTATAAGACTACTTTTTATTTTTATTTTCTCAAACAATATTATCCAATATATCAATGACAATATCAATAGTATTAATCACAAAAATGCACAAATAATCACTCATAATAGAGACACCAATTTAACGTGGTTCGCCCAATGTGGCCTACTCCAAGGAGAAAATATTTCACTAATTTTTTCTTAAAAAATCTCTTGGGAATGCTTCCCTATTATAATATTTATGGACCTCTATCCAATGGAGACATAAATCCCATAATCAAGTTCGTGGGCACCAATCCACAAGATAACTCTTTCCCCTTTGCTGGTTCATGGATTTATATCCATAGGACAACTCCTTTGCTATGGCTGGTGATCCTCTAGAAGACTACTGCCTCCACTACACTGGCTTGTGGATATCTCTCCACTAAATATATTTCTCCTCACTTAGAATACCTTTGTCCTCAGTACCCTGGCTAATGGATATTTATCCACTAGAGATTACTATCCTCTACTTTGTCACCTCCAAATATTACTATCAGCTCTACGCAATCCCTGTCTCAAGTCTACACTAAATATTTTCCTTCGGACTAGCACAAATTTGCTCATAAGTCGATCTCTGGTCTAGCATAAATCTACCCTAAAATATACACTAGAATTTATCTTTTCTACAGCACAAATCTATCCTCAAGCCTTAATACTAAGCTTGATACAATCACAAATAAACTTTTCTTTGATCTACCTCAAGTCTTAACTCAAAGATTGAACAAATCAATCAATCAAATCTGCTCTCAAGTCTTCTCAAATAATTGCCTCAAATATGTCCACAAGTCCTATCAAGAACTTGTTGAATCTGCTCAATAAGTCTTCACCAAGACATATCCTAAATCTATCCATAAGTCCTTTCTAGAACTTGTCCAATATGCTCAACAAGTCTTCACCAAGACCTACCTCCAATATGCTCAACAAGTCCTCTCTAGAACTTGTCTGATATACTTAACAAGTCTTCACCAAGACTTACCTCAAATTTTCTCAACAAGTCCTCTCTAGAATTTGTCCAATCTGCTCAACAAGTCTTCACCAAGACTTATCTCAAAGCTATTCAACATGTCCTCTCTAGAATTTGTCCAATATGCTCAACAAGTCTTCACCAAGACTTACCTCAAATTCACTTGTAAGATTCCACAAAATCTCACACAAACCTATCCTTAAGTCCCCTCTAGAACTTTCTCAAATTTACCCACACACTTTCACAAAAGCTTGCTTAACTCTGTACTTAAGTCCCAACCAGGACTTACTCAAATCTATCCACTAGCTTTCATAAAAAATTATTCAAATCAATTACAAAGCTTGCATGTAAACCTCAACTTAATATTTTATATAAAACCTCTTCAATACCACAAACAAGTTTCACGTAGAATATTTTTTAGCCACAAAAATATATAGATAATGATTAGAGATTCAATATGTTCTACACTCACAGAAACAGTCAATCACTTCCAATATCTCTTTCAAATCAATTTAGAATAAAGAGCAATTTTTTCATAGAACTTGAACTATCAATCCAATGCATTCAATCAATATGCTCATCTAACTTCACTTAACCATTCAATCAATGAAACACAACTTGCTTTCAAACCCTAACCAAGTGTTTCACTATACTTCCAACAATTCATACTATGGAACTCAAACCTTGACTCAAGATGATTCCAATGTTGATACTCATGTTCTTTCACAAACCCTAGTTCAATATAGTTTTCAATCTAACATAACAATGATACTCATTTTATTTCATAAACCCTAGTTCAAGGTAGTTTTCAATATCACATAACAATGATACTCATGTTCTTTCATAAACCCTAGTTCAAGGTAATTTTCAATATCACATAACAATGATACTCATGTTATTTCATAAACCCTAGTTCAAGATAGTTTTCAATCTCACATAACAATGATACTCATGTTATTTCACAAACCCTAGCTCAAGATAGTTCTCAATATCACATAACAATGATACTCATGATATTTCACAAACCCTAGCTCAATATAGCTTTCAATTTCACACTCAAATGTTTTCACAAACATTCACCAATCATGCACATGAAAACTCACTCAAACATTTTCAACAATGCTTATCAAAAAAACCTTTTCACTCCAACTTTGTATTTCATAACATTCAATCCAACAATATTTCACTCATAAGGAAGATGTGCACATACCTTTTGTTTTGATGGATATATGTCTTCAAAACCTATCTTAATAACAATCAAACCTTCTTTGTCAATTTCAAGGTTATGTAGCAACAATCTATCTCAAAATCTCCACTCAGAATTCTCCTCAATATTTATTTCACCATACAAAAATAACAAGTCTCAATTACACCTTATAATCTCCAAACTTTTCAAACAAAAATTCCAATTACTCAATTTCACTATAACCTCCTTCATAAATTTAATGCATAGGTTAATCCAAATTTATTACTTATGTCTACCTACTCAAAAATTGCATTTGAAAAATAATTGATATCACAATCTAAAAATAATGCAATTCACTTTTAAATTAAAATTAAAACATTTACCACATTTCACTAAGATAAAAATAAATTTTACCTTAACCTCCTTATATCTCCCTAGGCACTTACTATGCAACCTTATACCACACGCTCAACATAAATAAAAAATTAAAATACCTTTGTTCTCCTAGTGGGATTAGATCTAAGGTCGTGTTGCTACCAGTGCCCTAACCATGGCCTAACCACCACATGAGCTAGGTGATCACTTGGGAGGGAAAAGCACCTCATGCACTTAGTACCTTTGATTAGCACCAAAACAAATATTAAAACCTTACCTCTTCGCAGTCGTCAAGACTCGAAAATCGAACCTCTGATCTCCCTATGCCTTACACAATGACCACTTGCCACTAGCCCAACCAGTCAGTTGGTGACAAGGCTTTAAGCCTTGGTCAACTTATCCATCATGATTTTTGGGTGCTAAAAAAATTAATATCCTCTTTGTCTTATGCTCACGAATTTTGCATTCAGAAAATCTTTGCCCTTTCACACATGCATCAAAACCGGAGACTTCCATTTTGTTGGCATGTCTTATGGTATTTATAACATATGCCAAGCATCTTCAAATGTCGATAGGGAAGAAGAAATATTAAATAATTTTGTGCTCACCCTAACTTGGGGTTTAAATAATATTATTTTATAAATAAATATTATAAATAATTTGTAAATGACTTTAGGCTTTATTTTTAACATTTAATATTATAATTAAAAATATGATAATATTATTTCCTTTGGTCCTAGGTATTTTTTTCTTTTACCCTTAGACCCTATTTGACCTCCTTTAATATTATAATAATAAATATTATAATATTATTTCCTTTAGGCCTAGGTATCCATTTCCTTCAAGGTATTTAACCATCCTTTTGACCAATCATGTGAAGCTCTTAAACCAAATATCTTGGGCTTAAAATATAAATATTTTAACCTTTCTTTTACCAAGTCCTGCACTGATCACTAATACTGAATCTTGACATCAATGACAACAAAACTACTCAAAATTTCCAACAATCTCCCACTTTGTCATTGATGGCAACCCTTTCTCTATAATGTTTCCTTTTTATTTTTTCAAAACTGCTCCCCTTGACTGAATGCTATCCCCCTAACTCAAATATCTCCTTATTTGACATCAATGGAAAAGGGCCAAATTTGGGGCTTGTGGCTAAAGATAAGACTCTTAGCTCAACCCCTCCTCCACCTCCTTTTCTTGAGGTGGTTAATTTTGGGTTGGGAGTATCTCTACTCCTAGAATACATTGATCTTTACCTTTGTCCACCTTCTTCCTCAACTGATCCTTATGATTCCTCTGAACGTTCATGTTCTTGCTTGTCTCTATAAATTATGCTCTACACCACTTGGTCATATGTCCAACATTATTGTACGTATGACACTTAATGTTGTGATTCCTTGAAGGTGCAAATATCTTGTAGTTCCTCCCGATGAATTTATATCAATTCCTGTTATAAAACCTACAATTATCTACCTTATGACCAAACTGATTACAAGAGTAGCAATATCCTTGAAAGAGATGCCCATTCTTGAAATTTCTATTGGTGAAACTATATACATGTTTTTCATGTGTCCTACACTACGAAGCCTTGTGACATGAGAAGCAACGTCCATTGAAGAAACCTTGCCTTGACCCCATTGGTCTCTTAGTCTCTTCTTTCCTATGTTGTTTCATGTTCCATATGTTCCTCATTTGTGCATTATTCCTTTCCTTGTTGAACTTTATATCTTCCAACTTATCCTCAGAAGTATCACTTCCTCTTACACTCTCTTCTTCTGAAGCTCCTTCTTCTTTGGAGCTTGAGATTGACTCCTCTCCTTGTTATTTATATTCCTTTTCAAAAACAAGTCTTATCTTATTTTATGAAAATATTTGTACCTTGATAATATTATCTAAGGTCTTTGGGGTTCTCCCAAACCTGTTTAGCTTATATTTAGACTCTTTTACTTCCTTCCTTAGTGAAGCTACCTCATGCTCTAATATGTCACATTCTAAGACCTTTGACTCTAACTTCTCCTTAAATATCCTTGTATTAGCTATTGAGTTGGTTAGATCTTCTATAAGCTTTCCTTTCTCTTCATCACATTCTTGAAATGAAAGCTTGAGTTTTGAGTTTATATTTCTTACCTTTCGTAATTCCTTAAGAAAAAAAATAAGTTTACCTTCAAGATCAACTTTTCCTTCTTTTGATTCTACTTCTATTCCTTTACCTTTAGGATCATCTTCATTTCTTTCTATTTTATCTTCAATAGGAGAAATTTCTTCTTCTTCTATTGCCAAAAGTAGACTTTCTTCTTCTAGACCTTCAAGAGCATCTTTATATTCATCCTCGTTGAAACTGAACCCATTCCTTGTGCACTGATATTCAAGATGACCAAAATTACCACACCTAAAACACTTAAAAATTATTGGTGCCCTTTTTCTAACATCATATTTTATACTATCAAAAATATAATTTCTTCTTCTTCATTATCTAAGGACCTTCCATCACTATCAAAATAACTCTTACCTACCTTATCTACATAACAAATCTTCTTATGCCATTGGAAAAACTTATTTCCTTACTTTATTTGTCCATACCTACTTCTATTTTGATACCTATGTTTTCCTGTTTCCATGTTCTTATGATCATTGTTATCATCACCATTGCTACTTCTAGCCTCTAGATAATCATATGCATAATGAACATATTTACCACAATTAAAACATCTAACTATTTTGTACCTTTATACTTTCTTGTGTCTTTGTTCCTTCTTCCATAGTTTACTTCTTCATCACTGGATAAATCATTACTTGAATCTGAATTCTTACCCTATGTCTTCTTTGCAACTTTAAAAGTTGCTTCTTTCTAGGGTATAGATTATTCTTTTATTCCCATCTCAAAATTTGTGAGAGTTCCATGTAACTCATCCCTTGTCAAAGTTTCAATATCTTTTGACTCTTCTATGGCTAAAATATTTTCACTATACCTCTTAGGGAGTGACCTTAAAATATTTTGACAAACATTTGTTTCTTCAAATTTAAACCCAAGTTCTTGCATGGAGTTAACAACCTCATCCACACGAAGTAAGTATGAAGTAATGTATTCCTCAGTATTCATTTTTAGGTCTTCAAATGTTTTCTTGTGATTTAGCAATTTTTCCATTTTGACATTTTTGTCTCCCTTATATATTCCTTTCAGATTTTCCCAAATCCCTTTTGCTGATGTGCAATGCATAACTTTTACAAACTCTATTTCACATAAACCATGTAATGTTCCATCCATTGCCTTTGGATTTTTTAGTTGTAGGAGCTTACCATATTTATCTATAGGTGGAGTATCTGGTGGTGTGTGTCCATCGTCAACTGCTTTCCATATATCATTTCCTAGTACCATTAGGTAAATATTGATTCTCACACTATAGAATGCATAATTGTTTCCATCGAACAATGGTGCCTTATTCCCTAAATATCCATTCTACTCAAAAAGTCTTCACCAATACTTACCTCAAATCTTCTCAACAAGTCCTCTCTAGAACTTTTCCAATCTGCTCAAAAATTCTTCACCAAGACTAGCCTAAAATATGCTCAACTAGTCCTCTCTAGAACTTGTCCAATCTACTCAACAAGTCTTCACCAAGACATACCTCAAATATTCTCAACAATTTATCTCTAGAACTTGTCTAATCTACTCAAAAAGCCTTCACCAAGACTTACCTCAAATATGCTTGTAATATTCCATAAAATCTCACACAAATCTATCCTTAATTCCCCTCTAGAACTTTCTCAAATCTTCCCACAAGATTTCATAAAAGCTTGATTAACTCTATCCTTATGTCCCAACTAGGACTTACTTAAATTTGTCCACTAGCTTTCACAAAAGCTTATTCAAATAAATTGCAAATATTGCATATAAACGTCAACCTAATATTTTATAGAAAACCTCTTCAATACCAAAAAAAAAGTTTCACTTAGAATATTTTTTAGCCATAAAAACATATAAAAAATGATTAGAGACTCAATATGTTTCACACTCATAGAAACACTCAATCACTTCCAATATCTCTTTCAAATTAATTAAGAATAAAGAGCAATTTGTTTCATAGAACTTTAACTATCACTCCAATGCATTCAATCAATAATTCTCATCCAAATTCACTCAACCATTCACTCAATGAAACACAACTTGCTTTGAAGCCCTAACCAGGTGTTTCACAATAATTCAATAATTCACACTAGTGAACTCAACCCTTGACTCAAGATGATTCCAATGTCACATAACAATGATACTCATGTTATTTCACAAACCCTAGTTCAATATAGTTTTCAATCTCACATAACAATTATACTCATGTTCTTTCACAAACCCTAGGTCAAGATAGCTCTCAATCTGACAAAAAAATGATACTGATGATCTTTCACAAACTTTAACACAAGATAGCTTTCAATTTCACACTCAAATGTTCTCACAAACACTCACCAATCATACACGTGAAAACACACTCAAAATATTTCAACAAGCCTTTTCACTCGAACTTTGTATTTCACAACATTCAATCCAAAAATATTTCACTCATAAGGAATAAGTGCTCATACCTTTTGTTTTTATGGAGATATATCTTCAAAACTTGTATTAACCATAATCAAATCTTATTTGCCAATTTTAAGGTTAGATAGCAATAATCTATCTCAAAATATCCACTCAAAATTCTACTTAATATTTATTTCACCTTTAAAAAATAACAAATCTCAAGTACACCTTATAATCTCTAAACTTTTCAGACAAAAATTCCAATCACTCAATTTTACTATAACATCATTCAGAAATTTAATGTGTAGGTTAATCCAAATTTCTTACTTATGTCTCCCTACTCAAAAATTGCATTTAAAAAATAATTGACATCACAATCCAGAAATAATGCAATTCACTTTTAAATTAAAATTTAAAATATTTACCATATTTCACTAAGGTAAAAATGAATTTTACCTTAACCTCCTTATATCTCCCTAGGCGCTTACTATGCAACCTTAGACCACACGTTCAATATAAGTAAAAAATTAAAGTACCTTAGCGCTCTTGGTGGGATTCAATCATAGGTCGTGCTACCGCCAGCACCCTAGTTGCATCCTAACTGCCGCATGAGCTAGGTGCTCACTTGGGAGGGAAAAGTGCCTCATGTGCTTAGTACCTTTGATCAAGGCTAAAAGAAAAATTAAAACCTTACCTCTTCACAACCATCGAGACTCGAACGCAGAACCTCCACTCTCCCTATGCCTTACACACCGACCACTTGCCACTAGCCCAACTAGTCGATTGGTGACAAGGCTTTAAGCCTTGGTCAACTTATCCATCATGATTTTTGGGTGCCTTAAAAATTTAATATCCTCTTTGTCTTATGCTCACAAATTTCACATTCAAAAAATATTTGCCCTTTCGCACATGCATCAAAATCAGAGACTTTCATTTTGTTGGCAAGTCTTACGGTACTTATACCATATGCCAAGCATCTCCGAACTTCGATGGGAAGGAATAAATATTAAACGATTTTTTGCCCACCATAACTTACGGTTTAAATAATATTATTTTATAGATAAATATTATAAATAATTTGTAAATGACCTTAGGCTTTATTTTCAACCTTTAATATTGTAATAAAAAATATTATAATATTATTTCCTTTGGGACTAGGTATTTTTCTCTTTTACCATTAGACCTTATCTGACCTCCTTTAATATTATAATTCTAAATATTATATTATTATTTCCTTTAGGCCTAGGTATCCCTTTCCTTCAGGGCATTTAACCATCCTTTTGACCAATCATGTGAAGCTCTTAAACCAGATCTCTTGGGCTTAAAATATAAATATTTTAACCTTTCTTTTACCAAGTCCTGCACTGATCATTAACACTGAGTCTTGACATCAATGACAACACAACTACTAAAAATTTACAATAATAGTATCATATAATGGAATTTTGAATCACAAATAATTCATAAACTAAATTATTGAGATGGAGAAATATTTTGATTTTGAATTGATAAAAGACATCAAGAAGGTAAATTTTACCTGTATGAAACTAAAGGGCCTTACATTCTTGTGGTGGGATCATGTCCAAATATAAATACAAAGAAAAAGAAAAGAAAATATTAATATGTGAGAGAAAATGGTTCCCAAATTGAAGGTCAAATTCCTCCCATTGGAGGTTCGAGGTGTAGACCAATTGGTTCATCCAAACCCCATAAGGGGGCGGAGGTCCAAGGTTCAAATCTCGGGCCTCGTCGGACTGGATGCTTGTCCCTTTCCTGGTGCTTTCAATAGTGTAAAAGGTTTAAAATTATTGTGGCATGGTGGTTATAGGGGTAGACTGCACGCAGATTTGTGTGGTGGCTTCTAGGGCGGACAACGCAGAATACTGTGGTGGCCATAAAAGTCGGACAGCCTACCCGGATTCGTGGCGGCTATCGATTCCACATTGTAAATTCAAAAAAAAAAAAAAAACTTCCTCCCATTGGATTATTAATTGGTTCTTTTAAAAACAATGTAGAATTTAAGACAAAATAAAATGGGTGTAAAGGATTATACTCAGGAATTTTATAGGCTTACCATTGGATCTAAACATGTAGAAGATGACAAATAAAATATTTCAAAGTATATCATTGAATTATGATTGTCCATATAAGATGAAATTATTATGATGAAAATGAGTTGTGAAAGACTACTAATTTACATAGACCAAGTGTTATAGCAAACAACTTTGTTAATTATATTCATGATTAACATCTGAAAATGAAAAATGAAATAGATAAAAGTATCATAAAATATAAACATTATGTTGATCTCAGACAAAGAACATGAGTTTTATCTTGGAGATTTGGTTTTGGTACATTTACGAAAGGAATAATTTTCAAAAGTCATTTATAATAAATTAAAGTGGAAGAATATTGGACCTTGTAAGGTCTTGAATAATTTTATAGCCAATGCATATTAAATTAAACTCCTAGAGGTCATAGACATTTATTTGATATTTAATGTAGCCAACTTGTAACTGTACTATGACCAACTTAAATATGATGACTAAGATATTATAACTACTCTTTTACCATAAAAATGTATATCTTAGCTACCAAAGAAGAAATATAATTAAAATGAAGCAATCATATATTCCAAAGTGGTAAGATGAACAAGAGGTAAGGTATATTATGAGTATCTAGTTAAGTGGAAGAACCAGAAATTTGATAGAGCAATGTGGATATTTCCAACAATATTCATGAAATATTTATGTTACTTAGTGAGTGTGATGTACGAGCATCTAATTGAAGAACTAGAATGATGCAACACCATATACGGGTTGAATTAACAATAGGTATGCAGGTACAAGAGTACATAATGAAGGTAGGAAGAATCACTGGAAGTTAAAACATAAAGCTTTATTTACTTGTATGGAAGAAAAATTACAATAACTCATGAAATATTAGAGATATACAATAGAGAATCTTTGTGTTACAATAAAATCAATCTAAAACTATACCCCCAAAAGTATACCAAAACAAAATTTGACCCAAATAGAATTTGATCCTTAGAAATAAACTAAGATGCGACATATAGAATAATATTTGTGTCATGAATCCAAGGAACCCTAATCTAGAGAACCCTAATGAAACGGTCACATTGACCACAAAAAATCCAACCATTATGGATAGTGTGTAAAGACTAAAATAATACATGGTTCTTATCACAATAGTATAGATATGTTTAGTTGATGCAAGATTGCATGAACACAAGGATCATCCTACATCATATGCTAAAAAATAATGTGACCCTGAGGCTCACATTATAAGTATATGAATGACTAATTTGGTCATCCAAGTTGGTTTACTTCAGCTTCAAAAATCCACGTATCTTCCTTAGGTCATTTACCCTTCCAACAAATCATATATTCTTTGTACATGCTCTATCAGGTTTTCTTGCAAATGAAATAATCTAATATTTGTGCTATTTCCTCTTACTGCTTATCAAGAATATCCTTCCTCCAATATAATGCTTCCTCCATATACACATCCTTCAAATTTTTGAGTGCATGGAAAGAATACATATCATATATATTGAATATCAGCAAGATATCCAACTGTTTAGGCAATTCAATTTCATAGGTGTTCTTAGAAAAATGATGTAAAATACGACAAGGACCTATCTTCTTGGAATTCAAATTATTATATGTTTTGTGTGGGAACCTCTCCTTTCTCAAATGCACCATGAATAAATCATCATCTAATTAGGTTATTTTCTCTATGATTAACATCTACGTGCTCCTTATACTTAGCATTGCTCTTTTCAAGTTTTTTGTTTACCTGTGTATGAACCTCCTGCACATGTTAAGTGAAGTCTTTCAACTCGGTGCTGACATGAGTACCAACTTCCACCTCCAATAGACATATAACTCTTTGAGGAGACAATTTTTACACCACTTGACATGGCATCCTTCCAATCAATATGTTCATCAAATTAATGACATATAACTTCATTTGTTGTCAAGTAGATTCTACATATTTCTACATATTTGCACATATTCTTATGCAAACTAGGCCAATAGTTTCTCTCTTCCACCATCGCCTGTGTCTTGTATGCATCAAAGTGCCCTTCGAGTTCACCTTTGTGTAACTCCATGATGATATTATTTCTCATTGAACTATGCAGGATGCACAACTACTTTATCATTAATAGGTATCCTTCTTGTACAAAGAAATATTCAAATAGACCTCTATCTCTATCCCATAGCTCCATGCATGCACACTATACATTACCAAAATCTAGATTTGTACCATTCAAACCCTTGATATCCTACATGCCTACTAGTTTAATTATCATTTCAAATAATAACATGTGCTTTTTACTCAAAGCATATGTGAACTTGTTCATACTTCCTACATGATGCTTCAATACAAAAGAGTAACCCTATAGATATACCACCCATCTCACGTGCCTTTGGTTCAACTTTACCTGACTATTGATGAATTTTAGCACCTGGTGATTTATGTACATCATGAACTCATTTGACTAAAAGTAATGCCTCCACTTTTGCAAAGCTTACACTATGGTGTATAATTCTTGGTCATTGAAAAAATACCTCTACCTAGGGTCATTCAATTTTTTTCTAAGTAAACAATCATCCTACCCTCTTGGCTCAACAGAACACCGATAGCATTTCCATTAGCATCACAATCAATTTGGAACATATTTCCAAATTTTGGAAGTGCTAACACAATTTTCTTTATCAGATTTTCCTTCAAGAGTGTGAAACTCTTGGAAGTCGTAACCATCCATTTGAATCCTCCTTTGCACATACAATTAATTTGTTACAAAAGCTAAGACAAGAATTATTATTGATTAATCTCATCAACTATAGCATAGGATAGCTATAGGATTAAGTAGGTTACAAAATAGATTATTTAACAATAGATCCTATGTCTACGCTAACAACTAACCTATCTGCCATCCAAAGGGAAATGACGGTAAGGTAGACTACTAACCAAGGTAACTGGTAATAGTAACTACTAGTGGTAAAAAGTAAGAAATTACTTTTTACCATGTGGTAAATTATATCTACCTAGGTGAAACTTAAATATTACCTAAATGAGGTAATAATCATAGTTACTAACATAGTAACTCTAAAATCCCCCCTTATTACATTATTTGGGTAATACATACATATCCCTCTATACAACAATATTTGGTTAAAGTATATAGTTGTCTCAATACAGTGAAGAAGATATTGATCTGCTGGTTCTTTGCTCTGTCACAGTGCTTTGTCTACTACTAAGCAAAAAGTGGGTCATTCCTCACTATGTCTTCACATAAATGAATGTCCTTATGGTAATCAAATCATCCAACCAATTTGCATGGGTAACCAGCTGCTGCAATCACTAGGTGTAGTAGAATAGATCACTTCATACAAGGTTCATTCATTTAGAATATGAATTTGCAAAAGATAAGGTAGCTAAGGTGTCGGTCGCTGTCGAAAATGCACCCTTATAAGTTCCCCCCTTCTTGTTGCAAAACATAGTGTAATTAATTTCTGAAGGAAGTGTGACTAAGGTGTCGGTCAAAGCCTAAAATGCACCCTTATAAGTCATCTTTCCTATTTACAAAAAATTAGTGAAGAAAAAAAATGGATATCCCCCTTCAATTTAAAAAAGTGTGCAACTCAAGAGTGTTGTGAAGGATTTTACAAATATTGCCTCTTAGACAATTGTACACCAAAATCGCTCCTCTTGTTACAAGTACTTCAAACACCTAGAATTTGCTATTTATGAAGCCTAAAATAGGTACAAGCACCCCTTATTGCAAGGTCTTCAAACAAAAAACTTATGCTATTTATGAAGCCTAAAAGAAGAGTGAGAGAAAATGGTGCTTTTGCCCAAGGGACTCATGTGTTTTCCCTCTACAAAACTGTTTTAGCAATGAGCACTCCTTGTGCTATCTTTGAACCAGAAATAGAATCAGTATGAGACACTTCACTAGAAATATGGCTTCTGTGATGTGCCTTTGCCATTTTAGTTTTTCTTGTTTTGAAACCAAAACTGAATGGTGTCATGGTTTTCATTTTTACAATTTGTACAAAACTATGCTTTTTAGGCAATTTGATCAAAAAAGTTCACCAATTTGTCCTTTCTTATTGCAAGTACTTCAAGCATGATTGCTATTATGAAGTATAAAAGAAAAGGTTTAATGTTTATGACTTGGAATTTTATGATTGCCTTTACAAGTTTTATTTTCCTCTTATCAAAATCTATGTTTGAAGGAAGAAAGGAATTATCCCCCCTTAGTGCAAAGGATTGCAACTTTTAAGGTTCCTTATTTTCTTTAAAACTTGTTCTTTCTTTTGATTACCCTAAAAAGAGTACCAAAATATAATTCACTCAAACAGATATTTAATGGCACCTGCCTTAACTCCCTTCAAGAAGGATGAAAATTTTGAGGAAATTAAGCCAAACAAATAAGTGTGAATTAGGGATTTTGATGATTTAGGAGAGAATATCAAGTAATTTTGGCTTTAAATCTGTGCAAATATTTACACAAATTTGTGAAATTTTGGGGTTGAGTGTGTTCTTGATTCTATGACTTATAATTGCAAAAGAAATAATGCAATAATCAAACAAGAATGCCCACAAAATTCTTATCACCTAGGTGTCGGATGCTACCAAAAATGCACCTAATTTGCCAATAAAGGTGTCGAGTAAAATCGAAAATGCACCTTTTTAATTTTTGCAACAAAATGTGTGTTTTGTGTTGTGCAAAAAAAATGATATTTTTATGTCTCCTACTTTGTTTTCCAATTTTGCAAAAGAAGTACAATGTTGTCTTCTCCCCTGAATTTTGCAAAATTAACAATTTTGAGCACTCCTTCCAAGACAAGTCGACACACGACCCGCATTTGGAAGGCTTCCAAAACTAGTCGACACACGACTTAGTTTTTGATGGACCAAAGGTTACAATTACTTCTCAAATTTTTGCAAAAAAGAATGTGCAATTTTATGTCTTATATCCCCCCTTGGAGAAAACAAATGCACACTTTGCCTTTGAATTTTACAAAAAAAATTTGGTCACCTTGTGTTACAATTTGGCAAAAAATAATTCATGTTTGAACCTTTATTGTATGCTAAATTAACAAGAGTGAGAAGAGTTTAGGGTTCTCTTATTTGCAAAAAAATGCTCTTCTATGTCTTATATTCCCTCGTGGAGAAAACAAAAGCTCTTCTTGATTTGTTTGCAAAAAAATCCTTAATTCTCTATTTTAATGCAAAATTTTAATAAATCTAATAATTATTTAATTAATAATAAAATTTAATTTTGTAAAAAATCAATGTAATTTAAAAAAAAAAATTGATTTTAGACAAAAGATATTAAATGATTAAAAAAAAATGATTAAAAATTAAAAAAATTACAAAACAAATAAAAAATTTTACCTTTAGTTTTTTTTTCGTGCGGTGGGCTCCTCGTGGCAAAAAATATTTCCCCCCCCAACGGGAGTCGAACACGCGACCTCCCGTCGGGTAGTGCCTTAACGCTGGCCCCTCCGTCGGTCGGGTTAGCTGGCCTGATGTGAAGGGAAGGGAAGAATTTTCCCTTTCCCTTCACTCCTCACGTGGGCAAGGAAAATTGTGGGATTTATCCCACATCGCCCGTGCGGGTGATATTTGGGGGTATAAAAGGGCTTTAAAGCCCTTAGGATAGTGACTGCCTTCGAGCAGTCACCCCACCCCTTTTTGGTCACCGCCACGTGGCACGACCAGGTCAAGTTAGGTGGCATGTGGCAGTCCACCATGTGTCACACCTACGTGTCAGGTCCGATGACACGTGGTTGTCTGCCAAGTGTCACGTCCATCTTGTCCTGTTGTCCTATCCAGTGGTTGTGCCATAGGTGGTGCTTACCATGTGTCATGTCCAGTGGTTGTGCCACAATAGCACCTCAGGATCTATTCCTAAGGTTGTGTCTAGCCTCCACATGTCGGTAGATGATAGGTTCCAACTATGAATGTCCTCAATATTTATGCCCGGGATGGTCCACACTCATCGGATCTCTACCATTGGTATCCAAGGATCGGAGGGCATGCCTGCCCTCTTAGATATCGATTGCTAGATCTTTGTCATCGATTACGAGGGATCAGAGGACGTGCCTGCCCTCTCTGATCCTGATCATCGAAGATCTGATAGGGATGTCCCCTATCAGTCATGGTCAGATCCCCTAACAAGGATGTCCCCTGTCAGTGGGGTTCAGACCCAAGGGCACTCCTACCCTTAGGTTGGGTTTGGTATCTGCCTGGGAGGGCGCGCCTGCCCTCTCGGCTATGTCTTGGACCCTATGGGGGTAGCACGAGGGGCTATTGGTAACCAGAGGGCATCCTGCCCTCAGGATCCAGGCCCTATGCTGTGGGCTCTGGCCTACTGTCAGGCCCGACAGGTCAGACAGTAGAATGCTGTCAGATCTTTCAAGGATCGCTCTCGTGGTCGCCTAGTGACGTGGGCCTACGGGCCCTGTTTCTTGGGATCTTCCTTGAGATCCATGTAGGTCCTAAGGGCCAGTAGGGCCCTTAAAGACCGTGCTAGGTCCAGGTCAGGTGGAACAAGCAAAGCTCGTATTAGGCCACCCGATTGCGATGATACCAATGCTACAAAAGGTAAGACAAGAATTATTATTGATTAATATCATCAACTATAGCATAGGATAGCTATAGGATTAAGTAGGTTACAAAATAGATTATTTAACAATAGATTCTATGTCTACGCTAACAACTAACCTATCTATCATCCAAAGGGAAATGACGATAAGGTAGACTACTAACCAAGGTAACTGGTAATAGTAACTACTAGTGGTAAAAAGTAAGAAATTAATTTTTACCATGTGGTAAATTATATCTACCTAGGTGAAACTTAAATATTGCCTAAATGAGGTAATAATCATAGTTACTAACATAGAAACTCTAACATAATTAACGATGTGAAAATACCACTAAATTCATTGATGAACTTTTGATAGAAGATTATCAATCCATAAAAACTTTTGGCCTTAGTTGGACTACATGGTTCAAGCCACTAAACTACTATGTGGACATTTTATGGATCCATCCGCAAAATATCATGAGATATCAAGAATCTTAATTATGTGATCTTCTTCCTCAAGAAGCTACACTTCTTTAGGTTGATGCACAAATTTGTATTCCTTAGTTGCACAAACACCTACTATAGGTATATAAGATGCTCCTTCCTTATCTTGCTAAAAACCAAAATATCATCAAGGCACATGACCACAAACTTATCTAGAATTGGATTTAGGACATTATTTATCAACCTCATGAATTTTCTTGGAGTGTTTGATAACTCAAGTGGTATAAACTCCATTCATACCCATATCGAATCCTGATTTTATGATATCCACTCTTGAGATCCATCTTGGAAAAGTATTGCGCTCCACTCAAACAATTCATCAGGTCATCCATGCATGATAGTGGAAACCTATACCTCATGATAATCTTATTGATAGTGCTTAATTTTGTGCATATCCTCCATGCTCCATCCTTCTTTGGTTCCAACACTGCAAGCACTATGCAAGGACTTTGACTTTTTTTTATCAAACCTTATTTTATTAGTTCTTTTACCTGCTTTTTCAACTCCACACTCATGTTGAGACTCATCCTATGTGGTGCATTTTTAGGAAAACTAGAGCCTAGAATACTATCAATGTAATGTGATACTATACACATGAACAAAAATCTATTTGGATGCTCATTAATTTGCCAACTACATCTATTAACTCTTCTAGTAATGCTCCAATATTTGGATGCTCAAATTTACATGGCTCTAAATGGATTCCTTGTGTGGGTGTGACTACTAACACATAGTATAAACATTGCAATTTTTCTGGAACATATTTTTGCATTATAATTTTATCATACTTAAGTAGAAGATCAAAAAATTTCACTTTTTTTTTTTTTTTTTTTGTAAAAGAGGGTAAAAATTTATTAACTCAGCAAAACATTCATGATACAAAGAAAAAGCAGAAGCTATTCAGACATATCAGCTCTCAATAAAGAAGAGAGATATTGAGAGCAATCAGAAGAAAGTTGAGACCAATTTTAAACATCCCAACCATCTTGAAACTTAGAAGCCCATTTAGCTAACAAATCCGCTACCCTATTCCACTCCCGAGGAATATGCACAAAAGAAATGAAGTCCAAGTGAGCATATATATTAAGAATTTTCCGAGCAACCCAACTCAACCGCCAACAACCATGAAGACTATCTCCAAAATTTAACAAATTTATAACAATCTGAGAATCATATTCACAAACAATCCGATGCCAACCCAAAGAATACCCTTGCTCCAAAGCATATAAAATTGCGAGTGCTTCCATGAAGTTATTAGAATGATGTCCCTTAAAGCAAGAGAAAAAAAATTGGATAGTACCACTACTATCCCCCCCCACACCACCAATACCAGCATTACCCGGATTACCCCGGGAAGATCCATCCGTATTAATTTTCAGCACTCCCGGAGGAGGTGGATTCCATTTTCCAGCCCTCCGCACCTGATTATTCTAACCCATCCATCTGCAAGAGACATTAGGACCAGGACCATTAACCATCAAGCCTAATCTTTCCATTATCTGACGTTTCGCATGGTCCACGGGAGAAATAATCTGACATTTTGCAGACACAGTTTCCTAGATCATTCGCAAAATCCTCTGCCAGACCTGGGAAGTAGTTAACTCCTTACCTTGGAAAATCCGACGGTTCTGTTCAAGCCAAATCTGCCAAAAAATGCATGAATGACCAATACTCCATCCAACTTGTAAAAAGAAATCCGCTGCAGGAGGCCACCCCATACTCCTCCAAAAATCAACTATTGATGAAGCATGCGAACAAGGGTGATTCCATACTCCCCACCAATAATTCCAGACTTGTCGAGCAAAGTCACATTGGAGAAGTAAATGCCCAATAGATTCTTCAGCCTTCCCACAGTTATAGCATAAAGAGGGGCCAGCAAACCCATGCTTTTGAAAATTATCCCAAGTGAGACAACGATTATGAGTAGCCTGCCACCCATAAAAACTACACTTCGGCCAAATAAACTTATTCCAAACTTGCTTCCACCACGAAACCTCCTCCTCACCAAACCGCTGCTGATCCAAAACACAATAACCAGCAGCAACCGAAAATATCCCTCTATTATCTCTTCCCCATGCTAGCACATCATCCCCAGGTAGAGAAGAGCAGGGACGGCTAGCGAGAATATGGGCTAGCTCTGCCCTCGCATCCATAGTGCCACCAGTAGGCCATTCTTGAGGATCCTTCCACTGGAGACTAACCATCTGACCAAATGACTTAACAGTTTTGAAATCTGCCACCTTCAACCATCCAGCATCCCAAAAGCATTGAGCAAGATCTTGAAGATGTGGAAACTCTCTAAGAAGAGGAGCAAAGCCATCCCAAGAATCCTGCCAAAAAAGAGCCCGAGACCCAGTATAAAAAATCCAGAATAACCCTTGCTTAACCAGCTCTGCTCCCTTTTTCAAAGTATTCCAAACAAATGATCCTCAACCAGTCAAGCTGTATCGAGGAATCTCTGAACCTTCCACTCCCCTAAGATACTTTTGGGAGATAATCTTGGCCCAAGTTTGCTCCTGATTACTACACCAATGCCAATACAGTTTAGCAGCCAAAGCAGTCCCAGAAAGAGAGCTTAGACGAAGACCCAACCCCCTAGCTTGCCTTGGTCGACAAATAGTCTCCCATTTAACAGGACTCCATTTTGAGGAACCAATATTGCCAGCCCATAGGAATTGCCTAGAAAGAGAATCCAGGTCATGAAGAAAACTTGCTGGAGCAATCTGAATAAGGCATCTATACACCGGTAAAGCCTGAACAACTGACTTCAAAAGTAAAACCCGACTAGCAAAAGTTAACAATCTATGAGTCCAATGACTAACTCGACTACGAAATTTGTCAAGTATGTTAGTACAAACCGCCCTAGGTAAAGGACCAACAGAAATGGGAATCCCCAAGTATGTAAGAGGAAGAGTTCCAACCTGAAACCTGAGAATCTGAACAATTCTAGCTTGAACCCTAGGATCTGTATTGAAAAATAAAATAATAGACTTGTGCTCATTAATCTCCTGACCAGAGACAGCCAAATACAAGTCCAAAGCATGTCTAAAGTTGGTTGCTTCACAAATAGAAGCTACACCCAAGAGAGCAGTGTCATCAACAAACTGAAGATGGGAAATGGCTGGCCTACTATTCTCCCATTTCCATCCATGAATAAGACCCTGGTGAACCTGATATTTAAGCCAGCGACCCAGACCTTCAGCCATAATTATAAACAAGTACGGAGATAAAGGATCCCCCTGCCGAAGACCCCGGGAAGCATGAAACAAAGGAGAGGGATTTCCATTAATTAGGACAGAATATGAGGGAGTTGTAATACAACTCATAATCCACTCAATCCAAGAAGGATCATATTCTGTCAAACCTTTCTGTAAAATTTCATGTGTCTAATTTCAAGCCTCTTGATCATCTTCTTTATTTAGAACTATTATTTTTCAAGTAATTGACTGATTGTGAAAAGTAGTAATTTTAGCCATTGAGGACGCGATGCTTCATTTCTCCAATGGATGCTCTACACAACATTATTCCATTTGTTCTACAAGTTTTTGTATTATTTCTGGATTGACATCCATATTCAAAGCATTTTTGGAGTGTAAAAAATCCTACTAAATTCTTTGTGTCTCCAATGCTTGTTCATGACTAATAATATCTTTGAGGCAAGGATCCATCCTTTGTGCTTTTAGTTTTTGAGAATGAAACACAGTTGGTATTCTTGGAACTATAATTTTTTCATTATCAATATTCAGCACTAAACAATGTTGAGCAACTGTGTATGTTCCATAAGTATCTAATAATGGACTTCCTAATCCAACATCATATCCTACATCATTTATCTGCACAAATTTAGCATATATAATTTTACCAGAGATTTTAATAGGGATATCAAATGCAAAATACTTCAAACCTCTTTCTCCATTCATTTTTGATACTCTAAAATCCTTTATAGATTATACCCAATTTTGAACCATTTTATCATGACAGAAATTCAAGTTACAACCAGTATTTATGAAAGTAGCTATATTCTAAAAAATTATACCACCATATACTACAATTCGAATTGGGCACAAAATCAGCTGATATGAATGCACCATTTTTTTATCTGTAATTGAGCACTTTTAGATGCCAAAGGAAAATTATGATAAACAAATTTTTATTATTTTTTATATTTACTACTTTTTATGAGGCATCAGAGATTTTGATCCTTGAAAGGATCATATTTTTGTAAAGCATGAGTGGCTTGAATCTCATTGTAATCAGATAGAGCATCTGATTCAACATCTATTTCACCTATTATTTTCTCAGAAGAGGAACTAGAAGAAGAAGACTTTGATGTATTATTATAAGACATGTATAGGTCTTCCTGAGCCTCTATATCATCTTCATCTATTTCAAATTCATAGTCACTACAATATTCTAATTCAAGCATTGTAGGAGTAGTAGGATATACCATAAACATATCATTAATGTACTATGATTCTTATTAATCAATATGTTCATTATCTTCATCAAAAATTGAAATTTTAGTATCTGATTCAATTGTACATTTAAACACTAAAACATTCTGTTGTTTACAAAAATCTAAATGTTCTATAGTTTCACACATTAAGTTGATATTCTTTTTCTTTATTCACATTATTGGGGTTGAATTATAATAATAAATATTCATACAGTAATGGTAAACCTTATTCATAAACTTGTGTCTTGGACTCATATGATGCATGTACCAACCATTATAATACCATTCTTGCAAAGTGTCTGGTGCACAACTCAATGATTGTGTTGTTATCAAAATTATGTATTGCTTGTAGAGAGCTATAATGGTTAACCCAGTTATGAATAACCTCTTGAGGATTAGAATTTCCATCAATGTTTAGAATAAATGCACCTTATTTTATGTTGAAAGGGAACATAAACTTAGATTGTTGTGTTGTTCCTTCAACTCTGGCCATGTTCATTTGTGGTTTAACAAAATATGATTTTGTTTCTTTTTGTTTCCCTAATTTATTTTGTAGGATTTGATAACCCGTAGGAGTTATTTTAATTGGCTTAGATGCTTTAGCTATTTTTAAAGGGATACTTGGCTTTGCCTTAGACATTATTTTTTACTATCTATATTTATTGTATTTTTTTGTTCTTATTGAAATAATCTGACTACTACTATATTTTCATTTACCTTCTATAATTCTAATTGTATTTATCCTAATTTTACTTCCATATTATCAAAATTATTTTTAGCATATTAACTCTAGTAGTTGATGTAATTCATTTGTCTAACAAATTTAGACTGGTCTGCAATATCATCAACATCATGTTCAATAATCTAAGATACATATGCTCTTACTGTGGGCAATTCAGTATCTAGAGTGGTTATGCAATGTTTCTCATTAAAAATACATTTGCCACCTTTATGGAAGATTTTATTTTTATGATTCCATTTTAATGAAGAAGAGGAAGTAGGAGAAAACATCATTATATGCATGTTAATGATAGGTTGCACATTCACTTTTGGATTTGGATCCGATGTGTGGATATGGATACTACAAATTGAAGAATGAAGAGTAGCTTTATAAATGTACTAATTTTGTACAAGATTTTGAGTCTATTGAGTTCTTAAAATTGGACTCCTTTGGATGACATGTAATGGGTGAGGTATTCTCAAATAAGTTACCCTTGATAGAGGAGGTTGATTAAATATGAGTTTGGATTTTTTTCTATCATCATCTACATCAATTTGATACCCATAAAAATATTTCATTGGATCCACTGAGTGTAAACTCAACTCCCATTATCTTGGGATATCAAAATCATAAAATGTTATAGTCATTGAAGTTGTCTCATCAGAACACATGCTTACTAACACTGCATATTTATTCTTATCAGAATTGAATTTAATAGGAACTAATGTGTTACACACTTGACACAAATTTTTTACTGTAATTAAAATTTCAAAACTTCCTGGTTTTAGATCTTAGCCTCTAGTTTCTATTAAAATCTACCATATTTTCCTAAAAGTATCATCCTACAACGAATCAGGGAAGTCAAGTTAAAAGGTTACATAATGTACCCCATGTGACAGTGAAGCCACATTTTTTCCAATAACAGCTTGATTGAATGAACTCTAATATTTTCCCAAAAGTATCATCCTACAACAGATTGAACACTGATATTTTTCTATAGGCTTTGGTCCTATTGACCTTAATATTGCTTTCAACAATTTTGAATAGTTGTTTAATTTTTGGCCTATATATATTCAGAGGCAAATGTCTTCTAATAAAACTAGACTCAGATTGTTTCAATAGTTTCTTCTATTTTTTTAGTTGGTATACTTATTTTTAGATAATTTACGAATAAATAAAGAACTATTATAATTGCAAATGTTTGAATTTTTTGTTTCTATTTCATCAATTTTACACCCATAATTTATCAAAGTATCATCTGAACCAAAATTAGATGCAAAAGAATCCATGTAAGCTGGACTTACATATTTACTATGTTTGATTGTAGATGCTTCTGATACGTGCTATCAGGATGCTTGAAAACAATATTTGATCATGTTCAATACCTTCTATAACCCTTCCTTCAATAGGTATACAAGAGCATAACATAATTACTATAATGAAAATTGATGATACAACTATGTGAATGTTTATCATTCAAACTCACTATCACAGGGCTCGAGGATTCTAATAGGGCTCTGACACCAATATTTCTCAAGATTGCATTTAAATCTAGAAGCAGTATTCTCTTCTCTGCTATTAATCCCTTGTTGGGAAACACTAGATTTTAAGAATGCAAATCAAAGAATAAAATTGGATAGGCACTAAAATAGAATAAACCTAAGATGGCCAAATTAATGGACACCTTGTACGGGATTTAGGTTAGATAAATTCTGAAGACTAGAACCTAAAAGGAACTTAAGGTCAGAAAAAGCTAGTGGATCACTTGAGTATACAAGAAAACACATATTTAAGGAAACTATTCCCTTGGGAATAGGCTAGAGTCTATACTCACCAATAGAAAAAGCAATTAGATCAACACATATAATTCTCGATGACAAAAATAAGCATCGAGTCTCATTATATAAATTTTACATGAGAAAAACTCTTGAGAAGAAGTGAAATATTAGAACATGTGTATACCTAATATTGGGCCAAAACTAAAAGTGGTTACCAAAGATAAACCCAATCTAAAATTAGTTACAACATGTGTTGGACTAACAAAATTATCAACACATGATACAAAAGATAAACCCAATCTAAAAGTAGTTACAACATGTGTTAGACTAACAAAATTCTCAACATTGTGATGACTAACAAAGTACTTAAAACTTGATGACTAAAAAACATTTCAACATGTAACGACTAACAAACTATTCAACATGTGACAACTAAAAAATTAGTGAACATGTGATAACTAACAAACTATTCAATCATGTGACAACTAACAAACTATTCAACATGTGACAACTAACAAATTAGTCAACATGTGATAAATAACAAATGGTGGTCTTAACCTTATTTATGAAGGTCAATGTCTAACCGTAATTATATGCACAATGGTGAACATTCACAAATTGGGAAAATATTATGATTTCCAAAATTAGAAATTAGCGAATATGAGGACCCTCGACATCGGTCCATTCACATAAAAATTTTAGGACCAGATTTTTCTTAGGGTCAATTCACCACAATATATATCCAAAAATAGGTATATTTGTACTCGTTGAAAAGCCATGTTTTATCATAATATAATTGTGGGGTTTTTATGAAGTTATAATATGATATAATAGGTCAAAATTTTCCCCAAATATTACCTTACCTTTTAGGGATTCAAATGCTTCAAATGTTTGTGTGAAGATGATTGATTTGATTTTCTTAGGATTCACCTTGATTTCAATTAGGATTTGCCATTTTTTTACAAGTACATTTAGAGTCCAACCCCTTATGGATAACCTTGCATAGCTGTCCTACAATTCTTCCATCTCCTTGAAAAAATTATTTGCTAATAACATCATCACTTCATCCGTCCACACACATTCTTACTCCTCTCTCATTGGAGTAAAATAAAACTTCTTCCCATACTTCCTGCTTATGAAAGTATTATTATGCCCATTATGGATAGTGCTACATCATATTACCAAAGCCTTCCTAGAAAATATGCATGCATTTGTTGGAATCACGTCACACCAAACTAAATATGCACATCCTCCTATAAAAAGGTAACTAGACTCTCCTTTGTCATAGTCAACTAATTTACCTTCTAAAACCAAGAGATCTTGTATGGTGTTGGGTGTGTAACCTTCTTCAATTCCAACATCTTCACCATATTTGTGGAGACCAAGTTGTATGTGTTGCCTCAATTAATAATTAATTTGTAGCACTCTTCTCTATCTGTACACTTGGTGTAGAAGAGGCTCCTCCACAACCATGACTCCTCTTTGCACTTGGAATTTAGAATTACCTTGTGCACCATCAAATTTTAGCTATCCTTTGGGCATGCACTTTTTTATTCACTACTCGACTAACCACTATTTGTGTGCGCTACATGCATGTGTTTTCTATGTGACATTCATATCACACTTTCAACAATTATGCCTAATGCCTTGCTTGACTACATCTAAAGTAAATCCTTCCAAAAAAAAATTGTACAACTTTAAGACTTGTCTTCGTCTTTGCCAAAGTTTTATTTATGACCAATGCCTTACAATTTGCCACTCACACTAGAACCTTCCTTGCATGGGCTAGTCTACCTTACCCCATGCTTGCTTTATCTACCATCCTTTCCATTACCACTATAATTGCACATACCTTTTTATCTACAAGATAACTTCTTTTATGCATGTAGTTCCAACTGGTAGACTTCTTCGATAGATTTTATCATCAAAAAATACATCTCATCTTGAATTAAGATAATAAAACCTTTCACATAGCTCGATACCTTATCTATATCATCATATATTTGTCCTACATGAATACATTGTCTATAGAATTCCTTTATGTATGATTGCATGATGGTCTGTCTTTGGTGTAAGTTTTTAAGTTAAATAATTTATGCATGTAGGTATATTATAGAAATTGTTCTTTAAGATTCACCATCATCTTACCCCATGTGGATATTTTATTTTTGTTCCTTTACACAAGACCATTCTGGATCGAGTTCCACCACAACACAGTATACCATTTCAACTTCATGGTAGTGAACTTGACTCTTTTAGGATCTTTGATTACTTTGAACTCAAAGTATCTCTCTATATAAATTATCCAATCCACCAAGTCTTCTAGGCTCATGATCCATACTTAGATTAGAGGATCAAACCTTGGATTACTTCCAACCTTCATTATGGTAGTCATAAATATTTCTTTCATCATGAGGTTTTGTGTGGCCTGACCCTTTTCCTCAGCATCATCCCTCTTATCATGATCATTCGTATCATCTTCACTGATATCACCCACCACTATAACATCTATATATTATGTGGTCTTAATAGTCTCTCGTCTCACCAGGATGATTCTCATTGTATCAACTAGATTAGTGATGCATGGGTTAGGATTGTTTCAACCACCTATTTCAAGTATGCGATCCATCTCTATGGTTCACCTACAATGCAATCACAACTACATGAATAATCTAGATTGAATAACTCTTAAAATCCAACACCATTAAATACGAGCCTAAGCTTTGATACAAACTGATACAACACCGTATGTAGACTGAATTAAAAATAGACATGTGAGCATAGGAGTACACAATGAAAGCACAAATAATAAATAGAATTCAAAAAAATATATTTACTTGTCTATAGGGAATGATTACAATAACTCATAAAACCTTAGATATCTACAATAGAGACTCTATATGTTATAATAAAACCAATTTGAAACTCTACCCTAAAAACTATCCCAAACTAAAATCTCACCCAAATAGAATATGATCCCTAACAATAAACTAAAATGGTATATATAGAATAATATTCATGTCATGAATATAGATAACCCTAATTTAGGATATATGGAACCCTAATGCAATGGTCATGTCGACCACCAGAAATATGATCGTTATGAAGATTGCGTAAAGACTACAAAACTATGTGATGCCTACCATAACACTACAAATATTTTTGGTCGATGCAAGATTGTGTGAACACAAGGATGCTCCTACATCATGAAATACCAATCATCTAATGGCCATTATAAACTACTTGGTAAAACAAACCATTTCTCAAGCATATAAATTAAAAAGAGTTTGAGAGGTAAGAGGATAGAAGAGGGGTAGAGCAGAAGTGCAAGAGAGGATAAGAGAGGAGAAAGGACAACAAGAAGAGGGGTAATAAATTGAGTTGATTTGCACTAGAATATATATTTTTTGGGTGATGTAATTGTGAACTACAATAATAATTAAAAAAGAATTATTCATATTCCTTTAGTTTTTTTTGTGTTGTGTGTTGTTGTTGCTTGAATTGGTAGTATGATTTAATTGATTTTTCTACCCATTGCTATTATAATTGTTGTTTGATAGAGTGACAAGTCATTGCATGTTGTCATTGATGAATTAGTGATCATATTATTTTTTTTGGGAATTTACATGGTGGAATCGGTGGTCGCCACGAATCCGGGCAGGTTGTCCAGTTTTTATGGCCACCACAGTATTCTGCGTTGTCCGACCTAGAAGCGGCCACACAGATCTTCGCGTAGTCCACCCCTATAACCACCATGCCACAATCATTTTAAACCTTTTATGCTGCTGAAAGCACCAGGAAAGAGACAAGCGTTCAGTCCGACGAGGCCCGATATTTGAACCTTGGACCTCTGCCCCCTTATGGGGTTTGGATGAACCAATTGGTCTACACCTCGGACCTAATTGAATATATTGTTAGAATATATTTTATATCCTAATTTGTTACTAGGATAATTTATGTGGCTGAGATTAATTCTTTTAGTTATTATCCGATGGATTAGATTGTAAGCACTTGTTATTTAAGCAAGTTCCTTTCAATTGAATAATATCAAGTCTTTTATTTTTTTAACACATCTAACGTAAACTAGCATCAAAGGGAAGTTGTCATCTAAGAAAAAATTGTTGTCAAGGGGAAGCTAATGTTTGAGAAAAATTGTAATCAAGGTGATGTTTTCATCTAAGGGAAACTAGTGTCAAGGGGAAGTTTCCATATAAGTAAAACTACCATAAAGAAAGTTATTTATCATCTAGTGTATGTCATCCAATACATGCCATCACAGAAGTGTCATTGCTTTTGTAAATTGTGCCACATATATATGTTGTCCTTTTTTGGATACCATTCACTCATGCATATCAATTTGGTTCTTGTCGTTAGTTTTCACCATGGTAACTTTGATAAACCCATATCTTACTTCTCTTATTTCTTTCATTATCCATGCTTTGTTGTTTTTATTGTAGTTTATTTTGAAAAAACCTCTTGTAAGGCTAATTGTCTCTTTATCTTCTCTATAGTCCCTTATCCCTCTAACAATTATATTAATTAATTTATCATGTATTTTCTTATGTCTCTTGCACATATTTCATATTGTTTTTCCAACTCTCTTATTTTCCTTGGTATTGATATTTTTACCACTTGTATCTATGTTTAACCTCCTCCATTATTTTATATTTATGATTGTTGTCACCTATACTAATAATAGTAATAAAGAATTAAAAAAATTCTTAATAAATTCAAAATTACTAAGGATAAAGACTATTCGTAATAAATCCAAAAGAGCCATAAAACTATTGAAAAATATATAATATACATAATAAATATTTCTACATCAATTATTTAACGCTTGTGTTTATATTTAACCTCCTCCATTATTTTATATCTATGATTGTTATGTCATCTATACTAATAATAATAATGGATTAAAACTATTCTTAATGAATCCAAAATTACTAATAATTAAAGGATAAATATTATTCATAATAAATCCAAAACAACAGATAAATATCCGTCCAATAAATATTCGTCCATGTAGGGGATTTGGAGAGGAGTGGGTATTTGAAACACTCAGTGTTAGAGTGGCCCTAGGTTCAAATCTCTCTAGCTCACATGTTTGTGAATATGCTATGTAATAGTTTACTAAGGACCCTACTGTTGGTGTGTTTATTCACCCGTTTAATGTAATAATGAGCTTACTAAAAAATCAACCAACATTTAAAAAAAACAACCGATAAAACTATTGAAAAATATATAATATGCATAATAAAGATTTCTACATCAATTATTTCAAAATAGTAGTCACGGGAATAGTCCCGATTATTCTAAAACACAAGTGCACGTAAGCAAAGCTACATTGAGGGCAATAGTCCTTCATGACGTACCAACCGAAGGAGAAAACTTTGTGCACAAACGTGTGTCGATACATCCAATTTCGCTTGGACCGACGTCTTCAACAAAAAAAATTATACCTTCGCCCAACTCATCGTGGGCTGCAACAAAAATGCAAAAAAAAAACATATGCCTCTCACCTTTTTGTACGGACACATGGAACGATGTCCAGTGCCTGAAATTCTGAAATGGATGTCCAGAACCTGCAACGATGATCTACTCTTTGTTGAAGATGGTGAGATGTTTATATGTTAAGGCCAGCCAGGTGCTGCTCAGAGCACTCAACAAACGAGAATGCTAGTGTAAATGAAATTTTCATGAAGTTAAAGGAAAGCATATTTTGACGTTGACATGCATATTTTCCTGTCGGTGCATTTCTTAAATGATTGCTTTTAAAATACAGAACATTTTTTTAAAATCTCGTGATTTGAATTATAATGGTTTAATTATAAAATTTATTAATTTGATATAAATTAACACATACGAAAATGGAATTCAAATGAATCTGAATTGAAAAAATTGAAATTTAAAATGTAAAATATGTGTGAACCCTCATGATATGTGTGTTTTGGTATAGCGTTAGACTTCTCCAACTAAATTTTAAACGTGAAAAATTCGGCCATTTTAATATTTCAAATTAATTTATCCTAGTCTCCCTTTATTCGAGGGCTGATATAATTACAAATTATATGCATAAAAGGGTTAGAAAAATGATCGATTACTTATTCAGTGTCAATAGACTTTGATTTTAAGTAATAATTAATTTAAATTATAATTATTTATTTTTTTATTTAAATAAAGTTATTAAAATAAAAATTTAAAAAGTATTTAAATTAAGGTTTATTATAAATAAAAGTTGTTTTTATTGTTATATGAATAATCAGTACGAGTAAGATATTTAAAATTCTAAAAGATTATTTTTTATATTATACTATATTTTATAAAGATATGAGTGGATTTGTAGATTTTTAATAAACTTAATGGTTGATAATTTTATAATCTTTATCTACACTAATTTCATTGTTATTTGGATAATTGAGCTTGTTTGTAATTAGGATTTTAAATATCATCAAGTCATCTAAAAATAATTTTAAATATTTAAATGCGAGTTAATGAATATATAAGGTCAAACTATTGTATAGTTCCTATCATCTGATGACTAGCTTTTGAGTCAATATACCATATGTGTTCATGTTTTATTAGTTGGTTCTTGTTGAAGCAAGTTTTACGCTCATTGTATGATATTCCTTTACCCATTTGAAGAGGTTGAATTTGAATAAATGAGATAGAATTGTAGTCTTTCTTATAGCTCTGTATATTAGGATATGTGAACCCTAATTGAAGTATATAAGCTTATATCTTCCCAAAGTGACAACCTTTGATCAAGTTTTGTAGAATTATTTATGACTCCCTAATGATTTTGGAATATGATATAGTGCTTTTGTAAAATATAGTTCAATTTATGGTTGATTTTGTATAGTTTTGTAAAGATAAAAAATGAACTTTTGTGACACCTAATTTCTCCTAATTGAACTAAGCACTTTTCCAATTTG
Organism: Wollemia nobilis; assembly: GCA_028583015.1. Classification (NCBI taxonomy): domain Eukaryota; kingdom Viridiplantae; phylum Streptophyta; class Pinopsida; order Araucariales; family Araucariaceae; genus Wollemia; species Wollemia nobilis. Next base: position 1,259,205 of record JAQPPZ010001886.1, on the reverse strand, counting down.
TGAAGAGGTTTTAATTTTGGATTCGTTTTGTCCCTATTTGAGATATTTTGAGACAAGAAAATCATAAATTTCCAACATTAACAAAAGAATATTTAGTAACCTATTGTTATAACCCTTAGGTTTTAATTTATAACTTTCAAAGACCTAATTTGATGTTGTAACCCTTATCACTCCCAATTTTGGAAAATTAAAAAATTATTAATATTTGCAAAATATTAAAAGATTTAATCCAAGTAGAATTCCTTATTTCTCCTAGGTTGAGTTGCAAATATTATTTTAATTTTGGGCTCGACAAGATATCTTCTCGGAGCTTAGGTTTTAAAAGAAGTAAAATACTTGTGATTATTTTTTTTTTTTTGAAAAAATGAAAAACTTGTATTAAAACAAGAACCGGATACAAGCGGGAGAGAACACATCCCGAGCCAGAGCCACAAGCAAAACAACAGGGAAGGCGCACCAAGGCAAGGCAAAGAACCGCAAGGCACCAGAGAACGGAAGGCACGAAACAGCAACAGGTCGCGAAACCGCGACATGTCGCGAAATCGCTACAGGAAAACCCAACACGGCCACGAAGGCACCAACAGGCGCGAAAACGCGACATGTCGCGAAATCGCGACATGTCGCGAAATCGCGACAGGAAAGGCCCCCGACAGCCACCCGCAGAAAGCGTCGCGACATCGCGACAAAAAAAGAAAGCAACTAACAAGCCTCAACAAGGTCGCGAAATCGCGACGGAAAACCACCCAGTCGCAAAGGAGCCAAACATGCCGCGAAATCGCGCAAGAAAAACGCCAGAGACCAGGAGGGCACAACCTGTCGCGAAATCGCGACAAAAACCAGCACAAAGAAGCATCATCACAACGGGGTCGCGAAATCGCGACGGATAACCACCCAGACGCCGGGAAGGCGGGACCTGTCGCGATATCGCAACATGTCGAGGAATCGCGAGGCGCGAAAGCGCGACATGTCGCGATATCGCGACATGTCGCGATATCGCAACAAGACGCGGGATCGCGTCACGCGATAACGCGACATGTCGCGATAGCGCAACATGTCGCGGAATCGCGACCCGCGATAACGCGACATGTCGCGATAGCGCAACATGTCGCGGAATCGCGACCCGCGATAACGCGACATGTCGCGATATCGCGACAGAAACCAGCCGGAGACTACAAAGACTCAACCTGTCGCGATATCGCGACAGAAACCAACCAACAGCCGCGACAGGGCAACATGTCGCGAAATCGCGACAGAAAGGACCCTTAGCAAAAAAACTTTTGCACATTATTTCAGGAATTGATCAAGGCCTTGTCTGATCTCGACATTCTCCACAGGCAAATTGCTATGCAGATGAATCCCAACCTCTCTCTCAGCACCCAACTTAGCAAGGAAATCGGCCGCTTTATTAAGAGATCTACTAGCATAAACAGGAATCACATCCTCAATTTCTTTCCAAAGCTCTAAAATTTGGGCAACCAAAATACGGAGCCTCCAAGCTTTTAAGGCAAAGTTCCGCATGCAATCAAGAGCACCAACCAAGATTTGAGAATCAGACTCAATGATTATCTTTCTATGGCCATGCTTGACGGCCCAGATGGAAGCGGATTTAATAGCAAAGGCCTCAGCTTCATTGTTAGTGGCATATCCCAGACCTTGCAATTCCCAATATAGCACAGTCCCAGCATGATCACGGCAAATAACACCACTGCCAGCATTGCCCGGATTACCTTTAGCAGCTCCATCAGTATTGATTTTGACCCAGCCTTCTAGGGGAGGTTTCCAACCACTTCTTACCTGTCTCTCCAGATCAGCACCTCTCCCACTCAAAGACCTAGAAGCAGGCTGGTTTTCCTTCTCAGCATAGATAGCAACGGTTTCCACAACTTTGCTCCAAATGATCTGCCAAATCCCCTCCACCGAAGAGAAGGTTTCACGAAAAATACGAGCATTTCTTTCCAACCAAACCTGCCACCAAATAAAAAGGAAACCGATCTCCCAGCCAGTATGAAGAGCTTTAGAAATAAATCTACCTCTCTTCCGAGCTTTCCCATAAATTGGTCAGGGACGAGATCTCCAAGCACACGAAGTTTAAAGTGGGAGAACCAACGTTGCCAAATCTGCTGTGTGAAAGAGCAATCAAACAGAAGATGGTTCACAGTTTCCTCATTCCTATAACATAAGACGCACTGGGAAGGACCAATGATGCCTCTAATTCTAAGGTTGTCAAAGGTCAAAATACCATTATGCATCGGTTGCCAAGCAAAGAAGTTCACTTTCGGCCGGCTCTTGGGATGCCAAATCTTCCTCCATTCATGAACAGGGAAAAGAGTGTGGGGGGGCTCAGGTAGGATCGAAGCATAGCCCTCCTTCACAGAATAAACCCCAAGGTTCCCAAAGCCCCAAGCAAGCTCATCCTCCTCATCACTCCCAGATAGAAACCTTTCAGCCAAAAGTTTTTCCAGAGTTGGGGCCTGCTCAGGGGGATTGGAATAGGCCATTCACCCGACCGCTTAAATTTTTTAACCTTATATTCCCCCAGAGGGCTGGTAGTAAAGTAGGACTGAATATGAATCCAGCCTTTGTCTTCAAGAGCTATTTTTAGTGGAAGAAGATCGGGAAACACTGCAAGAATAGGAGGATGCTGATCCCAAGAGTCAGTCCAGAACCGGACCTTCTCCCCTCTCCCAACTTTTCGGAACAATTGATCTTTGATAATGCAAGAACCAAGCTTGAGCGCACCGCCACACAAGAGAACCATTACCTTCCGGAGGATAGCGGCCCAAGTCATTGGGAGGACCAGTACCCAAGTATTTACTAGAAAGGATTCTGCTGCAGAGAGACGAAGGCTGAGAAATCCACCTCCAGTACAATTTCCCAGCCAGGGCCCGATTGTTAAACTTGGAGCTTCTCAAGCCCAACCCACCTTTTTCCTTGGGCTGGGTGACCTTATCCCAACCAACCAAGGCCCATTTCCTCTCTCCATTGGCACCTTCCCAAAGAAAACTTCTAGCCGCTTTGTCCAACTCTTTCCAGATTGAGGGAGGGGCGGCCAGAATTGAAAATTTGTAAATAGGCATAGCCTGAATAACAGAGACTTCAAAAAAGTTAATCGGCCCCCATAGCTTAACCATCTATGGGACCAATGATTCATTCTCTCTTTGATGCCATCAAGCAGGTCCTTCCAGAAATCAGTTGTCGGTTTTTAAAGTGCGGAGGAACCCCCAAATAAACAACGGGAAGGGAGGTCAGAGTGAAGCCCGGAATCTCCATAACTCTCTCTTGCGACCTTTGATCAAGGTTGAAGAAGACCACTTTTGATTTTGAATCATTGATGGCTTGATTAGAAGCCCGAAGGTAGACGTTAAGAGTATCTTTGATTCCTCTTGCTTCTCTGAGGCTGGCAACTCCCACCAAGCCCGTATCATCCACAAGCCGTAAATGAGTCAAAACTTCGGCTCCAATTTTAATTCCCGTAATCTGTCCTTGACGTCTTCTTCTCGGGAAGAGTCTGCAAAGACCTTCGACCAAGATAAGAAAGAGATAAGGAGAGCGGGGATCTCCTTGACGGAGACCCCGAGAGGCTCCAAAAGGTGGCGAGGGAAGCCCCTTAATTAAAGCGAGTATGAAGGCGTAGAGATACGGCTCATGACCCGGGCAATCCGATCTGAGAAAAACCAAAGGCTGCCAACATCTTGACCAAGAAACCCCACTCTACTCTGTCATAAGCCTTAGACATATCCAATTTGATGAACATTCCTTTGTTACCTGAATTATGCATAGAATGGATAGCCTCCTGAGCCAAGATCACTCCATCCAAGATCTGTCTTCCTTCAACAAAACCCCCTTGCTCAGGGGAAATTAACTTTTGAAGGAGGGGTTTTAGTCTTTCAGCCATAAGTTTAGAAATAATTTTGTAGATCACATTACATAGAGCAATAGGTCTGAAATCAGAAATGAGAGCCCCCCCCTCTCCTTTCGGAATTAAAGAGATAAAGGTATGATTTAGAGCCTTGAGCATTCTTTTGTTAATTCGGGATTCCTCAATGACAGCCAACACGTCCTCCTCCAGGATGTCCCAGAAGGCCTGAAAGAACTCAATAGGGAAACCGTCCGGGCCAGGCGACTTTCCTGTGCACATCCCGAAGACTACCTTCTTGAGTTCATCACGATCTATGGGCTTAAGAAGGGACTGATTCTCTTCATGAGAAATAATAGAGGGAATTCCGTCAATGACTTCATTTTGTGCTTCCACATCATGCTGCAGACTTTCCTTGAAGAGGTTTGAGAAGTACTCCATAGAAATGGAGTGCATGTCAGGAAGAGTGTCAAAAGAATTTCCAAACTCATCTTGGAGGAGCTCCATGTTATTCAATTGCCTTCTAGCACAGGCAGAACGATGAAAAAATTTAGTATTTATGTCTCCTTCTAATAGCCAAGTATTTCTGGCTCTCTGTCTCCGAGTAGATCTCTTCTTGATTATCAATGTCCTCAACTGCTTTGCGTAAGGCGTCATCCTCAAATTTAAGATGCTCAGAAATAATTCCTTCTCTGAATTGTTTTTGCACCTCATTCCATCTATCCAGCAAGGGGGCCCGTTGGAGCTGGAAATCAGATTTGTTAGTTTGCTTCCACTGTTTCAGTTTACTCTTAACATAGAGAAGCTGTTTGTGAATTTTGAACATAGCTGTTCCAAAAGGGGGACGGCCTTCTTTCCACCACTGTGGAATTTTCCTTCGTAGGTCCTCTTTTTGCAACCAAAAATTTTCAAATTTAAAAGGTTTGTAATACTTTCCTGACATGGTCCCTCCCTCCAGCAAAATGGGAGAGTGATCAAAAGCTGGGCCCTCAAGATCCGGAATTTGATATTCCATCTAACATAAGCTTCCTCCGAGACCAAAAACCTGTCAAGCTTAACCCTCCTATTGTATGGCTCTCTTCTCTTATTAGTCCATGTAAAGTTTGTACCAGGACCTTTGATGTCAACAAGGTTAAAGGCCTGAACGTGGGCAATAAACGGCCTATCCCCTGTATCCAGAACAGGGATGCCACCTTCCTGATCTCTAGCGGATAATTTAGCATTGAAATCCCCGGCTAAAATCCAATCAAGATCTTCCCGGGAGGACCTCATGTTTTGAACAGCTTTCCATTGAGACCGCTGACCTTCGGTGTTACGTGCCCCATAAAAATTTGTAATTAAGACTTGTTCAGTTGTAACTATATTCTTGAAAAGAGATGTTAGGACCCCTCTCCGAGGCTATATGATCTCTTGCTATCCATGCCAAAGGATTCCAAAGAGTAGCAATCCCTCCCGAGGCACCAAGAGCAGCCACTGCCATATGGCCAGCACCCCTCCAGATTCGGCCGACAGTTTTACTCATGAGGTCTAATGACATTTTTGTTTCCTGAATGAGCAGAAAGTCTATTTTACTTCTTTCTAAAAGTCTTTGAACAGCAGATTGATGGGTTCTCTTTGTTTAAACCCCTCACATTCCAAGATTGTATAATCATTGGAAACCTTGGGAGCAATACGAATCAATTGTTCTTGCGAGTCCTCCATTGATTAGCTTATCCCCTTGCACTGCGATTAGATCCTTATTGGATTTCCTGCCCACCCCTTGGGAATTACTATTTTTCGATCTCTTCTCCACCTGTGAAATTCCAAGAGCTGGTCTTTCTCTGAGCTTTTCTGCAATTCCCATAGAAACATCTTTGATAACGGGCTGGGCTGGGGCGTGGATAACCAGAGTCCCAAGGTTTTCATGGTGCAAAGACTCAGAGGAATCAAAAGCCTGTTCAAGGACAGGGGGTTGAGGAAGGAGGAGCATGAGTTGGGATAATATTGTCCTCAAGGATCCCATCTGCTCCATCCATAGGTTGGTCTTCTTGATCCACAAGAGATTTGAAGATTTCATACCGATTTGTTGGCTTGGGGAGAGCTTGCTCCTTACCATTTCTCTTTTTGTTTCTTCTCCTCTTCTGCTGTTCAAAGCCATCATTATGGCCCTCAGACCCGGTGGGAATGACGAGATGGTTCCTTGGCCGAAGTGGACTTACCTCCTCGGGAGCGATTTGACATTCCCTGTGTAGCATCCGCATTGGAGCTCAAGATATTTGGACGAGAACCTTGCCAAATGGCCATGCAAATGGCGAGACTCTACAACGGAAAGGTAGGGCTTCATAGTCTATCTCATTGTACCCAAGAATGTCTGCTAGCTCCAATTCCATCTCAGTTGGTAGCGATTGACTAATATCCAATTCTACACAAATTCTTGCATAAACGGCGGTATTTCCTTCAATGGTATCCTTAGAAACTCCCAAAAATCTACCTAGAGAGTTGCCTATCAATTCAAGAATCCGCTCACCCCAAAACTCCATCGGGAGCGCGTACAGCCGGATCCAAACCGGGACAGCCGTGGGTTCAATGCGAGGATCAAAACCCGCTCTCCATGGTTGGACAAATAACCCTGCCGGGCCATGGCTCCTCTTCTCTGATTCAAATGCTCTGTTTCTATCCATTAGGGAAGAAAAACTAATAATGAAATACCCATTGCTAATGGGCCATAAGGAGTACTCACCGATTGGCTCCCAGTTTTGTCTCACCCAGGGAATGCAAAAAGTGCGGGGGTGGGTCGAATGCCCATGAACTTGCAAATCGGATCATGCGTGGTCCGGTAGTTTATCGTGTCTTCAACCGGCTACGGATTCGATGACAATTTTCGGTCTTAATGTAGATTGCGGGAGACAACCATTTATTACTGTGCCCGGGAGAGCCCTTGCCCGCATTCTTGGCTAGCGAGATGGGAGGCACTTGCGTTGAGCTTCGGCGAGAGGAAGACGCGGGAGTCTCTCGAAGAATCTCCGCATAAGAGGTATTTTTTCCTTCGCGAGAACCAGGAAGAGACCCCATTGGGCCCTCCCAGGGAACCGAAAGATCCTTGTCCAGAGGCCTGCAACAGACCCCAAACACGCTGAAGGAGGTTTTCGAACTGAAACCCTAGAGCCACGGCCGTCGACAGTGCAGAGGAATTCCCGCCAAAACGCCCGGCAGAAAAACTCCAGCTGAATATCAAATTATAATGTTGTTATCAAAATACTTGTGATTATTGTAAATAACAATTACCCTCCATTAAAAATATATTACATGGTTGAGGAATATTGAGAGAATTCTTGAGGGATAAACACTAGATTTTTTATAATGAAGTTGAGGATAAATATGGTAAACTGGATGTCCACCATAGTATCTATTTTGGGCAAAGATATTTCTCATGACCCTTCCCTGAACAACTTTTTCATATAAAATATTTATGAATTTATATGTTCTAAATGATAGATTATATGGTTTTATGAGGTTTTGATGATAAATGATATGGTACTAATAGATTTGTCTTTTTGTAGGAATAAACACCTTTGCGAGTGGCCAAAAAGCTGATAGCTTATATATTTAAAGTAAACTGACATGTGATATCTATTTGAGATCTAGCTTATACCTTTGCTATTTGACATGTCATTTCTGCACTTGCATGATATTTGATGTTAAATTAACACTTATAATGTGCTTGATGAAGGATTATGTTAAGAAGGATTAATATTGCTTCATTAAAATAAAAATGAAGAAAGGAAATATTTAAGTGCTCAAATTTAGAATAAATAAAATAAAGACATTGATTTAGTTTCAAATTGGAAAATGAACCTAGCATAGAAAAATGTAATAGCAGCTAGTTATAATTTCATTATCTCATGTGAATTATCTCCGAGTTATCTTTAAACCCTTATGGTAAAGAAATAAAGGGAGTGTTTTTATGATTGGACCTAAATAGAGAACGTGTGAAATAGAGAGGACATTTTGACATTTTTGGAAGAAAGAGAGATCAATAAAAGGATATATTCTTTAGTGAGCACTTGTGTCTTCTATAGAGTAAGCATCTACTAAAAGTATAAGGTACTCCTTTCTGTAATTGTCTTAGAGAAAGTACTTCAATTCTATGATATGGAATTAAAATGGTGGTTTTTATTTAGTCATGTATATAAATATTGCTTGGCTTTTGTAAAACGTAAATATAACTCCATTATTTGAACAATATTGTCATTACAAAAGACTTAGCTCTTTTTATATGTGTTCTTGTGAGAACGTAAGGCTTGAGGTTAGCTAATATTTGGATTGCTCACTGCTGTTTTATAAGACTAGATGTTTTGTGTACAACTCCAATAGTCATCTCATTATTGTGAATGATATCCATATATTTGTGTAAATCATGGATGCTATAGTGATATTTATTCTTTCCAACCTATAGCATGACATCTAACTAGCATTGTGGTATACACATGGTTAGGTTTTGCAAGGAAGGAAACCATGATTAGATTTGGTTTGAATCGTTAAACCCTTGATGGACCATATATTTGGAAGCATGTAGGTGGGATCTACATGCATGGCTTGGTCCCTTTCCTTTCTATGTTGAATACAAAATTTATTGTATGGATTAGTTCTACCTCACATGATGCTAAATAAAATAAATCAAACCAAAACCTTAATATTTTATATGGATGACCTTTGATTTATTTTTGAAGCATAGAAGCTATGAAGTCACACCAATTTAGAACCCCCATGAACTGCCTACATGGTCGTAGTGAAACATAGGTGTTAATTAAGCCCTAAGGGGTGGGGATAAAGGGACATGCAATAAATAATCCCACACCTAATGTGGGAAGGTGCATGAGTGCCTAAATTAACCCTTTTACCCTGTTTAATAGCCGACTACCTATGATGGTAGTCATTGGCCCTTCACGAGGGCGATATCTAAGCCTTGCCTAAGCCATGTGGTGGATGCCACGAGTACGATATGGGCTCATAGATGGTTTGATGAATTCTATAATATGATATTTAAATATTTGTGAGTACTTTGGAAAGTATAGGGTCTTTTTGATTAATAACAAATAGGGTATATATTATTAAGAAAAGAAACAATATCATGATAATGTGCAAAGGGAAATTTTTGCCATATGATTATTAGCCAATGTTTTATTGGTTAGGAAGAAATAACTTAGGAAACAAAGATAACTCCTTTCAATTAAGATGAAGGAGAATTTAACATTTGAATTGGAACTAAGGATTATAAAGAAATAACCCTTGGAATAAGGATAATACATGTAATTTAAACTAATAGTGATGAATAATATCTTATGGATTTGATAATATTTAGATTAAAAGATAAACCATATTAGTGGAACATGACATGGATCTTTTTAATGAAGTTAATGTGGTAAAGAAGAATAACCTATAGTTGATTTATTCATTATTAGAATTAGCTATTTGAAAATTGATTTATTGAATGGCTTAAAGATTATGTTAAATCCTTATTAAAAGAGTAGAGGGATTCTTTTATGAAGTTAATTGAAAAGAAACAAAAGGGACTTTTATTTAGTCTTGATAGGCTTAGATGATTAAAGGATGTTTCTTTCTATAAAAATAATATGTTATGGATTTTTTGGAAGGTTTAATGATATTTTGTAGACTTTGCAAAAGATCTAATTCATTACTTAGTTATGAAAAGCTTGGTTTGAGTTATTGATAGTATCTTGAATCTTTTGAGATTGAGTATATAATGATTTATGTTGAAAATGGTAATATTTTAAGAAAAGAGAAAATTATTGTTTTAATGAATAAAGGATTGGGCATGGGGCCCAATAAATGGAAAGGAACTTATGGGGGTTCCACAAATACTCTTTTGTAAGAAATTACTCAAGGTATGGACTCTTGAGTATTAGTATATTAGTGAATTATTGAGGTTTAATGTGATTGAATTATGGGGTTCCCTTGCTCTTGTAAAAAGGAATCTACAAAATACTTGTAATAAGGGAATTTAAGAATTATGGATATTCTTATGTAACATATTGAAACTATGGCAAAAATAAGAATGGATTCCTTTTTTTAGATTGGCTAATATACTTGTAATGAAAATAAATATGGACATTTTAAAGCTGAATTTTCACCCGAAAGGGTTTTCCAGGATACATGATGTGTCATTTGCTAATGTTTTGAGAACTTCTTATGGAATAATTATAACCATTTATTGATCTATTGCTATGAATTGAATGTGAAGAAGAAATTAAATTATTTATTTTATTATGCTTTTCATGGAAAGTAACATTGTAAAGAAAAATAGATGATTAACTTTCCTTTATTTCTTGCAATAGAATATGGATTATGCAATTGTGGCTTCTAAATTTAAAATGAATGAAAGGTTAAAATTATCTTATTGGTTTCAACTTAGGTTTTTGGGATTATTTCGTAAGATTTTATTATCCATAGAATGCTAACGTAATTAGATCCCTAAGGTTAGGACTTGAACTAAGGGAGACAAGATGTGACAATCCCTCAGGTTTATATTGGGAACTTTAGTAATGTATCACTAAAGTGTGCTCTAAGAGATGACAAGCTTAGAATTCTATCATACCTAAATTCTTGTGATGGGTTCTCCAATATATAGTGATATACCCTTACGAGAGATATATCATGCAAATGATAGTCATATGAAATTTAACGAATGAGGGAGAATTTCTATGGGTGATGTCATTTGGTGTGGTAGTCATTGGAAATATTGATTGATTGATGGGTGGCCAAATGGGAGATTTCACATGGATGATAATAACCTCCATTAAGCTATTTGAATAATAGTTTAATGGTGCAAGGTAGTTTTCTACTAAATTAAGTGTGTGTAAAAATATATTAAGATTACACCCAAAAACTAGTAAGGAAGTATTGGTACTAGTATGGGATTTGGAATCTCTTATCTCAAGCGAATTAGATAGGGTTAACCCACACATGGTCATAAAAATATCCTTCAAAAGAGAGAATGGAAATGGGGTGATCACTCAAAGACATTATTTAATTTTTATGGGTAGTGTACAAGGTAAACCATAGAATATGTTACGAGAGAATTTGCCACTCCTTTCCACTCAAGGGATGCTACAAAATCTAGAACTTGAAATGTGGTTGGAATCTTCTATGGAATTTATGTATATTGTTTTGGTTAAACTTGAACCTAAAAGAAAAAAATTTGGGTAGAAATTAGGGTTATTACAGTTGGTATCAGAGCATGGTTATAGGTCTTTTAAGATTTTTCTAACCTGAAATTTGATGTAGTAAATAATGTCTATCTTGAAAAAATAAAAACTAGCCATGACTTTATTTGATGTGCAACTAAGGAATAATGGAATATTCCCATGGAAATAGTGGTTTACAAGGAGTAAACTAGACCATTAGTCAAAGGATTGATCTTACTCTTAGTAATATACCTCACAAAAAGTGTGTCAAGTGATACTCTTGAATGATTATTAAAATATGGTTGTTAGTTTTTTTTTAGGGATTAAACAAACTAAGTAAATGGAGGTATACAAAATAGTACCTAGCTTATGTTTATTATCTTGTAAGGAATTATGGTACCAAGAACAAGACGAGGGAGACAATGACCTTTTCGACCCTTTGAGATGGTAGAGGTTTATAGAAAATACCTTGATAAGGGCATGACCTATGAGATACACCTACTCATACAACTGCATATGAAAATGATAAAGTTAGACACTATAGTAAGCGTATTGTAAGATTAGAGAGACCAACATCAGTTGATACTGAAAATCATTGTTGAGCAAGGATACTCTAGACATGGGGGTCATGAGAAGGGAAATACAAGAAACCATTTTTCCAAGATAATATGTTATGTTTATGAAGGACCTCACTATATCAGTCGATGTCCACATAAATCTATATCTAGAAAACAATCAGAAGAGATAAACCATAGGATCTATGCAGTCACTGGTAGTCAAAATATTGATGGACTAGCTACCCCACTTATTTTGAAGGGTATAATATTTAATAAGAATGTTAAGATTTTGATAGATAGAAAAGCAACAAATAACTTTTTCTTCTTGTTTAGTCATGGATATACTAAAAATATCGATATTCTTGGCGGAAGGGTGGAAAGTAGAGTAATTTTTTGGATAAACCTACTTTGTGGATCAATGTTATCTTGATGTACAAGTCATCTTACCCAATGGCTCCATAGAATGGAACCTATACATATCTCCTCTCCATGCATTTGATGTTATTTTAGGGATGGATTGATGAAAATCCCATGAGGTAGTAATAAATTTTCATTAAATATGGATTGATTACATTGATAGTGATAAATAAAGAAGATGAATTATCCATGGATAATGCAACTAAAGAATACCATGAAAAGGTTGGATTGATTTACATGGTCAAGTTTAATGAAGTAGAGATGAACAAAAAGGAAGAGGTGTTTGGTAAACACCCAATATTACAAGAATATAAGGATGTGTCTCCTAAATATTTTCTTGGACTACCACTAAAAAGGGAATTTAACTTCACTATAGAACTGATGTGAAAAATTGAACCAGTACATAAAACCTCATATACGATGAATCCTATAAAGATGCAAGAGTTGAAGGTACAGCTCCATGGGTTGTTAGGGAAAGGATTGATAAAACCTAGTGTGTCACCATTGGGTGCATATGTTCTCTTTATAAAGAACGATGTATCATTAAGATTTTATATCGACAATAGAATATTGAACATAATGACCATCAAGAATAGATATCGCTTTCCTGGTATAGAGGATTTGTTTGACCGTTTGAAAGGGGTAACCATATTCTCCAAAATTAACTTAAAATTAGGATATCATCATGTAGACACCAGAACAGCACCAGTCCAATTATGTGACTGCAAACACTGATCGCTTTGACACACACAGCCCCTAGGGCAGCCCTCAGAGGTTAAACAATGGTCCTAACCACTTTTATAGCAATTTTGTAAGGTCAAAAGGCAATTTGGCACATTCAAGCACTTTGCTCAGTATTCATCTCACCCAGGGACGAATTCTAACTGGGATTCATCTCATCCAAGGACAAATTCTAAATTCGTCTTTGGTCAAGATGAATTCCAGGTTTAATGAGAAAAAAGAAGAATGCCGCCAAGTGGTAGCTAAGGACAATCAATTATTGCCTCCTGCTGTGCATGCGCGTGTAGGTGGGTAGATTGGCAGTTAGAGGACTATCACAAAGGCAGTCATGGAAGCCCAAGTCAAGGAGGAGTCTCCTCCCTCTTGGGAAGGCATGGCCACCACATGGCACCCTTGCATGCCCCTCCAAAGAGACCCCTTGGGTCTATAAAATGGTGGACTTTCCCACCCAAAAAATACAAGTTGGAGGCATTTTCAAGCAACGAAGTGCTACCAAATTGAACACCCCATTGCACCCTTTTTCGATTCATCTTTTCACATCCTTAATCCCTTTCGCAAAAGAGGTTATTGGGTGGATTTTGGAAGCGTGGATCTGAACCCAAACCCAACATTTGACCATATTGAATCCACCAATTTGCCGACAACCCATTCTAAGATATTTTGGGCCCTTCCCTAGTGGATTGGCGCCAAAATCAAGTTCCAATGGTGGGTGGCCCACTCGAGCACCCTACACCTTTTGAGTTTATTTCTAATTCATTTTTAGTCATTTATTCATTTATCATTACATTCTATGCTGACTAGATAGTTCATGTATTCAATTTCATAATATTTTAATCATATTTCATCATATGCTTGTCGCTTTTGTCGCTTTTGTTGTCCTACTGACTTGCAGGTAGCAATGCCAAATTCTTGCTGATGGAGGTCAAATTGGGAGAATCTGACCATCTGGGTCATCCAAAAATGGCCCCAATTACTTAACACATCTATTTGTAGGTGTTTTGGAGATCTTGAGGTGTGACATTTGAGTGGCAGCAACTCGGCATTTTAACACAATAGAATTCATCCTACCCGGGGACGAATTACAGCAAAATTCATCCTTCCCAGGGATGAATTTCAGTTGAATGCAAATTGGTCGATTGTTTCAATGACAGTGGCCCTCTGGTAATTTTTCCTGGTTCATGTTCAAATTGCAAGTCATTTGGAATCAGTTTAGTCATCATTTTATTAGGTTCTATGCATGCATCTTTTATCGTTTTAGAGAACAAGTGTTTCTTATTTGCAACAGGTGCTACTAACAATGTCATTGTGTCTCTAAACACAGGATAAGCAGTGAGAAGTGAGGATTCATCAGCATAAGCAACGACAACACTTTGGCCTGCCCATTTCAAATGTGGGCATGTGGAAGAAGGATTATTGATCACGATTGTAACCAAATCTATTTAACGCTCCTAACCCCTAAAAAGGGAGGAGGCAATTTTGTAACCGAGGTTAAAGAGTTAAATAAAAGGGTTGTGATTTCTCTAGATTCTTGTATCTCATTTCAATTTTTCCTCTTTCGTTTAATGCACTTCACATTTTAGGACTTAAGCGTTAGTTTTGATTTTTAATGCATCGAAATAGTTTTCCTTTCAAAAACTTCCAAAATCTCGTGCTTTCAGTGGCGATCATGGTGGGACCCAGTCTCCTAATTTTTAATATCATAGAAACTGATCAGATTTCTATGTTTTGTGCTTGACAGGTACCTTTTTCAATTTTTGACTGTAATTCGTCTTTGACTATGGCGATTACTTTACTGTAATTCATCTAACCCTTGGACGAATTCCAATTCATAGACCAGGACGAATTCTGTTCTATAATTCGTCTTTGACAGGGATGAATTTTTGTCTATAAATTTTCAGAGTTGAAGATCAAAAACAACAAGTTTAGGCAGAGTAAGGTAAGGGTTTTGAAACTGTTCCTGCATTTTCTATTTTCTATTTCTGTGTTCTTTCAAATTTTGCTTGCTTAAGGAAAATAGTTGCTTCTGCTTGTTTCAATTTAATTAAAATAAACCACACACACATCACATGGTATCTTTAAACCAAAGAGCTGGTCATAAGACCCAAGCCATTGATCAAGACCAACGGTGGGTTCATCACCACTTTGTCTTGATTTTGCATCCATTTCCCCGATTGTCACTGTTGTTAGGCATAAATCCTGATGAAAGCTGACCGAGTGTCACTGGGGTGATTCCCTTGTGTGCGAGGATAAGTCTTCTATGGTAGGTGTCATTAACAGGACAATCCCCCTTCCGTACCGCCTATGTTCCACGTATCATCTGCTCTCACATACCTATAGTTTCCCTCTTGTAAGGGCGAGTATATAGAGAGGTTGGTATATCGGTCCAACAATGGTATATTGAAGGGGCAACCATTTATGGGAGTCATATGAGCCAAAATTCTACATTTAAACATTCTTCAAAACTTTCAAAAACAAAACAAAACATCAAAATGCACTAAACCAGTTTAGGACACACCATTAAATCTTTAAAATATATAATCACCGTTTGTGCATGTGTGTGTTCATTTTTGCTTAGTGTAACAAAAAAAAATCAAAAATCATAAACAAAAAGATAAAAATCTGCTTAGCTAGTAGAAGAGCACCACAATGGTGTACACCCGTAGCCAAGCCCAATCAATGGCAAACGTTGTGGAAGGTGCACAAAGAGAGGGCATCAGTTTCATTCACTTTAGCCCTAAGGACTTGGTCATACTGCCTTGGCGGTCTGGCCTACAAGAGAGTCTGCATCAGGCCACATCAAGAAGGAATTATTGGGAACCCCCTCTATGAGGTATGCCCATTCAACACAGCCCCTTTTGGGAAGAAGCTTTGCATGTAGCACTCGACATAAATATAAAACCGCCTTTTGAGGATATATATGAGTGGCCACAGCACGATGAAGCACTAGAGAGGCACAGTGTCCATGAGGAGAGACAACGTGAATATGGCATCTCTCCTTTGTCTCCTATTAGAACTAAAAGACAAAACCTAGAGCGCAGGGCTCTCCACACAGGGCAAGCTAACTCTGCTCGCCCCTTTCACACCCATGAAAGGGAGTACGAGGAAGACCACCGCATTCCTCGAGAACAACATACAGTGCGAGAGCCTTGTGTTTCCGCACCTACTATATATCATGGTCACACATCGAGGCCAGAGCCTCAGGTAAATGTCGTTGACCTCGACAGAGGGAAGCAACCCATTGAAATCTTGAATCATCAAGACCGAGGCAAATACATAGGAGAAACATTCAAGCCTCCTGAGCAAAAGATGGCAGACCAAATTGACTTGGCAGTCGCCAGACATGCCGCCCGCCAAGCCCGAATCACGCGACTTTAGCAAGGTCATCAGGAGTTAGAGCACTTATACCGCCTTAATAAATAGTGCATGCAGCGTGAAGTGGATGAGCTGCGTTATAAACTACCTGAGAGGGTGCCAACCCCTCGCACCCAAAAAGTAGAACAATATGACAGGTATAATCCTTTGGTGTAGGACAGGTCTCCATGACCTCATCAAGCTTTGCCTTCGAGACCTTATAGACCTAAGAGGGAGGCCACTCCTCAAAACAATGATGGGTACCCTTAGCAGGGACTCACTCAAGGTCATAGGTCTCACCCAGAGACTCCTTAGGAAGTTTATGAGGAATATGAACTAGAAATAGAATGGGTTGAAATGCCCTATCAAGGTAGGGGGGTTGCCATTCGGCCACCCCCCCATAGGCCTCCAGTCTCCCATAACTCACAACGGGAGCAAACAAAATAGGAAGAGATTAAATCTTTAGATGCATACAAAGCACTATTTGAGCGTTTGGAGTCTGTGGAGACAAAAGCTTCTGGGCATCAAAAGCCCATGTTACGTCAACTTCGCAGTCATCTAGTGCATCCCTCAGTGCCCACACCTCTTTACCCCGAACATTTCAAGTTGCCTTAGTTGGTAGTTTTTAAAGGTGAAGAGGATGCCCAAGAGCATGTGACAAGATTCCTAAGCCAATGCTTTGGCATTTAGGATAATGATGTGCTATTGCTAAGGACATTCATAACCACATTCGTAGGTCCTACCTCGGATTGGTTCACATAGTTGCCGAAGCACAACATAAATAACTTGGATCAATTAGTAGATGTGTTCCTTGAACACTTTTCCTTCAACACCAAGAAGAAGGCATCACTGAGTGATCTGGCCTGCCTCAAGCAATATGAGGAAGAGACAATGGCAGCATACAAGAATCGATGGAGGTCTCTGCTTTCTAAGCTACCTTACCTTCCTCCTATGTCTGACCTCACACAAATTTTTTCACGGAGTTGTCTGAAATCGATCTCTAGGCTATTGCAGCTGCAACAATACGCCAGCCTAGAAGAAGCTTTGGTGCAAACTAGAGTTATAGAAGAGATAAAAATACAGGGAGGCAAAATTGCCAAGCCTAAAAAGAAAGAGTGGAACAAAAACACTAATATCGAGACTACGCAATCACAACCCGCTGCAGTTAATCAAGTTGTGATAAATGTCCCCAAGCCTGTGCAAGAAATACAACCCCAAAAGGCTAATTATCAGGCAGTGCCTCCTAATTATGAAAGAGAAAATAAAAAATAGGAGAAAAATCAACAACGTCACCCTAGGCGACAATTCACCCCTTATGCGGAGTCCAGGGACTCCCTATTTGATCGCTTGTCAGCGGCAAATTTAATCACCCTTCCAAAAATCAAAACTGTAGATCCTAACACTCCCAAGCCTAAAGGATACAGAGAGGAATTATATTGTAGGTTCCATAGGAGAAGGGGACATGACCTGAATGGATGTTGGAAATTCAAGGGATTAATACAAGATTTGATCAATAATAAAACATTGGCCATGGAAAACCCCATAGTGCCAAATAATCAACAGATGGGCGTTTTCAAGGACCCTTTGCCTGCCCACAAGGCACAGGAAAAACCTCTTCAGGTCAATGAGGTGCGATAGAATCTTCCCATGCAAAGATTTGTGGGAATGATCAGCATAGTGACTAGGAACAAAAAGTACCCAAGAGTTGCCCTCGAGGCAGCTACAAGAGAAGTTCCAACAACGTCGCAACCTCAACAATGCCCTACGTAGTTGCCTTCGCCTAGACCCAAGGTCACGATATGGACCAAACTCATGCAGAGTTTACGGACCACATCGGCTAGGATTTCCATTTATGAGCTTATACAATAGTAAAAACCCCATAGGGAAGCTCTCATGGAAATTTTGAAAGCCATCGAGTTGCAGCCTCACGAAGTGAATTCCTTCAATAACTTCGTGGGACATATAAAATGATGTACAAAGCCAATCATTACCTTCAGAGAGGATGAGGTTAAAATAGTATTGAATGACATGGCAGATCCACCCCTGCACGTTATCGCACAGGTCAACGGGATCCCATACAAGAGAGTGTTGGCAGATACTAGCTCGTCCAGTAACATCATTACCACTATAGCATTAAAACATCTAAAGTTGCCAGCCTCTCATATCACGGCTTCCACATACACACTGCGAGCATTCAACGATGCAATATGCTCGATAGTCGGCACAATTGTTCTACCTGTCTAGGTAGGACAAAATACGATACCTACATTGTGCATTGTTTTGGATGGCGAGATGGCATATAACATACTGCTAGGGCGGCCATGGATCAGGGACATGAAGTGTGTCCCTTCGATCGCTCACCAGTGTCTAAAGTATGCATTTAAAGGAGAAGTACATGTAGTCTTGATGGACTTAGAACCCTTCAAATATTGCAATGTGGTGCAATTAATGCCTCAGTCGACCCTCCCATCAACGCACTTGGATTTCCAGTTAAATCCATCTAAATAGGGTCCAATACCATGGGCACCACTGGTGAATAACTCATTAAAATCCCAGCCAGGTGTTTCTTCATCATCTGTTCCTTCACTACCAACGCCACCTATCATGGCTAAAAAGAAGGACAAAGGAAAATAGATCCTGGAAGAGGCTCAGCCCCCAGAAGAGGTGTTGCCAAAAATATAAACTATCTCAATAGAAGAGATACCTAGCACAACGAAAGCTAAGGCTCCTAATCCACCCAACATGGAATGGATTCAAGAAAGCCTCCCATTCCCTCCCTCCCAATCGTCAACAATCACTATTAAAATGGCTAGTATGGGCCTGGGGGAGTATCTAGTGCAGAATGTTATGGTAATGCCCGCATTATAATCAGTACAAGACATGGGGAGACCTCGCCTTCCCATAGGGATAGTTGTTCCTTTAGGGTACCCACCAAACTAGACTAATTTTGTGTATGGGGGCCTTGATCATGGTGCTAAACCATGCAAGAAAAAGGACGAGGATGAAGAGCCTTTTTCTAAAAATGTCAATTATCTGTCAAACCCGGACTTCACTCTAAGATATCTTGGCCAATGCAATTGGCATGGATACGGGCTAGGTAGGTATGAGCAAGGGGTGCATGTCCTTTTCCAACAAAGATACCAAATGTCGTACGATAAGTTGGGAGTAGGGTTCAACCATCCCCTGCCCTTAGACATCTTGGTGGAAAAAATGCAAGGCCTAGGAATAGGCAACAAGGGTGGATTGGCATCAAATCCTTATGCCAACCCAAATACAGAATATACATTGGGAGATTACCTCCCATGGTCAACAACCATGCTTGGTAACATCAATAATCCCTCTCCTTTGCTAGAGAGAGGTGAAAGTTTAGACACTAACTCCCAAGGAGAACATAAACGGTGCCCAAAAATCTTTTTGAAACTATTCCCTTTAGAGGTTCCAGTCGAGCCAGTGCTATGTCAAGAGAATCAGGTCCCTCCACCAAGTGTGGAACAACCGCAATGGGACTAGATTAATTTGCTGGAACAAGATGAACCCTTAACGTTGCAAATAGTTGCTAAAGAAAATGAACATTTTTGGATCTGCGATAGTGATTTAGAAGATGAGACTGAGATGGCCTATCTCAACCACATGCGACAAATGCAAAAAAGGCAACAAGTGCAACAACGACGTCCCTTGGGGATTAATGAATTATTTTCATATATGGGCATAATGCCAGGACATTAGTAGGGTGGGAACAAGTGCTAGATCCATGGCTCCAAATCTACAATGAGCACCGTCCACCCGAGACCCTATAATGACATCAATGCTGAGGGAAGACCCTGTCTTCCTATTAGCACATAGGGAAGATCCGTTCATGCCCGTTCCCCTAGAGCTAGATCCAAAGTATAGGGAGCATCCAGAATGTTCGAGTTATCATACCCATGGTAATTGAGACCAAATTCATTCCATCCACATGATCTCCATTGATTTGACCACACCCATCCACAATCTGGCCGATCCAGCATGGTCATTACATCTAGACACAAATGCCATCGACTGGGATCGCGTCAATTCACCTCTCTCACCATCAGAGTACTGGCATTTCGGTAAGATGCCTCATTTTACCCTAGGGACAACTCAAGATATTTTTTAGGCTTAAGAGGAACCCAAGGTTCCCAACGCAGATTTAAATTCAGCTAATGATATCCATTTGATCTCGACTCCACATAAGTTGGAGGACGGATCCTACATGTTAGTCGAGGAGATGACTGACATAGATATCAGCTTGGATCGAATGAATCCATAGATTATAAAGCTAGGGGTAATCTTATCCCCTAAAGAGCAAGCCAACTACATTGCCCTTCTCAAAGAGAAGAAGGAGGTTTTTGCATGGTCATACAAGGATATACTAGGACTAGACTCGCAGCTAGTCACGCATAATTTAATGCTTGATCCGACAATCAATCCCGTAAAGCAAAAACTACATAAGATGCAACCAAAAGTGGCCTTGATGGTCAAAGAAGAATTGCAAAAGCTATTGGATGCACAGTTTTTCATCTGCGTGGATTATCTGCCATGGCTGTCCAACATGGTGCCCGTCAAAAAGCCCGACGGGAGGATTCGCATATGCACTAATTTTTGAGATCTAAACAAAGCAAGTCCTAAGGATGATTTCCCCTTGCCGAGCATTGACGCGTTGGTAGACGCTATAGCAGGTCATGAAATTCTCTCCCTCATGGATGGTTTCTCAGGATACAATCAGATTCGTATCAATCCTAAAGACCAACTAAAAACGGCGTTCAAAACGCCTTGGGGGACATTTTGTTATAAGGATGACATGCCTTTTGGCCTTAAAAATGTTGGTGCCACCTACCAACGTGCCATGACGTACATCTTCCACGACTACATGCATAAAACTTTGGAATATTACATGGATGATTTGTTAGCCAAGTATCTGTTGCACTCAAATCATATCGATGACTTAAGCAAGATCCTCGATCACCTCATGGAGCATAAAGTTAGACTAAATCCCAAGAAGTGCGTATTTGGTGTCACATCTAGAAACTCTTGGGTTTCATAGTATCAAAGCGAGGCATCAAGGTGGACCCAAATAAAGTCAAGGCAATCCTTGAAATGGTCCCCCCAACTACCATTAAGCAGCTCAAAATTCTGTAGGGAAAGGTCGCATCAATTAAGTGTTTCATAGCATAATTATATGACAAGTGCTGACCCATGAACAAATTATTGCACAAGGGGGTTACATTTCACTGGGATGACAAGTGCCAGTCAGCATTTGATGACATCAAACAATACCTGGCTTTGCTGCTAGTATTTGCACCACTTAGACCAGGAGTGTCGTTCTACTTATACATATTAGCTACTGAGGTGGCACTGGGCGCCATGCTAGCCCAAAAGAATGAACTTCACAAAGAATAGGCTACTTACTATCTTAGCCACACCCTATTTAGTTATGAACTTAACTATGCATACGTCGAGAAACTCTGCTTGGTAGTGGTGTTTTCTACCAAAAAGCTATGCCACTACATGCTAAGAAACACTACGTATGTTGTGTCTAAGGAGAATCCATTGTGATACATGATGAGTCATACTTATCATAGTAGTCACACGGCGAAATGGATCATGTTGTTGACAAAATTTGACATAGAGTTTATTGGACAGAAATCTATCAAAGGATAAGTCATAGCCGATCAACTAGTAGAGGCTCCTCTTGAAGACGATCAACCTCTAGTCATAGAACTACCCGATGATGGGGTCTTCCATGTCTCAGAATCGCCAGATTCTGATGAGCCTGAGTCACAGGATGACATAACCCTATTCTTCGATGGTTCTAAATGTGAGCAAGGTGGTGGAGTGGGAATTGTATTCTTCACACCACAGGGTGCTCTAATGCCCCTATCATTTAAATTAAACTTCCCGTGCGCCAACAATAATGTAGAGTATGAAGCCTTGCTCATAGGTCTTCAGACAGTAATCGCCATGAACATCAAATGATTGAACATCTTTGGTGATTCGCTGTTAATTGTCAATCAAGTCAAAGGGGTATATCAATGCAAATACCCAGTTCTGCAGGCTTATAAAGCCCTTGTGGATAAATTCCTGGCAAAACTTGAGTGCTATGACATCGAGGCACTCCCTCGGTCATCAAATCATTTTGCGGACACAATGGCCTCCTTGGGGTAACTAATTCTGCAAGACCTTTCCGATGATATGACAACCATTCAAGTCAAAACCTTATCGCAATCCGTGATGGAGCGTGCAAGCTCAGACTTGACGCCAGGAATCCACATGATCCAGATTGAACCATCCTCGGATAAGTTCTCTCGAATCCATGACCATTTGAAACATGCTAATTGGGGATCCTTGTTCTCCCCTACTCCGATTAATAGCAACACAATGCTATTATTACAAGTTGTATACCACTCAGTGTTTGCTAAGGATGAACTTCAAGAGGGATTGGCTGTTCATATCGTCGAGGTTTTTGATCAACAGGACTAGTATTTACCCATTAGAGACTACCTCAAGTTAGGTAATCTCCCACTTGGATTGACGCATGCCACAAAATGAGCATTCAAGAAGAAAACGTATAAGTATGTCTTGATAGGAGACATTTTGTACTGTCATAGTTATGAAGGAATCCTCCTTCGTTGCTTGGACTAGCAAGAGTCCACTTGGGCAATCGCCCAAGTGCACAATGGTACATGTGGTGGCCACTTCAGTGGTATGGCCATTGCAAAGCTCATTCTTTGCATGGGCTATTATTGGCCATCTTTAGAGCGATATTGTTGCACATATGTCAAGAAGTGTGTGAAGTGTCAACATCATGCCAATTTGATGCACGTACCTTCCCAGGCCTTGCATACAGTCTAGTCTGCTTGGCCATTTTCATAGTGAGGCTTCAATCTAATTGGAAAGATCTCCCCTGCATCGTCAGGCTATCACATGTTTATCATAACGGCCACAGAGTATTTTACCAAGTGGGTGGAAGCAATTCCGCTTATCTCTACGACAGGACCCCGCATTGTGGAGTTCATTTTGCATAACATCATATGTCATTTTGGTATTCCATCCAAAATAGTCTCGGATAATGGGATGCCTTTCAAGAACAAAGATGTGCGTGCTTTGACCACAAAGTACAAAATTCAGCATAGTTTTTTGACACCCTATTATCCGCAGGCAAATGGGCAAGCAGAGGCGTCAAACAAAATGCTAGTTGCCATCCTTAAAAATATGGTCACAGACAGTCATAAGGATTGGCACATACAAATCCCACTTGCCTTATGGGCTTATTGCACTAGCATTCGGACGCCCACTAGGGCCACTCCGTTTTTGCTCGTGTATGGATCCAAGGCAGTCATGCCTCTAGAGTTGGAGATTCCTTCCCTGCGCATATCAATGCAGGAGTTCATCGATGATGATTCTGCGTGGTAGGCCCGATTATACTAGCTTACGTTGCTTGACGAATGATGTGTTAATGCTCTCGAGCATTTATGTATCTATCAAGAGCGACTTAAGAAAGATTACAACATGAAAGTTCACCTAAGGGACTTTCGGGTTGGTGATTTGGTTTTGAAGGAAAACCAACAGAACTCTAGTTTTCCGTCCCACCTAAGGGACAAGTTTGTGGCAAATTGGTTAGGTCCATATGTCATTGATAGCAAAATAGGAGCCGAGACGTACCGGCTAGCCTCTCTTGACGGAATCAAAGAAACAGAACCCTTGAACATCAGTCATTTGCGCTCATTCCATATTTAAAGAGAGCCACATCCCCAAAATGCTCCAAGGATTCTTGAAATCGCTTGGTCAATTCCAAAATGCTCCAAGGATTCTTGAAATCGCTTTGTCAATCCCAAAAATGCTCCAAGGATCCCTAAAATCGCTTGGTCAATCCCAAAAATGCTCCAAGGATCCCTCAAATCGCTTGGTCAATCCCAAAAATGCTCCAAGGATCCCTAAAATCGCTTGGTCAATCCCAAAAATGCTCCAAGTATCCCTAAAATCGCTTGGTCAATCCCAAAATGCTCCAAGGAGTCTCACAATCGCTTGGTCAACCCCAAAATGCTCAAAGGATTTCCACAATCGCTTGGTCAAAAATAAGAAAAATTAAAATTCAAAAATCATCAAAAACAACAAAAAATAAAAATTTTGCATCTCATTTCTAGGCATGCTCAAATTCTTCATTAAAAAGCACTTCTCACATATCATTTTCATATTCACAAAAAAAAATCAATCCATCAAAAATACAAAAAAATATGTAGCTGCATTAAGCATCGCACACATACATTGCATATTTGTGGTCGTAAGGGTCAAAGGCACCATAGACTGTAATTATTCTGCTAGTCCATATTGTTCCACACTTTTCCATTTTACAAAATAGCAAACAAACGCCATTTATTGTTGTTTACGACAATAAAGTCAGTGATCTTATAATGTATCAAAAATTTTCGTAATTCAGTTATCATTTTGTTCTTTAGCCACATAAGGTACCGAGTCAGACATATTTTATGAAGGTAGAGTTACACTTGAAATACACCTTGTTATGTAGCATCCCAACACAAATTAAAACACATAAAAATTCCCAAGTTGTGTGAACGAAAGATGAAACCTGCACAGTAATCCAGGCCACTGTAAGCGAAATGGTTATCTTGCTCATCCCCCTGTCCGAATGGTTCTAGAATGCTGAGAATTGATAAAAGTACGAGCTCTTCCCTATTCATTCACCTTAATATATAGTGGTTTTTACCACTAACAAAGCCCAATCATAGTTGGTTCCCAAAGTTGTAAGGATTTGTACTACACGTCCCTGCCAAGGATGGGTAGTCATCCCCAAGACCTAAAAGGATCAATGCCATTCATGAAAAAAATTCCAAAAAATCATCATCCTAACCCTTTCAATTCACCTTTGGTCTCCAAGTTGTAAGGATTCATACTATCCGCCCCTAACCAGGATGGGTAGTCATCCCCAAGGCCTAAAAGATCAATGCCCCTACTTCATAATCTCCATCATCCCCTTGGTCCCCAATGTTGTAAGGATTCATACTATCCACCCGTAAACAGGATGGGTAGTCATCCTCAAGGCCACGAGGATCAAAGCCATTCACAAGCTCAAACTCACACCTCTCAAAATACAAAATCAAGTAACAGTGGTTATCACCACTATTCAACATCCTTGCTCAAAAAAGAAAAATAAATAGAAAAATAAACAGTGATTTGCATCACTATATAGACGAGCAAGTCTCCCAAATCATTCAGCCAATAAATAACCTGAACTTGAATTTTTGGAATTCTCAGCATTCGAAAACCATCTAGGTGATCCTCATTACAGGTTTGGTTGACAACCTATCTGGAAATGGTGGTATCCTACCCGCATGACGATATGTCTGTCACATTCGCTTTGCATATATGCATACCAATGTTTGCATAAGGATGAGCTAGATTATGGTATCCTGGATAACACCGTAGATTAATCTCACTAAATACAACAAAGGAGTTAGTGGAGCTAATTAGGTGATCCTTAGTACAGGTTCGGTTGAAAGCCCATCTGGCACTGGAAGTATCCTGACAAATACCACATAAATGAACTCAATTGCACACACAGGGATGTGAAATAGCTTGTTCAACAATGAGTTTGATTATTACCTTGGTCAAAAGTCTTGTAAGACAAAGTACAGTCGTGGCTTGTGAGTTAAAATCATCTGAGTCTCAGAAAACCTTAGCTACATTTCTAAACCAACTGCACTACTTTTCATCTTCGCAATAACATCAAAAAATATAAAAGAGAGAAAAACCACATGTATACATACAAAGTCATGCATCACAGCAATCACCTAAAAATAAAATAACGGAGTTCTAAATAGTCTATGGTGCCATAGCCAAACATCACAAATCCCATTCATCAATTTCATTTCTGCATATCACATATAAATAAAAAACATTTGCATTCATCATAGCATATGCATCCATCAAAATAAATCAACATGCATACATCCATAGTCATCAGCCATCATGCATAAAGATCAAATCATCACATGTGCATAACCACAATAAAGCCGGTATATATATATATATATATATAATATATATCGTCAAAAAAAATGCCCGCAGGCTACAAAACTGGTCCTTTGACCCAGCAATCATATAACAAAAACCACCTAGCCTAAGGCATCGGCCACCATGATCATGCAAGATCGATGCGACAAGAACTACCCCCCGTGGTGTGGGTCCTATGGGACCCCTCATGACGGCTACTGCTAGCCCCCACATCACACCTACTGCTGCCTCCCTCATCCAATCGCCTGCGATGAGATGATGTTGACTTCTCAGTAGCACTATCCCTCATCAGACATGAAGATCCACCTCCCGATGGCTTAGGTAGCCACCCACCGAGGTGGATGACCTCCCTCTCCAAATCTAGCCGATGTCGGCACCACTCTGCCTCTCGTCGATGGTAGTAAGCTACTGCATCATCGTGCTATGCCAAAAATCTATCCTTCTCTGCTAGCTGAGCCCGTAGGAGATCCCTCTCTCGTAGCGCATCCCCCAGCTCCTAATACCACATCCACAATAGCTCTGTCAATTGCACATTCTCAGTGCATACCCTAGACTCCATCTCCTCTACATCTGCCTGATGCATGGGACTCTCTGAAATAGCATCCTGCTCTGGCTCCCACTGCTCCACCATGTCCTACATGTTTGGCTGATCTGGAGACCCCAAATCTGCATCCTCATCCCCCACCTCCACCATGTCTACATCCTCCAACGGAGCTCCCCAGTCATCCCCTTATGCCTCAGCACCCTTCGCTACCGCCTCTGTGCCTCCCAGTGGCCCCTCTCCTCTCCATCGTCATAGTACCCACCATGAGTCATACTCAGTGGTAGTCCCGATGTCATCCACATCCAAGACATCGATCACCACATCTGAATCCTCATCCAATGGCATGATGACCGGTCGATCTAGAGTCCTCTCATATCCCTGGTGCTAATAGACCACGGGCTCACCAGGCAACCCTTGGTGCACCCCAAACTATCGTGTAACCTGGATATATGAGAAGAACTCATGCTTGGTCTCGTGTCACCCAATAAACCACCACTCCCTACATACCTATCAAAGCCACTCTCCAGCCTCAGGCCAGGTTGGATAGTCTCGATAAGGGCACCAAACCACATCCCCTGGAGTGAGCCGAGAGAAGGCATTGGCATAGTTCCCTATGACACCTGCCCACAGATGACTCTGCCCCTACTCTCCGGACCGCCACCACAAAACTGCATAACCTATCTCCTTATCCTCCATCATCGCCCAAGTCATCCATGGTAACCCGATTGGCCTCTCAACTGCTATGTGCTGCCAACCCCAGAACTGCAATAGATAACTATAGCTAATCCCCTTTTGTTTCTGGAAGCGGACCCCATACAACTCCCCATAGAGCTATGCCAATAATGTCTGTCCCCATCTCAGGATTAGGGGTGCCTCTATCGGGCACTCTACCAACTGCCACACCAAATCTAGCAGGTTCCATGGGAACCTCGTGCCTGACGAGTTAGGTAATAACATTTTGGAAATGAGGCCCATAAGGAATGTATGCCTCACTCCCAACACCCCCCTCTCCTGCCACCATCCAACCAAAATATTGCCAACCTGGCAGTCCACCTTGGTCATATCCACTGGGCTCTCTACACCCAACCGCTCCCCATGCCCAAAGCATCTCGTTAGTATAGCGGTCCGCTGATCACGCGACGATGTCCTAATGGGCAGTCCATCTATCAAAATCTGCAAAAGCCGATAGATATCCTCCAAAGTGACAGTCATCTCCCCTATCGGGAGATGGAAGGTGTTGGTCCATGAATCCCAAAGATTGATCAGGGCCATCAAATAAGCCTGATCTGCGACCACAGGCTCCAGTCGAGCCACCTGCTTGAGCCCAAGGGCATAAAGCCACTCCCAATCAGCCTCAGTCAGCGCCCCTCGCACCTCAGTGAAAGCAGTGGGTACACGGTACTGGCTCCTAACAACCTGCAAAAGAAAACACACCAAAAAAATTAATTAAAATCATGGAAAAGAACTGTACAGCAATAACATGCATATACAATATTGCCTACCAATGTACAACAAAAACAAGCACAAAAAAAAAAAAAAAAAACATCAAATTTTTAGTTCTAGGGTTTCTAATCCTAACTGATTAATTTAAAAACAAAAATGCAAAATCCAAACAATTTTTCAGTTCAAGGGTTCCAAAATCCTAACTGATAAATTTCAAAAAAATAAAACGAAACAAAATAAAAAAAAAAAAAATTAATTTTTCAGTCTTAAGGTTTCTAATCTTAACTGATTAATTTAAAAACAACATAAAAAATTCAAAAACAACATAAAAATTTCAAAAACGCAAAAATTACATCTTAGGGTTTTACGTTCCGTTATCCTAGGGTTAGTTGTAAGCAAAATCCTTTACCTAGGTTTTACGCTATGTTGTACACTAAGTCATCTTTAATTCAGTTTCAGGGTTTAAGTTTTAAATTTTTTTTGAAAAACATCATCACAAAAATAATCAAATAAAACAATTGCAATTTTAAAAAAAAATAAACTCTAGGGAGCACTTATTGGTCTCACTTCGGCTCTGCCGCTTGACCTAGTTTATGCACTCATGATGGCAGGGAAAATCTGACAGCGCTTCGCTTCACAGAATTAACCTCCTCCTCCCTAGAGCTCCAAATCGCAAGAAAAATTAGATGCAAATGAGCCCAAACTCAAGTTTTGGCCCTTAAATAGGCCTTTTGAGCTTCAATTCATCCTTCCTTGGGACGAGCGCTCTAGTTAGCACTCGTACCACCCAGGGACGAATTCTAAAGCTAGAATTTGTCCCACCCTGGGACGAATTTAGGCCAAAAACTTCAAAAAAATAAAAAATTGGACAAAAATGCACTAAAACAGATAATAAATTTGCTCGATGAAAGTGTTGTTGCACTTGACATCTTGGGCATACAAAATAGATGTTGGGGTCACAAATTGTCATTATCCTACTCCCTAAGAAGGCTATCTTAGCTGGACCGCTCCATGGGAAGACGAATTTTCGCCAATTTTAGCTCCAAACAACGTCACAAAAAGGGTTAACACCCACCAAAAATAGGTCTAAATGTTGGAAAAATTGCACATGCTTAACGATAAACCATCTAAAGGCACCCTTGCACAAGTCATCTTGGGTCAAGCGACTCATCACTTTTCTCATGAAGGTCATTCTCTCATCGATTCGTCGCTTGAGGGGGTAGTCACACTTAGTCACCAATCAACAAACACACACCCAATTAAAGCAATGACATGCATTCAAAGAATCATTGACAAAGACAATCACGCTCCTGCTTGGGGCAGCAAACAAGCAATAATCACAAATTGATCAAACACTTGGCATTCCCGAATCATGAACACAAGGTTTCCCCCCATGGATAAAAGGTTGTGCCCTTTGCCTATTCATGACTGATCAATGTCCAAGCTCAAGTCACACCTCACCAAAATAGGTTAATACTTGAAATAAAATCCCTTAGCTCGTCAGAAGAAAGGATTCAAGAATGCATGCCCTTACATGCTTGGGGCATCAAAAATTGGTTAGGTTACCAAGAAACCCTAATCATTAGTGCTTTGGTTATCTATTTTTGCTCGGTGTTGCGCCATGCACAGTGCATCCCAAAAAGGGGCATCTATAGACACCAAAATAGCACCAATCCGATTATGTGACTGCAAACACTAATTGCTTTGACACACATAGCCCCTAGGGCAGCCCTCAGAGGTTAAACAGTGGTCCTAACCACTTTTATAGCAATTTTGTAAGGTCAAAAGGCAATTTGGCACATTCAGGCACTTTGCTCAGTATTCGTCTCACCCAGGGACAAATTCTAACTTGGATTCATCTCATCTAGGGATGAAATCTAAATTCGTCTTTGGTTAGGATGAATTCCAGGTTTAACGGGCAAAAAGAAGAATGTCGCCAAGTGGCAGCCAAGGATAGTCAATTATTGCCTCCTACCGTACATGCGCGTGTAGATGGGTAGATTGGCAGTTAAAGGACTATCACAAAGGCAGTCATGGAAGCCCAAGTCAGGGAGGAGTCTTCTCCCTCTTGGGAAGGCATGGCCGCCACATGGCACCCCTGCATGCCCCTCCAAAGAGACCCCTTGGGTCTATAAAATGGTGGAATTTCCCACCCAAAAAAGACAAGTTGGAGGCATTTTCAAGCAATGAAGTGCTGCCAAATTGAACACCCCATTGCACCATTTTTCGATTCAACTTTTCACATCCTTAATCCCTTTTGCAAAAGAGGTTATTGGGTGGCTTTTGGAATCATGGATCCGAACCCAAACCCAACATTTGACCACATTGAATCCACCAATTTTTCGACAACCCATTCTGAGAGATTTTGGGCCCATCCCTAGTGGATTGGCGCCGAAATCAAGTTCCAACGATGGGTGGCCCACTCGGGCACCCCGCACATTTTGAGTTTCATTCTAATTCATTTTCTATTATTTATTCATTTCTCATTCCATTCTATGCTAACTAGATAGTTCATGTATTCAATTTCATAATATTTTAATCAGATTTCATCATATGCTTGTCACTTTTGTCACTTTTGTTGTCCCACTGACTTGTAGGTAGCGATGCCAAATTCCCGCTAATGGAGGTCAAATTGGGAGAATCTAACCATCTGGGTCGTCCCAAAATGGCCCCAATTACTTAACCCCTCTATTTGTAGGTGTTTTGGAGATCTCAAGGTGTGACATTTGAGCGACAGCAACTCAGCATTTTAACATAGTAGAATTCGTCCTACCCGGGGACGAATTACAGCAGAATTCGTCCTTCCCAGGGACGAATTTTAGTTGAATGCAAATTGGCTGACTGTTTCAATGACAGTGGCCCTCTGGTAATGTTTCCTGGTTCATGTTCAAATTGCAAGTCATTTGGAATCAGTTTAGTTATCATCTTTTAACGTTTTAGAGAACAAGTGTTTCTTATTTGCAACAGGTGCTACTAACAATGTCGTTGTGTCTCTAAATGCAGGATAAGCAGCGAGAAGTGAGGATTCATCAGCATAAGTGGTGGCAACACTTTGGCCCGCCCATTTCAAATGTGGGCATGCGAAAGAAGGATTATTGATCACGATTGTAACCAAATATATTTAACGCTCCTAACCCCTAAAAAGGGAGGAGGCAATTTTGTAAATGAGGTTAAAGAGTTAAATAAAAGGGCTGTGATTTCTCTAGATTCTTGTATCTCATTTCAATTTTGCCTCTTTTGTTTAATGCACTTCACATTTTAGGACTTAAGCGTTAGTTTTGATTTTGAATGCATCGAAATAGTTTTCCTTTCAAAAACTTCCGGAATCTCGTGCTTTCACATCAATTAAGAATTTGTGAGGAATACATTCATAAAATTACCTTTAAAACTCTATATGGGCACTAAGAATTCACAGTACTACTATTTTAGCCATATAATGCAGCAATAGCCTTCACGAATCTAATTAAAAATGTGTTTAGAATATATTTATATTGGTTTGGATTGATATTTTTGGAACACATATTGATATATTTTAAAAACACATGATAAGCACATAAGGATAGTGCTTGAGCTATTAAGGGAAAATCTTCTTTATGATAACCTATCAAAATGTGACTTTTATGTCCCTTAGGTACAATATCTTGGGCATATTATTTCTGTTGATGAAATAGTAGTAGATCCAAAGAGGATGTGACTGAAGTGCAAATTTTTATGGGCATCACAAGTTACTATAGATGATTTGTGAAAGATTAACCTAAGACTCCCTACCCGATAACCAATATTTAGAGGAAGGGAAAATAATTTAAATGGATAGATAAGTGTGAGGTAGCCTTTAAGTTATTAAAGTAGAAACTCACCACTGCACTCATTCTAAAAATTCTAGATCCATAGGGAAATTTTTTTGTATGTGCAAATGTATCATTAGAAGGATTGGGAGGAGTCCTATCCCAAGAATAATTAGTGGTAGCATATGAGTCAAGGAAAATCAAGAAACGTGAAGTAAATTATGCTATGCATGACTTAAAATTGGAAGCAGTGGTGCATACTCTTAAGATGTGGCAACACTATATGCTAGTTAAACAATTTGATCTTAGGACTAACCATATGATTTTAAATTATATCTTCACTCAACATTGTTGAAAGTAAGATAGAAATGATGGATTTAGTTCCTAGTAGAATATGACTTTGGTATAGAGTATATAAAATGTAAAGAGAATAAAATTGTAAATTCTTTGAGTATATGAATGCTTATAATTGCTATAACATGTATCCATGTAGACTTGATAGACCATGTTAAAGACATGCAAACCTAGAATAAGTTTTGCAATGATATTTAGGTAAAGATAGCAAGAAATCTTGAAGAAAATATAAATTATAGCAATAAGTATGAACTCTTATGTTTTAAATATAGGATTGTCATACCAAAAAAAGGTGATTTAAGGAGAATTATTATTCAAGAGGCACATAGATATCCTTACTCTACTCACCCTTGAGGGGTCAAAATGAGGGAAAATATGGAAATACCACCTATTGCATAGGGATTAAGAAGGACATAAATGAATTTATTGCTAAATATATGGAATGTCAAAAGATAAAGGTTGAACATCAATATCCAATAGATTTTTTATACCCACATGATATACATGTTCAAAAATGACATGTAATATCCATGGACTTTATTGTGCGACTGCCTAAGAATAGATTCCAACATGATGTAATCCTTGTTGTAGTGGATAAATTGATCAAGGTTGTACACTTCATTCCAATAAGTACACAGTACAATGTAGATGTAGTAGATAATAGATTTGCCAAAGCAATCATTAGGCTACATGGATTTCTTGAAGTAATTATATCTAATAGAGGTTCCAGATTCATGTCTAAATTTTGGCAAAGCCCTACATCAAGCTATAGATATGAAACTGAATATTGATTTTGGTTACCATCCAAAGATTGATGGTTAGACTAAGATAGTGAACTAGGTTTTGGAAGATATGCTTCGCATGTATTGTATGAATTAGAGATATAAATGGGAATATGTTTGCACTTGATTGAATTTACCTACAACAATGGGTATCATGCTTCTTTGGGAATGGCTCCATTCAAAGTGATGTATGGAAAAATATGTCAAATACCCCTTTTATGGGATAATATAGAATATCATATTACAATCAGACTAGACATGGTTTGAGATATGGAGGAACAACTAAAAATAATT
This sequence comes from Wollemia nobilis, assembly GCA_028583015.1. NCBI lineage: Eukaryota > Viridiplantae > Streptophyta > Pinopsida > Araucariales > Araucariaceae > Wollemia > Wollemia nobilis. Next base: position 1,225,847 of record JAQPPZ010001886.1, on the reverse strand, counting down.
ATATCGAGGCTAAAGGAAACCTCTAATCATAAAAAGAGTTATGCTAATAGAAGGCATATACCTAGGGAATTATTTGTGGGGGATAAAGTATTCCTAAGAGTAAATCCCATGAAGAGTGTCAAAAAATCAATCAATTTGGATCCTAGATATGTTGGGCCCTTTGATATCATTGAGAAGATAAGTCTAGTTACCTATTATCTCACCTTACCACCCAAATTATCCAAGATCCATGATACTTTCAATGTATCCCTGCTGAGAAAGTATGTATCTAATATTGACCATGTATAGTATTTATCTAACTTGTAGATAAATGACCCTCTAGTTATTGAAGTACAACCATTAAATGTTTTGGAGTTCTATTCTGAATAGATGAGGAACTAAACTCTGGAACAATGTAAATTCCAATGGGACTACTACTCATAAAATAATGTTTCTTGGGAAAAAGTAGTTGATATGCAAAAGAATTTTCTATTTATATTTGAATGAATAAATGTAATTTTAGTCTTATTGTAGGATACTGGTGAAACACAGAGTACTGTGTTCATGACCCTCCGTTAGGCAACTTTTTCATATAAAAGAGTTATGAATTTATATGTTCTTATTAATTATAGATTATATGGTTTTATGATATTTTGATGATAAATGGTATGTTACTAATAGAATTGTATTTTTGTAGGAATAGACACCTTTGCAAGTGGCCAAAAAGTTGATAGCTTATATAGTCAAAGTGAACTGACATGTGATATCTATTTGAGATCTAGCTTATACCTTTGCTATTTGACATGTCATTTCTACACTTGCATGATATTTGATGTTAAATTAACACTTCTAATTTTCTTGATGAAGGATTATGTTAAGAAGGATTAATATTGATTCATTAAATAAAAATGAATAAAGGAAATATTTAAGTGCTCAACTTTAGAATAAATGAAATAAATACATTGCCCTAGTTTTGAATTAGAAAATAAACTCAACTTAGCAATATGAAATAGCGGATAGTTATGAGTTTGTTATATCGAGTGAATTATATTTTAGTTTTTTTAAACCCTTATGAGAATGAAAGAAATAAATGTTTTTTTTATCTTTGGGTCTCAATAGAGAAATTTCGAAATAGAGAGGACTTTTTGATATTTTTGGAAGAAAGAGAGAGAAAAAAAAAGATCTATCCTCTAATGACCACTTGTGTCTTCTCTAGAATAAGAATCTAATAAAAGTATAAGGTACTCCTTTCTATAATTGTCTTGAAGAAGGTGCTTCAATTATGTGATATGGAATTAAATTGGTGGTTTTTATTTAGTCATGTATATAAAGATTGCTTGGCTTGTGTAAAACATAGAGATACCTCCATTATTAGAACAATAATATCATTATAGAAGACTTGGATATTTTGCCATGTATTCCCAAGAGAATATAGGGTTGGAGGTTGGCTAATATTTAGATTGATCATTACCATGTTATAAAATTGAATGTATCTCTATACAAATCTAACATTCATCTAATTATTGTGAATACCATATGCATATTTATGTAAATCATGGATGCTACAGTGATTCTTGTTGTTTCTAACATGTAGCACGATGTCTTACTAGAACAAATATATATGCATGACTATGTTTTCAAGGGAGAAAACCATGCATTGGTTTGGTTTGAAGCATTAAACCCTCGATGGAACCTACCTTTGGAAGCCTGTAGGTTTGATATGCATGTACGGCTTGGTTCATTTGTTATGTACATAAAATACAACATTCATTGTATGGAGTAGTTCTCCCTTACACGATGTCAAAGGAAAATAAATCAAACCAAAACCTTAATGTTTTATATGAAAGACCTTTGATTTCCTTTTGAAGCTTGGAAGTTGCTAAGTAGCACCAGTTTAGAACCCTCATGAATTGTCTATATGGCGTGTAATAAAATATAGGTGTTAATTAAACCCTAAGGGGTGGGGCAAAAGGGACTTGCAATTAATAATCCAACATGTAAGTTGGGAAGGTGCCTTAGTGCATAAATTGGCCCTTTTAACCTATGTAATAGTTGACTACCTATGATGGTAGTCATTGGTCCTTCATGAGGGTGATATCTAAACCTTGCCTAAGCCATGTGGTAGGTGCCACAAATAATATATGGGCTCATAGATGGTATGATAAATTGTAGAATATGATATTCAAATGTTTCTAACCACCTCGAGAAGAAGAAAGTATTTTTGATTAATAATAGATAGGGTATATGTTATTAAGAATAGAAAATATATCATGGTAAGGTGCAAAGGGAAATGTTTGCCATATGATTATTAGCCAATATTTTATTGGTTAGGAAGAAATAACTTAGGAAATAAATATAACTCCTTTTAGGTAAGATGAAGGAGAATTTAACATTTGAATTGGAACTAAGGTTATAAAGAAATAACCCTTTTAATAAGGATAATACATGTAATTTAAACTAATAGTGATGAATAATCTCTTATGGATTTGATAATATTTAGATTAAAATATAAACCATATTAGTGGAACATGACATGGATCTTTTTAATGAAGTTAATGTGGTAAAGAAGAATAACCTATAGTTTATTTCTTCATTATTAGAATTAGCTATTTGAAAATTGATTTATTGAATGGCTTAAAGATTATGTTAAATCCTTATTAAAATAGTAGAGGGATTATTTTATGAAGTTAATTTAAAATAAAAATAAAGGGAATTGTCTTAGTATCTATAGGCTTAGATGATTAAAGGATGTTTCTTTCTATAGAAATAATATGTTATGGATTTTGGGAAGGTTTAATGATATTTTGTAGACTTTGCAAAAGATCTAATTCATTACTTAGTTATGAAAAGCTTGGTTTTAGTTACTAATAGTATCTTGAATCTTTTGAGATTGAGTATATAATGATTTATGTTGAAAATGGTAATATTTTAAGAAAAGAGAAAATTATTATTTTAATGAATAAAGGATTGGGTATGGGGCCCAATAAATGGAAAGGAACTTATGGAGCTTCCAAAAATACTCTTTTGTAATAAATTACTCAAGGTATGGACTCTTGAGTATTAGTATATTTGTGAATGATTGAGGTTTAATGTGAGGGAATTATGGGGTTCCCTCACTCTTGTAAAAAGGAATTTACAAAATTCTTGTAATAAGAGGACATAAGAATTATGGATATTCTTATGTAATAGATTGAAACTATGGAAAAAGGAATAATGGATTCCTTTTTGTAGATTGGCTAATATACTTGCAATGAAAATAAAGATGGATATTTTAAGGTTGGTTTTTCACCCGAAAGGGTTTCCTAGGATACATGATGTGTCATTTGTGTATCTTTTGAGAATTTGTTATGGAATTATTATAAGCATTTATTGATCTATTGCTATGAATTGAATGTAAAGAAGAAATTGATTTTTTTTTATTATTATTTTCAAGGAAAGTAACATTATAAAGAAAAATAGATGATTAGTTTTTCTTTATTTCTTGTAATAGAATATGGATTATGCAATTGTAGCTTCTAAATTTGAAATGAATGAAATGTTAAAATTAGTTTATTGGTTCTATCTTAGGTTTTGATGAATCTTCCTTAAGAGGTTATTTTCCATAGAATGCCAACCTAATTAGACCCATAAGGTTAGGAAAAAAACTAAGGGAGATGTGATGTGATAATACATTAGGGTTACAATGGGTACTTCAGTAATGCATCACTGCAGGGTGCTTTGAGATATGGTGATATTAGAACTCCATTGTAACTAAATTCTTGTGATGGGTTATCCAATAGATAGTGAGATACCCTTGTGAGATATATCATGCAAATGATAGTCACAGGAACCTGAACCAATGAGGGAGAATTCCTATGGGGGATATCATTTGGTGTGGTAGTCATTGGAAACCCAAATTACTAATGGGTGACCAAATGAGAGATACCACACAGGTGATAATCACCTCCATTAATCTATCTAAAGAATACTTTAATTGTGGATGGTAGTTTTATATTAAATGAAGTGTGTGTAAAACTATAATAAGATTATGCCTAAAAACTAGTAAGGAATGATTGACACTAGTATGGGATTTAGCATCTCTTATATCAAGTGAATGAGATAGTATTAACCCACATATTGTGGTCAAAATATACTTCAAAAGAGATAAATAAAATGGGGTGATCACTCAAAGGTATCCTTTAAGTTGTATGGGTAGTGCACAAGGTAAACCCAAAAATATGTTATGAGAGAATTGGGAACTCATATCCACTAGAGGGATGTTGCAGCATCTAGAACTCATAATGTGGTTAGAAGATTTTATGGAATTTATCTAGATTATCTTGGTTAAACTTGAACCTAAAAGAAAAAAATTATTGTAGAAATTAGGGTTATTACAATATTACCTCTAATTCCTTATCTACTTTGACTCCTTAGATTAGACTATGGAGGTGTACTAAAATATGTGTAGTATGATCTTGTTAGACCAAGGATGAATGTCTGAAGAAGTTATTATACACATTATTAATGTATCCTATGAGTATCCATAATTTATGTAAGATTGTGGGAATGTTCATATAAGAGTAAGAGCCTATTTCACATTTCATCCTTATTAGTATTGGTTCGTAAACTTTTATAGATAACCTTACTTAGAATGTATAATTTAATATGAGCTAAGCTCAATGTCAAGTCAATGTCAAGTTGAGGTTAACCTATCATTAGGGTTTTGCTATCACTCTGAATGCATTTCAATGAGAATACATTTGTATCATAAGTGTTAATAAAATATGATATATTGGGAAGCCTATGGGCACCCAACTTCTATATATTTTTGTCATATCCCTTTGTCTCTTTACATTATTTACTATTGCTATATTTGAATCTCTTCTACTTGTTTTCTACATTAGATTATGGTGAATGCATGCTTTAAAATACTTTTTAAAAATATTGTAAACATGAATATAGTCATGTGTTGGTTTGCCACTAAATCTACAATCTACTATTTGGAGTAAGTGGATGACCGGTATGGTAAATGAATAACTTATGTTCATGTGATATTTCATCATCATCATGGTAATTTTCACATAAATCTAAAAATAAATTTGTAGTAATATCAATAATTTTAGTTATCTCTTCAAACTTATTAATTCTTAATAAATTAAAATCAACCTTGTATCATTCATTATTGCAAAATTTGCAAACTATTTTGTTGAAAAACTTCTTAATATTTTATCTCCTTGATTTAGCTTTTAATTTAACCACTTCCTTAGCATTAACATGGACAATGAGAAAATAAATATTTTGATATTGTCATTTAATATAATAATTAATAAGGTATTTAAAAACATCATTAAGAGGTTATGTAGAATTCAAGGTAAATTATACTTAAAAAATATCATTTACAACAAACTGCATCTCATATGCTTTGGAAATATTATTAAACATAATTTTGAGAAGATAAATGACTAACCCTTCATTGATGCCTCCTATAGAAATGTGAATACATTTGAATACTTTAATGAATTGACTAATGTATTCATTGATGGTCTTGAAACCATACTTTTCCAATTAATCAAGCTCTACCTCTAACCTATTTATATGTGTAGAGTAAACACAATCACACATATATTGGGAATCATCCAGTAGCACTTTTGGATCTATAATTTTACTAGTATGATTATCATAGATGGTTTCAAAATATAGAGGAATTACATAATGCGATTTCTCCTTCTTGCCTTTGTACAACTATTTTTCTTATTAGAATAAGTGTTTTTAGGGTTCTAATTCACATATTTGAGAAGCATGTAAGTCTATATAAGATCTTCGTGTTCAATTTCCAAGGTATCATAGTTAGGTACATTAAGAAAGTGCATATTATCATCCATATATTTCCTTCTAAAATATAGTTTATTGTATGCATTTTTGATTAAAAATTATACTTTAAATTTAAAAACTCAAAACCTCATGTGATTTGAAAAATAATATGCTTAAAATACTATCCTATACAATGTTATGATCCTTAGAATTTTGGCCCAAAATCATAAATATAGTTACGAAATATTTCAAACCAGAAGATTAAATAAATTTTCATCAAATATAGTGCTACCACATGTCACTAACTGGGAAAAAAAGGTCGTCAATTACACATTGGATACTTTTACAACAAGACAACGATTCAATGAATCATTTGCCATTAATTTTTACTAAATTGTAGAAGGTGTACTACTATGACATTAACTCTATAGGCCACTACATAGAGGATTGGTAAACCAAAATTCATCATGTATTTCCTTTTGGATAATTAAAAGAAACATACATACCACATTTCTTACTAATTTACCTAATACATGTATACATTAAATTGTGAGATGTCATGATCTAATTAGTTGATATCTTTTTTTATACACAATATTTTAATGAAACATGATCAATAATACCATTTCATCCATAAATCTATCAAATTAAAATGTAACCACTTATAAATATAGACAAGGGATTCAAACCTTGGACCCCTTGGATCTAAATACTTAAGGTAGTCTCCCATAGACATAATCCCACATGGGAATGTGGGAAAAAAAAATATTGCCATTGATAAGTATACCATAATATTGTATGCTTCCAAAACCTTATTTTCCCAATAAAAAATAATAGTATGGGAATCAAACACAAGGCCCTTGGTGAGGAAAACATTCACACAAAGCTTCCTAATAAAAAAAGCACACAAAGTGTTATTTTCAACTCGAATTGTGCAAATATTTTATATCTTAATATTATTCTATTCCCACTTAGAAAAAAATATATTTCCTCATAAACAGGCTCAAACAAATGATAAAGTACAATGGGTACATTACCAAAGGAACACAAAACCAAATCATTGTAGCCTCACATTAGTTTCAATAATAAAACCCATGAAGCTAGATATTTTTTCCCAAGAAATGCAATAAAAAATTATTGCCTATTCACAAAAAATTCTCTTTCTAAATGTTCTCTAAAAAGAGTCAAAGTATTATTATTTTGACATAAAATAGAAATATCTTAAGGTAAAATTATTTAACTATAAATCCATATCCACCATGGTTTTATTACATAACATTTTCCTACAACAGGCTTAGTAAAGCCATGCTCTATTACCAATGTAGCAAAAAAATTGTCAAACCATTTTAATAAAATTTTCAAGTAGATTAGACATGTTTGCACTAGCTCAATTAATCACTATGAATGTAGTGCATTTAAATCTCAATGCACTTAGGAAAGTAATGATATAATATATTGGAAACTAGATAAATAGTAAATTGATTATCATAACAAAAGGTGACTGGATTTTTCTTGAGAAATATATAACTAGTTATATAACTATCAAAATCCATAAAATATGCATTATAGCTTAATTATAACTATGATATTTTGATTTAATAAAATATTAATTTATGTAATATAAAAATTAATTTGAAAAACAATTTCAACCAAGGAAAAATAAAAAACAAATGGTGGAATTACACTTATTGATATTAGGGCCCCATCTACATTATAGTACCTCTGTAACACACCAAGTTATGTTATAAAGCAGTGAATGCCAATATAAAAAATATAATTGATGTAGGGCACAATCCTTTTAAAAACCTTAAAGCATCTATCTTCAATTGCTTAGATTTTTTTGTTTGTGAAAACACCCCAATTGGGATAGCACTTTTGGGTAAGTCCAAAGGAGGCAAGGATATCTATTCCACTAAAAACACCTCAGGATCACACCTAGTATTCCCCCTTTGGAAAACTCAAAGAGCATACCTAAAACAATGAAAATACAAAAAAAATATACAAAAGCACAAACAAACACAAAAACACAACAACAACAACAAAATACAAAACAACAAAAGAAAACAAAAAACACAAAATTAACACAAAAATAATAAAAAACATAAAAATAACAAAAAATGCAAAAAAAAAAAAACAAAAAATCACAAAACACACAAAAACCACAAAAATAACAAAACAATACACAAACACACAAAAAAACACAAAAAATTATAGAATGAAAATAATACAAAACAAAACACACATCGAAAAACTAAAAATAAGGAAAAAATAGAATACAACTTTAGCCTTTATAGGCCAAAAGGCTATTTAGGTAATATTCAATAGAAGAAATGTAAGAATGATCAATGTGAGCAATGCAACTAAAATACCCTTATTTAACCACAGAGAAGAAAAAATAAATAAATACTGAACTAGGTACCTTTAGTATTGGAGCCATCCAATGAAAGGATAGAAAGAAGAGCTTCCATTATTTTCAAATTCCACCATTTGAGAGGGACAAAGATCACCTTTTTTCAATGCCCAATTAGCTAAAGAATCATCACTCTTATTCTATTCTCTAACCAAATGATTATATTAAACTTTCAAAAATCCCATATGGATTAATTTAATCTTGTCAACAATTTTTTTTATTCTCAAATCAACCTTATTATTATTAGAATTCTTCAATAGATTAATCATGACTTGAGACTCGGATTCAACCAACACCATTTTCCATAAAATATTAGTAGCCTCTCAAAGACCTTTATGGATACCATACCCCTCAACAAGATTATTGGAAATGATATCCAAATTCTCAGTAAAATTTAATACTAGGAAACCATATAAAACTCTACCAATTTATCATGCACTAATTTTATAGGTTTTTTCCTATAGTCTCCATCAGTATTGAATTTTCCAAATTCTTTAGGATGAGGCTACTGATTCCTTGTTCTATCAATATTTTGATTACTCACATTCCCTATAGGTTGGTTGCCCTTAAAATATTTAATATTAACTCTTTACACCACTTTATCCCATCTATGGCGGGAGTTTTAGGGGTGTTTAAGGAGTTGTTGGATTGATTCAAATACGTTGGAAATGGTATTTTTCCATATATAGTGAATGTACTTCCTTTATTGATTGAAAATATGGTTTTTTATTTCCTTCTAGATGTTCCAAGGCATAATGGTAGAGCCCATCCAAACTAGTTGTCTAATAAAAGTATCAACACCCTTCTAGTTAGGCCAATTCCTCTAAAGCTATTCAAAAGTAAAATAATTGGACCATTGTAAGAAAAGTAAGATGACCATTTTCCTCCATAGCTCATAGGCTAAGGTACACTCAATAAAAATATGGTTGAGAGTTTCCACATTCTCTCCACACATTTTGTATCTAAACGGGCCATGAAAACCATATTTCATAAATTGCTCACCAATAAGCACCTTGGATGCAATAAAATCCAAGTAAATAACCTCACTTTATATGAGATATTTTTATCCCAAAACTAAGTAAAAATATCATACAATTGGTTGGGATTATTATGTCATAAGGCCAAATAACCTTGAGCAACTAAATACTCACCCTTAGTAGTATTGTTCCATCCAAAATAGTCTTTACCATGGTACCAAGAGAGAGATATCATATGAAGTATACTTTATATATATTTCTATTATTAGTATAGAATTTGAGTAGGCCAGAACTCAATAGGTATCCAATATATACTGATCTCTAAATACCAGTATGCTATCAACAGTAATTAGCAATATTTATTCAATTATCTTGATGAAGCTCCTCTATCCAAGATCTCTCATTAGGAAATTGAGTTATCAAAGGGTGACCATCACAAGAATCTATCTAAATTTTTTGTTTTTGACCATTATGAATAATCCAAAATAACATTTTCTTAATCAAATTCTCACCAGTATTAAGAAGCACTAAAATAGAAGAACGTTTGGTAGGCAATTGATAGCGAACAAGGTCTTCGGGACTTTTGTTCTGAACATATTTAGCATGAAGATTTTTCACCCAAAGAGCATTGGGGTTATGCAAAATTCTCCAATATATTTTAGCAAATAAAAACTTATTGTTATTAATAGCATACCAAAAATATAACCCCCTTTAATTCTTGGGAAGGCATAAAGTATCCCATTTCACCAAGGCCCATTTTATTTTCTCCTTAGTACCACTCTAGATGAACTGATGATTAATTTGATACAATTATCAAAGAATTAAATTTGGAATATTTAAAACAAAAAAAACATAAATAGGTATATCTTGAGGGACTAATTTTTCCAAGGTAATTTTTCCCCCAAATGAAAGCCATCTATTGGTCAAATTTCCTATTTTCTTCTTAACTTTATCCAAAAAACAATTTTAGTCATTTTTTTTATCTTTGAACATTGATATGAATGCCTAAATAAGTTATGATAAGAGAGGTCTTATTATATCTTAATTTATCCAAGATCATGGATTCTTTTATGGGAGAGCAATGAAAGAAAAAGACTTTAGATTTGTCTTCATTGATTAATTTCCTGATAGCATTAGAAAAAAAACCAATAATTTTCTTAAATTTAGAAGCTTCCTTAACTGTAGCATTACCTAATAGAGTAGATTTATTAACAAATTTAATTTGAGAAATAGGCCTAGCTCCATGAGCAATGGTAACTCCCTCAAGGGTTCTATTTTCTCTATTTTTTTTATAGTCCTACCCAAGAATTCAACAAGAATTATGAATAAATAAGAGGAGAGTGGGTCACCTTGCCTAATACATTTGGAAGCGAAGAATATTTGTGAAGGTATTCCATTGGTAAGAATGGAGTAGGAAATTGAAGAGATAAATCCCTTAATCAGGTCCATACAATCCATACAGAAGCCAAATTGCCTTAAAAATTTGACAAGGAAGTGTCAATCCACTCTGTCATAAGCTTTAGATAAGTCTAAACTAATTAATATAGATGGATATTTTTGTATTTCCATGGAATGGATGGATTCCTGAGCAAGAACTATCTCATCCAATATTTTATGCCCTTCCACAAAACCCCTTGTTTAGAGGAAATAATCTTGCAAAAGAGGCTTCAACCTTTTTACCATGATCTTTGTAATGATTTTGATAAAAACATTACATAAATTTATAGGTCTAAAATATAATATGTGATCTACCTCTTGATATTTTTGGACAAGAGCTATATAAATTTTATTTATAACCTTAAAATAAAATTTGCTTTCCTTGCTTATTCTACCACCTCTAATAAATCAACATGAAGGATATTCCAAAACTCTTGATAGAACTCAATTGGAAAACCATTAGAACCTAGGGATTTTTCTTTTTGTATTTTAAAAACCACCTATATAAGCTCATTGATAGTAATGAGAGCATATAAAATAGAGTTCTCTTCAAAGGTGATAAGAGTAGGGATCATTTGAATAATATTATATTGATAAGCCAAGTCAAAAGGTGCAATAGTAAATATGTTGGAATAGTAATTGACAATAATAGAGTTCATGCCATCCCAAGTGTAGATAACATCTCCAAAATTATATTTTAAGGAATTAATAAAATTGTGAGATCTTCGAGCTAGAAGATATTTGTGGATAAAATCTATGTTTAAATATCTTTCTTTGAGACAATTGATCCTATATTTTTGCTTCCTTAAGAGTTCTTCTATTTTTTACCATTCCTCTAGCTGAGTTGTGAGTCTAATTTAATTTGTGCTTCTACTATTTGTGAGAACATATAAATAAATTTTCTTATTCAAAAATTCAAGTTGAGCAATAACTTCATGCTTGTTTTTGCTAGACATCTCCAAACTCCTTCTAGTTCCAAATATTTATTTTGGATCTAATGTATTACAACCTTTTTGTAAAAAAAACATATTAGTCCCATACCTTGGTTTACCTTCCTTCCACCATTGGTACACTCGATGTCTAAAGGACCTATCTCTAAGACACATTAACCGAAATAAGAAAGGTGAGAAAATCATATTGGTTTTCCAAATTTCCACCATGACTAGACAGTGATTTGAACCATCATGTAAAGATTTTTCACCTCAGGAATATGACCATGGATTAATAAATATTTAGAGAACAATAACCTATCCAATATATTCATAATACAAGCTAACTCTTACCTTATTTTAGACTAATTCATAAGGCCATTATCTAGTTGGATATCCACAAAATGAAGGTTTGCAATATATTCACTCATGAGATCAGTGCTCTTGTACAAATTTTTGTTTCCCTCCATTTTCTCATCCAAAGAGAGGATGGTATTGAAATATCCTAATCAATATCCAAGCTTCAGGAAAATGATATATAATAAAGGTTATATCCTTCCACTAGCTTCTCTTTTCCTCCAAAGTAGTTGGAGCATAAATAATTATGCAAAGCATAATTTGGTTGGAATGTTTACTATGAATAGCTATAGCCAAAAGATGCTAGTTGCCAACCATATGGTGAAAAACTACCTCTTTTGTGTCCCAAAGGTAAGCAATGCCACTAGATTTCCCTTAGGAACTAAGGGATCTAATTTTTCTAGTTGGTTATATTTTACCAGAAATTGAATTCATTTCCTCTATTGACATATTCATTTCTTGAAGGAAAACAAGACATGGATGATTTTTATAGATCATTATTCTAATTATATTTTGTTTTTAAATACTCCCTTTGAGTCCTCTAATATTCCAAGTGATGATATTCATTAATACCAATGCTAAAAAAATTGGTAAGGGCATTAATATTACCTTCCTCTACAGGATTTTCACCTTTTTTTACCATATGATGTTGATTGGTATTGTGACCTACTTTTTGCTTGGAATCTATCTTTAGTTATTTCTTTCTTTTTTCTTGCCTTACCCCAATTTAATATGGTATGAATTCTAACCTTGAATAATGCATGTACAAATCCAAAGTGTTACTGTAAGGTTTAATAGTCTACCTTGGGACTTGTATTATTTGAAGTCTTAACATTTAGAAGATTATTTTTCTTATGTATATTTCCTCATTTTTTTCCTATTGAAAACCTTTAATTTGTTAGATTATCTCTAAGTCCTTCCTTAAAAATTTTAAATTGTATTTCTATGATTTCTGTAGACACCAAAACAGCACCAATCCGATTATGTGACTGCAAACACTGATCGCTTTGACAAACACAGCCCCCAGGGCAGCCCTCAGAGGTTAAACAGTGGTCTTAACCACTTTCATAGCAATTTTTTAAGGTCAAGGAGCAATTTGGCACACTTGGACACTTTGCCCAGTATTCGTCTCACCCAGGGACGAATTCAAAATAGAATCCGTCCCACCCCAGGATGAATTCTGAATCCGTCCCTGGGTGGGACGAATTCTAAGCTTAACGGGCAAAAGGGCAAATGGTGCCAAGTGGCAGCCCAGAACAGTCAGTTAAGGGCTCCTACCTTGCACGCATGTGTAAGTGGACAGAGGGGCCGTTAGAGGACTGTTACAAGAAGCATTTATCAAAGTTCAAGTCAATGAAGGACTCCCCTCCCTCATGGGAAGACAAGACTGCCACATGGCGCCCATGGCCAACACTTGGCTTTTGTGCTTCCCTCCCAAAAGAGACCCCTTGGGTCTATAAAAGGTGGGAATTTTCTCACCCAAAACATGCAGGTAGAAGGAGTGTTCAAGCAACGAAGTGCTGCCGAATCGAAGACTCATTTGCATCCCCCTTTGTTCACCTTCCTACATCCATCAATCTCTTTTGCAAGGGAGGTTGTTGGGTGGCCTTTGGAAGCTCGAACCTTACTCAAATCCGACGCATGGACATCTGAACCTACCAATTCGCCGACCCCCCAATCCTAAAAGTTTTTGGGCCCATCCTTGGTGGATTGGCTCCAAAATCGAGGGCCAACGGTGGGAGGCCCACTTGGGCACCCCCGCACCCCCAAGTTCTAATTTCAGTTTTTGAGCACTTTAGATTATTTTTTAGATTGCATTCTGTGTTACTAGGTCTGATTAGTCTATAATTGCAATTTTGTAGCTTTTGGTCAGAGTTTAGGGTGTTTTGTATTGCTTTGTCGTTTCGCTAACTTGCAGGTGTCAAGGTCAAATTCCCGAGGGAGGAGGCCAAATTGGGAAAATCCGACCATCTGGGTCGTCCCAAAATGGCCCCAATTACCTAACCCCCCTATTTGCAGGAGTTTTGCAAGTCCCGGGATCCGACATTGGAGCAGCAGCAGGTCGATTTCTCCTATTCAGAAGAATTCGTCCCACCCGGGGACGAATTACGGTCGAATTTGTCCCGCCCGGGGACGAATTCCGGTTTAAGGTGAATTGGCCAGCTGCCTCGATGGCGATGGCCTTCCGGTGACTCGTTCTTACCTTCGTCAGATTTTGAAGCAATTTGGATTCACTGTTTTCATGGTTTCGGGCAAATATTCGTATGCATATTTTGTTAGTTTTAGAGAGAGAATGATTTTCATTTGCAACAGGTGCTACTAACGTCTTGATCATTTCTTTGTTTGCGGGAGAAGCAGCAGAGGCGAAGAACCCATCAACATCAGCGGCGACATCATCTTAGCCCGCCCGAGTGCAATCGTGGGCACGCGGAAGGAGGAACCATTCAACGATTGTAATCAAACCTTATTTGCGCTCCTAGCCCCTGAAAAGGGAGGAGGCATTATTGTAACAGAGATCGAAAGAAATTAATGAAAGGGCTATTTTTCTTTATCCGATTGCGTCTCTTACAACATGTCTCTTTTCGTTTCATGCAATGTACATTCCTAGGACTTAGGCGTGCTTAACTTTGAATGCAATTGCACTTGGTGTTTCCTTTGACCGGAATCTCGTGCTTTCAGTGGCGATCACGGTGGGACCCTGTTCCCTGGTTTTGAAATCACAGAAACCGATCAAAGTTTTGTGTTTGTGCTTGACGAGTACATCTTTTTTTGTTGCAGATCGCTATTCGTCTCTGACAAGGACGAATCCTTTTCTGTAATTCGTCTGACCCTGAGACGAATTCAAATTCGTCTCTGGGTGGGACGAATTTTGTTCTGCAATTCGTCTCCCAGAGGGACGAATTCCTGTCTGTGGATTTTCAGAGCAGAAATTCAGAGACAACAGGAGCAGGCAGAGAAGAGGTAGGGATTTTCATGATCTCTCGTTATATTTTTTTGTTTCTGTTTCTGTTTCTGTTTCGTTAATTGTTTTCATTTAATCTTGCATTGCATTAGGAAAAGTCATGTATGCTAGTTTCATTTTGTTGGATAAAACGAATCCCACACACATCACGAAACAACTTTAAACCAAGGAGCTGGTCGTAAGACCCAAGCCCTTGATCAAGACCATTGGTGGATTTAATCACCACCTTGGCTTGATTTGCATCCATTTCCCGATTGTCAACTGTTGTTAGGTGTAAATCCCGACGAAGACGGACCGAGCGTAGTCGGGGTGATTCCCATGCGCGCGAGGATAAGTTTTCTATGGTAGGTGCCATTAACAGGACAATCCCCCTTCCGTACCGCCTACGTACCACGTACCTTCTGCTCTCACGTACCTATAGTCTCCCTCTCGTAAGGGCGGGTATATAGAGAGGTTGGTATATCGGCCTGGCCGGTATATTGAAGGGGCGACCTTTTTGGAGTTATAAGAGCCTACATGATGCATTTAAACGTTCTACAAAACCTACAAAAACAAAACAAAACATCAAAATGCACTAAACCAGTCTAGGGCACACCAAGAATCCTTAAAAGAGATAATCACGGTTTTGTGAATGTGTGTGCTTAATTCTGCTTAGTGTAGACAAAAAAAAATCATAAAAAACAAAGATAAAAAATCTACGCATTTTGTCACTTGTTCCAAAAAGCTCCAAGGATTCCCGTAATCGCTTGGTCACTCCAAAATGCCCCAAAGGTGTCCATGAACCCTTTGGTCAACCCAAAATCACCCCAAATGTGCCCACAAGTGATGCAGGACCATCCAACAAAATATGGGAAATCTTACATTTTTCCCTAAATTTTAGTGCATCTTGTCGGGGCCATAACTTCTCAACCGTAGCTCCGATTGACTTGAAATTTTACAGGGAGTTAGGTGGGATAATTTTAAACAAATATGATTCCTTGGAATCCTATTTGCCCAGAAAAGTCAGTTTTCGGGGCCAAATTCCATCATCTAGTGCCCCGAAATTAGGTTTTAAAATTGGGCACGTAATTCTATGCACTTTTTGAGTTGTTCGGATGTCAATATCTCCTAATGTATTTAGAGCTAGGACTTGAAACTTCATTTTTGTCTTATCTACTATAAGAGGGATGCACACGCCAATTTTGGGCCCCATCTGACTCATTTTCAATTTTTAGGGCTTTTTAGAGAGACATCGTCATGGTGCTCACCCATAGCCAAGCCCAATCACGGGCGAAGGCTATGGGGAATATCCAAGGAGGAACGAGTCACCTCCATTACAATCCCAAGGATTTGGTCATACCACCTTGGCGACCTAACACACAATGCAGTCCCCTCCACACCTTAAAGGAAAGAGACTACAGGGACACCTCTTCGAGGAGCACTCCTGTTCAACATAGCACTCATCACACACCCTTCCATGAGGGGTACAATCATAGGAGAGCTCCCTTAGATGATCGCTATGAGCGGTCACCGCGCGATGAAGCGCTAGGTCAACATAGGGTTCGACGGGAGGAACCACATCATTACACTACCCGTCCTTCACCCCCTCTAGTTGTCAGGACTACAAAGACAAATCCAGAGCACAAGGCTCCTCAGGCGGGGCGGGCCAACTCCACCCGTTCCTTTTTCATTTATGAAAGAGAGCACGAGGAAGACCTCTACCTTCCTCGAGAGCAATATACGATGCGAGAGCAATATGCCTCCGCACCTTCTATCTATCAGGAACACTCACCGAGGCCAAAGCCTCGAGGGAATGTTGTTACCCCCAATAGAGGGAGGTCGCCTATAGAGATCTTGGATCACTACGACCGAGATAGATATCTAGAAGAGGCATCTAGGCCTTCTAGACATGAAGCAATGAGAGCTCCCTTAGATGCTCGCTATGAGCGGTCATCGCGCGATGAAGTGCTAAGTCAACATAGGGTTCGATGGGAGGAACCACATGATTACATTATCCCTCCTTCACCCCCTCTAGTTGCCAGAACTACAAAGACAAATCCAGAGCACAAGACTCTTCAGGCGAGGCGAACTAACTCCGTCCGTCCCTTTTTCACTTATGAAAGAGAGCACGAGGAAGACATCTACCTTCCTCGAGAGCAATATACGATGCGAGAGCAATATGCCTTCGCACCTGCTATCTATCGGGACCACTCACCGAGGCCAAAGCCCCGAGAGAATGCTGCTACCCCTAACAGAGGGATGTGTCCTATAGAGATCTTGGATCACTACGACCGAGATTTTTATCTAAGAGAGGCGTCTAGGCCTTCTAGACATGAGGCGGTGGGACCAACTATCGTAGAATCTATCGAATATATCACACATCTCAAGCAACTCACGCAACTTGAGCTCGAACGACTACCATTAGAGGAACCGTACCATATTAACGAAGAGCACCTTCAACGCCAGAAGGATGATCTGTTCCAACACACTATGCAAGAAAGGACTCCAACCCCTCACATGCATAAGACAAAATATTTTGAGTGGCACAACCCATGGGGGGAAGATAGGTCATCGCGACCTCATCAAAAGCTACCCCCAACACCTCCTAGACAGGAGCGGGAAGCTACTCTCTCGATTCCCGAAGCACCACCCCCGACGCCTCCTAGACATGAATGGGAGGCCGCTCCTATAACCAATGACGGGTGCCTTCCTCAGACATCCCCCCAGGCTTATGAGCCACCCTTAGAAATTCATCAAGAAGCCTCTAAGGAATCAGAGCGCGAAGAAGAGCGGGATGAACTGCCCTACCAAGGCATGGGGGGTGCCATCTGGCCACCCCTCCATAAGCCCCAAGTTCCTCAACAAGAACCAACCAAAGAGGAGGAGTTCAAATCTCCCAATACATGCAAAGCACTAGAGCACTTAGAGTTGGTAGAGACCAAGATTTTGGAGCTCCCAAGGCCCAACTTACATAAGGCTCCTTTCGAAGAGGATCAACCTTTAACCATAGGGCTACCTGATGATGCAGTCCTCCATGTCTCAGAATCTCTAGATTCTGATGAGCTATACACATTGTCCGAAGGTGAGGATGAAACAGACATAGCCCACAACAATCACATGCGACAACATCGGCATCCCATAAAATTTGAGGAAGCATGTCAACAGATAAACATAATACTAGGGCATGAGTGGCGCGTTAACCCACCACAGTGGGACCAAGCATTACATCCGCCACTTTGGGCACACAGAGAGCAACTTCCACCAAGAGACATCATAGCAACATCAGTGCCACGGGCGGACCCTGTCCTCATCTCCGTGCATAGGGCCGATCCATTCATGCCCATACCTCTAGAGCCAGATCCGGAGTGCAAAGACCATCAAGCTGGGGGTACCTCTATCCCCCGAAGAACCATAATCCAAACAAAAAGCTCCAAGGATTATCGCAATCCCTTGGTCACCCAAAAAGCTCCAAGGATTATCGCAATCTCTTGGTCAACCCAAAAAGCTCCAAGGATTATCGCAATCTCTTGGTCACCCAAAAAGCTCCAAGGATTATCGCAATCTCTTGGTCACTCCAAAAGCTCCAAGGATTATCGTAATCTCTTGGTCACCCAAAAAGCTCCAAGGATTATCGCAATCTCTTGGTCAATCCAAAAAGCTCCAAGGATTATCGCAATCTCTTGGTCACCCAAAAAGCTCCAAGGATTATCGCAATCTCTTGGTCACCTAAAAAGCTCCAAGGATTATCGCAATCTCTTGGTCACCCAAAAAGCTCCAAGGATTATCACAATCTCTTGGTCACTCCAAAAAGCTCCAAGGATTATCGCAATCTCTTGGTCACCCAAAAAGCTCCAAGGATTATCGCAATCTCTTGGTCACTCAAAAAGCTCCAAGGATTATCGCAATCTCTTGGTCACCCAAAAAGCTCCAAGGATTATCGCAATCTCTTGGTCACCCAAAAAGCTCCAAGGATTATCGCAATCTCTTGGTCAACTCAAAAAGCTCCAAGGATTATCGCAATCTCTTGGTCAACCCAAAAAGCTCCAAGGATTATCGCAATCTCTTGGTCACTCCAAAAGCTCCAAGGATTATCGCAATCTCTTGGTCACCCAAAAAGCTCCAAGGATTATCGCAATCTCTTGGTCACCCAAAAAGCTCCAAGGATTATCGCAATCTCTTGGTCAATCCAAAAAGCTCCAAGGATTATCGCAATCTCTTGGTCACCAAAAAGCTCCAAGGATTATCGCAATCTCTTGGTCAATAAAAAAAGCTCCAAGGATTATCGCAATCTCTTGGTCAACCCAAAAAGCTCCAACGATTATCGCAATCGCTTGGTCAAAAAAAAAAAAAAAATCAAGAAATTCAAAAAAACAAAACAACAAAAATCATCAAAAACAACAAAGATTTGCATCTCAATTCTAGGCATACTCAAATTCATCAAAAAAAAATCATATTCTCGCACCTCATCTTCACCTTCACCAAAAACAATCCATCAAAATTACAAAAATATGTAGTTGCATTAGCATTGCATCCATACATTGCATATTTGTGGTCGTATAGGTCAAAGGCACCATAAGCTGCAATAGCTCAGATAGTCCACCTTGTTCCGCATTGTCTCATGTTACAAAAACAACAAAAACACCATGCATAAATTTTACCACACTACAGTCAGTGGTCTGGGAATGTACCAAGAGTTTCAGTGATTCAGTCATCATTTTCCTCTTTAGCCATGTAGTGTATCAAGTCGAACAGATTTTATGAAGGTAGAGTCATACTTGAAATACACCTTGTTACGTAACATCCCAACACAAATCAAAACACTAAAATTCCCAAAATTGTGTGAACGAAAGACGAAACCTGCAAAATAATCTAGGTCACCACAAGCGAAACGGTTATCTTGCTCATCCCCCCGTGCGAATGACCCCTAGAATGCTGAGAGTTGGCAAAAGGACAAGCATCCTCCCTACCCAATTCCCTAAGAATCCCTAAAGTTCTCAATAGTTGCAAAACACAAAAAATTGCAAAATGTCAAAACTCCAAATTTGACAAACTACAGTGCACACATCAAAAGGCACAAGCAACAGTGATTTTCATCACTCCATATCCCCAATCCCTTGCTCAAAAGAAAAACAAATCAAAATAAACAGTGATCTCATCACTACAAAGAGCAAGTATCCCAATACAATTGAAAAAAAGAAGGGAGTTGACCTTGAATCCCTGGAACTCTCAGCATTCTATAGGTCATAAGGCAAGCTTCAGTACCAATTTGGTTGATAGCCTATCGGTAACAGAAGTAAACCTCCCGCATGACGATATATCTGTCACATTAACTTGCGTACAGATCAATGTTTGCATGTGGATGAGCTAGCTTATGGCATCCTGGATTACACTGCAGATTAATCTTAGTACATACAACAAAGGAATTCGTGGAGCTAATTAGGTGATCCTCAATACAGGTTCGGTTGAAAGCCCATCTGGCACTGGCGGTATCCTAACAAATACCACTAAATGAACTCAATTGCACACACAGGGATGTGAAATAGCTTGGTCAAAAACAAGTCCGATTCATACCTTGGTCAAAAGTCTTGTAAGATAAAGTACAATCATGGCTAGTGAGCTAAAACCGTCTGAGTCTCAGAAAACCTTAGCTACATTTCTAAACCAACTGCGCTACTTTTCATCTTTGCAAATACCATCAAAAAAAACAAAAACAGAAAAACCATGTATACATATAGAGGCATACATCACAGCAATCACCTAAAAACAAAATAACAGAGCTCTAAACAGTCTATGGTGCCATAGCCAAACATCACAAACCCCATTCATCCATTTCATATCTGCATATCACATATAAATCAAAACCATTTGCATTCATCATAGCATATGCATCCATCAAAATAAATCAACATGCATACATCCATATTCATCAACCATCATGCACAAGATCAAAGAAAATCAAAACAACAAAAAAAAACAAATAAATGCAACACAAACACATAGCAATAAACATTGCCAGACACAAGTGCTCTTGCACTTAAACTCTTGGCATGGCAAATCGACATCAGGGTCACAAATTATCACTATCCTACTCCCTAAGAAGGCTACCATAGCCGGACCGCTCCACGAGAGACAGATTTTTGAAAATTTAATCCCCAAATGGTGTCACAAAAAAAAACAACAAAACATGCAACATAAAAACAAAGCAATAAACATTGCCAGACACAAGTGCTCTTGCACTTAACCTCTTGGCATAGCAAAATTGACATCGGGGTCACAAATTATCACTATCCTACTCCCTAAGAAGGCTACCATAGCCGGACCGCTCCACGGGAAGACAGATTTTGACAATTTAATCCCAAAAATGGTGTCACACAAAAACAACAAAAAATGCAACACAAAACAAGCAATAAACATTGCCAGACACAAGTGCTCTTGCACTTAACCTCTTGGCATAGAAAAATTGATGTCGGGGTTTGCATTGTCACTATCCTACTCCCGAAGAAGGCTACCATAGCCGGACCGCTCCACGGGAGGACGGATTGCCGACAATTCAATCACCAAATGGTGTCACAAAAACAACAAAAACAAGTACAAAATTCAACAAAAACACAACAAAAACAATTCCGGGGCATAAGTGCTCATGCACTTAACCTCTAGGCAAAGAAAATCGATGTCGAGGTCCAAATTATCGCTCTCCTAGTTCCCCAAGAAGGCTATCATAGCCGGACCGCTCCACGGGAAATAGGTTTTCGATGATTTCACCTCATTATGACATCACCAAAAGGGTTAAAACCCACCAAAAATAGGTCCATATGTTGGAAAAATTGCACACGCTTAACGGTAAACCCTCTAAAGGCAAACCTTGCACAAGTCATCTTGGGTCAAGCGACTCGTCGCTTCTCTCACGAAGGTCATTCCCTCATCGATTCGTCGCTTGAGGGGGTAGTCACACTTAGTCACCAATCAACAATCACACACCCAATTAAGGAAAACAACATGCATTCAAAGAATCATTGACAAAGACAATCACGCTCCAGCTTGGGGCGATAAACAAGCAACAATCAAATCAATCAAACACTTGGCATTTCGTGAATCATGAACACAAGGTTCCCCCCGAGGATAAAAATGCCCTTCACTTGTTCATGACTCGATCAATGTCCAAGTTCAAGATTTCACACAACGGTTCAGTCACACCTCACCAAAACAGGTTAATACTTGAAATCAAATTCCTTAGCTCGTCGAAGCAAGGATTCAAGAATGCATGCCCTTTCCATACTTGGGGCATCAAAAGTTGGTTAGGTTACCAAGAAACCCTAATCATTAGTGCTTTGGTTATCTATTTTTGCTCAACGACTGCGTCACCCACAGCGCTTCCAAAAAAGGGGCATCTGTAGACACCAAAACAGCACCAATCCGATTATGTGTCTGCAAACACTGATCGCTTTGACAAACACAGCCCCCGGGGCAGCCCTCGAGAGGTCAAACAAGTGGTCTTAACCACTTTCATAGCAATTTTGTAAGGTCAAGGAGCAATTTGGCACACTTGGGCACTTTGCCCGATATTCGTCTCACCCAGGGACGAATTCAAAATAGAATCCGTCCCACCCCGGGACGAATTACGAATCCGTCCCCGGGTGGGACGAATTCTAAGCTTAACGGGCAAAAGGGCAAATGGTGCCAAGTGGCAGCCCGAACGATCAGTTAAGGGCTCCTACCTTGCACGCATGTGTAAGTGGACAGAGGGGCCGTTAGAGGACTGTTACAAGAAGCATTTATCAAAGTTCAAGTCAGTGAAGGACTCCCCTCCCTCATGGGAAGACAAGACCGCCACATGGCGCCCATGGTCAACACTTGGCTTTTGTGCTTCCCTCCCAAAAGAGACCCCTTGGGTCTATAAAAGGTGGGACTTTTCTCACCCAAAACATGCAGGTGGAAGGAGTGTTCAAGCAACGAAGTGCTGCCGAATCGAAGACTCATTTGCATCCCCCTTTGTTCACCTTCCTACATCCATCAATCTCTTTTGCAAGGGAGGTTGTTGGGTGGCCTTTGGAAGCTCGAACCTTACTCAAATCCGACGCATGGACATCTGAACCTACCAATTCGCCGACCCCCCAATCCTAAAAGGTTTTGGGCCCATCCTTGGTGGATTGGCTCCAAAATCGAGGGCCAACGGTGGGAGGCCCACTTGGGTACCCCCGCACCCCCAAATTCTAATTTCAGTTTTTGAGCACTTTAGATTAATTTTTAGATTGCATTCTGTGTTACTAGGTCTGATTAGTCTATAATTGCAATTTTGTAGCTTTTGGTCAGAGTTTAGGGTGTTTTGTATTGCTTTATCGTTTCGCTAACTTGCAGGTGTCAAGGTTAAATTCCCGAGGGAGGAGGTCAAATTGGGAAAATCCGACCATCTGGGTCGTCCCAAAATGGCCCCAATTACCTAACCCCCCTGTTTGCAGGAGTTTTGCAGGTCCCGAGATCTGACATTGGAGCAAGCAACGAGTCGATTTCTCCTATTCAGAAGAATTCGTCCCACCCAGGGACGAATTACAGTCAGAATTCGTCCCGCCCGGGGACGAATTCCGGTTTAAGGTGAATTGGCCAGCTGCCTCGGTGGCGAGTGGCCTTCGGTGACTTGTTCTTACCTTCTGTCGGATTTTGAAGCAATTTGGATTCACTGTTTTCATGGTTTCGGGCAAATATTCGTATGCATATTTTGTTAGTTTTAGAGAGAGAATGATTTTCATTTGCAACAGGTGCTACTAACGTCTTGATCATTTCTTTGTTTGTAGGAGAAGCAACAGAGGCGAAGAACCCATCAACATCAGCGGTGGAATCATCTTAGCCCGCCCGGTGCAATCGTGGGAACGCGGAAGGAGGAACCATTCAACGATTGTAATCAAACCTTATTTGCGCTCCTAGCCCCTGAAAAGGGAGGAGGCATTATTGTAACAGAGATCGAAAGAAATTAATGAAAGGGCTGTTTTTCTTTATCTGATTGCGTCTCTTGCAACATGTCTCTTTTCGTTTCATACAATGTACATTCCTAGGACTTAAGCGTGATTAATTTTGAATGCAATCGCACTTGGTGTTTCTTTTGACCGGAATCTCGTGCTTTCAGTGGCGATCACGGTGGGACCCTGTTCCCTGGTTTTGAAATCACAGAAACTGATCAAAGTTTTGTGTTTGTGCTTGACAGGTACACTTTTTTTGTTGCAGACTGCTATTCGTCTCTGACAGGGACGAATCCTTTTCTGCAATTCGTCTGATCCTGAGACGAATTCAAATTCGTCTCTGGGTGGGACGAATTCTGTTCTGCAATTCGTCTCCCAGAGGGACGAATTCCTGTCTGCGGATTTTCAGAGCAGAAATTCAGAGACAACAGGAGCAGGCAGAGAAGAGGTAGGGATTTTTATTATCTCTGTTAAAATTTTTTGTTTCTGTTTCTGTTTCTTTAATTGTTTTCATTTAATCTTGCATTGCATTAGGAAAAGTCATGTATGCTAGTTTCATTTTGTTGAATAAAACGAATCCCACACACATCACGAAATAACTTTAAACCAAGGAGCTGGTCGTAAGACCCCAGCCCTTGATCAAGACCATTGGTGGATTTAATCACCACCTTGGCTTGATTTGCATCCATTTCCCGATTGTCAACTGTTGTTAGGCGTAAATCCTGACGAAGACAGACCGAGCGTAGCTGGGGTGATTCCCATGCGCGCGAGGATAAGTTTTCTATGGTAGGTGCCATTAACAGGACAATCCCCCTTCCGTACCGCCTATGTACCACGTACCTTCTGCTCTCACGTACCTATAGTCTCCCTCTCGTAAGGGCGGGTATATAGAGAGGTTGGTATATCGGCCTGGCTGGTATATTGAAGGGGCGACCTTCTTGGAGTTATAAGAGCCTACATGATGCATTTAAACGTTCTACAAAACCTACAAAACAATAAAAAAAAAAAAAAAAAAAAAAAAAAAAAAGCCACATCGGGGTCTACAAAGTTATCACTATCCTAACTCCCTAAGAAGGCTACCATAGCCGGACGCGCTCCACGGGAGAGACGGATTTTTGAAAATTTAATCCCCAAATGGTGTAAAAAAAAAAAAAAAAAAAAACAACAAAACATGCAACATAAAAACAAAGCAATAAACATTGCCAGACACAAGTGCTCTTGCACTTAACCTCTTGGCATAGCAAAATTGACATCGGGGTCACAAATTATCACTATCCTACTCCCTAAGAAGGCTACCATAGCCGGACCGCTCCACGGGAAGACATATTTTGACAATTTAATCCCAAAAATGGTGTCACACAAAAACAACAAAAAATGCAACACAAAACAAGCAATAAACATTGCCAGACACAAATGCTCTTGCACTTAACCTCTTGGCATAGAAAAATTGATGTCGGGGTTTGCATTGTCACTATCCTACTCCCGAAGAAGGCTACCATAGCCGGACCGCTCCACGGGAGGACGGATTGCCGACAAGTCAATCACCAAATGGTTTCACAAAAACAACAAAAACAGTACAAAATTCAACAAAAACACAACAAAAACACTGTCGAGCATAAGTGCTCATGCACTTAACCTCTAGGCAAAGAAAATCGATGTCGAGGTCCAAATTATCGCTCTCCTAGTTCCCCAAGAAGGCTATCATAGCCGGACCGCTCCACGGGAAATAGGTTTTCGATGATTTCACCTCATTATGACATCACCAAAAGGGTTAAAACCCACCAAAAATAGGTCCATATGTTGGAAAAATTGCACACGCTTAACGGTAAACCCTCTAAAGGCAAACCTTGCACAAGTCATCTTGGGTCAAGCGACTCGTCGCTTCTCTCACGAAGGTCATTCCCTCATCGATTCGTCGCTTGAGGGGGTAGTCACACTTAGTCACCAATCAACAATCACACACCCAATTAAGGAAAACAACATGCATTCAAAGAATCATTGACAAAGACAATCACGCTCCTGCTTGGGGCAGTAAACAAGCAACAATCAAATCAATCAAACACTTGGCATTTCGTG